>OY720678.1:91620339-92820339 GCA_963170755.1 Amphimallon solstitiale
ATTCCAAAGTCAAAATGTCAAAAAAACTCAAAATGGCGAAAGATTTTTTAGAAAATTGACGTATGAATGTGAAATTTTAGATACGGGGGTTTTGGGGGTCGCCGATCACGATTCCAAAGCCAAAATGTCAAAACAAAATGGCGGAAGATTTTTTTGAAAATTGACGTATGAATGTGAAATTTTAGATACGGGGGTTTTGGGGGTCGCCGATCACGATTCCAAAGCCAAAATGTCAAAACAAAATGGCGGAAGATTTTTTGAAAATTGACGTATGAATGTGAAATTTTAGATACGGGGGTTTTGGGGGTCGCCGATCACGATTCCAAAGTCAAAATGTCAAAAAAACTCAAAATGGCGAAAGATTTTTTAGAAAATTGACGTATGAATGTGAAATTTTAGATACGGGAGTTTTGGGGGTTGCCGATCACGATTCCAAAGTCAAAATGTCAAAAAAAAACAAAATGGCGAAAGATTTTTTTAAAAATTGACGTATGAGTGTGAAATTTTAGATGCGGGGGTGTGTTAGGTCGCCGATCACAAATCCAAAATCAAAAGGTCATAAAAAAACAAAATCGTGGAAGAATTTTTTGAAAATTGACATATGAATGTAAAATTTTAGATACGGGGGTTTTGGGGGTCGCCGATCACGATTCCAAAGTCAAAATGTCAAAAAAAAACAAAATGGCAGAAGATTTTTTGAAAATTGACGTATGACCGTAAAATTTTAGATACGGGGGTTTTGGGGGTCGCCGATCACGATTCCAAAGTCAAAATGTCAAAACAAAACGAAATGGTGGAAGATTTTTTGAAAATTGACGTATGAATGTGAAATTTTAGATACGAGGGCTTTGGGGGTCGCCGATCACGATTCCAAAGTCAAAATGTCAAAAAAAGCAAAATGGCGGAAGATTTTTTGAAAACTGACGTATGAATGTAAAATTTTAGATACGGGGGTTTTGGGGGTCGCCGATCACGATTCCAAAGTCAAAAAAAACAAAATGGCGAAAAATTTTTTTGAAAATTGACGTATTAATGTAAAATTTTAGATACGGGGGTTTTGGGGGTCGCCGATCACGATTCCAAAGTTAAAATATCAAAAAAAGCAAAACGGCGAAAGATTTTTTTGAAAATTGAAGTATGAATGTAAAATTTTAGATACGGGGGTTTTGGGGGTCGCCGATCACGATTCCAAAGCCAAAATGTCAAAAAATACAAAATGTCGGAAGATTTTATGAAAATTGACGTATGAATGTAAAATTTTAGATACGGGGGTTTTGATGGTCGCCGATCACGATTCCAAAGTCAAAATGTCAAAAAAAGCAAAATGGCGGAAGATTTTTTTGAAAATTGACGTATGAATGTAAAATTTTAGATACGGGGGTTTTGGGGGTCGCCGATCACGATTCCAAAGTCAAAATGTCAAAACAAAACGAAATGGTGGAAGATTTTTTGAAAATTGACGTATGAATGTGAAATTTTAGATACGGGGGCTTTGGGGGTCGCCGATCACGATTCTAAAGTCAAAATGTCAAAAAAAACAAAATGGCGAAAGATATTTTAGAAAATTGACGTATTAATGTAAAATTTTAGATACGGGGGTTTTCGGGGTCGCCGATGACGATTCCAAAGTCAAAATATCAAAAAAAGCAAAACGGCGAAAGATTTTTTTGAAAATTGACGTATGAATGTAAGATTTTAGATGCGGGGGTTTTGGGGGTCGCCGATCACGATTCCAAAGTCAAAATATCAAAAAAAACAAAAGGGTGGAAGATTTTTTTGAAAATTGACGTATGAATGTGAAATTTTAGAATACGGGAGTTTTGGGGGTCGCCGATCACGATTCCAAAGTCAAAATGTCAAAAAAAAACAAAATGGCGGAAGAGTTTTTTGAAAATTGACGTATGAATGTGAAAGTTTAGATACGGGGATGTTTGTGGTCGCTTATTACGTCTTCAATTTGGTGAATCTTCGAAACGTGATTGTACAGGGTTTAAATTTAATACTTAATTTTTTCGTATCAACAGTAGATTCGCAAACATCAGAATCGTATTGTACATTGTCTCAATGAAAATGTTACGCTCACTGAACTCATTGTTTCTTTCGATACTCTAACATGACATGCTTAACATTAAATTACCTTTCTCGCTCTTGAGTGTGAACCGGTTTGTGTAAAAAAACAGTTCGAGTAGAATTTCAAATAAAATATACTATTGGCTTAAAAAAATATATGTAGGGATGCTTCAAAAGTTTATAAAAGTGGACATTCTGAAAAGCGTCATGCCAGTGATCGCTTTTTACAGGAAAGGTGCTTCAATTTAAAACTTGGGCTTTTTACTTTTACTTTTATTTTATGCTACTTTATTAACGATAGTGGATTTCAAAAAGGTCACACTTTATATCAAAATAGTATTGTACACTGTCTTAATAAAAGTGTTGCGCTTTTTGATCTCATTGTGTCTTTGCATACTTTAACACGACTTATGTTTAACATTAAATTACCTTTCTCGCTCTTGAGTGTGTACCGGTTTGTGTTAAAAACAGTTCGAGAAGAATTTTAAATAAGATATCCTATTGGCTTAACAAAATATATGTATATACAGGGGTGTTTCAAAAATTTATAAAAATGGATATTCTAGAAAGCACTGTTTACAGGAAAGGCGCTTGAAAAGGGCTTAAATTTAAAACTTGGGTTTCTTACTTTTATTATTATTTTGTGCTCCTTTATTAATGATAGTGGATTTCAAAAGGGTCACACTTTACATCAAAATAGTATTGTAAACTGTTTTAATAAAAATGTTGCGCTTTTTGAGCTCATTGTGTCTTTGGATACTTTAACATGGCTTATGATTAACATTAAATTACCTTTCTCGCTCTTGAGTGTGTACCGATTTGTGTCAAAAACAGAAGGAGAATAATTTTAGATAAAATATACTCTGCTTTTTTATTAACGATAGTGGACTTCGAAAAGGTAGTAAGAAAGTAATATACTTTATAAATTAAATTTACTTTTCCCATTCGCATACATATGTTTGCGAGCTATATGTTCGAAGTTCATCAGCATTCATTAGCATGCTATAAGAATGCTTGAAAGCGACGCCCATTTACCAAACAAATTTTTTTGTAAACATATTAAACACTATGGAGATACTACGTATATTTGAGTATGTCAATTAAAATGACGAGCCCGCGATCTTAATTCATGGACAGCCGTTAAACATTTTCAATTTAAAAACTGCTATTATCACTAAATCTATTATTAATCATTTCATCCGATAAGCATTCTGAATAAAATATTGCATAGTTGTAAACTATATACAGGGGTGTATAAAAACAACTAAACAATATTGAACATCTAAAACACAATTATATTTAGTTATTCACTATATATCGGAATTATATGGTGTTTCAAAAACTGAAACGCAATAAAGACAAAATCCGCAATAAATTTAGAAGAATAAGGGGGAGCGGTACCTCAACTGTAAGCGGAATAAGAGGCGGCAGCGGGCCTTCTAGGCCTGCCGTATTAGCTAGTTATATATAATAATAGCTGAGTAGTCAATGGCAACCAAACGCCCGAAAAATCGTCTAAAAACGGCAAAACTGTGCAAAGAACTCCTCTCTGGATACGCGAAATTAAGGGCTGTCTTTTGGCATGTTGGTAGGGGCGACATTGAATTTCCGGTCGACGGAGAGTTTTTCTTCCCAAGTGGAGCGTGTGCAGAGATATCGCCCGTTGAAGAGGAGCGTGCACTCGGTGTTTTAACAGAAAAATGGCTTACGTCATCATGACGATTTACGTGACAAGCAAAATAAATCTCGGGAAACGTCAAACTCAGTTGTAGCTACAGATTCACTTTTAAGACTGAAATACGAAATTTTGAAGGTTGCGAGGGTCCAACAAGACCCGAGGTGTTAAAGAACGGCCTTCTCTAGATCTTCCACATGCTTATTTCGAGTCGACAGACGCACGCAAACAAGGGCACGAGCACTTTCAAATTCGTTTGCAGACAGATTTCGTAAGAAAAATGGCCGAAATACGTCACAGATACAATGTACATGTGATTCAATGTACTACGATCGGGCGAAAAATATCAGATTAATCTATCCGGTCCGACAAGTTCGGCATCCCAATCTCGACATAATACACCCGCTTGACTTAACATTTTTATAGATATACAGGTTGATTGTTCTTTTAATGATTACACATTTGAATTATTAAAATTCGTTAATTCCAGAACGCGTACGCCCAGTTTCCTTAATCGGGAAAAGGATTGCTTTTAACATTTATGTGCCCTTATGACAACGATTACGCATACATGCAGAGTGGGCGGAGCTATCTGAAATTACTTACTCTCTTCTGATTAAAGTAAAATTCGGCACCTGGGAGTCTTTGTGGTGCCATTGATCACGTATCCAAATCGAAATGTCAAAAAAAAAAAAATGGCCGAAGGATTTTTTGAAAATTGACGTATAAATGTGAAATTTTAGATACGAGGGTGTCTTAAGTCGCCGATCACAAATTCAAAATCAAAATGTCATAAAAAACAAAATGGCGCATGATTTTTTTGAAAATTGACGTATGAATATAAAATTTTAGATACGGGGGTTTTGGGGGTAGCCGATCACGATTCCAAAGTTAAAATGTCAAAAAAAAAAAAAATGGCGGAAGATTTTTTGAAAATTGACGTATGAATGTAAAATTTTATATACGGGGGTTTTGGGGGTCGCCGATCACAATTCCAAAGTCAAAATGTCAAAAAAAACAAAATGGCGGAAGATTTTTTGAAAATTGACGTATGAATGTAAAATTTTAGATACGGGGGTTTTGGGGGTCGCCGATCACGATTCCAAAGTCAAAATGTCAAAAAAAAACAAAATGGCCGAAGATTTTTTTGAAAATTGACGTATGAATGTGAAATTTTAGATACGGGGGTTTTGGGGGTCGCCGATCACGATTCCAAAGTCAAAATGTCAAAAAAAAACAAGATGGTGGAAGATTTTTTTTGATAATTGACGTATGAATGTGAAATTTTAGATACGGGGGCTTTGGGGGTCGCCGATCACGATTCCAAAGTCAAAATATCAAAACAAACAAAATGGCGGACGAGTTTCTTGAAAATTGACGTATGAGTGTGAAATTTTAGATACGGGGGTGTCTTAGGTCGCCGTTCACGAATCCAAGGTCAAAATGTCAAAAAAAAAACAAAATGGCGGAAGAGTTTTTTGAAAATTGACGTATGAATGTAAAATTTTAGATACGGGGGTTTTGGGGGTCGCCGATCACGATTCCAAAGTCAAAATGTCAAAAAAAAAACAAAATGGCGGAAGATTTTTTGAAAATTGACGTATGAATGTGAAATTTTAGATACGGGGGCTTTGGGGATCGCCGATCACGATTTCAAATTCAAAATGTCAAAACAAACAAAATGGCGGACGAGTTTTTTGAAAATTGACGTATGAATGTAAAATTTTAGATACGGGGGTTTTGGGGGTCGCCGATCACGATTCCAAAGTCAAAATGTCAAAAAAAGCAAAATGGCGGACGAGTTTTTTGAAAATTGACGTATGAATGTAAAATTTTAGATACGGGGGTTTTGGGGGTCGCCGATCACGATTCCATAGTCAAAATGTCAAAAAAAGCAAAACGGCGAAAGATTTTTTTGAAAATTGACGTATGAATGTAAAATTTTAGATACGGGGGTTTTGGGGGTCGCCGATCACGATTCCAAAGTCAAAATGTCAAAAAAAAGGGCGGAAGATTTTTTTGAAAATTGAGGTATAAATGTGAAATTTTAGATACGGGAGTTTTGGGGGTCGCCGATCACGATTTCAAAGTCAAAATGTCAAAAAAAACAAAATGGCGAAAGATTTTTTTGAAAATTGACGTGTGAATGTAAAATTTTAGATACGGGGGCTTTGGGGATCGCCGATCACGATTTCAAATTCAAAATGTCAAAACAAACAAAATGGCGGACTAGTTTTTTGAAAATTGACGTATGAATGTAAAATTTTAGATACGGGGGTTTTGGGGGTCGCCGATCACGATTCCAAAGTCAAAATGTCAAAAAAAGCAAAATGGGGGACGAGTTTTTTGAAAATTGACGTATGAATGTAAAATTTTAGATACGGGGGTTTTGGGGGTCGCCGATCACGATTCCAAAGTCAAAATGTCAAAAAAAGCAAAATGGCGAAAGATTTTTTTGAAAATTGACGTATGAATGTAAAATTTTAGATACGGGGGTTTTGGGGGTCGCCGATCACGATTCCAGAGTCAAAATGTCAAAAAAAGCAAAACGGCGAAAGATTTTTTGAAAATTGACGTATGAATGTAAAATTTTAGATACGGGGGTTTTAGGGGTCGCCGATCACGATTCCAAAGTCAAAATGTCAAAAAAAAAGGCGGAAGATTTTTTTGAAAATTGACGTATAAATGTGAAATTTTAGATACGGGAGTTTTGGGGGTCGCCGATCACGTTTCCAAAGTCAAAATGTCAAAAAAAACAAAATGGCGAAAGATTTTTTTGAAAATTGACGTATGCATGTGAAATTTTAGATGCAGGGGTTTTGGGGGTCGCCGATCACGATTTCAAAGCCAAAATGTCAAAAAAAAAAATGGCGGAAGATTTTTTGAGAATTGACGTATGAATGTAAAATTTTAGATACGGGGGTTTTAGTTGTCGCCGATCACGATTCCAAAGTCAAAATGTCAAAAAAAGCAAAATGGGGGACGAGTCTTTTGAAAATTGACGTATGAATGTAAAATTTTAGATACGGGGGTTTTGGGGGTCGCCGATCACGATTCCAAAGCCAAAATGTCAAAAAAAGCAAAATGGCGAAAGATTTTTTTGAAAATTGACGTATGAATGTAAAATTTTAGATACGGGGGTTTTGGGGGTCGCCGATCACGATTCCAAAGTCAAAATGACAAAAAAAGCAAAATGGCGGACGAGTTTTTAGAAAATTAACGTATAAATGTAAAATTTTAGATACGGGGGTTTTGGGGGTCACCGATCACGATTCCAGAGTCAAAATGTCAAAAAAAGCAAAACGGCGAAAGATTTTTTTGAAAATTGACGTATGAATGTAAAATTTTAGATACGGGGGTTTTAGGGGTCGCCGATCACGATTCCAAAGTCAAAATGTCAAAAAAAAAGGGCGGAAGATTTTTTTGAAAATTGACGTATAAATGTGAAATTTTAGATACGGGAGTTTTGGGGGTCGCCGATCACGTTTCCAAAGTCAAAATGTCAAAAAAAACAAAATGGCGAAAGATTTTTTTGAAAATTGACGTATGAATGTGAAATTTTAGATACAGGGGTTTTGGGGGTCGCCGATCACGATTTCAAAGCCAAAATGTCAAAAAAAAACAAAATGGCGGAAGATTTTTTGAAAATTGACGTATGAATGTAAAATTTTAGATACGGGGGTTTTGGGGGTCGCCGATCACGATTCCAAAGTCAAAATGTGAAAAAAGCAAAATGGCGAAAGATTTTTTTGAAAATTGACGTATGGATGTGAAATTTTAGATACAGGGGTTTTGGGGGTCGTCGATCACGATTTCAAAGCCAAAATGTCAAAAAAAACAAAATGGCGGAAGATTTTTTGAAAATTGACGTATGAATGTAAAATTTTAGATACGGGGGTTTTAGGGGTCGCCGATCACGATTCCAAAGTCAAAATGTCAAAAAAATCAAAATGGGGGACGAGTTTTTTGAAAGTTGACGTATGAATGTAAAATTTTAGATACGGGGGTTTTGGGGGTCGCCGATCACATTTCCTAAGTCAAAATGTCAAAAAAAACAAAATGGCGGAAGATTTTTTTGAAAATTGACGTATGAATGTGAAATCTTAGATACAGGGGTTTTGGGGGTCGCCGATCACGATTCCAAAATCAAAATGTCATAAAAAACACAATGGCAGGTGATTTTTTTTGAAAATTAAGGTATGAATGTAAAATTTTATATACGGGGGTTTTGGGGGTGGCCGATCACGATTCCAAAGTCAAAATGTCAAAAAAAACAAAATTGCCGAAGGGTTTTTGAAAATTGACGTATAAATGTGAAATTTTAGATACGAGGGTGCCTTAAGTCGCCGATCACAAATCCAAAATCAAAATGTCATAAAAAACACAATGGCGGGTGAATTTTTTGAAAATTGACGTATGAATGTAAAATTTTAGATACGGGGGGTTTGGGGGTCGCCGATCACGTTTCCAAAGTCAAAATGTCAAAAGAAAACAAATTGGCGAAAGATTTTTTGAAAATTGACGTATGAATGTAAAATTTTAGATACGGGGGTTTTGGGGGTCGCCGATCACGACTCCGAAGTCAAAATGTCAAAAAAAAAAAAATGGCGCAAGATTTTTTGAAAATTGACGTATGAATGTAAAATTTTAGATACGGGGGTTTTGGGGGTCGCCGATCACGATTCCAAAGTCAAAATGTCAAAAAAAAACAAAATGGTGGAAGATGTTTTGAAAATTGACGTATGAATGTAAAATTTTAGATACGGGGGTTTTGGAGATCGCCGATCACGACTCCGAAGTCAAAATGTCAAAAAAAAAACAAAATGGCGGAAGATTTTTTGAAAATTGACGTATGAATGTAAAATTTTAGATACGGGGGTTTTGGGGGTCGCCGATCACGATTCCAAAGTCAAAATGTCAAAAAAAAACAAAATGGTGGAAGATTTTTTGAAAATTGACGTATGAATGTAAAATTTTAGATACGGGGGTTTTGGGCGCCGCCGATCAGGATTTCAAAGTTAAAATGTCAAAAAAAACAAAATGGCGGAAGATTTTTTGAAAATTGACGTATGAATGTAAAATTTTAGATATGGGGTTTTGGGGGTCGCCGATCACGATTCCAAAGTCAAAATGTCAAAAGAAAACAAAATGGCAAAAGATTTTTTGAAAATTGACGTATGAATGTAAAATTTTAGATAGGGGAGTTTTGGGGGTCGCCGATCACGATTCCACAATCAAAATGTCATAAAAAACACAATGGCGGAAGATTTTTTGAAAATTGACGTATGAATGTAAAATTTTAGTTTTGGGGGTGGCCGATCACGACTCCAAAGTCAAAATGTCAAAAAAAACAAAATGGCGGAAGGATTTTTTGAAAATTGACGTATGAATGTAAAATTTTAGATACGAGGGTGCCTTAAGTCGCCGATCACAAATCCAAAATCAAAATGTCATAAAAAAACAAAATGGCGTAAGAATTTTTTGAAAATTGACGTATGAATGTAAAATTTTAGATACGTGGGTTTTAGGGGTGGCCGATCACGATTCCAAAGTCAAAATGTCAAAAAAAACAAAATGGAAGATTTGTTTGAAAATTGACGTATGAATGTGAAATTTTAGATACGGGGGTTTTGGGGGTCGCCGATCACGATTCCAAAGTCAAAATGTCAAAAGAAAACAAAAAGGCAAAAGATTTTTTGAAAATTGACGTATGAATGTAAAATTTTAGATACGGGAGTTTTGGGGGTCGCCGATCACGATTCCAAAATCAAAATGTCATAAAAAACACAATGGCAGGTGATTTTTTTGAAAATTAAGGTATGAATGTAAAATTTTATATACGTGGGTTTTGGGGGTGGCCGATCACGATTCCAAAGTCAAAATGTCAAAAAAAACAAAATTGCCGAAGGATTTTTTGAAAATTGACGTATAAATGTGAAATTTTAGATACGAGGGTGCCTTAAGTCGCCGATCACAAATCCAAAATCAAAATGTCATAAAAAACACAATGGCGGGTGAATTTTTTGAAAATTGACGTATGAATGTAAAATTTTAGATACGGGGGGTTTGGGGGTCGCCGATCACGTTTCCAAAGTCAAAATGTCAAAAGAAAACAAAATGGCGAAAGATTTTTTGAAAATTGACGTATGAATGTAAAATTTTAGATACGGGGGTTTTGGGGGTCGCCGATCACGACTCCGAAGTCAAAATGTCAAAAAAAAAAATGGTGGAAGATGTTTTGAAAATTGACGTATGAATGTAAAATTTTAGATACGGGGGTTTTGGAGGTCGCCGATCACGATTCCAAAGTTAAAATGTCATAAAAAACACAATGGCGGAAGATTTTTTGAAAATTGACGTATGAATGTAAAATTTTAGATACGGGGGTTTTGGGGGTCGCCGATCACGATTCCAAAGTCAAAATGTCATAAAAAACACAATGGCGGAAGATTTTTTGAAAATTGACGTATGAATGTAAAATTTTAGATACGGGGGTTTTGGGGGTGGCCGATCACGATTCCAAAGTCAAAATGTCAAAAAAAAAATGGCGGAAGATTTTTTGAAAATTGACGTATGAATGTAAAATTTTAGATACGGGGGTTTTGGGGGTCGCCGATCACGATTCCAAAGTCAAAATGTCAAAAAAAAACAAAATGGCGGAAGATTTTTTGAAAATTGACGTATGAATGTAAAATTTTTGATACGGGGGTTTTGGGGGTCGCCGATCACGTTTCCAAAGTCAAAATGTCAAAAGAAAACAAAATGGCGAAAGATTTTTTGAAAATTGACGTATGAATGTAAAATTTTAGATACGGGGGTTTTGGGGGTCGCCGATCACGACTCCAAAGTCAAAATGTCAAAAAAAAACAAAATGGCGGAAGATTTTTTGAAAATCGACGTATGAATGTAAAATTTTAGATACGGGGGTTTTGGGGGTCGCCGATCACGATTCCAAAGTCAAGATGTCAAAAAAAAAAATGGTGGAAGATTTTTTGAAAATTGACGTATGAATGTAAAATTTTAGATACGGGGGTTTTGAGGGTCGCCGATCACGATTCCAAAGTCAAAATGTCAAAAAAAAAATGGCGGAAGATTTTTTGAAAATTGACGTATGAATGTAAAATTTTAGATACGGGGGTTTTGGG
The DNA here is from genome assembly GCA_963170755.1 of Amphimallon solstitiale. Lineage (NCBI taxonomy): Eukaryota > Metazoa > Arthropoda > Insecta > Coleoptera > Scarabaeidae > Amphimallon > Amphimallon solstitiale. The sequence goes on from OY720678.1 coordinate 91,631,230, forward strand.
GGTCGCCGATCACGATTCCAAAGTCGAAATGTCAAAAAAAGCAATATGGCGGAAGATTTTTTGAAAATTGACGTATGAATGTAAAATTTTAGATACGGGGGTTTTGGGGGTCGCCGATCAGGATTTCAAAGTTAAAATGTCAAAAAAAACAAAATGGCGGAAGATTTTTTGAAAATTGACGTATGAATGTAAAATTTTAGATACGGGGGTTTTGGGGGTGGCCGATCACGATTCCAAAGTCAAAATGTCAAAAGAAAACAAAATGGCAAAAGATTTTTTGAAAATTGACGTATGAATGTAAAATTTTAGATACGGGAGTCTTGGGGGTCGCCGATCACGATTCCAAAATCAAAATGTCATAAAAAACACAATGGCGGAAGATTTTTTGAAAATTGAGGTATGAATGTAAAATTTTAGATACGGGGGTTTTGGGGTGGCCGATCACGACTCCAAAGTCAAAATGTCAAAAAAAACAAAATGGCGGATGGATTTTTTGAAAATTGACGTATGAATGTAAAATTTTAGATACGAGGGTGCCTTAAGTCGCCGATCACAAATCCAAAATCAAAATGTCATAAAAAAACAAAATGGCGTAAGAATTTTTTGAAAATTGACGTATGAATGTAAAATTTTAGATACGGGGGTTTTGGGGGTGGCCGATCACGATTCCAAAGTCAAAATGTCAAAAAAAAACAAAATGGAAGATTTTTTTGAAAATTGACGTATGAATGTGAAATTTTAGATACGGGGGTTTTGGGGGTGGCCGATCACGATTCCAAAGTCAAAATGTTAAAAAAAAACAAAATGGAAGATTTTTTTGAAAATTGACGTATGAATGTAAAATTTTAGATACGGGGGGTTTGGGGGTCGCCGATCACGTTTCCAAAGTCAAAATGCCAAAAGAAAACAAAATGGCGAAAGATTTTTTGAAAATTGACGTATGAATGTAAAATTTTAGATACGGGGGTTTTGGGGGTCGCCGATCACGACTCCAAAGTCAAAATGTCAAAAAAAGAAACAAAATGGCGGAAGATTTTTTGAAAATTGACGTATGAATGTAAAATTTTAGATACGGGGGTTTTGGGGGTCGCCGATCACGATTCCAAAGTCAAAATGTCAAAAAAAAACGAAATGGTGGAGGATTTTTTGAAAATTGACGTATGAATGTAAAATTTTAGATACGGGGGTTTTGGGGGCCGCCGATCACGATTCCAAAGTTAAAATGTCATAAAAAACACAATGGCGGAAGATTTTTTGAAAATTGACGTATGAATGTAAAATTTTAGATACGGGGGTTTTGGGGGTCGCCGATCACGATTCCAAAGTCAAAATGTCATAAAAAACACAATGGCGGAAGATTTTTTGAAAATTGACGTATGAATGTAAAATTTTAGATACGGGGGTTTTGGGGGTGGCCGATCACGATTACAAAGTCAAAATGTCGAAAAAAAACAAATTGGCGGAAGATTTTTTGAATATTGACGTATGAATGTAAAATTTTAGATACTTGGGTTTTGGGGGTCGTCTCAATTGACGTATGAATGTAAAATTTTAGATACGAGGGTGCCTTAAATCGCCGATCACAAATCCAAAATCAAAATGTCATAAAAAAACAAATTGGCGTAAGAATTTTTTGAAAATTGACGTATGAATGTAAAATTTTAGATACGGGGGTTTTGGGGTGGCCGATCACGATTCCAAAATCAAAATGTCATAAAAAACACAATGGCATGTGATTTTTTTGAAAATTAAGGTATGAATGTAAAATTTTATATACGGGGGTTTTGGGGGTCGCCGATCACGATTCCAAAATCAAAATGTCATAAAAAACACAATGGCGGAAGATTTTTTGAAAATTGACGTATGAATGTGAAATTTTAGATACGGGGGTTTTGGGGGTCGCCGATCACGATTCCAAAGTCAAAATGTCAAAAGAAAACAAAAAGGCAAAAGATTTTTTGAAAATTGACGTATGAATGTAAAATTTTAGATACGGGAGTTTTGGGGGTCGCCGATCACGATTCCAAAATCAAAATGTCATAAAAAACACAATGGCGGAAGATTTTTTGAAAATTGACGTATGAATGTAAAATTTTAGATACGAGGGTGCCTTAAGTCACCGATCACAAATCCAAAATCAAAATGTCATAAAAAAGCAAATTGGCGGAAGATTTTTTGAAAATTGACGTATGAATGTAAAATTTTAGATACGGGGGTTTTGGGGGTGGCCGATCACGATTCCAAAGTCAAAATGTCAAAAAAAAAAAAAATGGAAGATTTTTTTGAAAATTGACGTATGAATGTGAAATTTTAGATACGGGGGTTTTGGGGGTCGCCGATCACGATTCCAAAGTCAAAATGTCAAAAGAAAACAAAATGGCAAAAGATTTTTTGAAAATTGACGTATGAATGTAAAATTTTAGATACGGGAGTTTTGGGGTCCCCGATCACGATTCCAAAATCAAAATGTCATAAAAAACACAATGGCAGGTGATTTTTTTGAAAATTAACGTATGAATGTAAAATTTTATATACGGGGGTTTTGGGGTGGCCGATCACGATTCCAAAATCAAAATGTCATAAAAAACACAATGGCAGGTGATTTTTTTGAAAATTAAGGTATGAATGTAAAATTTTATATACGGGGGTTTTGGGGGTCGCCGATCACGATTCCAAAGTCAAAATGTCATAAAAAACACAATGGCGGAAGATTTTTTGAAAATTGACGTATGAATGTAAAATTTTAGATACGGGGGTTTTGGGGGTCGCCGATCACGTTTCCAAAGTCAAAATGTCAAAAGAAAACAAAATGGCGAAAGATTTTTTGAAAATTGACGTATGAATGTAAAATTTTAGATACGGGGGTTTTGGGGGTCGCCGATCACGACTCCAAAGTCAAAATGTCAAAAAAAGAAACAAAATGGCGGAAGATTTTTTGAAAATTGACGTATGAATGTAAAATTTTAGATACGGGGGTTTTGGGGGTCGCCGATCACGATTCCAAAGTCAAAATGTCAAAAAAAAACGAAATGGTGGAGGATTTTTTGAAAATTGACGTATGAATGTAAAATTTTAGATACGGGGGTTTTGGGGGCCGCCGATCACGATTCCAAAGTTAAAATGTCATAAAAAACACAATGGCGGAAGATTTTTTGAAAATTGACGTATGAATGTAAAATTTTAGATACGGGGGTTTTGGGGGTCGCCGATCACGATTCCAAAGTCAAAATGTCATAAAAAACACAATGGCGGAAGATTTTTTGAAAATTGACGTATGAATGTAAAATTTTAGATACGGGGGTTTTGGGGGTGGCCGATCACGATTACAAAGTCAAAATGTCGAAAAAAAACAAATTGGCGGAAGATTTTTTGAATATTGACGTATGAATGTAAAATTTTAGATACTTGGGTTTTGGGGGTCGTCTCAATTGACGTATGAATGTAAAATTTTAGATACGAGGGTGCCTTAAATCGCCGATCACAAATCCAAAATCAAAATGTCATAAAAAAACAAATTGGCGTAAGAATTTTTTGAAAATTGACGTATGAATGTAAAATTTTAGATACGGGGGTTTTGGGGTGGCCGATCACGATTCCAAAATCAAAATGTCATAAAAAACACAATGGCAGGTGATTTTTTTGAAAATTAAGGTATGAATGTAAAATTTTATATACGGGGGTTTTGGGGGTCGCCGATCACGATTCCAAAATCAAAATGTCATAAAAAACACAATGGCGGAAGATTTTTTGAAAATTGACGTATGAATGTGAAATTTTAGATACGGGGGTTTTGGGGGTCGCCGATCACGATTCCAAAGTCAAAATGTCAAAAGAAAACAAAAAGGCAAAAGATTTTTTGAAAATTGACGTATGAATGTAAAATTTTAGATACGGGAGTTTTGGGGGTCGCCGATCACGATTCCAAAATCAAAATGTCATAAAAAACACAATGGCGGAAGATTTTTTGAAAATTGACGTATGAATGTAAAATTTTAGATACGAGGGTGCCTTAAGTCACCGATCACAAATCCAAAATCAAAATGTCATAAAAAAACAAATTGGCGGAAGATTTTTTGAAAATTGACGTATGAATGTAAAATTTTAGATACGGGGGTTTTGGGGGTGGCCGATCACGATTCCAAAGTCAAAATGTCAAAAAAAAAAAAATGGAAGATTTTTTTGAAAATTGACGTATGAATGTGAAATTTTAGATACGGGGGTTTTGGGGGTCGCCGATCACGATTCCAAAGTCAAAATGTCAAAAGAAAACAAAATGGCAAAAGATTTTTTGAAAATTGACGTATGAATGTAAAATTTTAGATACGGGAGTTTTGGGGTCCCCGATCACGATTCCAAAATCAAAATGTCATAAAAAACACAATGGCAGGTGATTTTTTTGAAAATTAACGTATGAATGTAAAATTTTATATACGGGGGTTTTGGGGGTGGCCGATCACGATTCCAAAATCAAAATGTCAAAAAAAACAAAATTGCCGAAGGATTTTTTGAAAATTGACGTATAAATGTGAAATTTTAGATACGAGGGTACCCTAAGTCGTCGATCACAAATCCAAAATCAAAACGTCATAAAAAACACGATGGCGGGTGAATTTTTTTAAAATTGACGTATGAATGTAAAATTTTAGATACGGGGGGTTTGGGGGTCGCCGATCACGTTTCCAAAGTCAAAATGTCAAAAGAAAACAAAATGGCGAAATATTTTTTGAAAATTGACGTATGAATGTAAAATTTTAGATACGGGGGTTTTGGGGGTCGCCGATCACGACTCCGAAGTCAAAATGTCAAAAAAAAACATAATGGCGGAAGATTTTTTGGAAATTGACGTATGAATGTAAAATTTTAGATACGGGGGTTTTGAGGGTGGTCGATCACGATTCCAAAATCAAAATGTCAAAAAAACTAAATGGCGGAAGATTTTTTGAAAATTGACGTATGAATGTAAAATTTTAGCTACGGGGGTTTTGGGGGTCGCCGATCACGATTCCAAAGTCAAAATGTCAAAAGAAAACAAAACGGCAAAAGATTTTTTGAAAATTGACGTATGAATGTAAAATTTTAGATACGGGGGTTTTGGGGGTCGCCGATCACGATTCCAAAGTCAAAATGTCGAAAAAAACAAATTGGCGGAAGATTTTTTGAAAATTGACGTATGAATGTAAAATTTTAGATACGGGGGTTTTGGGGGTCGCCGATCACGATTCCAAAGTCAAAATGTCAAAAAAAAACAAAATGGCGGAAGATTTTTTGAAAATTGACGTATGAATGTAAAATTTTAGATACGGGGGTTTTGGGGGTCGCCGATCACAATTCCAAAGTCAAAATGTCGAAAAAAACAAATTGGCGGAAGATTTTTTTGAAAATTGACGTATGAATGTGAAATTTTAGGTACGGGGGTTTTGGGGGTCGCCGATCACGATTCCAAAGTCAAAATGTCAAAAAAAGCAAAATAGCGGAAGATTTTTTTGAAAATTGACGTGTCAATGTGAAATTTTAGATACGGGCGTTTTGGGGATCGCCGATCACGATTCCAAAGTCAAAATGTCAAAAAAAACAGAATGGCGTAAGATTTTTTGAAAATTGATGAATGTTTGTGGATTTTTGGATACGGTGGCGTTTGTGGTCGCTTATTACGTCTTCAATTTGGCGATTCTTCTAAACGTGATTGAACAGGGCTTAAATTTAATACTTCATTTTTTCTTAGTGATAGTAGATTCGCAAACATCAGAATCGTATTGTACACTGTCTCAATGAAAATATTGCGCTCATTGAGCTCATTGTTTCTTTCGATACTTTAACATGACTTATGTTTAACATTAAGTTACCTTCCCCGCTCTTGAGTGTGTACCAGTTTGTGTAAAAAACAGTTCGAGAAGAATTTTAAATAAAATATACCATTGGCTCAACAAAATATATGAAGGGGTGCTTAAAAAGTGGACATTCTAAAAAGCGTCATGCCAGTGATCGCTTTTTACAGGAAAGGCGTTTCAATAGGGCTTCAATTTAAAACTCGGGCTTTTTACTTTTATTATTATTTCGTGCTTCTTTATTAACGATAGTGGATTTTGAAAAGGTTGACGGGCTTTTACACTTTCACATCAAAATAGTATTGTAAACTGTTAATGAACATGTTGGGTTTTTTGATCTCATTGTGTCTTTGGATACCTTAACACGACTTATGTTTAACATTAAATTAGCTTTCTCGCTCTTGAGTGTGTACCGGTTTGTGTCAAAAACAGCTCGAGAAGATTTTTAAATAAAATATCCAATTGGCTTAACAAAATATATGTATATACAGGGGTGTTTATAAAAGTGGATATTCTAAAAAGCGTCATGCCAGTGATCGCCTTTTATTAACTATAGTGGATTTCAAAAAGGTTGACAGGCTTTTACACTTTCACATCAAAATAGTATTGTACACTGTCTTAATAAAAATGTTGCGCTTTTTAATCTCATTGTGTCTTTGCATACTTTATCACGACTTATGTTTAACATTAGATTACCTTTCTCGCTCTTGAGTGTGCATCGGTTTGTGTTAAAAACAGTTCGAGAAGAATTTTAAATAAAACATCCTATTGGGTTAACAAAATATATGTATATACAGGAGTGCTTCAAAGGTGTATAAAAGTTGACATTCTAAAAAGCGTCATGCCAGTGATCGCTTTTTACAGGAAAAGGGCTTCAATTTAAAACTTGGGCTTTTTATTTTTATTATTATTGTGTTATTAACGATAGTGGATTTCAATAAGGTTGACAGGCTTTCACACTTTCGCATCAAAATAGTATTGTACATTGTATTAATAAAAATGTAGCGCTTCTTGATCTCATTGTGTCTTTGCATACTTTAACACGTCTTATGTTCAACATTAAATTACCTTTCTCGCTCTTGAGTGTGTACCGCTTTGTGTAAAAAACAATTCCAGAAATATTTTAAATAAAATATACAATTGGCTTCACAAAATATATGTATATACCGGGATGCTTTAAAAGTTTATAAAACTGGACATTCTAAAAAGCGTTTTTTATAGGAAAGACGCTTCAATTGGGCCTAAATCTAAAACTTGGGCTTTTTACTTTTATTATTATTTTGTGCTTTTTTCTTAACGAGAGTAGACTTCGAAAAGATTGACAGGCTCTTACACGTTCACATCAAAATAGTATTGTAAACTGTCTTAATGAAAACGTTGCGCTTTTTGAGAGCTCATTGTTTCTTTGGATATTTTAATATGACTTATGTTTAACATTAAATTACCTTTCTCGCTCTTGAGTGTGTACCGATTTGTGTCAAAAACAGAAGGAGAATAATTTTAGATAAAATATACTCTGCTTTTTTATTAACGATAGTGGACTTCGAAAAGGTAGTAAGAAAGTAACATACTTTATAAATTAAATTTACTTAACCCATTCGCATACATATGTTTTCGAGCTATATGTTCGAAGTTCATCAGCATTCATTAGCATTCTATAAGAATGTTTGAAAGCGACGCCCATTTACCAAACAAAATTTGTTGTAAACATATTAAACACTATGGAGATACTACGTATATTTGAGTATGTCAATTAAAATGACGAGCCCGCGATAGCGGGCGAGTAGTATATATGTAATTCATTGAATATTTAAAATGTTCTTCAATACAAGTCCTTCATTTTTAATTGGCGTGCGAACTAATTTTGAGTATGTGACAGACGAATATTTCAATTATACTGACCAAAATTTCATAATGAAAGCGCTGTTCCACTTCAAATAATTTGGGTGAAAATATCTCAGTGTCAAACTGATTATTAGGTTCTTTTTTATTAATATTGTGCATGCCTGTCTTAAATTGTTTCTGAGCAATTGGCATACTTTTTGTTAATATACTAAATTTTTCCACTGTTATTTCAATAGCGTATTATCCCGATTGTCTCAATAAAAATGATGCACTTATTGAGCATGTTGTTTCATCGGATACTTTAACATCATTCTTATTTTTAACATTAAATTATCTTTCTCGCTTTTCATTGTGTAACAGTTTGTGTAAAAAAGAATTCTAGAAGAATTCTGAATGAAATATACAATTGGCTTTACAAAATATATGTATATACAGAGTGTGCCACAAGTCTATAAAATCTTACATTCTAAAAACCACCACGAGAGTGATCGCGTTTTACAGGAAACTGTAAAAAGCTGTAAGCGGACGCGAAAAAGGCGAATTCAAGCGTGCGAACTAATTTTGAGTATGTGACAGACGAATATTTCAATTATACTGACCAAAATTTCATAATGAAAGCGCTGTTCCACTTCAAATAATTTGGGTGAAAATATCTCAGTGTCAAACTGATTATTAGGTTCTTTTTTATTAATATTGTGCATGCCTGTCTTAAATTGTTTCTGAGCAATTGGCATACTTTTTGTTAATATACTAAATTTTTCCACTGTTATTTCAATAGCGTATTATCCCGATTGTCTCAATAAAAATGATGCACTTATTGAGCATGTTGTTTCATCGGATACTTTAACATCATTCTTATTTTTAACATTAAATTATCTTTCTCGCTTTTCATTGTGTAACAGTTTGTGTAAAAAAGAATTCTAGAAGAATTCTGAATGAAATATACAATTGGCTTTACAAAATATATGTATATACAGAGTGTGCCACAAGTCTATAAAATCTTACATTCTAAAAACCACCACGAGAGTGATCGCGTTTTACAGGAAACTGTAAAAAGCTGTAAGCGGACGCGAAAAAGGCGAATTCAAGCTCGAAAAGATTGAAGCATTAGCTCACAAACATTCAACACAATAAATATTGCAATATATAATAATTGGCCCAATGATAATAGTATATAGGTAAAAAATTTATAAATTCGATTCCTTATTTGTTTATAAATACTTTCTACTCATTTTTTTCATCCATGAATTAAGTTGTAAAATTACTTCAAAATATTATAAGATATTGCAAATAGAAAAAAGAAACTAAAATATATTCCTACCAGATTAAACAAGCACTTAATCATGTTGTTACTGTGTGAGGCAAATTGAGAAGTAATATCATACGTATTCAAAAAAGATTGTTTAATTATCATTGATGAAAATGAACGTCTCGCGACATCGTCAATTACAATAATTAGAAATAGAAATTCTATAAGGATGTTTTACAGTATTTTCGAATATAACAATAAGTAATCAATATTACCATAATACATATATTATATCTATATATTCCGTAAATTGTAGGTGTACAATGCAAAAGAAAATAATTATGTACAGTGTGAACAAGGCTTTACCAACATTATTAAGCATCATATATAACTGACAGTTGTAATACAATTTACCACAAAGAAACACTGCAAATTATAAAAGTATAGGAATGGAAATCATAAAAAATGAATTATTTAAAAGTATACATTCGCGTCAACAAAACATAATTCTAATAAAGCTACCTACAAGTTTGTATAAAATAAAATGTTTTTTTTTAAATTCTAATGAATTTTCATTTAAACCAAAAAGACCAATGGAATCGACATATGTATATAGACTGAAACACTATTAACAAAAACTATCAAATCACATTTTCCAACTGATGCAAAAAACACAGATTTCGAGATTATTCTAATTTTATACCCACAAACTATAGATAAATTAGGCAAACGTGAAATAAATGATCGGCAAGTCAAGGCACAAAAGCCAGTAATAGTAGAAAAAATATAAATAGAGTGAAAACTACCGTCTGTGAGGCACAGGAAAAGTATGTGAAAAATGTCAATAAAACTTTAAACGATAAAGTACATCTTATTTCATGGACAGCCGTTAAACATTTTCAATTTAAAAACTGCTATTATCACTACATCTATTATTAATCATTTCATCCGATAAGCATTCTGAATAAAATATTGCATAGTTGTAAACTATATACAGGGGTGTATAAAAACAACTAAGCGATATTGAACATCTAAAACACAATTATATTTAGTTATTCGCTATATATCGGAATTATATGGTGTTTCAAAAACTGAAACGCAATAAAGACAAAATCCGCAATAAATTTAGAAGAATAAGGGGGAGCGGTACCTCAACTGTAAGCGGAATAAGAGGCGATAGCGGGCCTTCAAGGCCTGCCGTATTAGCTAGTCAACCTTAATATAAGCTGCCGGCGGATTCATGCTAATAGCGTGGGAAAATACGGCTTATCCGAATCACCATGGTTACCGCCCGAACCGTCAAAATCGACGAAAATTGGATGCACGGGGCGCAGTAATCGTCCCTGGATACGTGAAATTAAAAGTTGTCCCTTTGCCCGAACAAAGGGACAACTTTAAATTTCCGGTCGACGGAGAGATTTTCCTCCTAAGTGGAGCCCGTGCAGAGATATCCGCCGTCAAAGAGGAGCCTGCAAATATTTTGTAACATAAAAATGGCTTACGTACTTAAAAATGCAGTAGTGGTCATCAAAAAGAGACATTTCGCTAATCTGACAGCTCCAACGAAAAATTTTGCATGTTTGACTTTTAAGCCTTATATTCCGAATTTTGAAGGTTTTGACGGCCCAACAAGGTACATAATCGTTAAGTCAGACATTTCTGTACCGATCGCATGTCTATTCCAACTTCATCGACATACGATATCGATAGGACGAGTGATTTAAATTACTCATGCAGACGGACATCGTAGAAAAATGGCCGAAATACGCCAGAAATACATGTACACAATAAATCAAGTGCAATGCTCATAACATGTAATGTACACACACATACATTCATGTGCACTTTCCGTGAATATATTATATATCGGTAGCTTGACTTAACATTTTTACATACAGGCTGATATCTTTTAATTACTATAAATTTGAATTTTAAAATACGAAATTCCAGAACGCGTATGCCCAGTTTCCTTAATGTAATTATTAACGTCAGAATAGGTTCATGGCATATAAACACACATAATATATTTAGTTTTAGGACACGGACAAGGCACTAAATTAATTATCTGGACACAATTAAAACGTTTTTTATAACCTTTTAAAGATTACACGTCTATTTTCTCTGAGATTTAAAAAAAAATTGCAGATTTCAACATAGTCAAGCCTACATATAAATACGGCAGTTGAACAAACTATTTACATTAGGTCGATAGCCCAATGGCAAGATTGACGGCTTCTTAATACAATGACTTTGCCGGGTCGGGTTCGAACCCAGGCCGGGGCAAAACATTTTTTTTTCGAATGCGATATTGTGTATTTATTTCGTGTATTTTACCGGCAATTTATAAGAGAAGACGCCGGACTTCTCAACATAATTTTCCCGGTCGATGAAATAATCATTCACATATACAGCATGATTTTTTCTTATAATTTTTATAAATTCCATTTAAAATACAATAATTCTAAAACGGGTATGCCGTTTTCTTAAGGGAAAAAATAATGCTTTTAACATTTATGTGCCCCTACGAAATAATTATTTAAATAATTACGCACTGCGCAGTGGGTGGAGCCAAATCACCTTTTTCTTCTGATTAAGGCAAAACTCGGTACTCGGGGGCTCTTGGTGTCGGTGATCTCAAGCCCAATGTCAAAATTTCAACAAAAAAAGTGGTGCATCTAATATGGCGGAAGAGTTTTTTGAAAACTGACGTATGAATGTGAAATTTTAGATACGGGGGTGTCTTAGGTCCCCGATCACGAATCGAAAGTCAAAATGTCAAAAAAAAAAACAAAATGGCCGAAGTTTTTTGAAAATTGACGTATGAATGTGAAATTTTAGATACGGGGGTGTCTTAGGTCGCCGATCACGAATCCAAAGTCAAAATGTCAAAAAAAAACAAAATGGCGGAAGTTTTTTGAAAATTGACGTATGAATGTGAAATTTTAGGTACGGGGGTGTCTTAGGTCGCCGATCACGAATCGAAAGTCAAAATGTCAAAAAAAAAAAATGGCGGAAGTTTTTTGAAAATTGACGTATGAATGTGAAATTTTAGATACAGGGGTGTCTTAGGTCGCCGATCACGAATCCAAAGTCAAAATGTCAAAAAAAAAACAAAATGGCGGACGAGTTTTTTGAAAATTGACGTATGAATGTGAAATTTTAGATACGGGGGTTTTGGGGGTCGCCGATCATGATTCCAAAGTCAAAATGTCAAAAAAATCAAAATGGCGGATCAGTTTTTTGAAAACTGGCGTATAAATGTGAAATTTTAGATGCGGGGGTGTCTTAGGTCGCCCATCACTAATCCATAGTCAAAATGTCAGAAAAAGAAAATGGCAGACGGGTTTTTTGAAAATTGACGTATGAATGTGAAATTTTAGATACGGGGGTGTGTGCGGACGCCGATTACAAATCCAAAGTCAAAATGTCAAAAACAACAAAATGTCGGAAAAGTTTTTTGAAAATTGACGTATAAATGCGAAATTTTAGATGCGGGGGTGTCTGCGGACGCCGATCACCAATCCATAGTCAAAATGTCAAAAAAAAAACAAAATGGCGGCAGAATTTTTGAAAATTGACGTATGAATGTAAAATTTTAGATACGGGGGTGTGTGCGGACGCCGATTACAAATCCAAAGTCAAAATGTCAAAGAACAAAATGGCGGACAAGTTTTTTGAAAATTGACGTATGAATGTGAAATTTTAGATACGGGGGTGTGTGCGGACGCCGATTATAAATCCAAAGTCAAAATGTAAAAAAAAAAACAAAATGGCGGCAGAATTTTTGAAAATTGACATATGAATGTAAAATTTTAGATACGGGGGTGTCTGCGGACGCCGATCACCAATCCATAGTCAAAATGTCAAAAAAAAAACAAAATGGCGGCAGAATTTTTGAAAATTGACGTATGAATGTAAAATTTTAGATACGGGGGTGTGTGCGGACGCCGATTACAAATCCATAGTCAAAATGTCAAAAAATAGAAAATGGCGGAAAAGTTTTTTGAAAATTGACGTATAAATGCGAAATTTTAGATACGGGGGTGTCTGCGGACGCCGATCACCAATCCATAGTCAAAATGTCAAAAAAAAGAAAAAATGGCGGCAGAATTTTTGAAAATTGACGTATGAATGTAAAATTTTAGATACGGGGGTGTGTGCGGACGCCGATTACAAATCCAAAGTCAAAATGTCAAAGAACAAAATGGCGGACAAGTTTTTTGAAAATTGACGTATGAATGTGAAATTTTAGATACGGGGTGTGTGCGGACGCCGATTATAAATCCAAAGTCAAAATGTCAAATAAAACAAAATAGCGCAAGAGGTTTTTGAAAATTGATGAATGTGAAATTCTGGATACGGGGGTGCTTGTAGTCGTTTATTACGTCTTCAATTTGGCGATTCTTCGAAACGTGATTGAACAGGGCTTAAATTTAATACTTCATTTTTTCTTAACAACAGTAGATTCGAAAACATCAGAATGGTATTGTACACTGTCTCAATGAAAATGTTGCGCTCTTTGAGCTCATTGTTTCTTTCGATACTTTAACATGACATGTTTAACAATAAATTACCTTTCTCGCTCTTGAGTGGGTACCAGTTTGTGTCAAAATAGTTTTGAATATACTATTGGCTTCACAAAATTTATGTATGTACAGGGGTGTTTCAAAAGTTTATAAAAGTGGACATTCTAAAAAGCGTCATGCCAGTGATCGCTTTTTACAGGAAAGGCGCTTCAATAGGGCTTCACTTTAAAACTTGGGCCTTTTCCTTTTATTATTATTTCGTGCTCCTTTATTAACGATAGTTGATTTTGAAAAGGTTAACAGGCTTTTACACTTTCACATCAAAGTAGTATTGTAAACTGTCTTAATCAACATGTTGGACTTTTTGATGTCATTGTGCTTTTGGATACCTTAACATGACATGTTAAACATTAATTTACCTTTCTCGCTCTTGAGTGTGTACCGCTTTGTGTAAAAAACCAATCAAGGAGAATTTTAAATAAAATATACTATTGGCTTCACGTAATATATGTATATACAGGGATGCGTCAAAAGTTAATAAAATCAGACATTCTAAAAGGCGTCATGACAGTGATTGCTTTTTACACGAAACTATGAAAAAGCTGTAAGCGGACGCGAAAAAGGCGATTCAAACTAAAAGAAATTGACGAACCCGCTGTAAGCGGACGGACCCGCTGTAAGCGGACGATCAGCTGTAAGCGGACGGACCCGCTGTAAGCGGACGTTATAGCTAGTTATATATAATAATAGCTGAGTAGTCAATGGCAACCAAACGACCCAAAAATCGTCTAAAAACGGCAAAACTGTGCAAAGAACTCCTCTCTGGATACGCGAAATTAAGGGCCGTCTTTTGGCATGTTGGTAGGGGCGACATTGAATTTCCGGTCGACGGAGAGTTTTTCTTCAAAAGTGGAGCGTGTGCAGAGATATCGCCCGTTGAAGAGGGGCCTGCACTCGGTGTTTTAACAGAAAAATGGCTTACGTCATCATGACGATTCACGTGACAAGCAAAATAAATCTCGGGAAACGTCAAACTAGCAAGTTGTAGCTACAGATTCACTTTTAAGACTGAAATACGAAATTTTGAAGGTTGCGAGGGTCCAACAAGACCCGAGGTGTTAAAGAACGGCCTTCTGGGCATCTCTCACATGCTTATTTCGAGTCGACAGACGCACGCAATGTAGGGCACGAGCACTTTCAAATTCGTTTGCAGACAGATTTCGTAAGAAAAATGGCCGAAATACGTCACAGATTCAATGTGCATGTGATTCAATGTACTACGGTCGGGCAAAAAATATCAGATTAATCTATCCGGTCCGACCCAATCTCGACATAATACACCCGCTTGACTTAACATTTTTATAGATATACAGGTTGATTGTTCTTTTAATGACTATATATTTGAATTATTAAAATACGTTAATTCCAGAACGCGTACGCCTTAATAGGGAAAAGGATTGCTTTTAACATTTATGTGCCCTTATGACAACGATTACGCATACATGCAGAGTGGGCGGAGCTAGCTGAAATTAATTTCTCTCTTCTGATTAAAGTAAAATTCGGCACTTGGGAGTCTTTGTGGTGTCATTGATCACGTATCCAAATCGAAATGTCAAAAAAAAACAAAATGGCCGAAGGATTTTTTGAAAATTGACGTATAAATGTGAAATTTTAGATACGAGGGTGTCTTAAGTCGCCGATCACAAATCCAAAATCAAAATGTCATAAAAAAATCAAAATGGCGTAAGAATTTTTTGAAAATTGACGTATGAATGTAAAATTTTAGATACGGGGGTTTTGGGGGTCGCCGATCACGATTCCAAAGTCAAAATGTCCAAAAAAAAAACAAAATGGCGGAAGATTTTTTTAAAATTGACGTGTGAATGTGAAATTTTAGATACGGGGGTTTTGGGGGTCGCCGATCACGACTCCAAAGTCAAAATGTCAAAAAAAACAAAATGGCGGAAGATTTTTTTGAAATTGACGTATGAATGTAAAATTTTAGATACGGGGGTTTTGGGGGTCGCCGATCACGATTCCAAAGTCAAAATGTCAAAAAAAACAAAATGGCGTAAGAATTTTTTGAAAATTGACGTATGAATGTAAAATTTTAGATACGGGGGTTTTGGGGATCGCCGATCACGATTCCAAAGTCGAAATGTCAAAAAAAACAAAATGACGCAAGATTTTTTGAAAATTGACGTATGAATGTAAAATTTTAGATACGGGGGTTTTGGCGGTCGCCGATCACGATTCCAAAGTCAAAATGTCAAAAAAAACAAAATGGCGGAAGATTTTTTGAAAATTGACGTATGAATGTAACATTTTAGATACGGGGGTTTTGGGGGTGGCCGATCACGATTCCAAAGTCAAAATGTCAAAAAAAACAAAATGGCCGAAGGATTTTTTGAAAATTGACGTATAAATGTGAAATTTTAGATACGGGGGTTTTGGGGGTCGCCGATCACGATTCCAAAGTCAAAATGTCAACAAAAAAAAATGGCGGAAGATTTTTTGAAAATTGACGTATGAATGTAAAATTTTAGACACGGGGGTTTTGGGGGTCGCCGATCACGATTCCAAAGTCAAAATGTCAAAAAAAAACAAAATGGCGGAATATTTTTTGAAAATTGACGTATCAATGTAAAATTTTAGATACGGGGGTTTTGGGGGTCGCCGATCACGATTCCAAAGTCAAAATGTCAAAAAAAAAAAATGGCGGAAGATTTTTTGAAAATTGACGTATGAATGTAAAATTTTAGATACGGGGGTTTTGGGGTGGCCGATCACGATTCCAAAGTCAAAATGTCAAAAAAAACAAAATGGCGGAAGATTTTTTGAAAATTGACGTATGAATGTAAAATTTTAGACACGGGGGTTTTGGGGGTCGCCGATCACGATTCCAAAGTCAAAATGTCAAAAAAAAACAAAATGGCGGAATATTTTTTGAAAATTGACGTATCAATGTAAAATTTTAGATACGGGGGTTTTGGGGGTCGCCGATCACGATTCCAAAGTCAAAATGTCAAAAAAAAAAAATGGAAGATTTTTTGAAAATTGACGTATGAATGTAAAATTTTAGATACGGGGGTTTTGGGGTGGCCGATCACGATTCCAAAGTCAAAATGTCAAAAAAAACAAAATGGCGGAAGATTTTTTGAAAATTGACGTATGAATGTAAAATTTTAGATACGGGGGTTTTGGGGGTCGCCGATCACGATTCCAAAGTCAAAATGTCAAAAAAAAACAAAATGGCGGAAGATTTTTTGAAAATTGACGTATGAATGTAAAATTTTAGATACGGGGGTTTTGGGGTGGCCGATCACGATTCCAAAGTCAAAATGTCAAAAAAAACAAAATGGCGGAAGATTTTTTGAAAATTGACGTATGAATGTAAAATTTTAGATACGGGGGTTTTGGGGGTCGCCGATCACGATTCCAAAGTCAAAATGTCAAAAAAAAACAAAATGACAGAAGATTTTTTTGAAAATTAACGTATCAATGTAAAATTTTAGATACGGGAGTTTTGGGGGTCGCCGATCACGATTCCAAAGTCAAAATGTCAAAAAAAAAAAATGGCGGAAGATTTTTTGAAAATTGACGTATGAATGTGAAATTTCAGATACGGGGGTTTTGTGGGGTCGCCAATCACGATTCCAAGCCAAAATGTCAAAAAAAACAAAAGGGCGGAAGATTTTTTGAAAATTGACGTATGAATGTAAAATTTCAGATACGGGGGTTTTGGGGGTCGCCGATCACGATTCCAAAGTCAAAATGTCAAAAAAAAAAAAAATGGTGGAAGATTTTTTTTGATAATTGACGTATGAATGTGAAATTTTAGATACGGGGGCTTTGGGGATCGCCGATCACGATTCCAAAGTCAAAATGTCAAAACAAACAAAATGGCGGAAGATTTTTTGAAAATTGACATATGAATGTAAAATTTTAGATACGGGGGTTTTGGCGGTCGCCGATCACGATTCCAAAGTCAAAATGTCAAAAAAAGCAAAATGGCGGAAGATTTTTTTAAAAATTGACGTATGAATGTAAAATTTTATATACGAGGGTTTTGGGGGTCGCCGATCACGATTCCAAAGTCAAAATGTCAAAAAAGAAACAAAATGGCGGAAGATTTTTTGAAAGTTGACGTATGAATGTAAAATTTTGGATACGGGGGTTTTGGGGGTCGCCGATCACGATTCCAAAGTCAAAATGTCAAAGAAAACAAAATGGCGAAAGATTTTTTAGAAAATTGACGTATTAATGTAAAATTTTAGATACGGGGGTTTTGGGGGTCGCCGATCACGATTCCAAAGTCAAAATGTCAAAAAAAAAACAAAATGGCGGAAGATTTTTTTGAAAATTGACGTATGAATGTGAAATTTTAGATACGGGGGTTTTGGGGTCGCCAATCACGATTCCAAAGCCAAAATGTCAAAAAAAACAAAAGGGCGGACGATTTTTTGAAAATTGACGTGTGAATGTAAAATTTTAGATACGGGGGTTTTGGGGGTCGCCGATCACGATTCCAAAGTCAAAATGTCAAAAAAAAGCAAAATGGCGAAAGATTTTTTTGAAAATTGACGTATGAATGTGAAATTTTAGATACGGGGGTTTTGGGGGTCGCAGATCACGATTCCAAAGCCAAAATGTCAAAAAAAAACAAAATGGCGGAAGATTTTTTGAAAATCGACGTATGAATGTAAAATTTTAGATACGCGGGTTTTGGGGGTGGCCGATCACGACTCCAAAGTCAAAATGTCAAAAAAAAACAAAATGGCGGAAGGATTTTTTGAAAATTGACGTATGAATGTAAAATTTTAGATACGGGGGTTTTGGGGGTGGCCGATCTCGATTCCAAAGTCAAAATGTTAAAAAAAAACAAAATGGAAGATTTTTTTGAAAATTGACGTATGAATGTGAAATTTTAGATACGGGGGTTTTGGGGGTCGCCGATCACGATTCCAAAGTCAAAATGTCAAAAGAAAACAAAATGGCAAAAGATTTTTTGAAAATTGACGTATGAATGTAAAATTTTAGATACGGGAGTTTTGGGGGTCGCCGATCACGATTCCAAAATCAAAATGTCATAAAAAGCACAATGGCGGAAGATTTTTTGAAAATTGACGTATGAATGTAAAATTTTAGATACGGCGGTTTTGGGGGTGGCCGATCACGACTCCAAAGTCAAAATGTCAAAAAAAACAAAATGGCGGAAGGATTTTTTGAAAATTGACGTATGAATGTAAAATTTTAGATACGAGGGTGCCTTAAGTCGCCGATCACAAATCCAAAATCAAAATGTCATAAAAAAACAAAATGGCATAAGAATTTTTTGAAAATTGACGTATGAATGTAAAATTTTAGATACGGGGGTTTTGGGGGTGGCCGATCACGATTCCAAAGTCAAAATGTCAAAAAAAAACAAAATGGAAGATTTTTTTGAAAATTGACGTATGAATGTAAAATTTTAGATACTTGGGTTTTGGGGGTCGCAGATCACGATTCCAAAGCCAAAATGTCAAAAAAAAACAAAATGGCGGAAGATTTTTTGAAAATCGACGTATGAATGTAAAATTTTAGATACGCGGGTTTTGGGGGTGGCCGATCACGACTCCAAAGTCAAAATGTCAAAAAAAAACAAAATGGCGGAAGGATTTTTTGAAAATTGACGTATGAATGTAAAATTTTAGATACGGGGGTTTTGGGGGTGGCCGATCTCGATTCCAAAGTCAAAATGTTAAAAAAAAACAAAATGGAAGATTTTTTTGAAAATTGACGTATGAATGTGAAATTTTAGATACGGGGGTTTTGGGGGTCGCCGATCACGATTCCAAAGTCAAAATGTCAAAAGAAAACAAAATGGCAAAAGATTTTTTGAAAATTGACGTATGAATGTAAAATTTTAGATACGGGAGTTTTGGGGGTCGCCGATCACGATTCCAAAATCAAAATGTCATAAAAAGCACAATGGCGGAAGATTTTTTGAAAATTGACGTATGAATGTAAAATTTTAGATACGGCGGTTTTGGGGGTGGCCGATCACGACTCCAAAGTCAAAATGTCAAAAAAAACAAAATGGCGGAAGGATTTTTTGAAAATTGACGTATGAATGTAAAATTTTAGATACGAGGGTGCCTTAAGTCGCCGATCACAAATCCAAAATCAAAATGTCATAAAAAAACAAAATGGCATAAGAATTTTTTGAAAATTGACGTATGAATGTAAAATTTTAGATACGGGGGTTTTGGGGGTGGCCGATCACGATTCCAAAGTCAAAATGTCAAAAAAAAACAAAATGGAAGATTTTTTTGAAAATTGACGTATGAATGTAAAATTTTAGATACTTGGGTTTTGGGGGTCGCCGATCACGATTCCAAAGTCAAAATGTCAAAAAAACAAAATGGCGGAATATTTTTTGAAAATTGACGTATGAATGTAAAATTTTAGATACGGGGGTTTTGAGGGTCGCCGATCACGATTGCAAAGTCAAAATGTCAAAAAAAACAAAATGACGGAAGATTTTTTTGAAAATTGACGTATGAGTGTGAAATTTTGGATACGGGAGTTTTGGGGGTCGCCGATCACGATTCCAAAGTCAAAATGTCAAAAAAACAAAATGGCGGAAGAGTTTTTTGAAAATTGACGTATGAATGTGAAATTTTAGATACGAGGGTGCCTTAAGTCGCCGATCACAAATCCAAAATCAAAATGTCATAAAAAACACAATGGCGGGTGAATTTTTTGAAAATTGACGTATGAATGTAAAATTTTAGATACGGGGGGTTTGGGGGTCGCCGATCACGTTTCCAAAGTCAAAATGTCAAAAGAAAACAAAATGGCGAAAGATTTTTTGAAAATTGACGTATGAATGTAAAATTTTAGATACGGGGGTTTTGGGGGTCGCCGATCACGACTCCCAATTAAAAAAAAAACAAAATGGCGGAAGATTTTTTTGAAAATTGACGTATGAATGTAAAATTTTAGATACGGGGGTTTTGGGGGTCGCCGATCACGATTCCAAAGTTAAAATGTCAAAAAAAAACAAAATGGCGGAAGATTTTTGAAAATTGACGTATGAATGTAAAATTTTAGATACGGGGGTTTTGGGGGTCGCCGATCACAATTCCAAAGTCAAAATGACGAAAAAAACAAATTGGCGGATTTTTTTGAAAATTGACGTATGAATGTGAAATTTTAGGTACGGGGGTTTTGGGGGTCGCCGATCACGATTCCAAAGTCAAAATGTCAAAAAAAGCAAAATGGCGGAAGATTTTTTTGAAAATTGACGTGTCAATGTGAAATTTTAGATACAGGGGTTTTGGGGGTCGCCGATCTCGATTCCAAAGTCAAAATGTCAAAACAAACAAAATGGCGGAAGATTTTTTGAAAATTGATGAATGTTTGTGGATTTTTGGATACGGGGGTGTTTGTGGTCGCTTATACGTCTTCAATTTGGCGAAACGTGATTGAACAGGGCTTAAATTTAATACTTCATTTTTTCTTAATGATAGTAGATTCGCAAACATCAGAATCGTATTGTACACTGTCTCAATGAAAATGTTCCGCTCATTGAGCTCATTGTTTCTTTCGATACTTTAACATGATTTATGGTTAATATTAAGTTACCTTCCCCGCTCTTGAGTGTGTACCAGTTTGTGTAAAAAACAGTTCGAGAAGAATTTTAAATAAAATATACCATTGGCTCAACAAAATATATGAAGGGGTGCTTAAAAAGTGGACATTCTAAAAAGCGTCATGCCAGTGATCGCCTTTTATTAACTATAGTGGATTTCAAAAAGGTTGACAGGCTTTTACAGTTTCACATCAAAATAGTATTGTACACTGTCTTAATAAAAGTGTTGCGCTTTTTAATCTCATTGTGTCTTTGCATACTTTATCACGACTTATGTTTAACATTAGATTACCTTTCTCGCTCTTGAGTGTGTATCGGTTTGTGTTAAAAACAGTTCGAGAAGAATTTTAAATAAAACATCCTATTGGGTTAACAAAATATATGTATATACAGGAGTGCTTCAAAGGTGTATAAAAGTGGACATTCTAAAAAGCGTCATGCCAGTGATCGCTTTTTACAGGAAAAGGGCTTCAATTTAAAACTTGGGCTTTTAATTTTTATTATTATTATGTGCTCCTTTATTAACGATAGTGGATTTCAATAAGGTTGACAGGCTTTCACACTTTCGCATCAAAATAGTATTGTACATTGTATTAATAAAAATGTAGCGCTTCTTGATCTCATTGTGTCTTTGCATACTTTAACACGTCTTATGTTAAACATTAAATTACCTTTCTCGCTCTTGAGTGTGTACCGCTTTGTGTAAAAAACAATTCCAGAAATATTTTAAATAAAATATACAATTGGCTTCACAAAATATATGTATATACCGGGATGCTTTAAAAGTTTATAAAACTGGACATTCTAAAAAGCGTTTTTTATAGGAAAGACGCTTCAATTGGGCTTAAATCTAAAACTTGGGCTTTTTACTTTTATTATTATTTTGTGCTTTTTTCTTAACGAGAGTAGACTTCGAAAAGATTGACAGGCTCTTACACGTTCACATCAAAATGGTATTGTAAACTGTCTTAATGAAAAGGTTGCCCTTTTTGAGAGCTCATTGTTTCTTTGGATATTTTAACATGACTTATGTTTAACATTAAATTACCTTTCTCGCTCTTGAGTGTGTACCGGTTTGTGTAAAAAACAATTCGAGAAAAATTTTAAATAAAATAAAAGGCGCTTCAATTTAAAACTTGGGCTTTTTACTTTTATTTTCATTTGGGCTCCTTTATTAATGATAGTGGATTTCAAAAAGGTCACACTTTACATCAAAATAGTATTGTACACTGTCTTAATAAAAATGTTGCGCTTTTTGATCTTAATGTGTATTTGGATACTTGAACACGACTTATGTTAAACATTAAATTACCTTTCTCGCTCTTGAGTGTGTATCGGTTTATGTCAAAAACAGTTCGAGAAGAATTTTAAATAAAGTATCCTATTGGCCTAACAATATATATATATACAGGGGTGCTTCAAAAGTTTATGAAAGTGGACATTCTAAAAAGCGTTTTTTTACAGGAAAGGCGCTTCAATAGGGCTTAAATTTAAAACTTGGGCTTTTTACTTTTATTATTATTTCGTGCACCTTTATTAACGATAGTGGATTTTGAAAGGTTGACAGGCTTTTACACTTTCACATCAAAATAGTATTGAAAACTGTCTTAATTAACATGTTGGGCTTTTTGAACTCATTGAGTCTTTGGATACCTTAACATGCCTTTGTTTAACATTAAATTACCTTTCTCGCTCTTGAGTGTGTACCAATTTATGTCAAAAACAGTTCGAGAAGAATTTTAAATAAAATATCCTATTGGTTTAACAAAATATATGTATATACAGGGGCGCTTCAAAAGTTAATAGAATCGGACATTCTAAAAAGCCATGCCAGTTATCGCTTTTTACAGGAAAAGCGCTTCAATAAGGCTTAAATTTAAAACTTTAGCTTTTTACTTTTATTATTATTTTGTACTTTTTCATTAACGATAGTGGATTTCGAAAATATTGATAGGCTATTACACGTTCATATCAAAATAGTATTGCAAACTGTCTTAATGAAAATGTTGCGTTTTTTGTCTTTGAATACTTTAACATGACATGTTTAACATTAAATTACCTTTCTCGCTCTTGAGTGTGTACCGGTTTGTGTCAAAAACAGTTCGACAAAAATTTTAAATAAAATATCCTATTGACTTAACAAAATATATGTATATACAGGAGTGCTTAAAAGTTTATAAAAGTGGACATTCTTAGAAGCGTTTTTTACAGGAAAGGCGCTTCAATAGGGCTTCAATTTAAAACTTGGGCTTTTTACTTTTATTATTATTATGTGCTCCTTTATTAACGATAGTGGATTTCAAAAAGGTTGAGAGGCTTTCACACTTTCGCATCAAAATAGTATTGTACACTGTCTTAATAAAAATGTTGCGCTTTTTGATGTCATTGTGTCTTTGCATACTTTAACACGACTTATATTTAACATTAAATTACCTTTCTCGCTCTTGAGGGTGTACCGGTTTGTGTTAAAAACAGTTCGAGAAGAATTTTAAATAAAATATCTTATTGCCTTAACAAAATATATGTATATGCAGGGGTGCTTCAAAAGTTAATAAAATCGGACATTCTAAAAAGTCATGACAGTGATTGCTTTTTACGGGGCAGGCGCTTCAAAAGTGCTTAAATTTAAAACTTGGGCTCTTACTTTTATTATTATTTTGTGCTCTTTTATTAACGATAGTGGATTTCGAAAAGGTTGACAGGCTTTTACACTTTCACATCAAAATATTGTACACTCTCTTAATAAAAATGCTGCGCTCCTTAATCTCATTGTGTCTTTGCATACTTTAACACGACTTATGTTTAATATTAAATTACCTTTCTCGCTCTTGAGTGTGTACCGGTTTATGTCAAAAACAGTTCGAGAAGAATTTTAAATAAAATATCCTATTGGTTTAACAAAATATATGTATATACAGGGGCGCTTCGAAAGTTAATAAAATCGGACATTCTAAAAAGCCATGCCAGTTATCGCTTTTTACAGGAAAAGCGCTACAATAGGGCTTAAATTTAAAAATTTGAGCTTTTTACTTTTACTATTATTTTGTACTTCTTCATTAACGATTTAAATAAAATATATGTATATACCGGGATGCTTTAAAAGTGTATAAAACTGGACATTTTAAAAAGCGTTTTTTATAGGAAAGACGCTTCAATTGGGCTTAAATCTAAAACTTGGGCTTTTTACTTTTATTATTATTTTGTGCTTTTTTCTTAACGAGAGTAGACTTCGAAAAGATTGACAGGCTCTTACACGTTCACATCAAAATAGTATTGTAAACTGTCTTAATGAAAAGGTTGCGCTTTTTGAGAGCTCATTGTTTCTTTGGATATTTTAACATGACCTACCGATTTGTGTAAAAAACAATTCGAGAAAATTTTCAAATAAAATATACTATTGGCTTCACAAAATATATGTATATACCGGGATGCTTTAAAAGTTTATAAAACCGGACATTCTAAAAAGCGTCATGCCAGTAATCGCTTTTTACAGGAAAGGTGCTTCAATTTAAAACTTGGGCTTTTTACTTTTATTTTGTGCTCCTTTATTAACGATAGTGGATTTCAAAAAGGTCACACTTTACATCAAAATAGTATTGTAATTACCTTTCTCGCTCTTGAGTGTGCCCCGATTTGTGTCAAAAACAGAAGGAGAATAATTTTAGATAAAATATACTCTGCTTTTTTATTAACGATAGTGGACTTCGAAAAGGTAGTAAGAAAGTAACATACTTTATAAACTAATTTACTTTACCCATTCGCATACATATGTTTGCGAGCTATATGTTCGAAGTTCATCAGCATTCATTAGCATTCTATAAGAATGTTTGAAAGCCACGCCCATTTACCAAACAAAATTTGTTGTAAACATATTAAACACTATGGAGATACTACGTATATTTGAGTATGTCAATTAAAATGACGAGCCCGCGACAGCGGGCGAGTAGTATATATGTAATTCATAGAAAATTTAAAATGTTCTTCAATACAAGTCCTTCATTTTTAATTGACGTGCGAACTAATTTTGAGTATGTGACAGACGAATATTTCAATTATGCTGACCAAAATTTCATAATGAAAGCGCTGTTCCACTTCAAATAATTTGGGTGAAAATATCTCAGTGTCAAACTGATTATTAGGTTCTTTTTTTATTAATATTGTGCATGCCTGTCTTAAATTGTTTCTGAGCAATTGACATACTTTTTGTTAATATACTAAATTTTTCCACTGTTATTTCAATAGCGTATTATCCCGATTGTCTCAATAAAAATGATGCACTTATTGAGCATATTGTTTCATCGGATACTTTAATATCATTCTTATGTTTAACATTAAATTATCTTTCTCGCTCTTCATTGTGTAACAGTTTGTGTAAAAAAAAAATCTAGAAGAATTCTGAATGAAATATACAATTGGTTTTACAAAATATATGTATATACAGAGTGTGCAACAAGTCTATAAAATCTTACATTCTTAAAACCACCACGAGAGTGATCGCGTTTTACAGGAAACTGTAAAAAGCTGTAAGCGGACGCGAAAAAGGCGAATTCAAGCTCGAAAAGATTGAAGCATTAGCTCACAAACATTCAACACAATAAATAATGCAATATATAATAATTGGCCCAATGATAATAGTGTATAGGTAAGAAATTTATAAATTCGATTCCTTATTTGTTTATAAATACTTTCTACTCATTTTTTTCGTCCATGAATTAAGTTGTAAAAATACTTCAAAATATTATAAGATATTGTAAATAGAAAAAAGAAACTAAAATATATTCCTACCAGATTAAACAAGCACTTAATCATGTTGTTACTGTGTCAGGCAAATTGAGAAGTAATATCATACGTATTCAAAAAAGATTGTTTAATTATCATTGATGAAAATGAACGTCCCGCGACATCGTCAATTACAATAATTCAAAATAGAAATTCTATAAGGATGTTTTACAGTATTTTCGAATATAACAATAAGTAATCAATATTACCATAATACATATATTATATCTATATATTCCTTAAATTGTAGGTGTACAATGCAAAAGAAAATAATTATGTACAGTGTGAACAAGGCTTTACCAACATTATTAAGCATCATATATAACTGACAGTTGTAATACAATTTACCACAAAGAAACACTGCAAATTATAAAAGTATAGGAATGGAAATCATTATAAAAAATGCCAATGAAATAAATATTATTTGTTATAGAACAATAATTAAATGAATTATTTAAAAGTATACATTCGCGTCAACAAAACATAATTCTAATAAAGATCTACAAGTTTGTATAAAATAAAATGTTTTTTTTAAATTCTAATGGATTTTCATTTAAACCAAAAAGACCAATGGAATCGACATACGTATATAGACTGAAACACTATTAACAAAAACTATCAAATCACATTTTCCAACTGATGCAAAAAACACAGATTTCGAGATTATTCTAATTTTATACCCACAAACAAAATTCAAACTATAGATAAATTAGGCAAACGTGAAATAAATCATCGGCAAGTCAAGGCACAAAAACCAATAATAGTAGAAAAATTATAAATAGAGTAAAAACTACCATTTGTGAGGCACAGGAAAAGTATGTGAAAAATGTCAATATAACTTTAAACGATAAAATACATCTTATTTCATGGACAGCCGTTAAACATTTTCAATTTAAAAACTGCTATTATCACTAAATCTATTATTAATCATTTCATCCGATAAGCATTCTGAATAAAATATTGCATAGTTGTAAACTATATACAGGGGTGTATAAAAACAACTAAGCGATATTGAACATCTAAAACACAATTATATTTAGTTATTCGCTATATATCGGAATTATATGGTGTTTCAAAAACTGAAACGCAATAAAGACAAAATCCGCAATGAATTTAGAAGAATAAGAGGGAGCGGTACCTCAACTGTAAGCGGAATAAGAGGCGATAGCGGGCCTTCAAGGCCTGCCGTATTAGCTAGTTTATTCTATAAAAACTACCAATTTAATTTTTTTATCATTGCCTGGTACAACAGTGGTACATGGTTAACGTTATTCCATACTTGTTATTATTTTGTTGAATCAACTCCTGTAGTTTTTATCGTTACTAAACCTCTGACTTTGCGGGATTTTTTGGGTTTCTTAAAGGAAAATTAGTTGACTAGAATCAAAAATACTAAATTAGGGCGATCGACGATTAAACTACTGGAGGCACAATCGACGTCTAGTATCGTCGAGCTGTCGGGTTCGTCCTAGACGTTTTGGATATAAGAGCTATAAGTGGCTACCGAGGTAGGTAAACACATTCATTTTATTTGCATGTATACGAGCTTATTGTTCATTAACTTAAGGCAGGGTGAGCAATAACCATTACAAACTGTAGCTCAACTTCGCCGTAGTAAATAATAATACACACTTATTTATTCTATTGGACTGGCATTGAATATAAAAACATGTAACTAAAATGTAGATATGGTATTATTCCTGAATAATAATTTTACATAACCCCACACAGCACTATCCATCAGGTTTAAGTTCGGAGATCGTGGGGCCCACTCCACTCGTCCTCTACGAACAATCCAATGGGGAAAATTTTCATCTAACCAATCACGAACCAATTCCTGAAAATCCAAATCAAGAAGCAGTTCTTCTTCGAACATTCTAAGGTAATTTTCACTGTTAACTGTGCCATCAAAGAAAAAGGGGACCATGATCCGGTCTTTCCACAAGCCACACCAAACCATAACGCGATCAGCTCCTTGCGCCTTACTGTCCATGTACCAGTGACGGTTACTGTCAGATCAATAACGCAGGTTATATCGGTTGACCTCTCCATTTACATAAAAATTATCTTCGTCCGAAAATATTTTTCAGCCCTAATAAGAAAAAAGTTGTGAAAAATAAATTAGTGAAATTAGTGAAAATATCAAGGGTGCTGGACTTTTCGGGCATACTGTAAATTACATACCGAGGTGGAAAGCGTTTCGTTACTATCGAGAGATTAAGAAGTTAATGAAGAAGCAAATCGCTTTATCTTGAGGCAGGAATTAAAGTGTTCACCGATGTTTGTATACCATTTTATTTACACCCATACGATTAATTCTTGAGATCAAAATTTGGGTAAATGTTTCGAAATATCAAGTTGGTAGTTTTGTGATGCTGTAGCGCAAATGTCACTTTCTTCGGTTGAAGGATTATAAAAGAAATTTCGAGTAGTGAAGACTTCAAGGACTGCACTCCACCGGAACTTAAGGCTGTGTTCCCAGATTGTAGAAACCCCGATTTCAAAGAGACGCGTCCTGTATTTCTCCGATTGTTGTATACACCGACGTACGTTTTCGACCGTCGTGCTAATCGCAAGTGGTGCGAATGAGATGGAATATTTATGTTAAGTTGCGGCCGTTAGGCCCTCTGATTTATGAGTGTACCGCGCGTTTGATTTGTTGAATCGACACTAGACATGTGTCACTCAAATCCACGTGGACTTGTGACCTAAAAAATATTGGGACAGAATACAATACAGGCTATTTCAGGTAGGAGATAAAATTATTATTCTTCACCCAAAATGTTGCAAGAAGTATTTCTTGTCCTTTTAGTATGTAAATTATTATAAAAAAAATAACAAAAAAATGTATATAAATTCCCAAAATTACGTCTACGTAATTTGAAGTATGTATATGTGAAATTTTTGATCTCGAGATTTTTGCAGATATCCACGTTTTGAAGTCCTCTGATACCGAAAAAGTGGTTTTTAAAAAATGCCTGTGTCTGTGTCTGTGTGTGACCACGGTAGCGGTCAAACCACTATAGCCATCAATTCAAAATTTTGTATTTACGAATACAATTTCCCTCTTGAGATCTGATTAGATTTTCAGTAAAATCGGCTGACCGGAAGTAGTAGTTTACTTCAGTGAAAAAATCGAAGTTTAAACAAATTTATAAAGAATTCATATGTACTCAATATTAAATTTGAGAAGAATTTTATTATGTAAGTTTTTTGAAATTCCTGCCAGAAGTAGGTATTTTACTCTTATCGAAAGTCAGTTTTTTGCCAATATTTCGCAAGTCATGCTGTTTAGATAGGTACGCTACGAGTAAAAAGGTATTTAGAATTTAATTTTCAATACCTTTTGTATACAAATAAATTCAAAATTCGGACCTGAAGTAACAATTACTTTTATCGAATAGCGATTTTTTGCAAATATGTCGTAAATTATATATAATTATCAAGAGTACAAACGTATTTAGAGCTGGATTTGGAATATTTTTTGTATAAATGAAATTTCAAAATTCGGAACGGAAGTACCACTTTTACTCTTAGCGGGTAGCGCTTTCTTTCGAATATCTCGCAAAGTATGTATTCTGTAGAGATTTATTATAATAGGATTTTGAATAATTTATATGTAAAAAAATTCTTAAAATCCAACTTATTTTTCTAAGATAAAACTATTTACAACAATTTAAAACAATTTCGTATAATTTGAAACGCTAATACGTATAAGAAGTTGTGTGGTGGCCACACCCCATTTTTTGTTTTGTCGAAGCTCTCATCGGTAGGACTCTCATATTCAAAATGTAATAATTCATAACATTTAGATGTAGAGGGAATTTCCATTTGATTTTGCCTTACATTTTGTAATTTTCTTTTGTGAATTTCTAATCCTGGACATCAAAGTAATTTCTTTTAGTACTTTAAAAATAAAATAGTGTCAGCTACATTTAAATCTCTATTGCTGATCAACAAAACGTAACAAATACATTTATAAAAGAATTGCTGCTTTTGAGAATTCAAATCAGTCGATAACATTCTAATTAAAACTTTAAATTTATTAAAATTTATAACTACCGTTTCATTCTCAGTGAAAACCTTCTAGTTTATAAGATCTTCCTTGTTTTCGCACAATGTCTATTTTATTTTTCACTCACTCACAAAATCTGGTCTCTAAACACCCAATGAATGGGGATAATAAAACCTTTATCTTTATGCCTCTGTTAGAGTACTGAGAACCGATAAATCTCGTCTTGCGAAACTCCGCCTGCTACCCGAAACCATGTTTCACTTTAACATTTCTCGAACAATTAGTCTTGCAGAATGTATTCTATTTTCCAAATCATATGTTTAATTAAGAAAATACTTTTTCAACTCTTTCAAGGACGTGGTCAGAATATTTTTTAAATTATTGTCATATCGTTAATTTTCGGATACTTGTCTAATTTCAATTTTTATTTTTTTTCTACATATATTTTCGGAAAAAGAACTATGCTATATTTCTTTTATTTTTTAAAGTAATTCGAAAAAATAATTGTCTGCCTATTTCATAAAATAAAGTCAGGATTTGGAAAAAACTGATTGAGGTAGTGAGCACTCCGCCTTAAGAAATCAGCAGGGAAAGCGGCGCAAAGCTTGCTCTACTAGAAAAACAAGAGACTATACGGAAAAACATTAAATATATACGAAAGTTGGTGTGTAGACAAAAATGCAAATAACATCGCGTTAGAGAGTGTCTTTATGTCGTTCTTTAATGACACGGCAAAGAAACAAAAACCATTAATATAATGGGGCACGTACAGTATGATAAGATATTTGACAGTATGGAAAAATAAGCGCATTCTTAAACGGCAAAATGTACAGTATAGAAAATTTTCTAAATAACCCACAAACGGTTTTCTTTCGATTAAGATGACAACCACAGAATTTCCATTGAACTTTCTGACACAAAAGCTTCCAAAAGTCAACCATTCATAACTGAGCCAAAGTGGGTTAAAATTTTGAAGAATTTGTTAATCTTCGACAAGATATACCTAATGTACGGTTTATTGTTCAATACATATTTGAAAACTCTCGAAATCAACCAAAGTAGCTGCCTTCTTTCCTTCAGACAAACGTCCTTTATATTGTTAGTTCATGGTGCAGATGTCTGGCAACTGAAGCGTTTAAGAGGGAATGTATCGTTAGATAAGCTAATTAAAACCGCAAACATTATGATCTCAATAACTTTTCCATTCTCCCTCCGTATAAATTTGGATATCTTAGCTCCTGTTGTTAACTCCAGTGGCAGCTCGAATGGAGCAAACTAACAACCCATTGAAACTTCCAATAATTCCAATGTAACAATTAATTTTAATAAATAAGTTGTTTAATGTATTATGCAAAATTAAACACAAACAAACATTTTATTGAAATTGAGGTTGGAAAATGAGGGAGGGTAATTAGGGCGGTAAGTAGAAGTCAAAAAAGTGACACTTCTAAACTTTTAAAGAATCAGAAATGTCAACATTACGTATATGGTTATATATAGTAGTAATTCATCTCGCAACAGTTCCCTATAACTGAATAAGAGTAATATCTCTAACTGTGAATTATTATGTAGCTATATGGTGAGACTTATATTGAAGCTTCTTCTCATTCGTCGCTGAATATGAACAATCACAGCAGTAACAGAACTCAGAATGTTGCCGATTTTAAAGCTAAAAGTTGGCGATATATTCGTGATTCAATAAACTGTACCCACTTTAACAAATTGAATCGAAAGCTAATTTCCTCTCCTGGCTCAGATTATAAGCTTAATTTAGAATTTGGACTTCAGTCGATTAGCTGCAACCATATACATACAGACATACATTATTGGCAAAAGTAATTTTTTGTAAACATAATACTCTGAAACTTGAAAATATGCAAAAATCTGGATGTCAAAAACCTTATGATTACACTACTTTTTTTCTACAATATTTTAAACGTCTTATTACTGCTAAATAACGTCGAAAAATTGTCACGTATTACAAATAAATACAAAATATGACATCATTATAGAAAATTATTACTTTCCCTATATAAGTACCAACGTAAATCTAATAACAACAAAATTGTAAAGATGCATCATTGAAACTTGATGCAAATTAATTAATCGACCTCAGTTCAAGCGACCTGGAAAAATATTTTCCTTTGTTTCTAAAAATATCGGCTTTTACATTCACCAGCAAACAAAAACAACCAACGGCCGCATCATTTTAAGCCGAGCCCGTTGTTTGTATTTCTGAACTTCCTAATCTGATTATCAACAAAACAACATTTACACTAATGATTACCCCATGTATATGCACATAACGCCGTAGCACAAACTGGTGGGGTTAACGTCTAAATAAAGAAAAAAGGCCGAGGAAAACTCACCCTCTCTCTTAATTTGGAGACCGCGACAGTTGTTTGCCGTAGGGAAGTGGTCGTAGTAACATATCGAAATTTACCATTTTAAAAACGAGTAAACTCGACAACAATGCTCCGCAAACATATATCTCAATTTGCAAACATTTTTTTTGCTCGCATTACTGGATGTGTTCTTTATATAAATGTATGTATTTTTTTATCGTATAACTGAGGTGGGGGGGGTCGCTTGAGAGAGCCCCTTGTCAATTTCATTCATTCGCGTTGCATCTTCAAGACCCCCAAGGGTCGCACATGTCATATTATATCCCCTGCCTTTGCAAACCCTTAATGGTCTCTTCATTGTTACCAGTCGTAGCTCTGCGGAACACCGATTCAATCCCAAACAATGTCGGCGTACACTTTAAAGGTAACGCTAGTATCAGGGCTGTTAAATTGCTTACGTAAGTCCCGTTTATTGCGTCTATAAAATTTTAAACGTTAACAAGTTGGTTCTCGGAGTAAATTAACATGGTGCACGGGAGAAGTTTGTTTTACGAAGTTAATTATTTTATATGGTAGTTGATAGTGTGATATGTACAAAATAATGTAGAATATAATTATAACATTTATGTCGCTACGAGTAATATAAATATATATTTCCAGCATTACGTTTCAAATAGAATTAAGATAACATCGTTTATAATTCTGGAAAACATTTACCAGATAATCTGAACTTTAAAATGAGATGTACGATTCTATGAGTATATTATTTATACTCATCCGTTAGGTGTCCCTTATTTTAAAGAATATTCAAATATCAAACAGGAATATTCACTATTAAAAACATATGTAGCTGATATCTCTCATAGACATTTATTATGCAAGTCGGTAGATGTAATGCGGTCTTTATTTTTAACGGGCATCATGTCAAAAAGTAGTGCTTATTTTCCCCATAAGGGAAAAGTATACCGACATGCGCGCAATTATACGCCATTTTGACAACACGACGCAAGCAATAATAAAGTTTGGTATTACACGAACAGCCGTTAATATGTATACTCACCATGTTTATTTGCGTTGGTTTGAAATTACCGAAATGTCTAATTATTTTTACAGGAAAAGCACTTCTCAGAGCGACGTAAAGCACTATGATTACTTGGACCTCATTTCTTGACCAAAATCCAATTTTTCCTTTCTTATACATAGCATTTCTATCAATTACTGTGGAAGGTAAATTCCCCAAACCTAACCATTTAGAACTGTGGTTTTATGAAATGTAAATTCGTAAATTTGAATCAACCTATAAAAAATTAACGACGTTGGGCGGTTATAATTTTTGCATATTTGTATTTAGTATTTGCTAAAGATTACTTGGATATACATTTCACCTGCAATACTTTTGCATTTTTAACAAATAATTTTTTTTGTATCTATGAACGCATTGTTTCAACAACAAAGATTTTTTAAATCTAGATCGCAAGGAAATGCCACGGAAAAGAAACTTAGAGTAATTTTTAACTACGTGATGTAGACTATTGAAATGAATTCATCTAATGAGGCAAAGTATTAAAGAAAAGTATTTCGTTTGTGCCTTAACTTTGATGAAAGATGATGTTAAGCTCGTCGTTTTACGAATTACTCTAAGAAGAAGAATTCTGCTTGACTGAAAGGTAATTTTGTTATCGAAACCAAAGAACTAACATCATCGAGATCATCAGGCCGGCCGCGGCTTTCATTTTCGGAAAAATAAAGTAGATCGAAGATGAGGGTGGTCTCAAAATTTTCACACGAAAAAGAATGTTAATCAGCTGTAATAGTTGAAGTTGCGGGAATGGCTGTTTGACAAGGAATATAAGAATAATATTCTCCTCACAAAAAAGGTGTTCAGAATTATACACCCGAGCAGGTACTGGAACTAAATTTTGACAGTATTTTAAATAAGCAGGAATATCCAAACATTCAGAGACGGGACATTTCAAATAAATTAGTACTCTGATTAAAAGAAAGTATGGACCGTCTGGTATTAGTGTAAGTGATATAGCAAAATAATGTTTTCTAGAAAACACAACAAGTAGGATAGTATTTCTAGATAATATTCAGTTATGGCTTTGATATCAGCAGAAGAAGACACTCCTAGCATAAAAATAGACCAAGCGGATGATAAACTGTTACATGTAATATTTACTTTACTTGGGACGTTATTTGATGGTAACGTTCTTTACAGCGCGACCGGAACAAAACCAAGCCAATCACATCCGAATGCGGTGTTGGGTACTTCACGAATTTTTCCTGAAGTAGAAGATCACAAACCAACAAACTTAATTTAAAACGAAATAGCTTATAATATTGCGTAAGCTCCTTGAACGCATGCATGCGGACTTTTATCTGCATTCTTTATAGATTGCATCCAATGATTCATGTCAGTGGTTAAACAGAAGCAGAGAAAATCGTAAAATCTTCAATAGCAGACAAATAAGTAAACAAACGATTTTTGACAAACTTAGATTTGCATGTGGACAAACGAAAACCCAAAGTATTTGCAGAATAAACGACGGTAATACTGCCCAATACTGTGGTGAGCTGTCCATCCGCCGCACAATCAGCAACTCGAAAATTTGCTCAGCAGTTACCGATATAGACAAAACCTTATTTCGGAAAGCTATTTTAATTTGTCTCTCGTGTCAATACCAAGTAGATGAGAATTTTTTCCACCATGAAATAGCTAAGTTGTAAATGAGGATGTACACTCGGTAGCCAACGTCCTACATTAAACAAATAAATAATGGAAAACACTGTATTGACAGTCGGATGTTTTGGAGAACAAAGGCTAAAAATCAGAAACAAAATATAGAAACACGCGCGAAAATTTCATAGCAAAGTTATCTCGAGGATATATATTTAACCGAGCAATGGACACATCAGGTTCTCTAACTTCCAGTATCAATTTAAAAAAAAAACCTATCGGGCACCAACACAAATTTAATATTCTATCTGAAGGTATTTAAACGATGACAACACCAAAAGTTAGAAAATAAATTCAAGAAAAGTCAGCTGAAGAAGAAAAGGAAAACGAACAAGATGACAATTTAGAGGAAATGCACTCACACCTTTATTAAATAATGCAGAATTTGAAAATTAATAGTAAAATGTGTGTAAATAAAAGTCATAGCAAATAAGACACACACAACTAGTTTCGTTTAATCACTAACTACCATGGAAAACTGTTGCACTGACTAGTTTTTTTTTACTACCCAATGTTTCTAGTTTTGGCCAAAAAATCAGATTCGACAAACCATGGCATATTCGACGTTCACAATAGTAATATTTATATTAGTTGAAGGGTTTAGTAACAGCACCTAATACTATCATGTTAAACTATTTTTTAAAAAATCACTCATAATGTAAAATTTTAACGCGATTTTCCTTGATTTTATATTTTTTTCACTTTCGGTCTTTACTCTGTCTGTTACATTTGATTAATACATAACTTTTATTATTAGTAGTATTATTATTATAAAAACACATGCACATACACACCCGCACACCAGGCAGGTATAGGATATTTGTATAAAATATCTACATATAGTAGATAGGTATGATATATGCACATACACTCTACGAACATACGTAAAATATACATTTTTTATAAGATATCTTGCTCTCTAAACTTTGTCCGTGCCATATATACATACTGTATGCGTGTGTTCCTTTTGCCTTCTTATAACCTTAAACGGTTTGTCGCAGCTATAAACCCCCGTGTATAATAAGAACCCAAGGGTGAAACATCAAAAAGGAGTGAATTTATTTATGTAAATACCATAGGAGTTCATTAGCTTCCTTTGTGAAAGAGCAAAAGTTCTTTCTTTATGTCTTTTTCGTCTTTTTCTCCTGCATTTCAGGTACTTGTACAAAAAAGGTGTTAAAAATCCGGACCGTTCAGAAATTGCCCCGAAATATTATCTATTTTTTTTTTGTATTACAAACAAAATATAAACCATAAATTATAAAAAAACAATATACGAACAAAACTAATGTTGACAAAATAAGTCACTGTACTAAAACACTTACTTGGAAAAGTATTAAAATAGCAAACATGAATACTCGCTATTAAGATACAAATGTCGCTGATATCTCTCATAGACATTTGATATGCACTTCGATAGATGTAGTACAGTCCTAGTTTCTAACAGCCATCTTAACAAAAAGTAGTGATTTAGTGATTAGTGAATGTATATTGACAGAGTTTGTAAAATGCAATAATTTAAGTAGGTATAAAACAAATGTTTGTCTGAAAAAAATAACACTGATTAAACATAGAGTTTCTAAATATAAAAAGAGATTTTTATTTATTATTTATGATTGCCTTTAAAAATATATCCTTCTTTTATATACATTCATTAGAAGAAAAACAACATCTCGAGTGCCTATTTTAATTTAAGAAAGAAATGGTGTCACACCACGCTAAATCTTAGCTTGTAGGGGGATGCCCTGTCTTTTTGTCACAATTATATAGCTTTTTTGCGGTGTGACATTTTTCAAGCGTCTGATTGTTTACTTATAGACTTCCTCCGTTATTGTAGAACCTTTCCTTTGGTATTCAATCAATTCATCTTCTCTATCTAATCGTCGCCATCAGTTCTTCTAGTCAATTTCAGCGTTTTCATTGTTTTGGCGGCTGATGACGCATTGCACGTATTTCTCTCTTTGTCCCTGGATTCTTGTTCCGTCACTTTTATAATTTTCCAATAAAACACCATCAGCCAAAGCCACCAAGCTTTCTTCGCCAATGTGTTGCCTACACAGTTCTTGTTCGTGACAAGCAATTTAGGAAATCATCGTGCTGAAACCTTATTCATTCAACATCATTGTAACTCTTATTTTCGATGTGATAAGACTAAAATTTCAACTTTTTTGATGTTTTCATTGGTTAGGTACTGCTTCAACATGCTTTTCTCATCCTAAATCATCCTCACTTGATTGGCCACCCTAATCAAACCGTTTATAACAAAATTCTATAGTAGAATATGATGCGCATATTCTTCATACGCATTCATAATCCGAAGAATGTTCTTGAGTCCATTTACTTTCCTTGT
Source organism: Amphimallon solstitiale (assembly GCA_963170755.1). Taxonomy (NCBI): domain Eukaryota; kingdom Metazoa; phylum Arthropoda; class Insecta; order Coleoptera; family Scarabaeidae; genus Amphimallon; species Amphimallon solstitiale. Next base: position 91,668,540 of record OY720678.1, read on the forward strand.
CAAGAGGATTAGATTACACTTCTATGCGCTAACAAAATTGTACTACAAAAAACTGAGACGTTCTATAGAAGTGACAAATATTTCATTAGTAAACATCAGAATGTCATATCAACCCGACACCGTTACATGCCTAGATAAATGATAAAATTGCCCTGTCGTATATATAATTTTTAATAGTATAGTAATAATAAAGAATGAAATGAATCTAACATAGAAATAACTTGGTATAAATGAGCACAGCTTCAAAACTAAGCCTCAGTAGCAATGAACCAACCTAGAGTAAAACTGGAAAGAGTTGAACGCAAAATATAAAGAATAAGAAGATATTTGGAGGATGAAGATAAAAAACCTATCTTCAAATTAGCTCGTTCTTTGTTATAATAGAACCCCCAAATTATAACAAAAAGAGGAATTGAAAAGGAGCCACATGAGGAGACATACATGGCTTAATTTTAATATTATAAACACCCATACACTTGATATACATTAAGGATATTTTTAAAAATGTTTATTTAAAAGTCACGTTCAAATCATGAAATTTTTGATAAGTATTTTGAGCAGGCCCAAAGATAATATTGCAAAAATACATTATTCATTTAATCCCAGTCCTGCAGTATACAGCTGACTAGCAATCCCTACTAATAACAAGTAAAATGACAATCGGTACGTCCTCACCTAAACTGTCTAGCATTTATAGACTTAACGGATAATTGATGTATTGCAACTTTTCTTTGGCAGTATTTGTTATAACAGAATAAGTAGAGTAAGTATAATTGACGGTGTTGACAATTTTCTGCTAAATTGTGTTCCTCAATTTATCTGACGACAGTCCACACACATCTTCGAGAAATATGATACTTTTGATTCTTTCAAATTGTCGAATAAAATTAACTCAAAAATTCTATACAAACTACTGCAATTTAATTAACAGGTCAATATCATTCTAACCTACTAAATTGCTTAGAGTGCAAACAACTCATAAGATTAATTATTTAAATATATTTAAAGTATAAACTAACTATAAGACGTAATAAATTTAACAATAAAATACATAGTTTATAGCACGGACGAAATAAATAAGTATAATAAATAATTTTCAGGGGGACTTTCGGAATATTTTCGTGTTTACCAGGCAGTAGCATCGAAAAAAACAAGAAATTTATTGTTTCAATTGCTGACTGTCAGAGTGAAGTGCCTCTTCCGATGATAGATCTTCCCATAATGTATTTTTATACAATTGATAAATTTCCAAAATTTCCATATTTGTAGATTTTACGAATTGGTTGCATTTTAAAATTCTCTCCTGCAAATTCCTCGTGGCGTCGTGAAAAATTTCCACCCGTTCAAATGATAAAATATGGACCCTAAAATACCCATTCGAGAAATATAGATTTATGTAAATATCTGCTCAAATACTTTGAAAACGTAATGTGCATGAACACGCCTTTGTTTCAGAGATTAAGATGCCGCGAAGCGAAAAAAAAATGTATGAGACGAAGAGCGGGAAGAGGAATAAAAAGGGAGAAGAAGGCAAGGAAAATCCGAACTCAAGCAGTAGTAGTAGCATGATCGCGAAACTTTCTTTTCAATTATTATCTGCAAATCATGTGGAAAGACGAGATGACATTTGGTAAGTAGAATTTAATGGTGTCGGATACATTTGCATTTCATACATATGAACTTTTAATTGCTTAGAATTATTTACTAGACTAAAAAGAGTTTGAGTAAGTTTGTTGTTCTACAAAACTTAAAAAAAAATTATCGACATCTTATTATGTATGTTTATATAAATTTTTAAAAAATATTTTTAGTTTAATTTATACAGGGCATTGTAAGCATCCCAAGGCCTGCTTTTTTTTAATTGTATGGTAGTGTTTTATTCTGTTATGATAGAACTCATTGGTCTAATTTTAAATGCTTTACTATTTCCTAATCTACTCTTACGGTTTATGAGATACTAAATTTTTCTTCATAAATTTCTGTCAAAAAATTAGCACCAAACTAAAAAGATTATATTCGATATTTCTCGTATATTTTAAATGCAACACACTATACAAGGTGTCTCTAAAAGGTCTTTAAACAACTCTACCACGTATTTTTCGGACCAAAATAAACCGATCTAGCAAAACTTGGCTTAGTCAAAGTTGCTTAGTTTGTGCGCAATACGGTCCTGAAGTTGCAGTTGGAAGATTGTTTTTTTGTTATAAATTTGAAACGGCTGGAGCGATTGCGCTAAATTTTGTCACGTTTACATAGTTTTATGAGTCAAGAAATTCTGTATCAAAATTGTGATAGTAGTCAATCCATAGGCGGAGAACCTGCGTTTATAAATATTAAAACATTTCCATTTTCTACGCCAATGGATAAAAAAGAGTTTGTCTATAAAATTTAGATTAAGTGCCTTAAGTACAAGAAAAAAGGTACTCTTGGTAAGACTCGAAAAATTGCATCGTTTTCTCAAAAATCGCATTTTAAGATTTGAGAACATTAACTAGAGGACGGCAGCGCATACTGTGTGCTCCATGTACATGTATCTTTAAGCCGTGTACACGTGTCTTAGGCCGTTTAGACGTCTCTTTAAACTATGTACACGTCTTTTGACGTCGTTTTGAATTGATAATTTTTTTTTGTAAAATGTTTTCATTTTTAAAAAATACAGAACGGCCAATACCGGCAGCACACAGTATGCGCTGCTCTATGCTGCTCTAGTTAATGTTCTCAAATTTTAAAATGCGATTTTTGAGAAAACGATGCAATTTTTCGAGTCTTACCAAGAGTACCTTTTTTCTTGTACTTAAGACACTTAATCTAAATTTTATAGACAAACTCTTTTTGATCCATTGGCGTAGAAAATGGAAATGTTTTAATATTTATAAACGCTGGTTCTCCGCCTATGGATTGATTACTATCACAATTTTGATACAGAATTTCTTGACTCATAAAACTATGTAAACGTGACAAAATTTAGCGCAATCGCTCCAGCCGTTTCAAATTTATAACAAAAAAACAATTTTCCAACTGCAACTTCAGGACCGTATTGCGCACAAACTAAGCAACTTTCACTAAGCCAAGTTTTGCTAAATCGGTTTATTTTGGTCCGAAAAATACGTGGTAGAGTTGTTTAAAGACCTTTTAGAGACAGCCTGTATATTAGTAGAATACGTAATTGTTATTAAAATTAACTTTTAATTATTCAATTGTTCCTATTCGTAAATTTCATCCTATTTGAATTCAAACTTTTCATTCAAATATTGTTCATACATTATGCTGATGACACCACTATATAAATTAGAGATCAAGTGATAACATAACAGAAAACAGAAACATAGCAAAGAGTCAGTTTAAGGTCTGGTTCCACAAAAACTTTTCTTATTTTGCGAAAATAAAATGATTCATTTTAGTCCAAATCGTTATTTTACAATGACATACGTTTGAATGACATATTTGCCGCATTTATGTTGCGATTTTTTTTTACGGCACACTTGAAAATTTCGTAGTAAGCGGATAAAAGCTGCAAATATTTTTTTTTTAAATTAAATGTCAGCCAAATGATAACTAAATAACTGAAGGTGTCCATTTAAAAAAAAAAGTTGACTATCGTTACATATTCAAGCCAGCGTTGAAGAAAATTGGGATCACACCCAGTTTATAGAGTTTGTCAAACCGTTTTTATACTTTCTTTATTTATTGAAAATAAGGTAATAAATAATGAATTTACGAGATCTAACATTTAACTACTTTTCGAATGAACTTGCGTTTGAACATTTTTTGAACATATTTGTATTTTATGTTAACAAGTGCTTAAAGTTCATATTACTTCTGACAGACATACTGCTGTGAATCTTATTTTATTAAATAAAAATGAAAGTAATTAGATAAATTAATTAAAATAAGAGTAAATTAAAACAGACAAAAAATATAAATATATAGTATTAAGAATTAATTTAGTTATAGTATAAGCGTATAATTCAATTGAATGTTTTTTCTAAGTTTAAATAGTAAAACTTCTACAAATTATGAAGTTAATGGTTAAAAACAATTTATCGAGCAGATTATATATAAAAACTAGAATGTATCATTTAAGTAAGATCGGTTGCATATACTATAAAGGATAAATTCCTTCGTTAAAAATATTATTATAACTTTATTTAGAAAAGTTTAAATGTTAAATATACAAAGATCATTGAAGTATAATATACATGTTAAGTAAATGAATAAACTTTATTGTGTAGAAACGATACATTTAAATGCTACTATATGAGCAGAATAAAATCGGATATGGCAAAGAAGATGACATCATATCAAGTAAAAATGTTGATATAAATAGGATAAATTCATAAACTTGACTATAGTATAAATAAAAGATAAGTTGAAAATACGTACAGTTTTAAAAAAAAGAATATGACTACATCTATTATATTAGATTTTTAAATCGTAAATAAAAGATATTGTGTACGTTAATAACTTTTAAAATATATTTTTTAGTTCTTATATTTCTCATCCGCGAACGAGTGTTGTGTTTTTCGTGAGCCAGTTGTAGTACTATGTATTCGGGGCACATGGTTTGGGTTTGGGTAAGAATAAGTCCACTATGTTCGTCTATGCCAAAATAAAAACTACTTTATGGTCCGATTTCTTTACTTTCTTGTTCATGGTTGGAAGCTGTTCAAAAAATTATTTACTACTTTCCAGTGCGAGAACACTTGCGACTTCCTAATGATCAGGACTTCAGTTTAATTCAAGCAAAGAGAATAAAGCATAATGCTGAAATTCAATCGGATTGGGACGAACTTATTTTAACTGCTAAAGAAAAACCATCTCCTTTTAACTTGATAAAAGTAGAACAATCGGCATTTTTCAATATTACAGATTCTTTAAAACCATACTTCACTTCTAATATAAAACCACCTATGAAAATAAGAGGAATCCGCTGCATGGAGATTTCGGCAAACGTTAATCATGTTAAAGTGAGACATCACTACACTGGTTTATGGGAGACCATTCATGTTCGAAATAAGAAGACATTACGATCAGAATTGAATTTGCAACTATTGTATGGACAAGAAATAGCAATAAAGCCAAATAAATTAGCTTTTCTAAGACAATTGGAAAATTTAGTTCAAACGCCAGCAAATCAACAATATTATTTAAAACTGCAAGCAAACATCGTTCCAGAGGGAGGGTATGAAGAGACAGAAAATGAAAACAACAGCAGTGGCGCGGGATAATAATGTGTAATGAAATTTGACATTTCTTTTCAATGACACATGTTAATATTGCCATTTTATTTTTATCAATATAGATTTCTTACAAAAACAACCAATGTCCTACAAAATTCGCTCATTAACAACAAATTGCTCAGCAATGTCAATTTATTTGTTACATTATTTTAAACTAATAAAACCCAAATACTTGTTCGAACATCTAAGTGAAACCAAAACGTCAATATCTTTAGAAATAACCAAGTTGGAAAATTTTTTTTTATTACCTCAAATTCAAGAAAATGTACTAAGGTTGTTTTTGCTAAAAGCTGCTCAACTGAAATCATTAATAACAATACTTAGGTCTAAGATTGTCTATGTTTGCATCTGATATCACAGTATAGTATATAGAAAAAATTTTTATATCAGTGATATTTTTAGACGAGTCCTTAATGAATAATAAAAATAACAGATCCTCTAAGACTCTTATCTGAGGTGTATTAGGATTAGTGCCAAACTTCTTCGATGTAATACTGTCAATACTAATAATTATTTTTCTGTTTTCTATAATAGTTATTTATGTAACAAGTCAGTAAAGTGATACTTTATCGAACGAGTCTGATTTACGAGCCAAGCGAGTGAAGCGAGCGCGGCGAGTAACAGACGAGTTCGGTAAAGGTACTTTACTGACGTGGTGCATACAAAATTTTATCGTCAACCGTGAAAATTGTTAATTTAAGAAATAAAGATATAATAACTTATGACAGTTTATGACAGTGACAAACGATTTATTTTTAAAGTCATCAGTCATGGCTACGCTGACAGATATTAGCGGCAGGTAAAGTACTTTATTGTACAGTACGATAAAGTGTTTCTTTACCTCCGTAAAACGCTATGGTAACGCATCACTTTACTGACGGTTGGCGATAATGGTTATTTATGTAACAAGTCAGTAAAGTGATACTTTATCGAACGAGTCTGATTTACGAGCCAAGCGAGTGAAGCGAGCGCGGCGAGTAACAGACGAGTTCGGTAAAGGTACTTTACTGACGTGGTGCATACAAAATTTTATCGCAAACCGTGAAAATTGTTTATTTAAGAAATAAAGATATAATAACTTATGACAGTTTATGACAGTGACAAACGATTTATTTTTAAAGTCATCAGTCATGGCTACGCTGACAGATATTAGCGGCAGGTAAAGTACTTTATCGCCAACCGTCAGTAAAGTGATGCGTTACCATAGCGTTTTGCGGAGGTAAAGAAACACTTTATCGTACTGTACAATAAAGTACTTTACCTGCCGCTAATATCTGTCAGCGTAGCATGACTGATGACTTTTAAAAATAAGTCGTTTGTCACTGTCATAAACTGTCAAAAGTTATTATATCTTTATTTCTTAAATTAACAATTTTAACGGTTGGCGATAAAATTTTGTATGCACCACGTCAGTAAAGTACCTTTACCGAACTCGTCTGTTACTCGCCGCGCTCGCTTCACTCGCTTGGCTCGTAAACCAGACTCGTTCGGTAAAGTATCACTTTACTGACTTGTTACATAAATAACTATTATTGTACAGTACGATAAAGTGCTTCTTTACCTCCGTAAAACGCTACGGTAACGCATCACCTTACTGACGGTTGGCGATAAAAGAAATTACCCAAACGTCAAGTGTATACCTACATATCTGTATAACATCAATATTTGCTTTATCTGTTAAACGAATTCTTACTTCTCCAAAAGCAAGTCTAGAGTTTATAAATACATATCACTCTGACTGTTATTAAAATATCAATATTAACGCTTAATTTTCCTACCGTCTTAAATATATCAGTAACGTTATTAAATCGACGATAAGAATTTGTATTTATATCAGAATAAATATCGTAAACAGTTCTAAATAAGAAATATCTAAGAAGAAGAAAAAATATGAAAACCATCCAATTATATTAATGAGGATGAAAATGAAATACGAACACTAGAGTTTTGTTCGTAAAAAATCAACACGAAGAAGGCTTTTATTTCAGTTTTCAGGTCATTAATGTCAAGAAAAATACAAATGAACCGGTAAAAATAGAAACTCACTCGCTACAAGCGAAGCGAAGCAGTGTTTTTAATGACAGTCCCTTTCGATTAATATAAAAACGTGAATTAGATATCTCGAGGATATTTCTTTAGATTTCATTTTGTCTCTTCGATTTTCCAGCTTCGAGCGCGGCGGATTTATTAACTTCACCATCGAAAATAGATGCAATTAGTCATTAGTTAGGAAAATATACCCCTCTGGCTATCTGTCAACTGAGTATCACACATGTGGCGTGCGTTCTATCTCCCTCCCGTTCCCTTCTGCTTCCCGCAGTTTCTCTTAAAAGCAAATATGCACAGACGTCGCATTAAGTTTGAAACGAATACCCCTAATTTATTTGTAGATCACTGTGTTGATGGAAAATAACACCCGTCTATATGCATGCAATACAGTTTATATGTGTGTGTGTGTGCGCACAATTCTGTGAACATACGAAACCCTAACACGTCCGCATACAAAAAAAAACCTTGCTGCAACAAAAGAATTACGGGAAACAATATTAAATAGCCGAGGGAGTAATATATATATATATAGGTACATGTGTTAATACATATAAGTGTCAAATATATTATGTAATGTCATTGTATGATGTCTCTCACTGTGCCATTGTTGATGGAAAATTCATCACTGAATTTGTGCTACTCCATTTATTTTTGGATTTATACCAATATCACCAGGGGATGGGATATTAGGTATGTTCGTTTTCCATGTTTCAATTGTATATATTACCCGTTCTAGTATTACACATATGAATGAAGAAACTTTGTCAATAAGGATGCCAGTATCAAATTTGAAGTAGTGCAATTCTTGAGAAGCACTAAACCTAATGTATAATGCTGATTATAGGAAATGTACATAAGCTTTAGTATAGTGAAGTGGCGTAAGTGTGTATTCGGGTAAGTGTGTACTTGGCCTTTCAAAACAAGTGCATAACTCTTTTATCTTTGCGGCCATAAAGAAGGAAACTATTGCGCATGTTTCATGATTTCGATTGGTACAATAGAAAAAGTTCATGCTGTGTTCGTGATCGGGGAGTGTGTAAAGCAGTTTTTAATAGACTGTTATCTGTCTAAAAATTAATAGTTTTAATTGACAATTCATAGCAATACCAAAAACAGGTATTATATTTGTTATTACCATACATATTTTTCAAAAGTAAGTAATTATTAACTTAGATATTGTTGTACTAAATATTTGCCCCTGCAAAATTGTGCACCGGGGCAAATATGTAGTAAACAGTCGGGTAAAGTGTGTAGTATATTACACACTAGCCACGTTGCTTCTTTTTGGCATGTTTGTTTCAATTTCAGCCGCCATGGTAAAGGGTTTATAAAAGAAAATCCAATAGGGGCAATGGCTACAGTAAGACTGTATTGGAAAGGGCACTTCAAGAAATAAATGCTGGGGTTACGACTGCTTATGCAGCTTCAAAGAAATATAATATTCCGCAGATGACCATCAGCTACAATCGCAGAGGTCTAAGAGGACAAAAAAGTAAATCAATGGGGAGAAATACGGTTATTCCATAACACGAGGAAGCAAATTTAGCAGCAGAATTAGAAGCAATAGAGAAATGGGGCTGGGGCCTAACAAGAAAGGATATTTTTGGAATAGTAGAAAATTATGTGAAGTAAAACAATCTGCAGACGCCCTTTAAGGAAGGCCGTCCGGGCAAAGATTGGTTCCTCGCTCTTTCCAAACGACACAAGCTGTCTATTAAGAAACCATACTATCAGTGGAATATGCACGAAAAAAGTGCATAGATTCCCTTATTATTAACGAATATTATGAAATTCTAGGAAAATGCATGAATGATCTAAAGCTACACGACAAACCGGACTTAATATGGAACTTAGATGAAACAAATTTCTCTCTAGATCCGTCAAAAGCGAAGATAGTCGGAAAGATGGGAGTTGCATCTTCAAGAACCACAGTCGGTTGCGGTAGAGAGAACATATCGATTTTGATGGCGGTAAATGCCGCTGGATTTAAGGCTCCACCTCTAATTATTTACAAAGGGAAAAATATATGGAATGAATGGGTGACAGCTGAGACAGATGCTTTTCCTGGTACGACTTATGCCGCAACATTGTAGGCCGACGAGGTCTCATACGGTTTGATGCAGGTTTTTTCACCTATAATATTGAACAAAAGACTTAAGAATTATTGCTCATGAGGTTTAAGACTGTTTTAGAATTGTGATCTCATTTTTCATTTGAATTGTCATTTTGTTCTTTAATAAAAAGTTTATACTGTTTATATTAATTGATAGATTTTTTTCTACCAAAAAGCAATCAAAAGAAGAACGACTGTAGTTTTACATACTTACCCCATTCTAATATAGTATTATGCCTAATATAAAATATCATGTCTTTACACACTTGCCCTCTATTTGGGAAAGTGTGTGTGTAAAAAATATTTGAAATTAGTTATTTGATCTTTTGCAGACTTGTTAGTAACTTTACAAGCTTGATTCTGTCAAAACAGGAGATTAACCAATTTAATATATTCTAGATTAGAACATAGTCTATCTCAACTAACAAATTTTTACTACACCCTAACCCCACTTCACCTTAGTATATTATCTATCTCGTTTGATAAACGCTACGCTACGCTCGTGATTAGTGAAACTCATGACTAGGCTTAGGATAATTATGCTCTAAACTTCAAAATGTGCATACAAATATGCACCAAAAACTTTCAGAATATGCAATACCTGCAATACAATTATCCTAAGGATAATTGTATTGCAAGTATTGCATATTCTGCAAGTTTTTGGTGCATATTTGTATGCACATTTTGAAGTTTTTATCCTTAGGATAATTGTATTGCAGGTATTGCATATTCTGAAAGTTTTTGGTGCATATTTGTATGCACATTTTGAAGTTTTTTAGTGCATAATTATCCTAAGCCTACTCATGACTAACAAGTTCATAAAACGAGTTTCATACTATACTTTTTCTACGGCGACAAATAATCAATATAATACAAAATTGCTTGTGTATTGTCGCACTGTATCAGACTATTTTGACAGATTGATGACAAGTGTAAACCAACTTGATTGAAATTCACTTGATTTTTGCATTAGAAAACATAGAGCTAACTTCAGCCCGTGACTAAAATGCACGAAGCCACAGTTTGTCAAGGTGTATTTAAAAGGTCACCTAGCGTCATTGAAACCTATGCGATAAATGGCGTTTTAAACATGGGAGTAGAAAACGTTATTAAAATACAAATTGTTTTAATAACGTTTCAACACACAAAATGGTTTGATTAATCAGACCATGCACAGCTATGTTCTTCAGGAGTTAGAACTAAAATTGAGTTCGGAAGGCTATTTAAATGAATTCTCACTGGAAAAAAGTGAATATGAAAGAAATAAAATTACTTGTTAAAGAAAAAGTAAGGAACCTAATCTTTAACCGGTATAGCTACTCTAATCCTTGGAGGACTTTCCAAGCTGAAATATATACTTTAAAATTCGAAAATAATAACATATATCTGTTACTTATCGAGCAACCCTTGTATAGTACTAGGGAGTACTAACAACAATACACATTTCATTAAAAAGAAATTACGTCGACTATTTTTTAACATGAAATGTCTAAAATGTATTCCTTTAGGGACATTAATGTACCCTTATCCTATTACATAGATTAATAACACTAATTAAATATAGAAAAAAAGCGTGAGTTCATTAATATTAATAACCAAATTGATATTTCCAAGCTTCTAGTGTCATTACAAAAATTAATATGCACATTCGGCAATTGTAATTAAAAGGGCAGGCTAAAGACTGTATGGTGTTTATTAATAAATCGAATTATAAAAATACAGGGTAAAATTAAAAATTATAAATTTTAATATAAATGTCTGATAGACCACAACGTAATTCTAATCGTAAACAAATAAAATCGTGCTCAAATTACAACCAAGAAATTCCAAAAGTCATATTAGGTCTTTCCTAACCTAAATCAAAAGTTAATTACATGAATATGATTTAGATTAAAATATACTTAAAATTGTTGATGAAGATAAGATTCATGTCTTCCTTTTCTCGATCACGAGGGTATATGATGGTTTGGTTCACCATTTGCTATATGTCTGCTGAAATATATTGCACTGCAGAAACATTATTGCAAGTTAATAAATAGTCTAGCTCAATAGCAAGAGTAAGAATAGGACTTCCAGTAAAAAGAAAGTTAAGTAAATAATCCTACTAAGAGACTTAGAAATATTTCCTGACAGTTACACTCAAATTGTGGAAGATTGTTTCAACTTTCTACAGATGCTTGGAAACACCTAACTAAGATGAAAGAAGAACCTCAAATAGTGTCCATGCTGTACAGAAGCGCAATTCAAGTAAGGCGATAGAATTAAATATCGACATAGACGATAACCACAAGAAAACATCAGATCTTTCTAAGTGATACGACTATAAATGAAAAATAATGACGCAACATGTCTGAAATATGAACTAAGCTATAAAAATGTACGAGTTCAAAGGTAACCGAATAAAATGTTTAATTCTGTGTTTATTATTTACTGAAATATTGTACTAGTCAATGTTTGCTACCACGGCAGCATACTCTAAAAAGAAAGATTAATTTATATTATTATCTACTGTATGTAAGTAAAACTACCATGTCTAAGATGTAACATAAATTGTGAAATATCGTTACTTATTATTATGAGTGTTTCGAAAAGCCCCAAATAAAAGGAAAAAATTGCTTCACATAATTTTTGCATAAAACCACGCGAAATACAATCGTGGTTTAGTCAAGACGGAAGAAATATATATATATATATATATATATATATATATATATATATATAAAGAATTATCGCGGATACATAAAATACAAGAAAGTGAAAAATATCGGGTTAATTCCGCTGTAGAGCAACGTTACACACGTGCTTCTGACTCATTGGTCGTCATCAGTAAGGTGTAGCCGAGAAACCTTCTCCAAGGTTATCCCACCTTATTCCTTGGCTACACCGTACTGATGACGACCAGTGAGTCAGAAACACGTGTCTGCGGTTGCTGTACAGCGGAATTTACCTGATATTTTTCTCTTTCTTGTATATACGGCGTCACTGGCCGACCTTATATATATTTCTTTTTAAATACCGCTCCAAACCGCTTTTGATTTCTTTCATTTTAATTATTCTGCGGTTTTAGATCTACATATAGCTATCGAGAGGACACCTATTCGTATAGACATTGAACTACTTATAATCAGCTTATACCCCTCATACAAAGATGTTATAATGAGCTTATACGTCATTATGAATATTTGCAGTTTCTAGCTACTCAAACTAGAGGACTCTAATACATTTAGATATAAGTAATTATTTTTTACGTAAACAAATATATTAATTTATTTATTTTTATTTTAGAAATTCAGTATACCAATATAAAGATGACCAATGAAATCCAGAATATATTAATATAGATAACAAGGTTTTATATGGATAATGCACAGGCAAAGAAAACAAATATTCACTCAAAATATGCACTAATGATGTCAACATAACCTAACTATAGGAAGTATTCAGTTTAACGTGTAAAACTTAATTTAAGACTTTCTCTTTTATATGTTTCAGACAATAACAACAATGAAGCTGAATTACATCACAGTCAAATAATTCACTACAATATATATATATATATATATATATATATATATATATCGCAATGTGTCTGAAATATGAATTTAAATTATAAAAAATATGAAATTAAATTTTAAAAGAACAGAGTAATTTGTTTACTATATCTTTAATATTCATTATTGCACTGATGCTGCGTGCTTGTCAGTGTAAATCTCTACAGGAGCCTATTAGAACGAGAAATATTAACTTCCATTCATCTACTATATAAAAAAAATTACAATTGCCATATTTTCTATAGGAGTTTTATACGCTAGGCCTAATTTATTTGTACTTGTTAAAAAAGTTTTCTTAGTGTTTTGGGTTTTCAAAGGTAATTTGCTGATAATTATGACTCTAATATCTAATTAAAATAAATAGAATATTAAATAAAATTTAATTTGCACTTGATTGTATTAATAAAACACAAAATTTTTTTCTATAAAATTAAGCATTACTAGTTTTAGGGGAATTTTCAAAAACGTGCCTATTTACATTTTACCTTCTTAATTAACTTTATTGCTCCAAATACTTTATTAGTTCCTGCACGTTTTGTAGGATCTTCTATGCGAAGTGATTACGCCTGACATTGACACCCGTTAGCAAAACAATAGCGCGTAATACTCTCTTCTGTTTTTTTTGTTTTAACGAGTCTATTTAATTTAATTCGTGCTGTCTTCAGCCAGGTCTTGGTTATCTGTAAATTGGATTGACCTTTTTGCTTATCTTACTCGCACCGGGTTTCTGGAAAGATTAAAGTCGAGAAAAACCTTGAGATAAAGTTGACATTACATTATACTTTTACGTAGTTTTAGAACTTTATTTTTCCTTCTTCTCATTCTTCTCCCACTTTAGACTTTCGGTAATACAAATCCAGTATTAAGAGATTTATAATAATGTGAAAATTGCCTATTCTTATTTATCTCTTGTGTTAAAAAAATGTGACAAAATAATGATAGTCAAGTTTTAACTGTTCTTCTAAGATTACTTAAGAAGAACTACGTTAAAGAGATTTAGTTCTATTTTATTAGTTAGTTAGAGAGGATATTTCAATTACAGATCCCTCTTCTATTGCTTAAATAAACTGGCATCTGGTGCCCCCCAGCCGTAATCGGGGGTAAATATGGCGTTTTTAAGACATATATATTACTAAAGCTTTTGGACCACGATCTTTCTATATACCTTACCTGTGAATACTAGGCAAATCACACTCTGGTCGAAACACACTTATCAATGTAAAGTACAGAATAACCAGCCGCCGCTATGTTGTTTGCGGGGAAGGTAGTGGTTTGGTACATTTTTATAATGTGTCGTTCGTGTACACTGCTCTATGTTCCCACGGTTCTGCTCAGATACTTTCCTTTTGTTTCATCTCAATCGTGAATTTACCAATATTCACCATTAGACGCGAGCGCTGCGAGAAATTGGCTGAACGCGTCTATATTTGATGCAGCCCCGACAGATCGCTACTACTTGAAGACCCACCTGTAGAGCTAATCGGGTCGCTTAATGAAATGCGTGCGCCGCAGGGTTTGTGAGAACTAAACAACAGCTGTCAGTCGCAACATCATATTTTGAAAAGATTAAAACTTCGTTTGTCTAATTAAATTAGTGAAACGTGATAATTATGGTGTTTTAATCAAGTGCAATACCGTAGCTCAATCGGAGACAACGTCGATGGATTCTTTTAAAAGGTATTTATACATTTTTTTGATTAATTTATCGTGATAAAATAAACATATGCAGAGTTTTTGTTTCGTGTATTTACATTTATTTACACACACAGATATTTACAGCATAGACAAGTTGTATCAAATTTATTATTCCACATTAGTTTTATATATACATCGGAGAATTGTATGACAATTACTAAATATCTCGGCAGCATGACAATTTCAAGGGGAACGCGTAGCTTTGGCTTTTATTAGCCGTTGAAATTTGCCGTGTACACAGTTAAAGTAATTACGGATACGTTTTATATTACAGCACATACAAACTTGATGTTAACAAACAATAAAATTATTTCCTAGAATAAAAGTATGAGAATTCCGTAAACTAATAAAATGTTTCGTTTGAAAATAAATTAAAATTTTGGATAGTTCTAATTGCAACCTTCACATAGACAGTTCATGCGTTTTTCGGTCGGTAATCTAGTTGACAACGTTGACTTTAAAGATGTAAACAACTAATTGATTGACATGAAATGCAGTGTGATAAATTAATGAAATTACATGCTCTTTCCTTATTTCGTGACCAATTTAACCCACTAATTTATTGCAACGGATAATCAATATTCTTCTTTAATTGGATAAATTAAGGCTCCGTAGGATAAATAAAAAAACTTTTAAACTAGCAAGACGGAATCTTTCAAACAATTTGACCGTTAAACGTGAATATTTGAATGTTAAATATGGATTTAGTAATTTGCTTCATTAACTGACGGTATTTGAACGGATTAAGCCCCCTGAACCTATATACTATATAGTTAGGTTAACTCTAAACGGACTTAATGACAGGTAATTAATTTAGCAGCGCCTGAACTTGTAGTTAGGCTAGCTGTAAATGTAATTAAGGACAGGTAATTAATTTAGCAGCACCTGAACCTGGAGTTAGGTTAGCTGTAAATGTAATTAAGGACAGGAAATTAATTTAGCCGCACCTGAACTTATAGTTAGGCTAGCCGTAAATGTAATTAAGGACAGGTAATTAATTTAGCACCACCTGAACTTGAAGTTAAATTAGCTCTAAACGGAATTAATGACAGGTAATCAATTTAGCAGCACCTGAACTTGTAGTTAGGTCAGCTGTAAATGAAATTAATGACGGATTAATTGGTATGGACCTATAGTCAAACCAATTATAGGAATTAGAAGACTGGACATTTGAATTTGAAATTAAATGAACCAGCCTAGACGGAATCTCAAATAGGAGTCTCTCTTTCCTTTCTTCTTCTTCTTCTTCTTTTCGGGAATATCAAGTTAGGCCTTGACCTTTAACTTATAATCATATTGTGGCTCATCTTATTTTGGGGGGAATTGTGCTGATTTGCTACAGTTGATTCTGTGTCTTGTTTATAACGCTAACCTGGGGCGTTTATGTTTGAAATAGTATTCTGCATCGTAGTTTAGTTGGTCTGTGATTGTTTTGTCTCTCTTTCCTGCAAAATGTCTCTGCTTTTATAGCCCCCAGACGAGTACGTCACATCCAAAAAAAAGGCATATTTTACACGGCAAAATTACCCACACTCTAATATTTAACTGAAGACGCGTTGTATTTTGTCACGTCCGCATTTGTGACGTATCCAAACCGAACATTTTCCATAGAAACTATACCCATACAGATTCTTTTAAAAACTATCATGAATAAAATTAATTAGCAAATTACTGGTACCATTTACCAATGAATAAATGAATATGAATAAACAATAATCTAAACACGTAACGGACGAGAAAATGCCTCACTAAATTATAAAAATATTTTATATTTGCAATTGATTAATGTACAACGAGCATTTTCTCTGTCTTAACGACTCAAGTTCGTTACAAATTTTTCTTTAGAACGACGATTGATAATGGTGCCTCCACTCAGTCAGTTAATTAACTAGCTCCCTGATTGGTGTTCACACCCGAGAGGAAGGAATAGAAATTTCATTAAGAGATGTACAATAATAATAATATTTATTTCAAAATTAAAGTTTAAGATAAGATAACATCAAGTGAAGAGAAGTGATTCCCTTGTATACTGGTACTAGCAATTTAAGGAAATAAATTTCCAACTCCGATTTATATATTCAAGTTCTGAAACACCCTTTGTAAATTACAACGAGATCATTTTAAAATGTCCAGGGTTGGCAGCAAAAAATTCCCAGTGTTATCAAAAACTAGGATATATTTACATCGTAAATTGTCCATACTAAATTTACATATCAAATGTCAAAACCATAATGTATTGTAGTGTTATTACTTTCGTATTTTTATTGTTTTATTGTCGCTTTTTTGTCTATTTCAAGACAATATACCTGGTATACCCATGCCTTTTACGATACAACAGGATACGTTTATTGTAATATCGCACTTTCGCAGTGGAACATTGCAAGAGAATGGACATGGAAAAATTCATTGGAATCGTGTTTTCAGCAACTTAAAACGGAATATGCAAATCTGGAAATAAACTTGGACACATTCACTCGTCATCGCAATAGAGTGATTGAAAGGTTTAAGGAAACGGCGAGTGTTTGTAAACGTAAACCTGAGAAAGTACCAACAGTTTCAACTGAAGATGTTGTCGCAGACATTAGGCAGCAAATAGAAGTTAATCCCACAAAATTTGTACGAAAGCTATCTGCTCAAACTGGTAAAATGATCTAATTAACTTAAACGTAATTTGTTATGGAGCATTATGTATTTAAATTGTAGGTATTTCCTATGGAAGTGCTCTTAAGGCACTCAAAACAAACTTGCACATGCACCCATATAAAGTTTCTGTTCTACAACATTTACGGCCCAATCACTTTGACCAGAGACTGAATTAGTGCATATGGTTTAATGAAATATTACATGAAGAAAGCTTGAATCGCACTTTCTTTTCTGATGAAGCTTGGATCCATTTATCAGGATATATCAACTCTCAAAATTACCGTACCTGGTCAACAGAGAATCCACTTTTGTTGAAAATATTCTCTATCCTATCAAAGTTGGCGTTTGGGTTGTAATATCGAAAAGACAGATTATTGGACCAATTTTTTTATGATACAATTAACGCAATACGATACGGAGAACAAATATTGGAATCCTTCATTAATGATAGATATTTCAAACAATTTTTATAAAATGTATTCATTTTGTGACAATTATGGGATTATGTTTTACAATAATAAAGTTGTAACATATTTATTATTGTTTATGATAAAAAATAAAGTGCAATTACTATATTTCTATAAAAATTCTTTCATTTAATTCAACTTAAAACTAAACCTATTTCATTGACATTTATCACAAGAAAAATGTAAATATTAAATCTAACCATCAAAATAAATAAACATGTTCGTCAATTACACTTTGTTCCCATATTAAAATCAGTGTGGCCAAAAATAAGAAGATTTATTTGAAGAGAAGTTATTCCCTTGTATACTGGTACAAGCAATTAAAAGAAAGAAATTTCCAATTGCGATTTATGTAATCAAGTTCTGAAAAACCGCCTGTAACCTACATGAAATTAATGATGACAATATTCAAAATTTAGTTACAAATTCATATTTCTGATGAACAAAAGGTTTATAAGCAAAGTAAAAGAACTCAAATTTTAAATCCAGTGCTTAGTTAATATTTGCAACACCAAAAAAATTAAAAAAGTTTTCGTGTATATTAATCGTAACAAGTTACCAATCGGTCGAATTATTTAATCAAATACCCCATGACCTTTTCTTAAATCACTACGTAATATTTAAACACCAACGTGCAAAGTTCCATCTACGTATATTTAAAACAAGGAATTAGGGGTTGTAAAAAAAGGAATACGCAGGAATTAAAGAGAGCGACTAAAATTAAAATGATTAATTCATTTACGAAACACAACGACTTATATAAATTACAAAAAATCAGTATTACCTAACATTCAAAAAATTTGGAAAAATTTTCGGAATCCGGCATTTCGGAAATGAAAAATGGCTGAAATCTATCCCGCCTTGAACTGGTAATCGGGCATTAAAAAATACAAACCAAAAAACAATTTAACACTAAGCGACTATGTTACGTTTAAAAAGCAACGGCTAACATTTAATTCATTTATCCCTGTATATTACATATTTTTAAATCAAATTCAAATTATATATCAAATTCTAAATAAATTACGTTTTAAAATTTTCAACATTAAAATCTGCGTCGCATATTCCGTTAAAATATTCGATTTAAAATATTTAGTTTATGATGGACTGTTTGTTCAAATTTAAGATTGGCGACGTATGCATTTTTTTTGTCCGTCTAAAGTTATCTAAAAAGTTTCTTGTTGCATGGAATTGCGTATATCGTATTTTCTGGTGGCGTGATCCAACAGCGTCTCATCGACGCCTAAATTCTCCGGAACACTCTTGTCCCCCACACACCTCCGAGTCTTTAAAAGGGCGAAACTCGCCTAAAATCATTCACTATTACAGTACTATTGCACCACTATTACCTAACATCAATTATTATTCATTATTTGTAAGGTAGAGTATTTAGTCAGTCAGTGTTAGTTGAATCAATCTTTAAATACGGTCCCGACGTCTTTGAGCCCGGTAGCCCTGCGGTGAAAATATCTATGGGAACGAGGTGTTAATGTCCACAGTATGGATACACCGGTTAGGGTGATTTAAATCTCGATTTCTAAATAACAAATTGTTGGAGTATCTATCGTCCTTCAATTTACGGCATTGGTCCAGATTTAGAGGATATTTCACCGACACCATCAAGTCAGGGCATCGTTAACCAACATCAAGCGGCAGAAATAGGCGTACGGGAACATCTTCGTTGGCGTACTGGGACACTAAATTTCCGGATATTTGAGTTTTTATTTCTTATACTTTATTTTGGCAAGATAACTTTATAACTACCAAGCTGTCACAAATTTTAAAAGTTAGACATTTGTTTAATAAAGTTAAATAATGTTGTGCGCAAGGCACGATCATCAAGATTCTTTGTGTTTGTCTAAATATGTTTTTGTCCATTAAATCTTTGTGTTGTAATAGTCACTATTATTTTATTTTTTTTGGTGTACATTCATAAGAAAGTATTAAATATTAAGTAAAGTTTTGGTATTTGTAATATTGAGTTCATAGAAATTTTAAGACAAATGGTGCACCATATCTGATCAATTAGTTTTACCAAATTTGTCTAATTAATTTTATTAAATTGTTTATTTGTTGGGTCTGTTCCTATTGTTTTGCTTTTCTGTATGTACCGTCTCTCTAGAATTTAGTTTTCTTTGTAACTAATTTGTAATTATTAAACTCAAATGAATTTAGTGTACATTGTGTAATTTTAACAACAACCAAAAGTTAAAGTCATACTTATGATTTCAATATCATTTATAGTCTAACTTCAATATTTTATGTAATTCATACTTCAGTTATTATTATCATTTATGTACTAAATTTTTCATTTCAAATTTCTCTTATTCTTATTTAATAAATTGTTATAATTTTTATTAATTTGTTTTCTTGAGGTAGGACTTGTATTAGTTTAGTGTAATTACCCATTTTAATTGTGCAATACTTTAACAACAGTGACCACGCCTTTATTATAATAAAATGAGTGGCGCAACGGGCATTAGTTAACATCTTTGAGTAATCTCAAGCTTTCTTTAAATAAACTGAGCAAGATATACGTGGTGGGTCACAGATTTAATTTCAACGGTTCTATTTCGAAGTCAACATCCGGAAATATTATTAATCATAAGCGATTAATATTATATATATATATATATATGTTAAAGGTAAGTGCATGCTCTGACTCGCACAATTAACTTGCACCTTGAATTTGTAGATCTCGTTAATTGGAGACGCCGCGACGAGCATAGTCTCTGATCAATTAATTTATTTCTATAAAGGGTTTTCTCCACTAATAACTATTACTAATTAATAATCGGAATACATCCAGCAATTTCTTTCAACAAAATCAGTCAATCACCATAAATAATAACCTCTGCTACTTATCCCATTATTGGTATAGGCAGCAAGCCCAATAGATAATATGCTCGAAATCGGTGGGTCAATGGCATGTGGAATCGGTATTTTTACGACAATATCTAATGATGAAATACTTCTGAAATACTGCTGATTCAACTCAATACTCAATTGCGCAAGACCGTGATTACGGGTTAAACATACGAAATTAATTCAAAAAGAAACAAAAGGAATTGAAGATTAAGAAACTATAATATATATACATATATACAGTGCCCGCGGAAAAGTCTGCACCATATGGAAAAAAATTTACTCTTTTAATTTTTAAAATTATTTTTTTGTAGTTTGTTTTTGCATAATTAGAAACCAAAAACTAACCTAAAATATTTAACATATCGCATTTGCTTCAATGCGTAAATGTCATTTAAAAATTACCAACGTCTAAACGTGCCATTATTTGTCAAAATATAAGAAGATGCCATAAGAAAAAGTTGTTTGTACTTTCGCGGATATCCTAAATCCAAAGTTTCGTACAAAAATTTTAATTTTAATTTTTTTTTTCATAATTTTGTAAAAAAACGCCTGTATATTTTTTAAGTGTAGTTTTCTCTCGAATTCTGATAAAAACCTATGTTACCATGTAATGAACAAAAAAAAAACAATTTGTATTTCAGAATAAGGTATATTTTTTTTAAATAAAAGATTTCGTTAAGAAAAGTGGAGGACATTCTTGGACTATTTTCATATTTTCGTATATTAAAAATGTTTATTTTTCAAACATAATGGTCAAAAAACCTAGAAAATAACACTAGTTGTAAGATTAGAACATGTTATGTACCTAGCCTTGTCTGTTTTAAGCAAAATTTCCTTTAGTATCTCTAAAGCAGGAAATAACAAGCTTATTCTTAAACTTCGATAAATTCACAAGTAGGCCTAGAAAATAATTGCAAATTCTAGACATAAACAACTAAATAAATGTCAGTTTTGTGTATTTCTCTAATAGATTTGTTTTAAAATGTTATCCATGGAAGAAAAAATAGAAATCATTTTAATTCACGGAGAAAATAGAACCAACAGGGATACGGCAAATATTTTTAATCAAAGACACCCTAACAAATTCGTTTCGCACTCTACTGTTGGTCGTATTGTAGATAAGTTCAAGTCATCCGGTTCAGTTCTAAATGATTTTAAGAAGCCACATGTAAACTGGCAAGTTCAGCAGCATGAAGAACATGTATTATTAGATGTAGTAGAGCATAAAACTACATCAATTGCTGCTATTTCCAACAGAACTAGGGCAAAAGAGGCTACAGTGAGAAAAATTTTAAAGAAACATAAGTACCGTCCATTTAAGCCAAAATATGTCCATATACTAAAAGAACGAGATTTTAACGCAAGATTTGATTTTTGTATGTGGTTTCAAGGAGAGCTCGAAGAAAACCGTCGTTTCCCCAAAGAAATCATGTTCTCGGACGAAGCAACGTTCTCTTCCAATGGAACGGTGAGTTCGCAGAACTGCAGATGGTGGGCTGATGAAAACCCTAACTTTATCATTGAATGCAGGGACCAATATTCTTTTAAAACAAATGTTTGGTGTGGTATTTTTTATGGTAGATTGATTGGACCCTATTTTTTCCACGAAAATTTAAATTCGCAAAGGTACTTGAACTTTCTCATGACCGAAATAACCGATTTAATTGATGATATGGTATTGGAAGAAAGATCTGTCCTATGGTTTCAGCAAGACGGCGCATCTATACATAGTACACTGGCGGTGAGGAGTTATTTAAATCAATTATTTGGGGACAAATGGATTGGCAGATATTCAGCGTATCCATGGCCAGCGAGATTCCCTGACCTAACTCCGTTAGATTTTTCCTTGTGGGGGTATCTAAAAGAGAAAGTGTACCGCAAACGACCATTTCGAAACATTGAACATCTAGAAAACACAATACGTGACGTTTGCCTAGAAATTCCGGCCACATATTTTGTAAACATTACAAGAGAGTTCTCTAGAAGGATCATCAAATGTATTGTAAGAGAAGGGAGACATACAGAAATGTAGTATTGTTAACATTTTTTTATTCATTTAGTTTAACTGTATAGTAACGGTATTTTTGTAAAATTGGAATTGTTGACTACGCTTACTTGTGAATTTATTTAATTTTAAGAATTAGAATTGGTTTTTTTAAATTAACTTTGTTAGTTGAAATAAAATTACTTTTTTTTCCCATTTTTAAAAGGTTATTTTCTATCTTTTTTGACCATTATGTTTTTTAATTTATTTTTAATGGTACATACGAAAATATGAAAATAGTCCAAGAATGTCCTCCACTTTTCTTAACGAAATCATTTATTTAAAAAAAATATACCTTATTCTGAAATACAAATTGTTTTTTTTTGTTTATTACATGGTAACATAGGTTTTTATCAGAATTCGAGAGAAAAATACACTTAAAAAATATACAGGCGTTTTTTTTACAAAATTATGAAAAAAAAATTAAAATTAAAATTTTTGTACGAAACTTTGGATTTAGGATGTCCGCGAAAGTACAAACAACTTTTTCTTATGGCATCTTCTTATATTTTGACAAATACTGGCACGTTTGGACGTTGGCAATTTTTAAATGACATTTACGCATTGAAGCAAATGCGATATGTTAAATATTTTAGATTAGTTTTTGGTTTCTAATTATGCAAAAACAAACTACAAAAAAATAATTTTAAAAATTAAAAGAGTAAATTTTTTTACCATATGGTGCAGACTTTTCCGCGGGCACTGTATATAACATTTATAAGCAATAATCGAGCAATAAGATAATTTAATAAGGAAGTTCAAATATAACATATAAATCTACTATATGTCGAGAGAAGGAAGTAGAAATAAAAAGGGTATCACAAAAAGTGGTATGTCCAAAAATATAAACGAATAAGAATTAAAACAAGTAATATATAATTCTAACTAGGAATTTCAAATTAATAGACACGATTTTCTAAAAATAAAGAGACAAAAATTACGCCCTAAAAATATGAAAATTTAAAAATAAACGTATTTTAATAATAGCAAAAATAATAAATTGGTGCTTAAACAAATTAATGTAAAACGTTCAATTAATATTTAGACTCATTAGTGTATCGTTATTCCTTGATGAACAGAACGAATACCTTTTTACATTGGAGCAAAAGTTACCACATTACCTAGCAAATTAGTCTCCACCATATACCAACGTTCAAGAGCGAGTTTTTAAACTTGTTTAATTAAAGTAACTCGCATACGTATTGCCGTCAACATTGAGGAGAATAATCAAAGTTGAGAGTAGCCCTTTTTTTCTCCTTTTCAATATACATCTGACGAAATTAAGTTGCACCAAGTTTTGCGGCTCCACCGGCATACCTAAACTCATTGACTTAATGGAAAAACTTCTCCGTTATTAAAAGTTACCCCCAACATGTATACATTACCTATATATAGATCGCCTGTCCATAAAATGGATAACGTATTACCACAAATTGCACCGGTGCAATAGGCAACTGCCACGTATCAGGATTTAATGTGATAAAACTGATTGAAATGTTTAATATTCTTATTTGCCTCTGGTACTGACGAAAAGAGAAATGGTGAATGTTTTAATCATGTTATAACTTCTTTTTCTACTGTTATTTTATTATTTGATTTTGTTTAGTATAGATCTTATTCATAGACATAGTTTAGATAAAATTCCTTACTTATCAAGTACACATTCCTATAAATATTACCAAGTACAAATAAAAAATTATATTCTTCCACATAATGTGGGCTGGGACAACGAATCGTTCTTTTTCTTTAATGTTTATCACATTTTGGCTTTTTAACTTCAGGGAAAAAACTTTTCTTTCATAAAGGAATGCTATAGCTTTTATTCAGTAAGATTAAATTTAATAAATACCTTACAACTAAGCATATAATATAACCTTATATAGATCTATGTAGTTGCCATCTATTAATTAATTAATATAAACATGTTGTGTTAATAGTCTTATCCATACAATATATTTGCCCAGCATTCTTAGATCAAGAGACGATACTTCCCGCTCCACAACAAGCAATTATTTAATCAGGTCCTTTTTCTATGCATCTTTCTTTTGATTCATTAAAGACAAATCCAATTATTGTTGATTACCTGCCAGTATTGTTTCTTTTTTAATGAAATGGAGCGGTGTTCTAAGCGTGGTTCATACAGAATATTGGATACTTCGTAATACGAAATACTGCCTGTTCCACTGCATTGCACAAAATTAATTAAGCAGTTTCTAGTTTCTAAATCTGTCTGTTGATTCATTTAAGGCGCATGTGAACATGAAAATCTAGCGTAATAGCATAAAGCGAGATCAGGCCAAAACATATCATCATTGCTCTGATGTTTATTAGAAACTGAAGCAGTTAAGAAAGGCAACTTTGAATGTAAAGTTTCGCAGTTAACTCTTCTCCTCGAAAACAACCAATGTACTGCTGCGAGATTAATCCGGCCTCAGAAATGACAAACTACACTAAAATCTTGTCCTCAAATTTGAATTTACTCTTGAAATTGACATGTTTGGTGTGTTTTCTATGTCGTCGGTATAAAAAGCGTCCCTTCCCTTCATCTCTGAATGGGACAAGGTGAAATATTTCTCATCATCCATTACAATCAGTTAACTGACAAAATAGTTGCGCCTTAGCGCACGACAACACCTGGGTATTCTTTGTAACTAGGCCGCGGTATATTTTGATGCTTTCCTTCGTTTTCGAAACGCCATGTTATTTTGGAAAATGTTCAGTGTTTGAAAGGTCGAATCTTTGACCTATTTTTCGTAGTGAAACTCCAACTCTGACCTTAAGGGTTTCACAGATTCTTCGTTCCCATATGCGGATATGGCGCCATCCCCTTATGTCCTACCTCACGGCAGTTAGTCGGCACTTTTACCCCCATAAAGAAATATCTAGCTCACGATAGGTGGCAAAAATTACGCTTGGGCATTCGCCCAACTACACCATTTCCAACAGTATATTCGAAAGCGTCAAATGTAGTTTCGAAATGTTATTAGTATTTGGGAATGTATCAATTGAATTTTAGAAATAAAAAAAGTATTTCAGATAATATCATATGTAGTTTAGAGCTATTAATTTAATTATCGATATCGTCAATTGTAAATGAGAATAGTGAAATGATTATGAGACTTCGTCAAAAGTAGTTTCGATTAGTAAATTTAATTTTAGAAATAATCATATGTATTTCAGCTTAATCATATGTAGTTTCGAAAAGGTGATATGTATTTTATTTATTTATTTGTCAGAAAACACTATACTAACTGGTATTAGCACAATAACCCTGTACAGAAAATTATAATATATATTACATTGCCTAAGATAACTATAGCCTGGAGCGCGTTCACATTAATTGTCGGATGAACGTCGCGTCGGGCGTCCTACCAGACATACATATTGTATACCTGGTGCGCGCCCGACGCTTATCCGGCAAAAAATAGACATTCAAGAGAATATAAGTACATAGAATATCGAAATAACATAATGCCATCGAAAATACAAATGATGCTTTCGAAAATTCATTTGATGCTTTATAAAATTCAATTGATAGTTCGAAAATACATTTGACGTGATCCAAAATCCATATGATAAGGATAACAACATAGATCTGATGCTTTCCACAATCCATTTGATTAGGCTAAAATACATTTGACTGGTTCGCAAATCTAATTCACTGTTACAAAATACAAATGATATCTTCTACAATTCATTTGCTAAGACTAAAATACAATTGACGCTTTCAAAAATTAAAATGATAATTTCGCAAACACTGTTGGAAAAGGTGTAGATTGTGAATTCCTTTACGAATATCTAGCTTGTAAGACATTTTGCTGAACCAGATCTTAAAGGCTAAATTGTCATAATTAAAACAAGTTAATTAAGAAATATCAGCGACAACTTAGCCATACGTCATTTAGTACAACTAAAAATCATCTAAAATCTTTCCGAAACCGTTGGGACCATACGTTACACACTAAGTATCCCTAGTACTACTTAGCAATATGATTAAGCTTATAATTGCATGAGTGGAGTTACAATTACAAAAAAAAATTCTTTAATATTAAATATTTCTTTGTTTCTTATATGCTTTACAGTTTAATCTTCTATTCTGATTTTAAGTTAAGTAAATTTATTTTGACTGACGTTGTATAACACCTGAACTTTATACAATATGCATGCATAATGCATACACCACTGGAAACGCCGATTTACTATAAAGATATTATGGTCCAATTAATTGTTATTGAATTGAAACAAGCAGGCACTTTCTAGCGTGGTTATTGAGCTGTTAAATCGCCTGATTAAGCGGATTATTGGAACGGTCGTGCAGATTTGGCAACGTATTGTATTAGAAATGCGGGCATTGATAACAGCAGACGAAAATAATTAATAATTATGTTCACGTTATTTAAAATAACAGTTTCTCCTGTATAAATATGATAATAATTAATTCATTTCGATAATATTTTTATAAATGAAGTAAAGAGGTATTAGGAAAAGATCTATTTAAAAAAAACACAGAAACACTAACATTTTAAAGCTCAAAAACCTGAGATTAGATTTATTTTCCGTTTGACATCAAATGTAACAAGTCATAAATTATCAAAACTTATACAGGGTATACCTTTCAAAACTTCCCACTCTAAATTTCAGAAAATCTGGAAATCTATGAAAAAATTCCTGAAACGCATAAGAAGTATTATCGTATGCGCCATTTCTTGATGTAACAATTGACTCACCCACTTTAACCCCCTGCCCCCGGAAGCTACCTCCATAAAAATCTTAAATGGAAAGAGGTATCAAGCAATACGTCATTTAAAAGGTCTTTTGAAACAGTACATTTTGGCGTTACATTTTTTTAAAGTTGATCGATTCGTCTTGAAGGATTTTTAAAAAATCTTTTGGTTTGTTTAATTTTTTGTTTTTTGTTTTAGGCTTAAATATCTATAACCCAAACACACTTTAACTGCTTAAAATGTTTAATTTTTGTTATCATAGTGTAACGGAACACCCCCTAATTGCGACTATGACTCAATTTCTCTCAGGGCGGTTTGGGTTTATCAGAAATGATTAATAAAGAGGGTTCCTAAACATCATTTAAAGTTAATAAAAAGAAAAATACCATTGAAACTTTAAATAATACTTATATTAAAATCAATGAATCACACATATAATTTTAACAGATAACGAACAATCTCATACAAACATAAAAGAGATCAAATTTATTTAAAAGGCAATTTGAATATAATTTTATAAATGCTAAACAGATATAAATCTTTTTTGTATATTATTCAGTATACTCAAATATCAACAACAGATGTCAGAATCTACTACGTATGCTTTATACACGTTTTGTGTATTATTATTATATACATACAATGCTGCTAATACAGATTAAATTACATTCTCCTTATTAGAACGGAGATGATATTTATTTGATAACTTTATTATATGAACATCAATTTAAGCTTTAATATATAATCTTTTAAAAATACCTTATAATAAAGTTTCTTTCTTCGCTCTTCCGTGATGTCTATCTTCCGTAGAATCTTCTTTTTATTGCGATGTTTTCATCGGCGTCATTTGCTGGGTGGTCACGATCCTATGGTGACGAATCCCCTTGTTCTGCTTACGGGAGCACAATACATATATTCTTACATATATTCTTTTATCAAACTTTTACCACCGTGCACATTTATTCTTTAAGTGCTACTTTAAACACTATTTTGGCAATAACAATTCTTATTATTGTTATACAATTAGTTATAGGAGTGTGGGTTCTCCTTCTTTTTCTTTATAACATTTACTGTATATTACTTAAACTTTTACTAGTCGGGGTTCGACGATTTCTTCATGAAATCAGCCAGTCGAAACCTTCCCGACTTTGAAGTTAACCATTCGACTCTAGGTCTGGCTGTTGACTCTTTCGTCCCCAGCGCGTGTTTTCATTTTATATTGAACCGCCGGTGGTTCCCCGCTTTGCATATAGTTAGGTTGTTCCCACTTAAGTTTCTCACACACACTCTTTTACGTCGGCGAATGTTTATCACAACTGTAGCGTTTATTTCACTGTTGTAAACATTCGGCGCCACAATTCTTAGAACTAAACACATACTAAACTTATCTTATGACTAATATTTACTTAATAATACCATAACATATTCATTGATTTTAATTCTTATTTTTCTTTAAAATATTAATAATGAAATGTACTTAATTAAATTCTAAAAATATAAAAAATTACCAATTCGTAAACGAACTGGTATGTACCATTACAATAGTTACTTAAGTAATCAAATATTTTTTTGCAGAAAAATTCAATCCAATAATTGTTCAAAACGTCCGTTGATCGCTAAACAATGGTATAGCCGTTGTTCAAAACTGCGGCATACATTTTCAAAAACATCTTTTTGAATTCCACGGCAGGTTGCATTAATCCTCTGATGAAGTTTTTCCAAATTTTGAGGTGGAGGGGTAAATACAACAGACATTAAATTAAAAAAAAAACTAGTGGTGTAAAATGAGGCGATCTAGCTGGCCATTCTATGGGTCCTCTTCGTCCTATCCAGTTATATGGAAATACGAGGTAGGCGCCATAAATTCTCGCCCTGACAGGCTTATACAGGTGCAAACGTGTTCAAACTCCGTCACGTCATGTATGCACATACAAAAGGTGTACACTATAAATATGACGGTTCGAAGTCTAGTAGTTTTTAGTAACCAGCCAATCAACGTGACTAGCGCACGAAAATGTCTTAAGTAAAGAAAATTGAGTACCGCGCGCTTATTAACTTTTTAACAAAAGAAGGGCTTACATCTTATCACACTAAACAACGTCCTCAACAAATTTCAATTATTGAGCATTTAGTGCTAGAAAATCGCCGTTTGAAAGCGAAGGAATAGCAGTGATAAAACATTTCCGAAACAAGTGTTCGCCGAATTCCCCTGACCATTTGGGTATGAATAAAATTAGTGCTAGATGGGTACCGCTACTTCTTTCTGCTCTCCAACGTGAACGTCGAGTCGAATGTGCGCAATCGTTTATAAACATGTGTGTAGACGACCCAAAACCAATTTTGGAGTCCATTGTCACAGAGGATGAAACAATAATTCTGTTTTACGATCCTCTATCGAAAAGGGAGTCCATGGAATGGCGGCGACTTGATGAACCTCATCTCAGAAAGGCAAAAGTAGTTCAATCAACGAAAGAGGTGATGGCCACAATATTCTGGGATTGTGAGGGCATTTTTCTAATTGACTTTAAAGAGCTCAATACAAGTGTGAACGGCACATATTATGCGTCTTTATTGCATATATTAAGGGGCAGTATTCTTACAAAATGTCGTGGAAAATGGTGTGCTATTATTGCACGACAATGCTCCCGTCCATACTGCCGTCATTTCACAAGCTGGCATCCACGAATGCTGCTTTCAAAAGCTGAAACATTCACCGTATAGTCCAGATATGGCTCCCTGATTTTTTTTGTTTTCTAATTTAAAAGAGATCTTAGGGGACGTAGTTTTAAGGACGACAGTGAGTTGCAAGCAGCTGTTATCGAACATTTTGACGGAAAAACTTCGAATTATTTTTACAAGGGTATCGAATTATTAATTATTCGTTGTAATAAATGTATAGAAGTTAGGGGAGATTAAATTGAAAAATAAAAATTCTTATATTGTTCCAAGTTTCTTTTTTGTTTATCAGGCCTGTTATATATACATTGTCTAACCACCGCACTACTGGAAGAACATAGTGAGGAGGAGCTTCATCAAGCTGAAAATGTAATTCGTCCTCAGCAAATAGGGTATTTCCATCTCTATCCAGTTGATTTTCGAGAGCATCAATAATTAGCGGATTGATATTATTTTCCAACTTATCCAAATATGCTTCACCATTTAGATTTCAACAACGTACCAGTCATTTGGTGCCCTAAGATGTCTGCCCATACATTAATTTTTTAGGATACTAGGCGTGTCCTTCTACAGATAGGTGAGGGTTTTCGTTACTCCAATATTACCTTTCCTTTCGTTAAATGTTGCGACAGTTAAATTCTTAAATAACTTTGAAAACAAAAATAAAACATTTTAAGCAGTTAAAGTGTGTTTGAGTAATAGATATTTAAGTGTACAACAAACAACAAAAAAGCAAACAAACCAAAAGTTTTTTTAAAAATCTTCAAAACGAATCGATCAATTTAAAAAAATTTAACCCCATAATGTACTGTTTCAAAAGACCTTTAAAATGGCGTATTAATTGATACCTCTCTACATTTAAGATTTTTAATGGGGTAACTCCCGGGGGCAGGGGGTTAAAGTGGGCGAGTCAATTTTTACTTCAACAAATAGCCCCCACGATAATACTTCTTAGGTGTTTCAGGGAATTTTTCAAAAATTTCTATGTTTCCAGAAATTTTGGATGGGAAGTTTTGAAATGATGTAGGTATATTATATTACGAAATGTTATTTCTATTCTATATTTTCCAATACTAGGTTCTGTCATGTATTATTATACTACAAATTTAACCAAATTTACAACAAGCAAAGAACTCATTCAAGCAAATTTCTGCAATTACGATTCACACCAATGTTTTTATCTCATCTAACGTTACATTTTCTAATACAAGACGCATTATTACATGTATACATAATTATGCGTTTAATCGTTTGCATCTAGAAAAAGTACTTCAAAAAACGATAAATAAACCACAAAGTAATTGTCAGAAAGTTCCTATAATATTCAATACTCGACAGAATATATAAAAAAACCGCACTATTCACCAATCAAGCACACGTGTTTTCCAGACGCGAAAGTCTAGGCGGCCGGTTCTTGCAAATTTCTGGGTATAAGGTATTACCTTAGATGTGTTATTCAAATACAGATTTATTTTACAGGTATGGGAATTTTTTATAACGTAATTGAAAGTCACTTGTAGAACCGTACACGAATATTTTGCTTTATTTCTTACCACACACTAAGTTAAAATATGTTGAAATTGTTTAATTCCAACAATATTTACGATTTTTTATAAGAATCCCCTAATAAAAAAACAGATAAAAGGAGTCTGTGATATTTAATATGTAAGTATGAAAAAGTGAAAAGTCTAATTTCAAAATAATAATTTTAAGGTCCTACATTCCTAAGGAAAATTGAAGCGCTATCTGCCAAGTACCACGAAAAAGTATTCGACGTATTTTTCAATAATAATTGTTACTTTGCGACTAGAAAAAAAAATAAGTTAATATATCTATAAATAAGGGAGACGTTTGTCTAGGAAGCAACGTCGTTTTTGCTCGTATTTGCTTTGTGACAGCCTTTTTGAATATTATTTATTAATACGTTTTAATCTCTCCATTTTCATTTTAAATACTTACATAATAATTATATCTCAAAAGTATTATTAAATTTTTTCATATTTTACAATTAAATTTTCATATTTATCTTGCTTTCTTTTTAAATCGTATAATTTCTTATGTTTTCACACCAAAATGTCATAGAAAAACCATTTTATGCATTATCTAATTTTAAACATTAACTTTATAACCAAAAAATTATAACATGTATGACTATCTATAGTAAATAAATATAATACTTAACTTGACTAAATCTAAAATAGTTAATTTTAAAAATATATTATCTTGTGGCGGCAATATTGTGTCCGTTATCATTCACCATCTTAGTTTTGTGTAACATTTCTTTTGAAAACCCTGTATATTTATATTTAATTAATATGTCACTGACCACTATGCTGTATATGTATTTATTATCTAATTTTGTGCGCCGCTACCAGCGCCCTCTGCCAAGTCTCCGTGGTAATGTTCGGAATTAAAAAGTAGAAAGGACAATTTCTGGATCTAGTATCCGCCTACTCTATCTACTACAATTTTAAAAAGTTTGACGTAAAATATCTTTGTAAGTTGTCTCAGTAAGTAGCACGTATTCTACCACCGAGAATTTCTAATAAAAAAAGGAAAGTTTTATTAAAAGGAGTAAACAATTACTGTTGATGGTGTCGAATGATGACATGGCTTTGATTGAGAGAATTCCAGAATCAGAGATGAGTATATTGGCATTAATTAAGACAACGACCAACATCGCCACGAAGAAAATATTTTCAACCTGCGTGCCATCCGAACCCAGGAAGATATATGTATGCTTACATCTCCAAGGTTTTCCCACCTTATTCCTTGGCTTCACCGTACTGATTATGACCAATGTGTCACAAACACGTGTCTACGGTTGCTCTAAAACAGAATTTACCAAATATCATTCTATTGTTTCTTCTTTTTTTGTATCCACAATAATTCCCTTTTTGATTACTTTTCCTCGGTTCAGATGGCACAAAGGTTGTAATTTAGGCAATTTGATTTCAAGTAAAGCAATCCATAACCATATCATATGCTACCAGTTTAAGTAAATAAGCATATAAACTAAACGAAAATTAAAAGTGTAAACACATGGATGTTAAAACTAACATCAAGCAGTAAATAATTACTGTGACTTACATATATACATTTATACGTAAAACGTATATGCATATATACACAATCGAACGCACAGACACCGGTGTTTCGACCTTTGAGGTCTCGTCAGTGTACGTGGAGACTGTCGACAATGGCTTCAAGACTTAAAACGCTGCTTATGTCATTTTTGCGTGTTAAATGTAGTGAGAGTATCACAGCGACATCTAACACCCAAAATATGAGACAGAAAAAAGCGATGGCTTCTGACTGCATGTTCTGCTATACAGAGGCCTGTATGTTAAAAGTGTATCCCGTGTAATAGAGCCATATGTGGCTTTTTTCTGTGTCATCTTTTGGGTGTTAGATGACGCTGTGACACTCTCACTGCATTTAACACGCAAAAATGACATAAGCAGCGTTTTAAGTCTTGAAGCCATTGTCGACAGTCTCCACGTACACTGATGAGACCTCAAAGGTCGAAACACCGGTGTCTGTGCGTTCGATTGTCGGCAATGGCACTTAATGTATGTGTGTATCTCAAACACATGCATATTTGCACATACGTTTTACGTATAAATGTATATATTTAAGTCACCGTAATTATATAAACTAAATAATGAAAATAACTGTCCAACTGTAAAATATTTATAAGATATTAATATGGATTTTGTTAATGATTTTATTTCCTTTATTAACCTAAACCCAGATCAAATAGGCACTATTTTTATAAAAGAGTTAAAACTACTGATGCCCTGAAGTATGAGCGTACATAATTATAAATAATTAATTATTATTAAAAGTTATTAGTGTAGAAATAAATTTAAGCAAAAATCGCTCGTTGCGTTTCTATAACAACCAGAATACCAACTAGAGCAGAAGCTGTTTAGATTTAATATCTTTTATTCCCTTCTTGCTACTCTACGATGAGAATTGCTTTCTGTGACGGAAAAATATAATTTTTCTAAATGAGTTAATTCCGAAAAACGAGGCCGTCTTGTTGTGACTCCTTAAATCGCGATATAAAATGCACAACTGAAGTCGAGATTTAAGTGCGATTGCTGGAGTTTCGTTTTGATGCGAAAAGTTACAATGTTATTTATCTGAAGCGCGGCGGTTTTCTCCGAACGGACGTTGTAAAAGCTTAGGGGTATGAGTGCCGAGGATAATAGGGATAATGGAGTGGGTGGTTGCACATAGCTTTCATTGCTGATGAGATTGTGATTGCGCCGCTTATCACTTGGCTGCATCTCTAGCCACCTATAATCATTACCTCTCTCTCTAATCTTCTTGTGCTGTCTCTCTCCGTTGTTCTCTTACGAATCCTCGATGGTGAAGCACACCTATAGGGACTGTTACGCCCTCGTTGGTTGTGCTACTGCACCGAGCCAATTTCGATAAATAATTTCAGATAATGCAGATTTTCGATTAACTCTATACATGTTGCTGAGTAATTGCCAGAAGCATATTTTATACCATCGAAATTGAAGAGTTTTATATTTACACTTTCAATAAGCTAACAATTACTTAATGAAAATAAAATCTTTGAGTTTCATACACTTTAAATTAAGGCTTTACCTCAACTTTATAAATAGATTTTATATATGAAAATGAAATGTGTAAACACATGGATGTTAAAACTAACATCAAGCAGTAAATAAATACTGTGACTTACATATATACATTTATACGTAAAACGTATATGCATATATGCATATGTTTGAGATACACACATACATTAAAAATGGCATAAGCAGCGTTTTAAGTTTTAAAGCCATTGTCGACAGTATCCACGTACACTGACGAGACCTAAAAGGTCGAAACACCGGTGTCTGTGCGTTCGATTGTCGGCAATGACACTTAATGTATGTGTGTATCTCAAACACATGCATATATGCATATACGTTTTACGTATAAATGTATATATGTAAGTCACACGATTTTATATATGATACATCATGTGTTTTAATAAACTAATACAATGTATTTATACACTTAAATTATTCTGTTTATTTAACAAATGTTCAATACCAAATATTCCCAGAATTAATTAAAATTTTTAATCACAATACTGCGTGTGTATAAAATGTCGCAAAAGCTACAAGCAACGACATTCTTCGTTCATTTCTGAATAAAAAATCTTTATGTTAAAATGTCGTATCATGCTTTGTATGTATTCAGGAACCATTTGAAGGAAACATACATTTGGCAACACTGTAGCCGCGAACCATTTTTATTATAGATGCCCCAATAATTTCTATATTTCGATCTTCGAAAACATTTTACTCGTTAATATTATCAGATGGGTAAGTCTGACGTTTTAAGACATTAAGAGAGGTATGATTTGCTCTTCAAATTATTGTCAAAATAATACGTATTGAAAAATGATTAAGAGTGCGCCAAATGTCCTTCAAAACGCCCTGAAGGTCAACAATTTCCATTTGTATACTTAGACAGCTTTAATAAAAATATAAGAAATGAATCCAAACCCTAGTTTAACTATTCTCCGGGAGATGGCAAAGACACGCAGTAGCGTTTGTTATGCTTTTTTTGTCCGAAAGCAAATTCATGAGCCCAGACAACTTTTTTTCCTTAAAAAAAAACATTAACACATCCCATTCGGAGTTTGATGTGAATTTTTCAGTATTTTTCTAAATTGCTCATTTCTAAAAAGTATATGTACATACATTATATGATATACCGGGTGTCCCAGAGTAGCGGCAAAGCCCATTAATTGGTAATAATGTGAATATAAATTTTAATACAAAAATTATGGACCAGCATGAGCTCTCCAAATTAAAAATATTTTCATACATACAGAGTGTTCGACAATGATTTACCAACACAAACTTATGTTTTTTTTTAAATGGAAGGATATATATTTAATGGCATTTTATGATAGACTTTGAAGAACTGATTAAACTGAACAATTTGTGTCTAT
This sequence comes from Amphimallon solstitiale, assembly GCA_963170755.1. Lineage (NCBI taxonomy): Eukaryota > Metazoa > Arthropoda > Insecta > Coleoptera > Scarabaeidae > Amphimallon > Amphimallon solstitiale. The sequence goes on from OY720678.1 coordinate 91,704,596, forward strand.
TGATTTTCAACTGTTTCAGAGATATCGCGATTTTTCGTCCAAAATTGTGTAACTTTTGAAAGATAGCTATGAAATAACGATTTATGATGAAACACTTATTATGGGCTGAATTAGTAGATATACCTTCTTAGTAGGTACAGGAATTTAATTTTTGTTTCTACATTTCAAAGCATACCATTCGCTAAAACTGAAATTTTTAAAAATATTAAATGGAACAGCCAATATATTTTTATATACCTATGCTAGTGAAAACTAATAAAAATTTACTGTTTATCAATATGTGTTCTCTTGGGTCTATGGGCGATATTCCAAAAGTTATAGAATACTATATTTGAGTAAACCCGATTGTGACTTATTAATTTAAAAGTTTGAGTTGTAATGACTTGCGTTACATAAAGTTACGTTAAGTGTTACTTATAACATTGATATTTTACAAATAAGTAATTTTTAAAACTTATGAAGTGACAATCTTGTTAATTCAGGAATTATGCATACCTTGAAAGTATCGCCGTTACAGTGTATCAAAAAGTTGTCAAAAAACCGAACTTACGATTACCATTTAAAAAAAGAAAAACGGTCAGTGGAAGCATTTAAATTTACTTTACTGAAAAAAAAGGTATCTTGGAAAACATTTTCAAGCGTCACAGTATCACAATTATTACAATTCATTATCTAACAAATTAAAAAACGAGTAAAAGATTAAAAGCATAAGTAATATTAATTTCGTTTACTACTTTGTACGTATAATTTCACATTTAAAATTTATAAAGCGCAAAAGCAAATGCGTTTAATATAAAAAGTGATAAAAAAGCTAATGAATGTTTGAATGCTCTACTTATGAATACACTTGAAGTCAAGTTTCGTATCATCTTTAAACATTTGCTATAACTTCTTGAAGTAGTAGAACTCGCATATTCCTGTATATTCGTTATGACAGTAAATAATACTTAGGAGCCTTACGAAATCCATAACATTGTTCACTTCTGTGCTGTGGTATCTATCACCGATTTATTCGCAATAATTAGATGCATTACGCAAATGCTAATTCCGAATCTAACTCTTTGAGATAATTTTATTACTTTTCTAAGATATTTACTTTGTCAAAAAAAATTGGCTATAAACAAGTTTCGTAGCAGAAACGAATCAAAAGGGGAACTAATAATGGTATTCTTTAATTTGTCAATCAATGGTTTCCAATTTCCGGTCCGCAATTCCCAAGTATCTGTTATAGGCGAACAAATGCAAAATATGTCCTATACATTTCAGTAGTTTTTTTTTATACTTTGTTTTTATACTAGTACATCAGTCGACAAAAAATCGAATTAAAATTATCTATAATTTATAATGATATTTTGGCATAATCACAACTTAATTACAACTATTTTCTTCAAAAATTGCTTTGTTTAACATATAATTGTGTATAAGTAATTTTCTAAACATTGTAATTTGAAATAGCGGCATCTGATGCTGAAGGCTCCAATTAAAAGCGATAGAATTAACTTAGCCAAGACAAAAACCACCAAATATTGATGAAAAAACATAGTAATTGGCGTTAATATATTGGTTGTTGCGTCGATCTTTTACAAAACGCTTTGAGATAACAATGTCGAGGCTCTCAGATGATATAGACACATTTTATGACTATTATTTCAGCAAAATGTCAAGTTTTCAAGTGTTTGTAATTTTATTATTTGAGCTTATTAAGCGCTGCTATTCACAGAATAGCTAATCTACATAATGCTCATTTTAAATATCAAAGAATAGCACCAATTTTCATTGGTAACTTTTATTTCTTGTCACAAAATTTACATGTTTTTCTACTATGCTGCCATCTATGTGCCTTTTGCGCAGCGCTCCCGCTCTTAATTACAAGAGGATTAGTTATTTGTTTGGGTATTTATCTGGCAGTAAATCAGTGACACTATTTAAAACTTGGTCGAGTCTTTCTGGTGTAATTTCCAATACTGTCGCGTTAATTCTGTTTCTGACATCGTCAGCGTCTTAGCGTATTATACGGCATATATTCTTGTGTAGTTACTGACCCTGTGGTGTCAATTCTTTCCACCTTAATTTGCAATAGGGCTCGTTTTGCCGGTCTCCCCTCTAAATGTCGATTCTTCTACCTTGTGGACGTCCTGATAATTACAAACCGGGTACCTATGACCATTTCACGCTCTGTTCGTACATTAAAATACTTCTACTATTAGAAAACGTCAAGACATGAAACTGTCAGAAATAATGCTTTCGAAATGTGATGTGTGTTTGAATTGACGCGAGCTGTCGCCTACTTTTTCTAGCGAGATTTTTTTACCGGATCCGCCTGTAGAGAGGCTTAAATGACCTGTACCTTCATTATAGAAGTACTGGGAAAGTGGAGATTGCTGCCAAACGTTGCCTAAAAGTCCATTTGATCGGTTTCTCAGCGTTCATCTGCACGCAAAACCTCGATAGCGTTGAATTCTTTCGTGAAAATAAGAACCGTGAAACTTTTCGATATATCTGTCATATCTGACAATTTTTGATTTTTGAAGTGTTTTAATTTTAATTTCCCTCACATAAGTGCCTATTTGTCTTTACGTAAGGCCGCGGTCCATTTTCGGAGCCTCCGATTTCGAGTGTGGTGCCGCCAGCAGCCACCAAATATAGCACACGCAAAGAAGAAATGTCCGGCCTATATGTTCCCAAAGAGGGAACGCTCCCGACGCGATTTCCTGGGAAGAGTTACATATATCGTTTTGCCATTTTCGAGGATTCGGTTAAGCTATAGGCGATTAGAGTGGGTCACTCGAATGGCTTTAGTATAATATAACCGTCGCTGGTAACATATTCTATATACGTATTAAAAAGTTGTTATCTTTTTGAATCATATTTAAAACTGTGTTGCAGAATTTAATCGAAAAATTTCGTTTTCATAGAGGGCTGAACTTTACAAACATGATAAGGACGGAGAAGGTTTTCTCGTAAAACCAGCTAAACGGTTTCATTACTAGAGAGATTTAAGGTTGAAATTAACTGTCGAATACTAACGGAAGGATCTTCTGATACTGCGTCTAGAATTTGCTCTTCTAGTTGTATTGAATGCTTTTCTCTTGGTCGACTAGCATTAGCATTTCTTTTAGTAACCGAACCAATTTTACGCAGATGCTAAACAAACGTTTGAAATACATTTCCACTAGGATGTCTCCCTTTTGGATAACGTACGCGATATTTGCGTTCTGGGAAAGTTAACGTAAAACTTTCAATTTATAATTTTTTCTTGCGAATTTAAGTTTTTATACTTAAGTGTTAGGAAGTATATTATCTAATTAATTGGCTTTCTTTTTGCAACATGTTAACACTTTTTTTGTTATTTTCCTAAATACAATATTGATAATTGCTTTCTCTTCTTAATTACTGCCTTATTATTATTATTATTATTAAAGAGCATTAAATAAATCTGTATCTTTTATTTGAAATTTGAAGGTGATTAACTTTTTCATTGTGTTTCTATATGCATTTTGTTCAAAATTTGAAATTTTTAGACAAAGGTGGCGTAAAAATCTGTGAATGGCGGGCTACAATCTTAGGTGAAAAAAGACATTCTTACTACCAATGAACTGTATATACTAACTGGAAGGGAGGCAGGGTATTTTCATTTAAGAGAAAAGTGTGTCAGGCGCAACAGAAAGAGATAGTGCTACGTTGTGGTATTTTCATCCTTATTTGTTGCATGTTCGTTTACGGAATTTATTTGCACGTTGATCTTAAACGTTTTTCACCGTCTATACCTGAGGTGCTCGGCAGGTAAAAGCATACAATTTGATGTTATTATATTTTGATGTGCCTGTGAAGAATAGTATCTTTTTACTTCAGTACTTAGAACAAGAAAAAATGGTACATTATTGCGTGGCTTATGGATGCAAAACTTTATATGACAAGAGAAATAATATTCAGTTTCACTCGTAAGTTTATTATTTAATACTTTTATTACTACCTTCCACAGTATTGAAGTATGTAGAGTAGAATGTATTACTGTGTTCTTATATAATTCAATTTGTTACATCGCAGTGGGTCGACGCACGGAGATCACACATATACATACTTCTGTAATGCAATGTCTCCAGAATTTACAAGTTTTTCCTCCAATGGTGGTCTAGTATTCGCGGGTGATGTATTGTTCAAGATAATATAGTTTATAGAAAAACAATTCCGATTTTTAACAACCACTGTTTCAGTACAAAAATCAAATTTAAAAAATATATTGCAAAATGCAGCGGTACAAAAGTTTTCGTCAAACTTACAACTTTTTTTACCTAGTCATCCTATAACAGAGGAGATATTTAATGAAGATTTACATGAAATACTATTAATAAAATGTATTGTAAGTATAATGTATGTGAAATGTCGGATGCCGCATCATGCAACAGTTTATAATGAAAGTATTCAATATACTAAACTATAGTAGAATTACCGAACAGATGCAGTAGCAACAGCGCATTTGCCCGTTTAAGCTATTACAAAAATGAAATGTTGCTACTGCATTTGTTCGGTAATTCTACTATAGGTTTAAGGCAAAAATTTACTAAATTAATACTTTTTAATAATCAATAAAACTGTCATTATATTGAATTTCTTTCTACAATACCCTTTCAACACTACTTAATTTAAATTTTGTTACTTATTGATATGATTAACTTAAAAGTATCCAGCCAACTATTTACTTTAAAACACGATAATTATATAAGAATGATTCTTTGAATAATTCTTCTCCTTTTATAACACCTACAACAGATAATAATGTATAATAAATACGCTAAGTAGATTTATTAAAAAAAAAAATATTTAAAACGGCGGCGGCTAATTATGTAGCTGCTAGTCGGACAAAGATGAGAATACCACAATGCAGCGGGTTGCATACTCCATAATTTTGCCTCAGTCATCGTTAACTTACCCGCCTTTCCAGTTATATGTATATATATATATATATATATTGAAATGGGGAACAAATATGAGTGACTGGCATTGTATATTATTGACAAAATTTGAAGGATTATTATATTTTACTAATTTATTTATTGACTGTTTAAATAAAAATATCTAAACTAAAAAGAACAGTTGTGTATACTTAAAATAGTTGTTCATTATTGTAAAGTTGAGTACATTCATATGGTAGACAGTTCTTGAAGGAATAGTAGTGGATCAAGTTCTTTGTTGCCTCAATTTTCTTTAAATTCTGAAAATGGAGATTTAAGATTTATTATTTTTGTTAAAATGTGGTTTATAACTTTGTAAAACTTGTCTAATTTAAAATATTGCTAAGTAAAGTAAATTAATGCTGAATATTAAAATATGAAGGATATAAATTGGTAAATAATTACGCGGGTAAAGTTTGAATAAGCGGATCTGTCAAAATTGACATTTACATAAAATTTTGTTAGTAAAGCATTTTGAAGTGCTAAGTATTAGTAATTCATTATTATAAAATAATAGAGATTTAATACAGAAGGTTTACTGAAATTTGGAAGCTCTGAAACTAATCATTTAAATGTTTAAAAAACTATTTTGAACAAGAAGTATGAGAAAAGGAATTTTATTGGAGGTAATTATAAAATGAAGAGGTTGTCTGGGTGATAAAACAAAACGAGGGAATTGAAAAATAATTTTTCAAAAGAGGTGCGTGTAATTTTCGGAAAATTAAAGTTTTATTCCGAAAATTGTACATTAAAATCACGAAAACCGCGAAAGTTGGTGCGAAAAGTGTTTATTTCAGCATTGGAAATAATAATTTGACGTTTGAAGAAAAAATATTTGTAGAGAAGCAGAAAATAATAAATCAATTGTATTACTATTGAATTTGAGTATATTCTATGGTATAAGAAGTAAATTTTAGAAGAAAAGGAAATAGCAAAATAAAATAAAAACTTACCAATCAAGTATAAAGTCCTAGCGGAGTATTTAACTTAACAGTTGTACGAGAGGTCTAAGCGGATTTCCAGTTCTCAAAAGGTCCAAATTATTTTATAAAAACGAGAGATTCCTAACAGCTAGAATCACACGTGCAGTACAAAGTACCAATTCCAGAAGATATCCTGTATTTACGAGGTCACCACTAGATACATCCAGTTTGTCGAACCCGTAGAAAAGGTCCAAATTGTTTTATAATCACGAGGGATTCCTACCAGACAGAATCACACGTGCAGTACAAAGTTCCAGTTCCAGAAGATATCCTGTATGTACGAGGTCACCACAAGATACATTCTGTTTTGTCGAACCCGTAGAATAGAGAACCAGAGGATCATCCCAGGTACTTAACGAGTCCAGGAAGGCTGTTCATCTGTACGAAGAAGATACACAAAATTTCCTACATCATATAACCAGAACCTGCAAGGAAAATGGATTGTATTATTTGAAAAACACCGAGAAAGAAAAGCAATATTATTGGGAGGTTGTATATTTTCTTTATTTAAAAGAAACAGTTTAAATTTAAATGATTGTCATCGAGCAAAATACATTAAAGTGATCAAGATATACTGAATACTATAAAGAGGATTTTATAAAGATTCTATGTAAAGGTTTTAAATCTCTTTTTAAATCAGAAATATCAGTATATGTACATTTAGTAAATTTGCGTAATTTTGGAACTAAAATATACCTACTTACGTATTTGAATATTTGATCGTAAAGACTTTTTATAAATTATTGAATTTGTGTATACATATGAATGCTAAATTGAAAGATCTATATTAAACTAATTCTCATACATACCTTATCGAGTAGATAAGCTTTTAATAATCCTTCATTTTGTCAATATTCGCACAAGTAATATTAGACAGGTTTAATTGTTTTTGTTAACGTTTTGGAAATGTGTTGGATAATTATTTGAATCATATTTTACACAGCTTTTGCCATTAAACGATTATTATAGTGATATTCTTCTTTTATTTGGTAAAGTAGAACTATGGTACAAGACACTTTCATATTATAAATAGAGATTTGTTGTGTCGATAACCTAAAAGAGAAACAAAACAATATAACATTTATAAGTTTAATTTTGATGGAAAAAGTGAACATACCTTACAATCGTATTCCAATTAAAGGAATAATACCTTAGAAAAACTCATCACGTATTCACAAGGAATAATTTTAACAGGTTCATTTGATGAGGTTAAGAGGTTATTGTTACCTATCATTTTATAGCGGCAAATGCCATGCTTACATCGTTATAAAAATTAATGTACTGCAAGTACTGTGTAGTCAAAATCAATACTGGTTTCATTTGACGAAATTTTATTTACAGTAAAGAAGTGTATAATAAGTAATTATTTGAATTTGTTGGAGATAAATTATCATATCTAAATTTCTTAAGAAGGAAAGAATTATAGTAAATTAATTGGATAAATATAAAAACTGAGAGAGTGTTTGGGCATATTAAAATAAAATACTGAGCTTTGAAAAATTGAGATCTCATATAATAGTGTATAGATATAGTAAATTCTATATACTGAGTGTTACATAAATATTGGCATATAATTAACAGTTGTTCTATTTAGTAAATTTGAATGACTAGGTGAGAGAGGAGATATTATAGAAAAAAAAATATAACAAGATTTGAAGTATTTTGGCTTATATTCGATTATAAGTATTTACATTTATAATATCATCCCTCCCTAGTGCAATATATATATATATATATATATATATATATATATATATATATATTCACTGCTTACTACACATTATCGCATTTAAAATACATCAGACAAAACGCTTGAACAGTCTATGTGCAGTATGTCTAACGTTGAAAGAAAAAACTAACAGCCTGTTGTCGTTTGAATGTAGACTACAGCTGCATGACCAGTCTACGATCATTAGTGTTGTTATTGTTTTATTCAAAGTAATAACTTAGAGCATAATGAATATGATTACTGAATGGGAGCATGAGATTAGTGATATTGACCGCGGTAGTAGGAAGTGGAAAAGAAATTCTACGGAAAAAAAAAGGTAAATGTGAAGTAAAGGTAAGTTATTAAGTTATTTTATCAGATCATCACAACCAAAATAGTCAAAATAATAAGATTAAAGCCGAAGATACGACTATAATAACGATGAACACGAGATTCATGATATGTAAATTACAATAAAATAATATTGTTTTATAATCTTTTGTCAGCATCACCATTTTATCACCATCTTATTGAGTTTACATTGTATATAGACAAACAAAATGCTATTTGTCCCTGAATGACAAACTGCATGCAGTATACCCCACATATTTTTGCATTTTTTGGAATATGATCACAAATTATTTTTTATAATCTAGGCTCAATGATTATGCAATTTAATTTTCATTTTTTTTCAAAATTACAAAAACTTGTAACAGTTTTTCTTTTTTCTGAAAATTAAAAATAAAGGACAAAATTTGTATAAAAAGTTTGCTCCTCAATTTTTAAATAACTTTATTCCTATCCTACTTTCCTATCTCACACACGTTTTACATTGACGGACTTTAATCATGTGGTGGCGCCCATTTATTTCACTCATTTCGGAACCCCGACCTTCTCCAGCTGAGCCGGAGGCTGCTGTAGGTGGAAAAATATTTGTAAATTTTAAGGCACCATTATATGCTGCTACTATTGCTCCTTCCGTTTTAAACGTAGTGGCATATTTTAAATTAGTAATTTTGCTTATCAGAAAACTACAGGATAAATGAAGAATTCAGAATATTTACCCAATAAATTTTGAATCTACTAAAAAATATAAATAAATGAACAGGAGGAATATTGCATATCACAAAAATATTTGAATATCTTTTTTTTTTAAAAAAAATTAGATATTTCTTCTAGAAAAGCTTAGCATCTATAATATACATGGTGAGCTTTTCTAGGAGTTTTACTATAAGAATTTCTCAACCTTTTTCTTGAAAGTACTACCATCAAAAAATAATTCATTAACTTAAAAACGCTATTCTTTCTTAAGTAAAGAATTACCTCCTAAAGTAAACATCATTTTGATGCCTTGCTATAGAAATTGAAGTAAAAATAAAACGTTTTAAAATTTTATTATAAAATGTTATGCAATAAAAATTTATATCAAAACATATAATGCACGGTGTACATGCATCTTTGAAATTCGCCTTGAGCTTCTAAAGCACCAAAGTCTGCGACAAGAAAATATACTTCAGCGTGCCTTGTGCATGAAAGTGTAATTTTTTGCCGGGATGAATTATTTTTAAACATGGGAACGATGCAAACAGTCTAAGCGACAATTTTCCGTCATAAAAAAAGGACTATACGATCCCCGCCAAGAGATAAAAGAACGAACTTATCTCGCTCCAGTTCTTGTTGGAAACTATAATACAATTTTTCTCAATTTCAGTTCTTCGAAAGTTCGATGGTGTTTGAAAGAGGGATCGTCGAGTTTTGCTTTTCGGACATGAGGGTCTTAACTATCGCGTGGGGGTCGTATATATGTTAAAAATATGTTTATGGGATGCTTGATAAAAGCAAATAAATGCGGAAAGTGTAATAAATCACTTGGCTCGAGTTGATGATTTCACTAAAACTTGTTGACTAAAATAAACTCACATAACGATGTGTGAATAATTATTTACGACGTAATTACGATTTTATACTATTGTCAAAAACTTTAGGTACTCTTTAAATATAAGGTACAAAAAAGTGATTTCATCGTGAAGTGTTTATCCAATCATGTGCCATTTATAACACCAAAAGTTTTTTAAGATATTTTAAATGAATGCATTAACATATCCATTACCTTTAAAAAGTGACAATAATTTAATGTAATTACTGTCGAATTTTTTTTAGGTGATGCAGTTTTTATAGTTTTTTTATCGGTAAAAAGCATCTTTTCAAGGAAGAAAAATATTATTCAATTTGCTATCTATTCGGGTAGGTATTATACGAATTATAATCACTGAAAACTTTTGAAAAATGATTAAGAAGAATTTTTCCACATATGGCACCCCATGCGTCGGCAAACTTTTTAACGCAATATGAACACATTCTGATTTTATGAAATAAATAAATAATAATAAATGAAATAAAAATTAACATTGAGAAGTCTCTTGACTTCGTAAATGAGCAAGTTATGTTTTACGCAACAAATTCTTTTCCTGATATATGGAGGTTTAGCAGAATTATTCCTGTTTTTAAAAAGGGTGAAACCCTCAGATCTCGAAAATTATAGACCAATTAAGAAATTTTGCTAAATTGTTTGAGTATGTTATTTATCGGCTTATTATTGGTGAATCTGTAACTTATCTTTGCCCACATCAGCATGGATTTATACCAGGTCGATCGATGTGGTATACACTGACTTTTCAAGAACATTTAATAATATTGTAACGTTTTCAGGTTCGCAATAAACAACTCGTGCAATTTATTTATTTAAAACAGTCTGTATATTCATACACTTAAAATTATATAACAATATAAAAATGTAAAAGTAATGTATCACACTTAAAACTACTATTAATAAATTTAAATTAACACATGTATTTACTTCTATTACTAATGTCCGTATATTTATATCACACTACCGTATTTATATCACTCCTATTTATATAACACTACTATATTTATTTCTTATATTTATCTTTACTGCGCGACTACCATTGAAGGAATTATTTATTTCTTTCTTATATTTATTTTACTCTTCCGCACGAGACTACTTAAGGAATTTCTTAATCCCGAATTACTCCGCAATTACTCCTCCATCGGTGATCCAGCCGCCTTATATACGTATGTGAAGATTACTAGAACATACGGGCACAGTCGGGCTTTTTCTCCACATGTACGAGAAACGTTCTAGTCTTTTCGCTATGCACGCCGTACGGCGTGGAGATGATTCATGGCTATTTACATTTCGTTTTTATACGTCGCGCCGAGATGATTTACAACCTCTTTTTTTTTAACGTCGCCCGGTCTGCCTCATACATATTTCGTTACAATATTGACTATTTCTTATTGATAAATAAGTTGGATTGTTTCAGTTTCTCTATTTGTCTACTTAAACTGGTCTCGTCATATTTAACAAATCGATCTAGTTATGTATTCTAGAATGGATATCAGTCTGGACATTTCAGCCGAACATCTGGTGTACCACAGGAATCTAATCTAGGCCCGTTGCTTTTTAAAATCGTTTTATATAATTTATTGAATTCGCTAACATGTGGTGTTTTGGCATATGCTGATAATCTTAAAATATTCTTGCGTATTAACAGTTTGAATTATAGCTATATACTCCAGAATAACTTGCTAAGAATCAATCAGTAGTCTGATAATAAAATACTTTTTAACGTTGGTAAATGTGCGTTTGTTACTGTTGCTAAGGTCACCAACCTCACACTCTTCTCGTACAATGTAATACAAAGTTAAGTTTTCGAGTAAAAAGCGATTTAAAGACATGGGTGTTTTATCTGACTTTGCTCTGCAATTCTCGGACCATATACAGGGTTGCTCATTAGTGCGTCAAAGTCCAATATAGGCGTTATTAAATAGTACTGAAGAAATTTATTTTATAAAAAGTGGCACAGTAATAAAGAACACACATTTTGAAAACCCCCTGTATATCTTTTGTTTTTCCTTATTTACTTTAATTTGTGTTTTCATCGATATCTGGGGTTTTGGTTTTGGATGACGCATTGTTCAGTTATTAATGACTATGACTGATTATTAAAAAAAAATGGTCGCGACAATGTTTACCATAATAATTCTATGCGGTAGTATTACAATTATGTAAGACAAAATTATTTAGTAAGTATGCAGCCAAGGGATGTGTTGAACCTACAAAGTAATCAAACATTCAGTTTATTATACAGGGTGTTTGGTATGATGCAATCTTTTTGACTATCGTCACACAGCGTTTACTGATTTTTTTCAAATGGAACGTATAATATTAAATGTTTGCAATTATGCGTTAATTGCGCTTAATTTTTGTTAATAATGTCCTATACCCAAACCCAATAATTTCGGAGTTATTTTTAATTTTTCATTACAAACCCTTAAATTATTTGTTTTCGGTTCGATTTAGTGTACTGGGTAAACGATTTGACCAAAAAAACGAATAAACGTCAACAAACATCAAAAATTAAAATCTTATTGTTGCTGTTAATTAGGTGTAATATTGATGATTTCTTAAGTTTCTGCGTTTAATATTGTCATTGTGTTATTTATTACCTTTCTTGTATATTTGTTGTTTGCCACATATTATTATAACCGTTTTTAGTTAAGTGAATATGAAGTTTGAAAGCAACGAACTCGTTGACATGATTTTCATTATGGGATCTGCCCAAAAGAATTGTCTATTAACCAAGCGAATTTATGCGCAAAGATATCCCTTCAGTTACAAGTTTGGAAAGACTTAAGGAAATATTCATTAGAACAGGAAATGTGAGTTATGCAAAGCTTGAAAGGACAAAGAGGACAAGTGACAAAGTTAAATTGAAAGCCTTGTTATCAGTAGTTGAGGAGCCCTCTACTAGTTCGACCAAATATCAATATAAACTAATATAACACGATCTACTGTTAGCAAGATTTAAGAAAAAAATATCATCACTACAGTATTTCCTTTCATCAAGAACTGCTGGGGCCTGATTTATAGACTAGAACAACGTTTTGCGAATGGGGATTAGAAATTGAAAGGATAACACCTAACTTCTTCCACAAGGTATTATTTACTGACGAATCGACCTTTACTCAGAGTGGTAGCATTTCTTTCACGGACATTTAAATGGTGCGCAATATTTGAATTTCTTGCAATATGACTTGCCTCAGCTTCTGCAAAACGTTCCTCCAGTTCTAAGAGAAAATATGTGGCTTCAGCATAACGGTGCTCCAGCACATTTTGCACTAAATGTCCGACACTATTTGAATCAAGAATTCGAAGGTAGATGGATCGGCCGCGGTGGTCCCTTAGTTGCCCACCTAGATCGCCAGATTTGACTAAACTTGATTTTTTTCCATGGGGGTACATAAAAAATATTGTATATACCAGACACCTCCAACTACAGCAGACGATATGAGGCAACATATAATACGTGCTTTTGAAACAGTTTCCATTGAGAAATTGCAACACGTAAATAGTCAAGGCTGCAAATGTGTTCTATTCAAAATGGGGGTGACTTTGAAAATTTATTATAAATATTGCTTCTTACAAAATTACAGTTTGACACTTTTAGACGTTTGTTTGTTTTTGTTTGTCAAATCGTTTACCAAGTACACTAAATCGAACCGAAAATAAAAATAATTTAGCGATTTGTAATGAAAAATGAAAAATAACTCCGAAATTATTGGGTTTGGGTGTAGGACACTATTAACAAAAATTAAGCGCAATTAACGCATCATTCCAAAAATTTAATAATATACGGGGCGTTCCATTTGAAAAAAATCAGTATACGCTCTTTGCCGATAGCCAAATTGATTGCATCGTAACAAACAGCCTGTATAATAAAATGAATGTTTGATTACTTTGTAGGTTCAACACATCCCTTGGCTGCATACTTACTAAATAATTTTGTCTTAGATAATCGTAATACTACCGCATAGAATTATTATGGTAAATATTGTCACGACCATTTCTTTTATAATTTTCATTAATAACTCAACAATGCGCCATCCCAAACCAAAACCTCAGATACCGATGAAAACACAAATTAAAGTAAATAAGGAAAAACAAAATACATACAAGGTGTTTTCAAAATGTGTGTTTTTTGTTACTGTGCCACTTTTTATAAAATAAATTTCTTCTGTACTATTTAATAACGCCTATATTGGATTTTGACGCACCAATAAGCAACCCTGTATATGGGGTTTGTAATACCGCCACACGATTTTTGGGTTTCCTAATACGTTTCTGCAGGGGTTTCACTAGTAACTTGGCCCTTAAATATATTTTGCCTTTGTTAGAAGTAAATTAGAGTACGCAGATACTATTTGGTATCCCTACTAATTATAAAAGTGATGGTTTTTACCCGTCTCGGAACACGGACTACTTTGAATTACTTAATAGGCATTTCTTTGATTCCTTATCAGACAGAAGAAGATACAACAGCGCACTTTTTTTTATATAACTTGGTTAACAATCCAAGATTGGAGACTGTGGTTAAAAACTGAAACAAAATTCAAAAGGAAAAATCCCAAAACCACGAAACTTAAAAAAATATTAAAAAAAACCATATACGTATTTCGGCAACTAAGTTTCCATCTTCAGTAGAAATCTGTAGATAAACTGAAAAGAGTGTTAAACGTGGTGTTTTTGGCTAAATATTTGATGAAATTTTGCCGAAATACGTATATAGATTCTTTATACCTTTTTAATTTTTGTGTAAGGGATTTTTCCTTTTGGATTTTGTTTCAGATTTTTAGCCATAGTCTCCACCCATTATTGGATATTCTTCTTCTATTGTTTGACTTTCTATGTTTCCTCTTAGTAGACTTGATTTTATTTAGGCTTCTAATTCCCTTGCCACGCGATCATCACCAAGTTTCTTTAAATCATATGTCTGCCTATCTTCTTTCTCTTCTCTTTCTGTTGGTACTTCTGGCTTTAAATTAGAAATGATCAAAAAAGTGGTCACCATCCGCAAAGTTACAGAAGACTTCTACAGTTTCTAATAGCTTTAAAGTATTTACTCTTTATGTCATCTTCAGTAGAAATTTGTAGAAAAACAAAAAATAGTATTAAACGTAGTATTTCTGGCTAAAATGTAACCTCAGAAGATATGCTCTTTACCAAATCACCAGTGGGACAACACTGTATTATCCCACTGGTGACAATCATACTTAGACAGAAAAAAACAAAATGGCCATCAATTTTTTTTCAATAAAATATGTTTGTATGTTACTTCTTATAAAGTTGTTGATATTGTTGCGTTTTCGGGTTCACAATAAAACAACTCGTGCAATTAACTTGAAACACTGTATATTTACAAACTTAAAATTAATCGCGATATAAAAATATAAAATAAATGTATTACACTTAAAACTACTACAAATAAATCAACACACGTATCTATCTCTATCACTACTTATTTATATATGTAATATTTATGTGTCTCTTGAACTGTAATAAAACTGCACCGCTCACTGTATTTATTTTAAACTGTTCAGTAAATACCGCACGACTACTATTCAGTGAATTACTATTGAAGGAATGAATTCCTTATCCCACCGGTGGCATTTATACATATTGCTGTGATCTGCTGTATTATGGTTTATAACCAATAGTCAATTTAATAAGATAATATTCTTAAATAATCTCAGGGTCTAAAAGGTAAATTTCTTTGTTTTTTATAAAAGGAATATGTCACAGCTTTTCCTTATTGTGAGTTCTAGCTGTGATTGTGATGTTTACTTTCCTAATGTTCTCCTTTGGGATGGGTATAAATAAGTAAATAATGAATGTCAGCACAACTTATATTTATTTACAGTATAAAGATTCACAAAAACATAAAAATATATTGATTATTATACAATACAATAGTTTATTTTATTTAGGTATATTATCTTCTCAGTTATGGTACAAGCACCTTGCAAATCTTTTATTCTTTTTTTTAAAAAAAATTGTAGGAGTCTACTAAATTACCTCTTCATGTATGTTTACAATTCAGAGGAAATTGCTAAATTTACTTTCTTTACCTTTTACCGACGTATCCCCATTGGATCATCTCGACCTGAGATTTTCACGTCAAAATCGAGATTTAAACAATGAAGAACCTATTAGATATTTCCCATAATATTTTGAAACTATTGTTATTCAAGTGAAAAACGTTAATACTTCGTTGAATCGCCCTAACTTGAGATTCTCACGTCAAGCCAAGACTTACTCAAAGAAGAATTTATTAAATGTTTAAATAATATTCTTAAAATTGTTGTTATCCAGGTAAAATTGTTGATACTCCGTTGAATCGCCTTAACTTGAGATTTTCACGTCAAGCCAAGACTTACTCAAAGAAGAATTTATTAAATGTTTAAATAATATTCTTAAAATTGTTGTTATCCAGGTAAAATTGTTGATACTCCGTTGAATCGCCTTAACTTGAGATTTTCACGTCAATCTAAGACTTACTCAAAGAAGAATTTATTAAATGTTTAAATAATATTCTTAAAATTGTTGTTATCCAGTAATTTTATATAACACACATGAAGGTTCCTTTATTTATGTATTGTAAGATTGCAAGATGAGGCTTTATTAAATAGTGCTTGTACTTACTTTTCTTGACTGTATATCATTTCGAATTCTTCTTGATAATTCTTGTCTTCCATTCCTTTGAAATTTATGATGGCGGGTTTTATAAAATCGAATAATAATATCCCGCGCTTTACTGTATTTAGCGCGCACTTGTTGTATGAAAAACGAATTACACGTTTTGTTTCACTACGTGTTTCAATCTTAAAGGCGTTTATGCCTTTTTAGATTTCTTATTTAACTGGAAAGCACCTGGAGCACTGATTAAAGTTTAAGGGACTGCAGATCAACTTTTCTTCTTCTTAAGTATTCAAGATCTTCAAATGAACTCCCCTTTTTCGCAAATGCACGTGTTTATATACCCTTCAACAATTGACAAACGCCTTATTTTGTTTCAAATTATTTTAGTTCAATTTGAATTTTCTTCTACTGCGCCCTCCGTGTTTGTTTTGGTAATTATCGATGTCATGTGATCACATGATTTTTCATCCGCCATGTTACTGTTGTTGTTGTTTACATATCATGTATTTGCATATCTGATTAACATCGATTGATTTTTATCGACTGGTAGGTATTTTACGCTGCTTTAATTTCTAAATTATCGTTTGTTTTTATTGTGTTCACGTTACCTCCAATTTGCGTTGTATTTATATATATATTCATTGCTTTCTTTGTTGTTTTTGATATATATTCTCTTCTCGTTGATTAATTTAATTCTAACATTCTTTTTCTTGTTTTTAGGAATAGGTAATATAGGATACACGTTACTTATCATCTTTATTCCTTTATTTTGGTTTAGATGCTTCTTTTCCTTTTGGTATTTCGGCTCTTCTTCCTCGAGGTCATTGAACCATTTCTTTGTGTTCGGAGAGTTTTCTAAATCCGTTAACCTTTAATCAAATTTTTATTGGTGTAAGTTTTTTTCTTTTTTCTAATCTACATTATATACTGACTAATGTTTTATTTGTTTTTAGCTTGGAATCTCTTAGAGCATTTTTATGTGAAGGAAAATGTACCAATCGCATATTTAAGTGTTCATTCAATAATATCGTTTTATTCGGGAGATACCAGCGAAAATGCATACTTAACATAACGTTTTATTTTTAATATTGATAGTGGCTACAATATTTACATTCTGGGTGTGTTGGTGTATAGAAGACAAATAAATCCTATACCTTTATATGCATTTCTATGTCCCATACGGAAGAAAATACAATTGATTTTTATATAGTGATTGAGAAATAAGTGGACTATATTTATTTACCTATAAATACCTTTGTTTTTACAGTAGTGTTTATTATTATTGTAATATCTCTTTGAACGTAGGTCTTCCATTTGTTGATTATGATCGCTGCAAAAGAATGTATTACTGAATGACCTACTTTCCTGTTAATTACTAATACTACTGTTTAAATTAGATTTTTTTTTTTAGACTGAGGTCAGTATTTGAACATCATGTTTTGTACAATATATTTAATGCAATTCTTGTGCTCTAATTTATTCAAAATTGAGGTCTACACTTTTAATTTCAATGCTCCCATTTTTGTTTCGTTTTGACGGGTGTGCAACCCACATTGCATTGATGTGTATTATATTGCATGTTCATCAGTTCGTAAATTTATTGTCATGCAATAATTTGAATAATATATATTTATATAAGTTAATTGATTATTCTATATATTTATATCTGATGAAGTGTTAAATTATAACTAATGTTTCAAATATGTAAACCTATATTTGAAATTTTTGTTGGCGTTTTATTTGTTTAATTCTTTATTTATTTATATAAAATGTGTTAACCACATTCAGTGATATCTGGTTATATCCACATTTATTCAGTAATAACCACTTATATCTGGTTTTATCAATGTTTTTACATGTGTAAAATTTTTAATATTTAAATCTGGTTATAGCCAGTTGCTCATTATTTTTTTATTTTTTTATATTTTGTTTAATATACAGAAAAATACCACAGCAATATGTGTAGACAAAAGTTCTAGCAAATACTGGTTCTCTTCTACCAATTTCCAGACTTTCCGTCGCTTCGCAGTACATATGTGTAGATTGCTTTACGGCCTGTTTACCGGTACGTTTTTTTGTGGCCGCTCGGAGGTCTGCTTCTTTTTGCGGGTTTGTTTCATTACAATATTATGGCTATTCGACTTGTTAGTGCTTTTCAGACTGATGTACAATATGCAATTTATTTCGTACATAATTTCTAATGTGTTAGTAACGTTGTATGCCACATTTAATATAAAAATATGGACAAATTATAAAATATAAATTTTTCTGCAAAAACAAAGATCTTGACATTCGGTTATCCCAGTGAAATTAACAGCGCTTACTGAATCAATTGGATTATTTGAAGCTCTTCAGACTGATGTACAGTACGTGTTAGTAATGTTGTGACTCATGCCCTCTTATATTTCTGGATTTACTTCTTTTTATTTCTACTTTATCCATTTTCTACAAAAACTATTAGCGGGTGATATCGTAGCGTCGCTTTCTCTTTTGTTCGTTAGTGCGTAGAACTTATGGACTTTAATCATTGAAATTACTACATGTTTTTCCTGTTATAGTTGAAAGGGGTGTGTAAAATTCTCGTTACACCATATAGAAAACTTCTTTCTTCTTAGCGAGCTACTTCTTTGTTCCTCTATTTGTTATTAGTTTCCTATTGAACGTCTTACTCCGTAATTAAAATAGTTAAGACATTGTGCTGGTGCATCTTTTTTCCTTTCCTTTCATTCGACTTACTTTTTCCGTTAGAAACGAGTAAGAAGAAAAACACAGAGTTTCATTTATACATACACACACGCACACACAGCAGACACACAAATACACGCTCGTAATAGTTTGTCCCTTTCTCTTCTTCCCTTTTAACGGAGAAGTTAGCAAAAGAGCTACCGACGCACAATGGCGCTCGTCTTAACTTAGGTATTTAATTGAAGTCAGTCCCATTCGATGAGACTTCTTATTGTTTATATTCCCTTTGTTTCTGACTTTCTGAACTTTAGAGAGAAAACCTTCCCTTTTAGTTTGGCCACACACACACACATACACACATACATACACATCGGCACAAACGATGGAGGAAATACATTACATGCGGGAGTTTCTCTGGGCGTTAGATGCATTCCTAGACGTATCTCGGACGGAACTTGCTGTTCCCCCTAATTGCCTCATTTCTACCATGAGAGACCGGTCCGAAAGAGAGGAGCGGTTCGTCTTTACGGATGAACTGTTTCACACAGTGGATTCCCGGGGCCCCGTCCGTCCTGGTCGGCGGACCCATTCGGACACACACTGAATGGAACTGAAGTCGTGTGTTTTGATTTGTCGTTAGTGCATTCCCGGGGCCGTTTGGGGATTGCGCGCCGCGTGATTTTTGCAAATATTAGCATAGCGCTGACCCTTCGTTAGTGACTTATTCAGTAGGCGGACTGAGATCACAAGTATAAACACTACACACACATGCACTGGCGTAAATGAGATTTTCTTCTTTGACTTCCTCCTGCGAATAAAGTGAATTCCAACGTACACGCTTCAATTACTTGTTGAGCGGGATTAATTTATGTCACGGGAGTAACTGCGTCGGAGAGTTCTGTTCAGATTCTTTTAAATGTTATACAAACATGAGACCATTTCGTTTTGAAGTGGTACTCTCAAGTTATTTGGAAATTTCATTATTCATATATAGCACTAATTATATTCTTTCATTCCTACTCTCAAATAAACTGAAATAACAATAAAATGTGCGTTTGATTTAATACTCTTTTAAGTTGCGTGGAAAATTGGAAAATTCGGAAAAAACTGAATGTGCTTTTACTTTCTTATACGTAGTATAAGGAAGTATTGTGATGATGAAAATTTTCGACCTCGAGATTTTTGCAGATGTCCACGTTTTGAAGTCCCCTGATACCAAAAAAATGAGGTGTGGCCACCACACGACTTTCTTATACGGTGTTACTTCCGGTCCGAATTTTGAAATTTCATTTATACAAAAAATATTTCAAATCCAACTCTAAATACTTTTGTACTGTTCATAAATATATATAGAATGCATAATTTACGACATATTTGCACAAAATCGCTGTTCGATAAGAGTAAAAGTGGTACTTGCGGTCTGAATTTTGAAATTTTTTTTATACAAAAGATATTTAAAAGTATGTTCTAAATACTTTTATACTCGTAATGTACCTGCCTAGAAAGCATGACTTGCGAGATATTCGCAAAAAACTGATTTTCGATAAGAGTAAAAGACGTACTTCCGGTAGGAGTTTCGAAAAACTTTATTAAAAGAATTTTTCTCAAATTTAATTTTGAGTACATTTTAATTCTTTATAAATTTGTTTAAACTTAGTAATTGACG
The DNA here is from genome assembly GCA_963170755.1 of Amphimallon solstitiale. NCBI lineage: Eukaryota > Metazoa > Arthropoda > Insecta > Coleoptera > Scarabaeidae > Amphimallon > Amphimallon solstitiale. The sequence continues at coordinate 91,725,153 of OY720678.1, forward strand.
AAATATTTGCAAAATTCGTTTTTTTTCACTGAAGTAAACTACTACTTCCGGTCAGCCGATTTTGCTCAAAATCTAATCAGTTCTCAAGAGGGAGATTATATTCGTAAATACAAAATTTGGAATTGATATATACAGCGGTTTGACCGCTATCGTGGTCACACACACAGAGACAGACACACACACACACACAGAGAGAGAGAGAGAGAGAGAGAGAGAGAGAGAGAGAGAGAGAGAGAGAGAGAGAGAGATTTTTTAAAAACCACTTTTTTTGGTATCAGGGGACCTCAAAACGTGGACATCTGCAAAAATCTCGAGGTCGAAAATTTTCATCATCACAATACTTCCTTATACTACGTATAAGAAAGTAAAAGTGGTTTTTAAAAAATGTCTGTGTGTCTGTCTGTCTGTCTGTCTGTCTGTGTGCGTGTGACCACGATAGCGGTCAAACCGCTAGAGATATCAATTCCAAATTTTGTATTTACGAATATAATCTCCCTCTTGAGAACTGATTAGATTTTGAGTAAAATCAGCAGACCGGAAGTAGTAGTTTACTTCAGTGAAAAAATCGAATTTTGCAAATATTTCGTGAATTACTAAGTTTAAACAAATTTCTAAAGAATTCATATGTACTTAAAATTGAAATTGTGAACAATTTTATTAAAAAGGTTTTTCGAAATTCCTACCGGAAGTGGGTCTTTTACTCTTATCGAAAATCAGTTTCTTGCTAATATTTTGCAAGTCATGCTTTTTAGACAGGTGCGCTACGAATATAAAAGTATTTAGAACTTAATTTCCAATATTTTTTGAATAAAAAAAATTTCAAAATTCGGACCGGAAGTATCACTTTTACTCTTACCGAATAACGATTTTTTGCAAATATGTCGTAAATTATACATTCTATGTATATTTATGAAGAGTACAAAAGTATTTAGAGTTGGATTTGGAATATTTTTTGTATAAATGAAATTTCAAAATTCGGACCGGAAGTAACACTTTCATACGTATAAGAAAGTCGTGTGGTGGCCACACCTCATTTTTTTCTATAGGAATTTTGTATGAACTCACCATAACTCATGAATCAAACGATGGATATGCCTAATTCTTTTTTTGTGTTGTTCGTTATGATCTAAAAAAGTTTTCAGAAAAAAAATTCATGACAATTACAGAGAAAAGTTGGAAAATTCGGACAAACTACAAAAATCATTATAAAATAACTCAATTGAATGGTTTCAATTGAAAAAAAATATAGAAGAGCAGTGGAAAATCTTTATATATATAATCGTTGGTACATCTGTCAGTGTAACTTCTGAATACGACTTGATAGATTTAGGTCATATTCACACAATATATTTGTTTTGTCAAGACGATCATGGTTTATGCTAGGATACGATAGGTGGCGCTAGAATCAAGTTATTAACAACTTCCAAATTTATGAATCAAAGTGACTCATATTTATAATATATGTTGGTTTAGTGTCAAAAAAGAAAATCACAAAATCTTGAACCGGTAGCTGGCGCTGTGGCCAAAATACATTTTTACCTTTAAACGTTATAAAAATGTAGTGTAATTGTAAGTCAACGTACACGTTTAATGTATGGGAAAAAAAGGTTTTAATAAGAAACCAATTTTTTATGGGACATTAGTATGTAATATGTACTAACGAAAAACATACAGATGCTTTTAATATGTTAATGGTGAGTTTCAGAAATGTTTTACTATCATTTAAAATCCATATTTAAAATATTGTACTTTCTCTCACGGTTGTGTCTTGTGATTTTATAATTAATAATAAATTCGACAAAGAGATGTAAAATGTCGAAACGTCATTTAGTTATTTTATTTCATAGTTCTTAGAAAAGAGAAACTAGTAAATGAAAGAAATTAATTTTATATATATTGCTATAGGGGGATGATTGTATGTAATACTACCCCACGTTGCTAAGCCAATAAATGCTATGGTAGGGGGTAGCTATTAGATACCTATACAACCTCTACTAATATGCCAAGTTAAAATTCTAATACTTTTAAAATTCAAAAATAATTTAACAAAACTTATTTAATAACCCCTGTAAATGTAGCAAATATAGGTATTAAAATGTTATTTACGTTGCATTTTATCTCTCTTCAAAAATATCTATTCTAATAAAATTACCTTCAACTGGCTCAAAAAAGATAAATATCTACAATACTTGCTTATTTATATTTTGAAATTTTAGAACATAAAATTCTTTCTTATATTATAATTATCTTTCAATAACTGCAGTTATTGATATGTTCAATTGTAAATTTCTCGATAACTGTTGAGTTTGGGTATAGGATCATGGTACTTGAAACATACTTAGAATTCGATGCAGAATTAACAAATTAAATAAAAAATATATGTTTCTATTTGAAAAAAAAAATTGATGATTGTAACTTATTTTTGGACCAGCCTTTGTACATCAATTTACCATCAAAAAAACCGCAGCTAAAATTAAAAATCGACCTATCCGAGCGTTTTTCCATAAAACAAAACCAAAAATTTTAAATGAATTTATTCCAACCCGCGCGTCCTCACTGTATATATCATCGTCAGTTTCGTACTGACGATGACCAACGAGCCTGAAGCACATGTCTGCGGTGTCTGCGCGATGGAATCACAAATAACTTGTTTGCTCTCAATTGCAGACTTCTTCATCTTCTTCTTTCTCTTTTCTTAAGACTTAGTCTTGTTTATTCTACTCTTGATTTCGGTCAGCCTCTTGGGAAGCAGATGTCCAGCTCTCGCACAATCCTTTGAGAGGTCGACCTCCTTATACTCGGCTTTTCGTCCTGTACAACATCTTGAATTTTGAGATTTGCTCTTATATCTCTGCTTCTTATCTGGTCTCTCAAGCTTACTCCCTTAATATGCCTCAATGTCTTCATCTCTGCTGCCCTCGTCATGCTCTTCGCTTTTGTTGTAGCCGCTCGAGTTTCCACTGCATATGTGAATACAGGTCTCACGGCGGTTTTATATATACGGACTTTGCTTTCAATGGACATGTATTTGTTCCTCCATATGAGGTCCCTCAGATAGCCACAGATTCTTCAGGCTTTGTTCACTTGCGTTCTGACTTCCTGTTGTAAGTTTTTGGAGCTCCTTTTTTAATCTCCTAAGTACGTACATTGCATACATTGGTGGATGGGTTTCTCGTTAACAGCCAGTTTACATCTAATGGGCTCCTTGGCTATGACTATTGATTGTGTTTTTTCTATAGACATCTTCATATTAAGGTTCTCCGCTCTTGTTTGAAACCTGTATAGTAGTTGCTGTAGATCATCTTCGTTATCCGCCATCAAAATTGCGTCGTCAGCGTAGCATAGTATCTTTATCGATTCTTGTCCCATTCTGTATCCTCCATCAACTTCTTATGCACTATGAATTATTTTATCTATAATGAGGTTGAACAAGATTGGGTTCAAACTATCTCCCTGGCAGACTCCAGTTAGTAATGGTACTTGTTCTGTAAATCCCTGTGATGTTTTGATCTTTGTGGTGTTATTTTTATTGAGCTCTTTTGTTATTCCATTTATTGCAGGCGTGGCATCAATATGTTTACTCTGGAATGCAACTCAGGAGCATCCAGTGCATTGTAATGTAGGTTGTCTATAAAAGAGGCGCTGGTGTCAGTTCTTCTTGCAGATAGTGCTCTAATATTAAGTCTCAAGAGCAATACGCTATAGTCGGGCTTTTGATTCGGATAGGAGCCAACCAGTTTAAATGATAAGCATTTCAAAAAACTTCTTTGTACCCGTTTAATGATGACTGCACATCGTATATGGGGAGCCACTCTTCAATGTGTATTCCAATTTGCTTAAAACGACGCCGTAAAACAAGATACATATCGTTTGTAAGTTAGTAAAACTAGTAAAGCCAAGAAATTTATTGTAATAGATGATAGATGATCAGCAAAGCTCAGTGTTGAATCAAAACGTATACCTTTGACGGATGAGAAACTAGATATGGGTATGTTGTCAATATGATATTCTGCACGAATGAATACACTTGTCTGTGTTGAGGTGAAGCTTATTTTTCTTGCTATAGATAAAAATTATATCCAAGTTCTGCTGAAATGTATCTACATCTGTAGAAGTAACTATTCTATGATAAATCTTTATATCTTAAGTATATAGGCCAAAACAGGACACTGAATTGCGATAAGGAGATTATTTATGAACATATTAAATAAAAGTGGATCAAGGTTCGAACCCTGTGGCACACCATATTATGGCACGTTCTGAACGGATTTTAAACCAATATAGTGGGCATAAATCTGGCAGTTTCTCAAATAGGACTTAAAAAAGCGGAGTAGTGATTACCGATATCCAATAAGATCAGTTTGTGAAGCAATATTGAGTAACAGTACTGTCAAAGGCTCTAGAAAAATCTTCCTCTACTACCTATTTGAACATTATAATCATCCCTATTAAAATTAGTTTATAGAAATTATTCTACAGATGTGATTCTGCGACACAACTGCGGCACAGCCAAGATTAATGTACAAATCTTATAACGTCGAAATGTTTGAATCTTGAATCATACCCGTGGCAAAATTTATATAATTTAATTTCACTGTTTTATATTATCAATGTTAATTAAGAGAGGAACGTTTTTTTCATATATTCACATTTCATCTTAATCAGATAAAAGGTAACATTAAAGAGAAATAACGGAATGTCCGCTCTTGCTATGTGAAGTTGAGCATTGCGCTAATAATCCTATTGCAGTCCTTTCTGTATGTATATTGACATTCCGAATTAGAATGGTCGAATAAAGGGACTGACTCGTCGACAGTCGCATATGTTTATATATTGACGAATGTGTGGTTCTCCGGAATAGTCAAATTCATAGAAATTACGTTAACAATCAAGTTATTATTTGCAGATCGTGATTGCAGTGCGTCTGTGTTTGTATAAGCGGCCGCTCGTGTGTTTGCTCCATTCTGATTTTCAACAGAAAACGAAGAGTTTTTTCGACTCCATAATCTTGAAAATGGTTTAAAAAGGGCAATACGACTGTGAATATATACAGGGTGAAAGTGCTTGTACGTATCAATCATTCTCTACTTACCATCAATTCAGGAAATATAGGAAATTCATTTGTTTTGGATTTGTATTTTAAATCAATAAAGGAAATATCACGGATACATAATAAAAATAGGAGAAAGAATATCGGGTTAATCTGCTGTAATGCAACCGCAGACTCGTGTTTCAGACTCGTTGGTCATCGTCAGTACGGTGTAGCCAAGGAGTAACGTGGGATATCCTTGGAGATAGAGACAAAAGGAAAACCATCGGGAAGACAGGCAACCAATTGCAGCTTAAATGTCAGACCTGAGGATCTTCTGACATTTAAACTGCAATTAGTTGTCTGTCTTCCCGATGGTCTTCCTTTTGTTTCTATCTCCAAGGATATCCCACCTTACTCCTTGGCCAAGCCGTACTGACGATGACCAACGAGTCTGAAACACGTGTCTGCGGTTGCATTACAGCGGATTAACCCGATATTCTTTCTCCTATTTTTGTACTTTAAGATAAAATATTTTGAAACAGAGAACGTTATTGATTAAATTTGTGCATGATGTTTTGAACTTGAATAATCTGTTTTGTATAAGAATAGAATTTATTGTTGTGCTCAGAAAAAAAGAAACTCCATAAATTACACAGTCTGATTTGAAAAGAAAGGCTGTAGGACCTTAAAATTCCTTAGTACTAGAAAACATTCTATTGGCACATTTTACAGTCTATTTACAACCATTTAATTTAAAATATTTCTCACTAAAATCTTCCAGTAAATACAGGCGCTATTAACACGTTTTTTTTTTTGTGAGACAGCCTGTATATAATCTATAAGTGATTTATTTATACTTTGAGTAAAATTTTTATGTTTATTTTAATATCTTCATTATTATTTACTTAAAATAAATATTGATGGATTTAGCGCAATGTATGAAGAAGAAAGGTAATATATACATGTTCATACCAGTAATAACATTTACTTTGAATTGTATATTTGGTGGTATACATTAATAATTTCTTTATGAAAATTATCAATACTCGGTGAAAATAATTATATAGTTAATGTTTGTTGGCGTTGGTTCTGTTAATTAGTAAGTAATTATTAATAATTATGTACGCCTTAAATGAATCGAAAGGTATATTCATAAAATGAGGACATGTTTTTGTGGAATACTTTTTATTTAGGAAATAAATACCACATCGTGGTGTTTTGTAATTAATAAGTATAATATTTATATTTTGTTATTATTATGCATTTGTTCAACTAACCTATTCCACACAATTAGAGACGTAGATGAGTTAACTGAATATTAAGTTGTGCCCAATTCATATACTTTCTGAATTACATATATAGATAATATTTGTTATAAATTTTGAGAAGTGTTTCAAAGTCAATGATCAAAAACTAATTATCATTTTGAATGTAATTATTTTACTATAAAAATTTAATTTACCAAAATACGTTCTTAAATAAAAATTATTTATTACTTCTGACGTAAATAATAAGGCACATTTTTATTTGATATTTGAGTAAGAATAGACAAAACTTATTGTAAACCGTCCCATATATTTTATTATTCCTCCATTCACCTTAAAACTTAAAACAACACGTTTAAATATAGAAAATACAAAGAGGACTTCCAGTTGTCTCTTTCACGAAACTTCCGTATTCTAAACAAAAGTTAATTGCCCCTTATTAATTTTGTAGTCCTCTTACCCTACGAACTTGTACCATATTTTGCTGTAAGAAAGTTATAATTTAAATCTTGCCAGCTTGATTCTTTCGAAGGCCTTGGCGTACTGCATCACTGACTCTATTGTTAGCAAAGTTTTGCTATTACCGAAAATTACTGTCTATTTGTTGCAGTTTTTCCCAGTGCAAATTTAAATTAGTCGAGGGAAAAATATTCGTGTAAAACAATTTAGAGCATTATCATTTGCTAAATAAATTAGAACACAACAGATGAATATACGTAATATGTAAATAGAAGCAAAGTTGTCATCACATATATTTTTTAATTAAAATAATATAAGTAATTAAAATTGGTGGAGGCGCCTGCTGTTTGAGTTATTATTAAATATTACCAGGATTAAATTTACTTTTTGTGTATCTATTAAAGCCTATTTGGTGTCGTTATTTCAATTTTAATAGAGAAATGAAAATATTTGTTGTATTTGTTTTTAGGCACATGAAAGAAAATTAAACATTAACTTTGAAATCTTATATCCTATGTGGTTTTCGGCTCTTACTTATATATTTCAATATTATTAACAAACTCTTATTACAGTTGCCAAAAGATTTACACATGTTACGATTTTATTTAAATATAATACCAGTAAAATCACGTTCTGTTTTCATAGCATATGCGAAAAAATTGAAGAATTTAATCTAGTAATGTCGCTGGTCGTATTTTTTACAATAAGTTAAAAATAGCTTCAGTAGTTTCACCGTTCAAAGGTTAGCTGCCAACGGTTTGATTAGTATCGTACCATTCCTATAGTACTTGCGGGATTAGATGTGTGGCCCATGAGTTATTACCGTCGTATTTCCAAGATCGATGAGAAACAGTATGGTTGCAAAACAATATTACCGAATTGCGGAAAGTAAATTTTGGTGTTCCCCAGGGCTCAATAACTGGGTTCATATTATTAATTATAATTGACACCTACTTATATGCAGATGATACATCATTGATTAAAGGAAACGCTAGCATCCTAAGTGACAAAAGAGAAACTGAAATAGAAAAAGTAAAAGTGTGGTTTGCCAACAATAAATTAAAATTAAATAACGAGAAAACGAAAGAACTTGCTGTCCCATCGCATTAGTATCAAACTGAAGACGGAGCGACCTTTTTGGAGCTGCACGTGAATGTTGTACATGATGAAAAGCTATTTTTAAGGACTATCTAACTAATTAAAAATCCAATATGGCCGCCATAAGAAAAACAAAAGGAAATCGCTAAGAACTTGGAAACAAATGAAAATCGGCGGTTACTGTTAACACCAAAAAATTTGTCTTTAAAAATTGCCTAACAATGTTAGAGTTTTAAAGCGATCGCATTAAGCGTTTCGAGTTATTGAGGAAAATTCAAATGGACAAATATTGGTTTTTTCAAAATATTTCAAAACTGTAAAAAGTCCGAATGACTTTGAAATGAGATTTATAGCGAGCATTGAATTCTGCAAAACATTCCCCATTTACCCGTTCCTCTGTCTTCTAATAACCGATATACCAATGGTGAGCATCGAAATCTGGACACACTGTATATTATATTATTTTAAACCTTGTTAAAACGATTCTATAACTAAAGCGCAGAGTATCGAACCATCGAGATGAAATAAATATTTCAGACTGTCAAAATTAAAGTTCACAATAACAGCAGTGAATAAAGATATCTTTAGTTGGCAGAGGAACTTCTAAAAGTAGAAAAAACGACGAAATAGAAGATAGCGCTGACATCGCCGACGCCGTAGTCATGTAGTGCACACAGAATAGAAATGTTTTGGCTGGCGCAGTACTACGGCCGGGCGCAATTTCGCTGAAATGAAGAATAAACAAGTTTTAAGTTTATCAAAGGAACGTTATTTTGTGTAATCCCCAATATTTCCGCGTGCACGGCACCCCACTTCGACTTCAATTCCGCCCAATTGTCTTGCCAAACAAGTTTGTAAAATGAAATTTTCCTGCAAGGTTGACAAGTCATCTAATCGCAGACAGACGAACGAACAAGCACGAGGAGAAAAGTGGAGATGCTGCCGAGGGAAAAAGAGTAGTGTGTGAGGTGTAGAGGTTAGGTAGTAGTATAGTGGTTGAAGCGCGCGCTGTACCTCTTCTCTTCCTTCTTTTTTTCCCTTTCTACATACTACGAACAATTTCTTTTTTTCCGTTCTATTAGGAAGCCTTTCCTTTATTTCTTTCAATTTTCCCTTCATTCTACGTCAACGTCTCGAGGGAATGCGCTCGAACCGACGGCACACTCACACATACGTCCACACACATGCACACGGACGCACACACGTACAAGAGAAGAGTTCCCGATTTGTCTCATTCCGTTTCAACTTTTCGCCTTCTTCGCCCCGGCTCCTTATTCACTTCTTTCAAGGTTCGTAATTATCCGACGAAAGGATAATCAATTCCGCATGTGAACGGATGAAATTTAACCGTGCCTACACAATACACGTATATATTCTCCGTTTATACGTATATCTGTGAACGTTTGAGAAAAAAAAAATTAAATTACGTCTTCTTTTTTTCTCTATTTTCAGATTCTACCTTTTCTAAAATTGCAAACTTGCAAGGTGGCACCCATTTCGTCATGGCTCACGGATTAATTTTATATTTCGTTCGGCGATTTTAATTTATTTTCTAAACAAGATGCTGGTCGGCAGATTTGGTATTGCGTCACAAAAATATAGACTAAAAGTGGGAGAGTTTTTGAATGAAGGAAATGGCTCGGTATACATTTGTTAAATACTACTACACTTTATAGTCCGTCTAAACCCCATTATGCAGTACAGGTTTAATGGGGATCTCTTATCATCTTTAGTAACCTCTTAATAGCCTGATCTTAAAATCCGCTTGCCTTGTTGCAAATTCTATTATACAAAGTATATGATTATTACGGGTAAGCGTTGCTGTCAATTGTCAGTTTTTGCCGTAGGTTGTATACTTTTATATTGTCTTTAATTTACCTAATTAATGTTAGTTAAATTGTTCTTTTTAGAACGCATATTATCATTTTCAAGCATTGCCTGTATCTATAATTCTGATGAACGTGATACCTATACCGGTTGTGTAATGCAACACTTGATATAGCAAGTCCAAAATACATCAGAATTGCAACGTCGCGGACTGTATCCCCGCTCTCGCTACATTTAACGGCGAAGCATCGACTGGCAATATAGCAGTTATCTCTACTCTCTCCTGTCTTTCGTTGCGCCCCCACTACGGCAAAAGAATACGACGTTGCAACATTTACCTGGCAAAGCAAGTATTTCATTACACAAGCTGTATATAGTTGAGTCGTTCTCGCAACGGACATGTGCCACTAAATTAAAATGGTGTCAACAGTATTCACTGTCATTATGGATCTCGCAGACAGAAAGCGACTGAAGGGAGAAAATTTTAGTCGTAACGAAAAGCAGATGATTATGAATGTATATAATTATTTTAATACATCCATGAACGTGACCTCTGCTGTTCACGAAGCAAGTAAAGCTTTATGTTGTTCAGTGCGAACCATATATAATGTTAAGAGGGAACAACAAATGGGTCAAATATCAGGTCCGAAGAAAGCAAACAAAAGAAAATATATACAAATAAATGATCGACTTCATTCATATGATGACAATACACAGGCATTTATTCGACGTAAAGTGCATGGCTTTTTTATACAAAATACACCTCCACCTACTTTAAATACTATTCTTGTTGCTGTTAATAATGATGATGATCTGTCTAACTTCGCCCGATCAACTCTCCACATATTGCTACATGATATGGGTATTGAATTTTAAAAATTGGGACGAAAGAGTATTCTTGTTGAAAGAGATGACACCATTAGGTGGAGACATAAATACTTTCGAGACATCAGGAAATTCAGAGACGAAGGTATAGCTTACCATTTAATTTTTTGTACTTTTATGTTCATTCCGCAATTCATCATTTGCTTGTTTTTGATTGTGATTGTTTTATTTTCAGGTAAAACAATAATATATACCGATGAATCATGGGTGAATGCAGGACTACTGTAGAAAGCAGTCGACAAGCTCTTACATAAGGACTCAGCACTGGTTTAAAATCTCCAAGTGGTCTTGGGCCTCGATTTGCATTACTTCATACTGGAGGCGAGCAAGGTTTTGTTGTTGGCGCTGAATGTACATTTCTTTGTAAGAAAAATACTGCTGATGTTCATAGCGAAATGGATGTAGATACATATGAAAATTGGTTCAAGAATAAATTGCTTCCAAATATACCAGGCAACTCGGTTGTTGTTCTCGATAATGCCTTATATCATACGAGAAAATTAGAAAAGTTTCCAACAGTAGCATGGAGAAAAGACCAAATTATTGAATGGCTTACCGAGAAGAATGTACCACTGGATAACGACATATTAAAAAGAGATTTACTGGCTTGTGTGTCAAAGGTTAGGTCTCTGTATGACAAAAACAAAATTGATGAATATGCAAATAATACTATGTTCGTCGCCTTCCACCTTATCATTGCGAATTAAACCCAATTGAAATTGTGTAGACACAAGTTAAGCACTACGTTAAAATGCACAATATGACATTCGAACAACGAGATATTGAGCAATTAATTGTGGAGGGTTATCAGAATGTAAACATAAACATCTGGCAGAATTACATTGGCCATGTAAAAGACATCGAAAGCAAAATGTGGATAGTCGATAACTTGCAAGACGATGTTGAAGAGTTTATAATTAATGTCATATATTCATTATCAGATCAAGATTCTTTAAGTGATTGAAGAAAAATAAAACAATATGTGTACCTATTCCTTTGTATGCTCGTGGTTAGTTTTTTCATAAATGTTATCATGTATTTATTATAACACTCAAAACTAATTTAAAGTTATTTAAATTTAGTATAGTATTATGTATTCTTAGCTTGTTCTTATAAATGGGAAAGTATATTTTTGAAAAATGAATTTGTGTCTTTAAGTGTATAATGGAATATACACTACATATTAATATGCAAGAAGACTATATGTTCTCTAACATATTGTTGCGTTTTCGGGTTCGAAATAAACAACTCGTGCAATTTAGTTATTCAAGAAACAGTCTGTATATTCACACACGTAAAATTAATTACAATATAAAAATATAAAACTAATCAAAATATAAAAATGTAAAATAAATGTAACGCACTTAAAACTACTATCAATGAATTAACACATGTATTTATTTCACTACTGTTATTTATGTAACACTGTACCGTATTTATATCACTTCTATTTATATTCCGTAATATTTATGTAACATCTACACTCACTTATTTATGCTTACCCTTCGACTACCACTCAAGGAACTATTTATTTATGTTTATTTATTTATCTGCCTGTTCCGCACGAGACTATTGAATGAATCTCTTATTCCGGAATGACTCATCCATCGGTTCAACTGCTTTTATATACGCATACGAAACATCTGGAACACACCAGAAAAACGCTAGTGTTCTTCTCGATAGGCCGGGAGACATTCGAGAGACAGTCGAGACTCCTCGTCGCCTCACAGTACATGTGATTTATTGCTTTACGACTTGTTTACCAGTCGCGCCGAATATTTGTCTTTCTTTTTTTTGTAGACTGATTTCGTTACAATATTAAAAAATAAAACTATATGTGTATGTGTGGTTATTGTTATTGTTTTCATAAATATGTATTATTAAATTTGCTTTTATAAATGAAAAAGTCTGTTTATGAAAACGAAAATGAAAAGTGTGAACACATGGATGTTAAAACTAACATCAAGCAGTAAATAATTACTGTGTCTTACATATATACCTTTATACGTAAAACGTATATGTATATATGCATGTATTTGAGATTAAGTGCCATTGTCGATAATCGAACGCACAGACACCGGTGTTTCGACCTATGAGGTCTCATCAGTGTACGTGGAGATTCTCGACAATAGCTTCAAGACTTAAATCGCTGCCTATGTCATTTTTGCATGTTAAATGCAGTGAGAGTATCACAGCGACATCTAACACCCAAAAGATGACACGGAAAAAAGCAATGGCTTCTGACAGCATGTTCTGCTATACAGAGGCCCTTATGTTAATAGTGTATCTCGTGTAATAAAGCCTTAGGTGGCGTCACCAATCAAAACGAAAATGAAAAGTGTGAACACATGGATGTTGCTGTGATACTCTCACTGCATTTAACATGCAAAAATGACATAGGCAGCGATTTAAGTCTTGAAGCTATTGTCGAGAATTTCCACGTACACTGATGAGACCTCATAGGTCGAAACACCGGTGTCTGTGCGTTCGATTATCGACAATGGCACTTAATGTATGTGTGTATCTCAAACACATGCATATATACATATACGTTTTACGTATAAAGGTATATATGTAAGACACAGTAATTCTGTTTATGAAAAATAAATTTATAATTAACTTTGTCTTTGTCGAAATTTAGTAATATTATTTAATATTATATTATTTGCCTTAATCTAGTATCCAGATTAAGACGTCAATATTAAGTAACGAAGAAAATTGTATACCTTGGGTATATCTTTGAAATATTACTTTATTTACTATAGCTTACTATATTCAGTTAGAGTTTAAATAAATGTCTACAATTACAAATATCATGCTTTACATAATCCAACTTCCCATATTTTCTTTCCTTTTAATGATATAGTGCTATATTACTATTAATTTTTAACATGCATCAATTGAATGACAAACAGTCGTATAGGTTATGTTTTGATTACAAAGAATGTCAGATAATGAACCGGAAATGTAACGACATTATACAATGAGATGATTTGGCAACCACGAAATCAATTGCCATAAGACCTGTGCTGCATAATGGGGTTGAGACGTACTATAGAAACATTAAATATTATATCAGAAATGCTTGCATTAGATTAATTGAAGTGTTTTATAAAAAAAAAACAATTTAAATGTGCACAAAATTTAATATTGACATCATTCAAGAACACACAGGTATTTAACATGATCGTATATTTACGCATTTATTCAAAATCTGAAGCCTTTAATGTTAAAACTTGATAACATCATTAAAATACAAATTTTTTTTAGAATATTTTAAAGTTCTCACTATAATCTTTAAACAAACAACACAGTTTTTAAAATTAAGGGTTAATAAAATGTATAAAAACAATATTATTTAAAGTTTATTTTAGATGAGCTGAAAGCACCCTTCATTATATTAATGTAATTTAATAACATATACCGTGTGATCCAAATTTAGCGCCACCTCCAAAATGGATCTTATTTATGAAAAACAAAATCAAATCTTGTGTAAAGGTAGATTGAAATGTACACTACATACTTAATAAAAAAAAAAAACTCTGCAAAATGTTTAAAATGGCACATTAATAAAAAAAATTTTTATTCTTTATTTTATGGTGCAGATATATTTTGAAACATATTCAGTTAAATTAAAATCAGATTTTTTTTAGCTAAGTTTTCTTTAAATTTGAAATTTAGTGGAAAGCATCTAAATTTCATTAATAATTTAAAACCTGCCTACACTAATCGACAGAGTAAAGTTTGGCCGATTATTAACAAACATTCTCGATGAAATGATCAAGATCTTTGGAAGAGGTACCGGCATCCCCCAATGCTACGCTCTTGGAGCCAAGCCGGCCTTCAGCTGCAACCCATAAGTATTACCACCACCGGCAAAATAACCCTTATTTATAAAATGATTTTATTTATATTTCATGAGTCTCTGTATCAATGGGTACACTTCAGATATTGGCACTTACCTCAATCAAATTAAAATTATATCACCTGCAGAAACGAGAAATTTGTTTAACAGTACCTACTCAGACAAACATTCAGAATACTAATTTAGAACATTATACATTAGCAATTTATCTGCATTTCATTCTTTAAACATTGACATTTATGGCGATTCACAAAGTTTTTAGTTGGAGTTCATAAATTTAGGTGAAAATGGTTAGGCAGGCATGCTTCCTATACAGGGTTTATGCCATGTTGTTATATTTTGAAAGAAAGTACACAAAATTTCTAGTTGGAGTTCATCAATTTAGGCGACAATGGTGTAATACTAGTTGGTTATTGGTTCTTTAAATGAATAAAACCATATTGATGAGTATATCTTTAATCTTTCAACTAAGTAAATCTTATCTAATGAAATGAATGTATTTACAAAGCATAATATATAATCTTAAACTAGAACAGCATCTAATATGGGTCAATCTACATTACAAACTTACACATTATTATTTACATGTTACAATATTGCAAGTATGCATGTCGTAAGTGACTGTGTTTGCTGACTTGGATTAATAAACGTTATACAACACTAACAATACTATAATGAGTGTTACAATGGTTATGCAGACGAGCTTTCCATATCGGATATATTGCATGTCCTAATACTTTGAAAGCAAATGCAAGCCACGCGCTGTCGTATTAGGTCGGTTAAACTTAAAAAAATAAGTAGGTAATGTACATTTCAATCCAACTTTACAAAAAATTTGATTCTTTCTTCTTTATAAATAAGGTAAGTCACTTTAAAAGCGATTGGACCAGTAAAAATTATACACTAGCCTGCTAGGTCTTCGGGCATTGCAACATTAGTTTTTTTAAGGGATACGTAAAAAGGCAAATATACAGTATACCTGTAACCGCAAGGAAAGCTATGCGGAACATATTTGACAAATATTTAGAAATATAAGTACTCAAATCTTTTATAATGTCGATGGGAAGCGTGTATAAAAATGTTTAAAAGTAAGTAAATATTCATATTGCTGTGATCTTCACATTATCAAAAATAATAATATTTAGAATTAAGTCAGTTATTAAAAAGGAACACTAAATGTATTTTAAAAATAGTTTATTTAAATAAGGTATAAGTTCAAGACGTAAATATAAGTATAACGGGTTGCCTATACTTAAAGACAAACTTCTTTATCAAAATAAACATGAACATGAATAATGGTGCCAATTCATAAGAAAGATTTTAATAATAAAATTAATATATTAGATAAGTACACATTATATAAAAAAAGGATAAAATGTGACATTTTTCGTGAAAAATATTAAATCGTCGATAAGAATATCCTGTGTAAATAGTAGTATGAATTAAAAATACACTTGTTAGTTCTTGTATGTATAACTGAAGAGCTTCAAAGACGATGAAAATGGTCATGTGTGGTTTAAAAACCTCCAAAAGAAAAAAATACAATTTTAATATTGTTATAGCATTCCACAAATTGATGTGTTACCTGAAGAAAGGGCATGCTTATAGAACGGACGTTCTTGGCAGTGTGAGCTCAGCAAGAAGAATTTCCGTGGTGTGGAATGTGTTTTCTTTACTGCCGGACAGAAGGGTTTCTAAAAGAAGAATCAAGATAACATTAGTACATGGTAAAAGGAAATATGTAATAAAGGAAAAACGTAAATAAACTAACAAGAAAATTTTATCACGAACGTTTTTGAAAAAGATGCCAACCTGAAACTTAATTGTAGAAAAGAGGCGCTAAAAATAGTCAATACGCATTTGTTTGAATATATAAGCGAAGAAACAGGAATAAACCTGCAGATTTTAAGTTTGTAATTCGAGGAGTAAAAACGCAAATTTTGTAAAAGATTAACAAATTGAATATAGCGAAAGTGAGAGTAGGGTTTATATACACTACATATCCACTCACGATTCAATCATTTGTATAAAAGGTTTAGAGTTTAATTTTAATTTAGTTTTGTTTTAAACAATTTGATTCAATTAATTTTTCTTTTCTTGTCACTAGTTTTTAAGATGGAGGATATCAATAAAATAGAATTTGATGAAAGATACGATGAAATCAAGTAAGTCATGAGATAAGATAATTCAATTTATTGAAAATCAGATGAATATTATCTTGTTTTATAACAATACTTCGTTTTTCAAAATAATAAAGGGGATAGTTAATGGTGCTAAACATGCTGAAGATACTATGTGAAAATATTTGCCTTTAGTAGATCGTTAGGCATCATTAATTACTCTATAATCATTTAATTTAGAAATTCAAATAAAATTAATACGAATAAGCGGGGATGTTTTTGGTGGGCAGATGCTAAGCCGCTAGAGGTACAATGTGAGAATGTTTTCAGCTAGTGATTAGTGTAAGCCAGTTTCAGAGCATTCACGTTGCAAGGTTCTAGATTACCAAAACACTATTTGAAAATGTATGTTTTGGTGAAATAGTGTATCGTATTAATAAACAAATTATCTAGAATCAATAATTTTTTTTATTTAAAGGAACAAGATTCATTCAGCTATCATTATAGATGTATAAGTATTTCACAAGCATTATAACTCTAAAGTTAGTATAAATGTTTTTTCTTCTTTGTACAACAAAAATCATTCACCAGCATTGTTGCAGCTACAGCAATATGTACACTAAAATTAAATAATTTTTAGCTACTTTAATGTTCATATTTCATGTCATTTTAACAATTCTCTTCTACTAATTATTCCTCTATTAACGTAAGAGTTCCTCTTTCGACACCTACTAAAATCAAGTTTTTAATTTGTTTTGTTTTAAAATTTGCTTTTTGTGCCATGTTCTACATATTTCATAAAATATATTGCTAGTATAGAATATATTGTAAATACGATATATCCATTTTTGTTTTTTCTCCAATACATAAGAGATCAAATCTCTAAGCTAATTTTTAGAAAAATTCATTATAAAATCATGCTTGTCAATTGAGAAGCAACTTATTAAATGTCTAAATCTATTCAATTGTCAATTTTTCGGCAAATATTATGGCTCACTATACCTTATTCAAATAAAAACCATAAAGTTGGCAAAATTATATCAAAAAACTTATAGATATATATAAATAGCTCAGTAATAGTAATTTTGAACAAAAATACTTTTTTTAGAGAAAAACGTGTCTTGTAATTTTAATCCAGTTTTCTGAAGACGCAATTGGTAATCGAAAAAAAAAATAAGCCTGTATTAGGACCTTTTATTAAGAACAACACTACCAAAAATTGAATATAATTTTATGCAAACACTGAATTTTTCAGAAAAATTGTAATAAGTCGCAAACTTTAAATTTTCCGTCTATACTATCTCATAAATTTTTGAATAAGAATTATACGGAGAATTGTGGCCAGTGTCGTTTTATTTCATAAAGAATATAAAAGACAATATGTATGAATATATGTATATATATATATAAAGTTTAATTTAATAAAAGATGAATGTGGACTTTCATATTCATGATTATTTTACAGCGAAATTTATAGCATTTATAACAATTTTCCCCAATTTATATAATTCAAATAACTAACCTTACTGTGTATTAATTTTGTGTACTCTGTATGTAAAATTCTTATCCGTCCATCCCTCTTCAACTGCTGATATGATTTTCTTTCATAAGACCGTTAATTCAGTGGTCCTGTTCTTTTGATACTTGTAATTCATAATAACATCCCTTTCTTAATACATTCCTTATTGTAATCTTTAGTTGTATATATTGAATTCGATGTTTTTAATTCGACGTTATAAATTTATAAGTTGACTTTTCCCTCTAATCAATAATAATAATCTGCCGGTTTCCAACACGATAGAAAAAAATCATATCTGTCATATGATTTAATAGTAGGCTTTTCTTATCACAACTCCAATGTGCAATATATTATGTAATTTTTTCAATTCTTCTTTATAACCAAACAGATTCCGCGCTTGTATATTGAGCAAGTGATTAAAACTGACATCTTAAATAAATTTTAATAATCATGAATTTGTTTTACTATAGTTAGTTCTTTTTATTATGTCCCCACTCATAGCGTTAGATATAATATATACAGGCTGTCTCTAAAAGGTGCGGAAAAAACGCTACCACACATTTCTGAGGGTGATCTAACCCAACTTACCTCAGTCCAAAAGTGGATGCACCATTGCGTTGAATTGCCACAAGAATAACACCCAAATTACAGAAGCATATGTGTCCATATACGGAATGAATTTTTTATATCCAGATTACTCATAAACGGCTGCTCCAATCAACTCCTACCTTTTCTAGGTAAAAAACATTGGAGAATAAGAATTTTTATTTAAAAGTTAAATACAGTGTGTCTCAAAAAAGTTATTACGTTTTAAATGGATGCAATATGCCGCAGGTGGCGCCCTCTACATTTTGCAATGAAAATGAGAGCAGATTTAAATTTTTTACCCCACGAAACCCCCCCTACCCAAATATTGTGACAATATACCAATTATTACAGAAATTATTTATAAAAAACTAAAACCTAATTGAACTTTTGACACTCTGTATCTCCGAAAGCATCCACTTTTGGACTGAGGTAAGTTGGGTTAGATCGTCATATTTTGCCCTCAGAAATGTGTGGCAGCGTTTTTTCCGCACCTTTTAGAGACACCCCAGTATATACAAGGTGTTCACACTTAAACCCGCACCATTGGTAACTCCGTTATTATTGGAGCTACGAATTCTTCCAAATTAGCAAACTAGTAGGATTTTTCCTGACGGTTACGACGATAAAAACAAAAAAACAATTGAACGTCGCGTTTTTCAGATATTTGACAAAATGTAATTTTCTAAATGGAACACCCTATATATTTTTATGCAGTTGAATAAGGAATTTAGTTCTGAACAAAAATTTTTCAATACATTATCTCAAGAAAATTGAAAATAAAAAGTTATCACGTGATTTCTTTAAAGGGGCATATTCCCGAGATAATCAGAAAAGTACCCATTTTAAAATGGGACAGTATAATTTAAAATTCCAGTCAGAAAAAAAGGAAAAGAGAAAATGAAATTAGCCTACATTACAATAGTTGTTACAATTTTGACCAAATAGGCACCAATAAAAAAAAATATTCAATAACAATCCGTCAAATTAATCTGTCAGTGTTTTAAAATTCGCATTGTTATTTTGCTGTTTTCTTCTTGTTTTCTTCTAATAAAAATGGTTTTCACACATGAGGAAAAATGTGATATTATGGAAGCTTACATATTTCAGAGAAAAAACACTATTAGAGCTCGCGAACATTATAGTGCAATGTTTCCCGAGCGCGCGATTCCTCAAAGAAGATATTTCTTGGAATTATACAGAAAATTTCGGCGAAACGAAGAGGTTTTCAAGAAGAATAGAACGAAGAAGCAATTTGTGGTTAGTGAGGAAGTAGAGATAAATGTACTGGGATATTTTGAGGCGTATCCTAACAATTCAATTAGAGAATTGGCAAGAGAAATCGACCTTTTATTGGGAACGATTCATAAAATTTTGAAAAAATATAATTTTGAGCCATACAAATATTGGCCAGTACAAACTTTGCATCTTAATGATGATATAAGAAGAATGGAATTTTGTGAATGGTTCCTACATAAATGTGAAGAAGATCCAAATTTTCCTCGATATGTTTTATGGTCGGATGAGAGTAACTTCTCTAATAAGGGTATGATTAATCGAAAAAACTATCATTTTTGGAGTCGGGAAAATCCTTTTTTGACTCATCCCACTAATCCACAACATTGGGCCAGCCTTAATGTTTGGTGTGGTATGATTGGATCTAAAATTGTGGGTGCTTTTTTTTACCGCGGCTCATTAACGGGAGAGAGATATGAGGACTTTATGTCTCATGTATTGGAAGATTTCGTGGACAACGTGAACTTGATGGATAGGGCGCGGATATACTTCCAACAAGACGGTGCACCGGCTCATAATCACCATATCGTTAACGCATTACTGGAGAGACTGTTTGGACCCCGTTGGATTGGAACTCATGGACCAGTTCTTTGGCCCCCACGCTCACCAGATCTAACTCCACTAGACTTTTTTTTATGGTGCCGAGTGAAAAATGAAGTTTACAAACATCGTTACCAAAATGTGGAAGAACTTCAAAATAACATTACGGCCATTATTCGGAATATTGATGGAAGGACCCTTCTCAAAGCCACGCGCTGCACTCAGAAAAGAGAACGCAAGTGTCTGGACCAAGAAGGTGGTACCTTCGAACAACTATTTTAGTTATGTATGTTGATTGATAGTGTTTATTATTCTTTTATTTGTTATTCTTAAGTTTCGTGGACGAAATCAAAATAAATTTCGTTAAAAACACAACGTTTCGTTTGAATTCATTTAGGAATATTATGAACAAACATTCTAGGACCTATACAAAAATTTTTTTCATCCGTTCAACAAGAGAATAGTATACAATAATCGGTACATATTATTTAATTACAAATTTCGTTAGGCATCCCTAAAAACAAATCCTAAATCCCTAAAAATGCACGGTATCTCATTTGAAAACTTACGTTTTAGTGATAAAGTAAGCAAATTTTAAGGATGTTTATGACATTACTTTATTTAATATCTGAAGATGACTTCAATTGGATAAACATGTGAAACATGCTACGTCTTTCATAATTTTTTTTAAACAAAATGCAATGTTTAAGAAATCACGTGATAACTTTTTTATCTTCAATTTTTTTAAGATAATGTATTTAAACACATTTATTCAGAACTAAATTTTTTATTCAACCGCATAAAAATATATAGGGTGTTCCATTTAAAAAAGTCCATTTTGTCAAATATCTGAAAAACGCGACGTTCAATTGTTTTTTTGTTTTCATCGTCGTAACCACCAGGAAAAATCCTACTAGTTTGCTAATTTGGACGAATTCGTAGCTCCAATAATAACGGAGTTACCAATGGTGCGGGTTTAAGTGTGAACACCCTGTATATAAAATTTATTGGTTCTACCAATATATATGTATCTAACAAATAAACAAAGTTAGATACAATAAAAATAACTACTATCACCGTAGAAAATCACATATAAGAACTGTGTATGCTCATTTTTAACCTAAGTGAGACAAATATAGCATTACACCAGCCACTAAGTTATGGAACACTCTGTATAATGCAATAAAAATTTAAAAGGTACTCGTGATGAGTGACTATCATTGAAAATAACATCATAGAAATATCTTTTCTCATAAAGTCACAATCTTCCTTCCCCAGGTAGAGAACTCACCCTGTATTTACATTTATACTTTCTTTTTATTGGGTTAAACTGTTGAGCAATGGGCGTTTATTTATGTATTTATTTATTTCATGCAATGTTTACTTAAATAACCTTTAATGATTACTACTATTTAAAAAACTGTAACTATGGCAAGACACAAAGTTATGGAATACTCTGTATAATAAAATACAAATTTAAAAGGTACTGCTGATGAATGGCTATCAAATGAAAATAACAGCCTAAAAATATCTTTTCCCATAATGTTAAAATCTTCTTTCCCCGGGGTGATGACTCACCCTGTACTTAATCTTGTCTTTTTATTGGGTTACAATGTTAGGCAATGAGCATTTATTTATTTATTTATTTTAAGCAATGTTTGTTAAATAATCTCTAATGATTAAATCTATTCCTTCTTATTAATTCTACTATTTATGTATTGTGTAGAAAGTTTGACCCGCCAACAATATCTACATATGTGCGGTAAAGATTATGAACGCACTAGTATGCTGTGCCACAACTACTAAAGTGCTTAACTAATAATTTGCGAGTCTTCACATTCGACTTAGAGCAATTTGCTGTATAATGCAGTCCTCTCTGTTTTATGCAACGCTGTCTGTATGCATTAGGGCCCGCGGGAAACATTTCTATCCTCATATACCAGGAAATTTATCGGCGTACTAAGCCTATGATGGGAGTTATAATCGGCAATGATCCTATTATTATATCGCCGCAGCGAGCGCCCGTTGTACTGCTGCAGTGACGCTGCACACACATACACACAAACACAGAGAGAAGTTCTGCAGGCGTTCCCACTAGGTGGCGTTGCATCCCCGCATTGACGGCAACGCGTTCGTGCAAGCTTCGGGAGTGGGAGGGGGGAAGCGGCGTGAATTTATCGCACCTGAAGTGACCGTTCCCGAGGTCGAGAGAGTCTTTGGACAAAAAGGAAGAGTTCAATGGCGAACTGAGTAGTAGTAGTAGTCTGGGATATTCGCTAATTGGCCGTTCGTCTCGGTCAGATAAATGTGTGGGAAATCCATTTATGGTCGGCCAGAAAGTAATTTCAGAACGCAGGGAAGTCGTCACCTTTTGAATCGATTATTACTTAAGGAAATAGGGCTTTAATTTCGCTGGATGCTTCAATGTTGGAAAATATGTGAAAGGTGAGAAGGAAAGGAAACGCTCGCAAATAATTCCGAGAAAAGTAAATTGTAGAAAGCATTACTTGAAGGAAAGGAAATCGTTTATAAAGATTTAATTTTAAAATTTCACTATAGAATTACAACTAAATTATTGAACATAAAACAGCATTTAATGAGAAATTGATTCATTTATGAAGATATAATTTATTGGTTACACGAATTTTAAGATATTTTCTTAAAAAGTTTTTTCAGAAAACACATTAAATTTTACAAAATTTCAAAGTTACTTCTAGAGAAGAAAAATATTACTGAAAATATTGTTCTGTCGAACATTGAGTGGGTATGTCTAAACATGCATGTTTACTACGTCAGAGCACTTAAATTACGACCATTTTTGCTCTGGAATTAATCAAATTAATAATTGATAAATATCTATCAATTATTAATTTGACTATGTGGATATGTAAAAAGCGGTTTTTCTATTCATTGTAAGTTGATTTGTGATAGCTGAATGCGTTTTTATTTTATAATATTATAGTGGCAATATCCTATATGTATATAAATAATTCAAACAGTTTTTGTTATGTGTCTGGAGAATTTACTACCCAGAAGAATAACCTTCAATAAAAAGGACATATATTTTCACTATTTTGGATGAACGGTAAGACAAGCGCTATGCCATTAGCAATGCCGATGTTTTGGGCATGAGCAAAGGGACCACTCGACTGATTTCTACTTTTGATGTACCAAAACTTTCGAATTTTCCACCAAAGTAAGAAAAATAGTTTTGCTAATCTGCCATCTGCTACTCGTCCAATACCTCATTCGGAAGCCTTGCCAGTACAAAGACCCATAGATGTTTCCAGTGAAGAATGTTGATGGTGAATATTTGCTATCTGAAGCGGACATCTAATAAATCATTTAGAATTAACTGACATTCGATACTTGAATTTGTCAAAAACCAAAGCAGATAGATTGGGATCTAGACTCCTAGCATGGAAACTGTTAGCTCAAGGTACAAATCAGGTGCTTAAGAAATAGGTTGTAGTGATTGTGACGCTATATAGATCGGCCAAACAGACAGGTTCATACAAGAGCGAATTAGTGAGCATAAAAAAGCCATCCTTAACAATAACAAAAACACAGTATTTGCAGAACATACTAATAAGTATAAATTATTACAAAGGAACAGTAAAGGAAGTAAGCTCGACATGCTAGAAAGTCTTGAAATAAAGAAACCTATAAAAACCAATAGAAAAGTCACAAATACACAATTAAACTTTGTAAACAACCCGATTATGGATACTGTAATAAAAACAATTTTCCCACACATATATATGATGAACGGTTAAATTTTTAGTTTAGTTTAAGTTCAACCCTTTGATAATGACTGAGAAGTCGAAACATATGTAAGATGATTAAATTCTGTTTTATTTGAGGCTTACTGTTGGTTTGAGAGTTACCTGTTAAATCGCAGATAGAGGGTGGTGATTGATCAGCTCTCGTCTGATACCAGAGTTTCGTGTAGGGGGTTCCACAGGGGTCAGTCCTTGGATCCACTCTTTTCTTATTTATATCAACGACCTTCCTTCATTTCTCGGGATGGCCTCTGATCTTGTACTATATGATGATGACATTATTATAATAATTCGATCTAGCAATTTGGCTGGTTTGTTTGAGAGTGCTAATTGTCTTTATGAAAGATTGTGTGAATGGCTTTGTGCTAATGGTTTGGTTGTTAACACCCAAAAAACTAAATGTATTTTGTTCCGCAACCGGCATGGATGTAATGTGAATAGTTTTTCTTTGGGTGGGAATGAGGTGAAATTGAGCAGGACTTCCAGACTTCTTGGTGTCACCATTGATGAGGATATATCTGTAACGAACTATCTAGAACATGTTATGCTTTGAAAAAACCTGAGAAGGTCTTGCAGTGCTCATGTTCTTAAAACTTATTGCTACGCCAATTTCCATTCCAGGCTGAGGTTTGAAATAATTTATTGGGATCTGGTCTTGGAACGGAGCGTCTTCTTATATTGCAGAAGCGCGTACCATTTTCAATCTTTCTACTTGTGGATCTTGTAGAACAATCTTTGGGAAACACAATATTCTTACTGTATATGACGTGTATATCCTTGATGTCTTGTGCTATGTTTATAAATTTAAATATCAATTTTCGACTGATACTCCGCATAATTAAAACATACGTCAAACGGATTATTTGTTACCACCAACCCATAGAACCACTCTGTTTCAAAAGAAAGGTTTCATGGGATGTAGCTTGTATAATAAACTGCCAAACAGCATAAAATCTTATAAAACTTATTGTAAATTTAAGTATAGTGTTAGGGCATATTTTTTAATGTTATCTTGTTATTCTATTAATGAATATATGTCACAGTGATACTACATTTTAATTAATCTAGTTTTCAAATATTTTTAATATTTTAATAGTATTTTTTAATTTATAATATACAGGGTTATTTTTTTAAATCTTGACATAGGCTAACTTATTTATTTGAAAAGATAGATCTATGGTCCCTGAAGCAAAGTTTTAGAAATTAGTCGAAATAAAAAAATGCGTGGAAAAAATAAACGCGTTGTTGCCAGATTAGGCGCTATTTCAGAAAAACATATTTTCTTAAATGGCAACACGGCGTTTTTTTAACAATTTCTAATACATCTTGAGATTCTAGACAAAACAGAGAGGATGCAAGTTTTTGATTAGAGTGGCGGTTTACGAGCTAATAGTGCCTAAAGTTTAATACATTTCCCCTCAAATGTTACATAATGTTAATAAAAATTTTGTTGAACGTATTTGTTGCTGCAGAACCCAACAAGGAAATCAGTTCGAACATTTTTTTTTAAAATAAATGTTAGGTAATTCATTTTTGTTACTATTGCTATTTTTTTAATGGTGGAAAATAAGTTAAATATAGGCACCATTAGCTCGTAAACCGCCACTCTAATAAAAAATGTGCAACCTCTTTGTTTTGTCTAGAATCCCAAGATGTATTTGAAATTGTTAAAAAAAATGCAGTGTTGCCATTTAAGAAAATATGTTTTTCTGAAATAGCGCCCAATCTGGCAACAACGAGTTCATATTTTCCACGCATTTTTCTTATTTGGAATAATTCCTAAAACTTTGCTTCAGGGACCATAGGTCTATCTTTTCAAATAAAAAAGTTAGCCTATGTCAAGGCTTAAAAAAATATCCCTGTATATGTACATTTTATGATTAGTGATTTTATTGTAACTCTATTATTCTTTCTCTTTGTGACATATTTCCAGTACAAATACTACTGTGTTCCTGGGTATATTGTATTTTGTTAAAATGAATAAAGATTATTATTATTATTATTATTATTTATTTTTTAATTACACATATTTCTATATATCGTAATCGTCAGAAAGAACTATCAAGGTATTTTTCAACACACGAGAGTTCTTCATAATGTCGACGATTTGATGTTCGAATTAGGTCACCAACACCATCCCGAAGAATGGCGTCTTTTTATAGATGCTTCGAAAGTGCGTTTAAAACCTGCCCTTCTTCACATAGGAAACGATTATCCATTCATCCCGATGGCCACTCATTCCACCTAACAAAACATAAAAATTTTGCCTTTCTTCTAGACAGAATTAATTACAAAATGTACAGACGGTATATCAGCGCAGACCCCAAAGATGTAGCAATTCTA
The DNA here is from genome assembly GCA_963170755.1 of Amphimallon solstitiale. Lineage (NCBI taxonomy): Eukaryota > Metazoa > Arthropoda > Insecta > Coleoptera > Scarabaeidae > Amphimallon > Amphimallon solstitiale. Next base: position 91,751,769 of record OY720678.1, read on the forward strand.
CTCGGTTTATAACTAGGGTTTACAAAATATTGCTCTTTCCTTTGCAAGTGGGACAGTCGTAGTGCAAAAAATTCCCACTACATAGTTAAACACTGGCCAGTCAGGGCTCAATATATTCCTGGATAAAAGAATATAAGTTAATATTTGAACCTGATAAAATACTTCTACTGCCATTACACATAAAATTAGGTTCGATGAAACATTTTATTAAAGCAAGGGATGAAGATGGTCGTGGATCCCAATATCTTAAACAAAAATTTTCCAAAATCTCAAATTGCAAAAGTTAAAGACGGAATTTTTGTAGGACTCAAAATAAAACTTCTACAATAAGATAAAAAATTTTAAGAAACCTTAAGTGACTTGGAGCGTGTTGCTTGAAATGCTTTAAAGAATGTGACCCACAATTTTCTAGAAAATAGACAATCTGACAATTATATAGCACTTGTTAACGAACTTCTTAGAAGTTGCTATAAATTAGGTTGTAACATGAGCCTTAAAAAACATTTTTTGCATTTTATATTCTTGTCATTATGGTTTTTTTCCTTGCTTCTTTTAATAATAACATGTACACTTTTATCACAAATCACAGATTTAGTTTTTCGAATTTTGTATACCTGAGACTTACTGGGATTGTTAGGGTTACTGTGGCGAACGATTATTACCTTTATGAATACCCCGTAAATTAATTCAATAGTGGTACAAAAATATATAAAGCAGATACTTTAAAATGCTATACAGTTTAATCGCTCTTTTACTGGATATAAACAGTGGCAAGATAACCCTAAGCAAAATACATTAACATATTAAATATAAAATCGTAAAGTCTTTACAAATTGTAAAAAATACAATGAATAATACAATGTTATAAAATTAAGAAAAAAAAACAAGCAAAAAAGATATTCAAACTATTCTAAATACTAAGTTAAGTGTAAATACAAAAATAGAGAAAATAAAACTTGACATACAAAACAACTAATAGTAATATTCGAGGGCATTGAGGATAAACGAAACAATAGGAAAGAACGAAGAAACCTAAAAGGTACAGAAATATAATATACATTGATGAATATGAAACTTATAATTAATATAAGTTACAAGGAAAATAAAGGAAATATGATATAGAAAAAAGAAATAATTTATTGTTCGCGAGAATGTGTTGCTTGAATATATGCTTCCTAACATTGCAGAATATTTAGTTATGCTGCTGTTCTGGTCTTCAAGTTAGAACTGCACCCAAATATGTAAATCCTTCACCTCATCAAATTTATATATTCTGTTTCATCTATTTTTATAAAACTATGCATAAACTTAATTGACCGATAAGTGCATTTACAATTCTAGTTTTACAGAAAGGAATTACAAAAACAAACTAGCACATATTTTGTCGGAAGCAACGATAACTGATTTTTAAAATTATGAGAACTAGAACGTTATATCACTAATTAAAAATAATTTCACAAGTATTTTAATGAGTTACAGAAATCTCTATTTTTTTTTTTGGTTAATTCAAAGTTGACGGTGTTTTAATTAATGATGAGAAAACCAAGGTTCACCAACACAATTTGGCGATGGTACACTAATATCCCGAAGCAGTGTATAGCTTCGTATCCTGATAATGGTGACTCACACACTAATATGCCAGTATATTGTACCTACCTAACTAAACACTATTTTCAGTGGTTCACTAATGAATGTACGGAAGAATGTGGGAGTTTTGCTTTCTCTGTGCATCAGAACACTAGGGAAGACTCCAGAAACGCAGGTGTACATTGCGAGAAAAGGCGTGTGCTATGTTGGCAATCCTAAGGTCGCAGACAACCCAACAATAACGTCTTGAAATTAGAGAAATAAATTAGAAGTAGTACTGAAATGCTAATATTAAAATTTGACTACCTATGACTTTATAGTGATTTTCCTTATAACAGAAATGGTAAAATATAGCTATATATTTATGTATTACAAAACAAAAATGTACATAATTAAATCATAGAAATTATATAATTGAGTATTGTTTCAAACTATATATCCTCAACGTTGAAAGTCTTTATATCCTTCCTTCAGGAACAATTAAATTTGGTTTTCCAATATGCGTGACAATACAATAAAAGACTGTTTTTGTCGTTTAAAATAATGTTTAGTTCTAAACTAACACTTCGATAGCATAAAATGATAAAAAATTGTAACACTGTATTATTAGATATATGAATTTAAACTTGAAAAATGATACCTGTCATATGACCCTGAGGATCTCAGGATCTTGTACGGTCTTCCAAGGGATGGTTATTATGGACAACATTATATTCTCCATTTTGGACCATCGTAAAGATGGTTACCATGGACCAAAATCAAATTAAATTAAAGAAATATAGATTAAAACATAACAAGAAGAATGAGTGTGCTTAAAACCACACGGCGGAAGTGTAAACTTCATCAAGGCGAGGTTAATAATACCGTAGATAATACGAAGTACACGCATATAATATTCAGTAACGTATTAAATAAAACATATTCGCACACTTATTACATTTACGCGAGCGTCCGTTTCGTTTGGTCGGTTCGGACGTATAGACGATATAAATACTTGCTTACGGTCCCTCGCTTGGTCTGATGGTAACGTATCGGCTTCATAACCGTGCGGTCTCGGGATCGAATCTGTTCTGGGACATGAATTTATTTATTCATTTAAATTTCAATTTAATTGAAATTAAATACCTCTCTATGATATATTTATTTATCTTGTTCCCTTAGCCGACTTTACCCGAAGAGCGTTACATATCCGAGCGTTACATATCTGAGCGTTGCAGGTCAGTCTTGTTCACTGCCTACAATCAGCGCAACGCCCCTAAAGAAGTTTACACTTCAATAAAAAAATATATTATTGATTAATGACATTAGTATCATACCTAACCTAAGATAGATTACCTAATTAATTTTAGCATTTCATGTACTTAACTATTACTCACCTTTCCGTAAAATTAAGTTATTATATTCTTACACATGGCAAACATGAGGTATTTATTCTTATACTTATAAATTTATAGTACATTTATTGCGTTTTTTGGTTTAAATAACGGCTCGATGGTCTCGTGGTAAGATGACCGATACTATCTGTGGGAGAGATAGTAGCGAGGGTTCGAGTCCCGCCTGGAACAATAAAATTTTTCTGGCGGGTCCGGTACACCTCTCGAGTCACCATTCTCTGTTGGGATATAATTAACAGTGCTTCACCCTTTACGGCGAGGGGGTGTAAGTAACAAAGCCATGAAACACTTTACACACATAAAATATACACCAAAAAGGCTCCTGGGGTTATGACAAGCTTAAAGCTTATAACCCCGGGGTATGCCGCCCACCACAAGTTCAAAAAAAATACAAACAATTCCGAACTGCCAATATGAATGTCGATGTGGTTCAAATAGATGGCGCTTCAATCTTGCTTAAGGTGTCGCTTAAAATGTCGTCAAATAGATGGCGCCACAATTTTTTTGGAAGAATTATTAATTATTACTCCTATTTCCCCAACTTTTAGTGAAGAATAGTGGAGGGAACTATTTTATAGACTAAATTTTATTACTACCAAGTTAGATTTTTTTTAAATGTTCCAAAGTGCCAGTGATTTTTTCAATTTTTACAGTCGTCTCCACCGGGAAAACGTATTCCCCAGTCGAGCTACACATGCGCCAAATGTCACTTTACAGGCGGTGAGTACAAAAAAACTTTAACGTACTCGAGATTGTCTTGCCTCGGCCGCAAGCATTATTAAGTAGATTTTAGGACGCATGTATATACCGGGTGTAGAATGGATTTTCGTACATAGGGATTTTACATGCAAAACTAATAATTTGCGAATATTCCCTCCCCTAATTTTTTTATAGGAAAATGTTAAACACAAAAGTTGTAGACAAAAAAAATGTATCTAAATTCTTAGATATTTATTTTCTAACACCTTCTGGTCCTGCTAGACTTGAAGAAAAAGTATTAGGAATGAACCGATTAGTACTAGCCATGAATCCTGTCAGCAATAAATGTCACGTTTTGACAATCAAAATAAGTTTGCTGATTCTTAAAATGAATTGCTATAGCCAAGAAGAGAAAGTCAACTTTATTAAATGGTACTACTCTGGATTGTCTTTTAGGGACATACAAGCAACTTTTGCTGGATTCTACCCGGAGCGACCAATTCTAAATTTGAACACCCTGAATAGAATTGTCAGGCACTTTGAGACCAACGGCACTGTTAATAAGAAATGTAAGTGCCAGAATGTAACAGCTGGTGCAAGTAGAGAGAAGGTAGATGCCGTTCTCTTGAGCGTTGTAGAGAACAAAAATGTCTCCTTAAGACAAATAGGTAATAATTTGGGGATTCATTTTACTACTGCTCAGAAAATTTTAAAGAGTCAAGATCCGCGGTTTCGGTTTTATAAATACGAAAAGCACCAAAAAATATTCGAGGAGGATAAAGAAAAAAGAATGCAGTTTTGTGAAATAATGATGGAGATGGCCAATGATGACCGAAACTTTTTATCTAGGATTTTATTCAGCGATGAGTGTCGATTTCAGTTAACTGGTGAACCAAATCAACAAAATTATCGCTACTGGAGCACACAAAATGAACATTTAATGTTGCAGACTCATACGAAATACCGGGGTAGTGTCAATGTTTGGGCTGGCATACTAGGTCCTCACATAATTGGACCGTTCTTTATTGCAGACCGCTTAACTGGTGCTGCGTATTTAAATTTTTTGCAAGAAGTCGGGCCAGCTATCGACGAATTGGGAATTAATTACGAATTTTGGTACCAACATGATGGATGTCCGGCGCATTACCAGCGCGATGTTTTAGAGTACTTAAATCATGTATTCCCAAATCGCTGGATAGGTCGAGGTGGAGAAATTAATTGGCCTCCAAGATCTCCGGATCTTTCGCCAAATGATTTTTTTCTGTGGGGCACATTGCATGATCGGCTATACAATGGAAGGACGTATCAAAATGTCGACGCTTTAAGAGCTGCAATACTTGCAGAATGTCGTCAAATATCACACTATCAACTGGCCGCAACTAGAAGAAATTTTTACGACAGATTGGGGTGCTGCTCAGCTGTCAACGGAGATTTGTTTGAGCATTTAATTTAGTTACTACAACTACCTTTATTACCACGTTCAATAAAATTTTAAAATCTCTTCAGCACCTTTTTTATTTTCTGCAAACGACTTAAAACCTATGCTTAAAACAGATTTAAACGCCTCTACTAAAATTGTCACATTGTTGTGTTAAATGAATGAATTTTGTTACTTTTGTTGTCACATGTCACGGCTGTTGCTATTTTGTATCATTTCTTCAATTCTTTTTCCTTTAATGACCCGGAGGGTGATAGTAAGCAAAGAAGAAAAAAAATGGGACCTATTTTTAAAGCTCTATAATTTTTGTGTTTAACATTTTCCTATAAAAAAATTAGGGGAGGGAATATTCGCAAATTATTAGTTTTGCATGTAAAATCCCTATGTACGAAAATCCATTCTACACCCGGTATATAAATAGACGATATAAATACTTGCTTACTGTCCCGCTCTTGGTCTAATGGTAACGTATCGGCTTCATAACCGTGCGGTCTCGGGATCGAACCTGGGACATGAATTTATTTATTCATTTAAATTTCAGTTTAATTAAAATTAAATAATAATAAAATTGTTCCCTTAGTCCACTCGAGCCGACATTACCCGAACGAGCGTTACATATCCGAGCATTACATATCCGTGTTCACTGCCTACAATCAGCGCAACGCGCCTAAAGAAGTTTACACTTCAAAAATAACTAGTAAAATAGAAACTTAAAATTAATTCTGCAGAAAGTGTACCTCATTTTGAATTTGCTAGAAGATCATTTCAGAATAGTTCATACTTTGTGGTGGTATAAGTTGTAATTGAGTTGGCATAGGAGGATATATTTCTTTTGTAATATAATTTATATGTTTCTTTTCTTGTACCTGTCATGTAGTTTCATACGAATATATATATTTATTAGATATATTATTCAAAAATAGTAAATACGTTTTTGAATACGCATATTCTTTGAATTTCTGTAAAATATATACTTCATAAAATTATTTGCCAGGTAAATTTCGCTGAGTATTAACCGAAGCAATAAAAATATTGTCATTATTTCAAATATTGGACTGTATTAATGCCGACTATACTCTATTTCAGGGTGCTGCCATCTAGCGATACTATTAACAGAGTATTAACTGCACATAATTCAAATGGACATAAAATATCGAAAGGTACTACGCCAATGCGGTATAAGCTTATAATAGATGATTCCACTAACTACGTACAAGGCAAACTGACGCTCTTGTTTCAATAAAATTACTGAATGACCGGAGTAGAAGGACATTCCCCGATCGTTACTTCAAATTCACTAATGTATAAATATGATGGGTTCGTTTTAAGCTCAATTTATTTGTCTTTGTTTGCAAGATTTCTATGTAAATAATGTAAGTCTGTCAAGAACATTAAAATGATTATAATTCCTATTACTGTTTCTATCAATATTGTAAATGATATAATGCAGTGACAATACGGAATACAGATAGCTAACCTAAATATCTACCAGTAAAAAAGGAATGCGAATGCTTTTGATAAAAATATCTAAAAATATCTAAAAAAGAATAAACACAGTGTAGCGTTTTCGGAGTCGAAATGAACAAGTCGTGCAAATGTTTTGAAACAGTCTGTATATTTACACACTTAAAACTAATCACAATATAAAAGTATAAAATAAATGTAATGCACTTAAAACTACTACGAATAAATTAACACACGTATTTATTTCTATCATTACTATTTATGTCTGTAACTTTAATAACACTGCACCATTCAATGTATTTATGTTTATTTTAACTGTTCAGTAACTACCGCGCGCGACTACTATTGAATGAATGAATTCCTTATCTCACCGGCGGCATTTATATATATGTGCAGACAAAAGGTCTAGAGATACACCGGCAAATTCTGGCTCTCTTCTACCATATTCCAGATTTTCTATTGCCGACGCAGTATATGAGTGCAGTTGATTTATGACTTATTTACGGTGCGTCGCGCCGATGTTTACTTTTCTTTTATCATCGCCCGCAGGTCTGCTTCTTTTGTGGGTTTGTTTCATTACATTGCCCCTTCTTAAAAACTGCGTTTCAAATTTATGTTAGAAGTTTCATCAAACAAACGCTTGCTTCGGTTTTATTAAAAACCAACAAGAAGAAGAAAATGTATTTACATTCTAAGTTAGCTTCAATAGAAAGCAAAGAATTGTACAACTCTATGTAGATGAAGTTAAATTTATTATTTTCGCATGTCAATGTCGTTTTTTTCGAATTGCTGGAGTACATAACAGAAGACTTACGGAGATGCACTTTAGTTGCATTAGAGATTCCTCATTTTGAATTTGCTAGAAGACCATTTCAGAATAGTGCATACTTTGTGTTGGTATAAGTTGTAATTGAGTTGGCATAGGAGGATAGCGTGACAATGCTTAACAATTATTGAACAACTGCATGTTTAATTGTTTGCCCTTCTCATCTCTTCCTTCTTTTTCTTTTGATACTACCTTGAATTGCTCATGTTGCTTTTTTACTATTGTCTCTTTCATTTTTTTCTTCATAGAGATGTATTATTTTGCTATTATCTCTTTCCGTGTTATGAGACGAAAATTAGAAAAATACACTTGCGTGGTAAAAAAGATGAAGATACTATTTGACCTGAGTTGTTTATGGACGCACAGCGCTGCAGGTGCCTTAGTCTAATACTCTGCAGAAAGTGTAGCCAAGACGATTGCTGTGGTCGGCCAGTAGCTCGGTAAGTTTTGATGGCGCAACCAGTTACTGCAGTTGTAATAGATCTGTTGATTCGTGAAATGAATAAACCCATATTAATCGGTACATCTTTAATCTCCCAGCTAAGTAAATTTAATCTTACAATACATACATTCTTGTAATGAATGTATTTACAAAACATAATATACATATATAACTTAAACTAGAACAGTATGTGATGTGCGTGAACCTAAACTCCATACGTACATATTACTATTTACATGTTATCATTAACAATACTATACCGTGTGTTACACAATCTAATACGTCTCATTTGTTCATGTTGCAAGATGTACTAAGTCGCAGTCAGTGGATCAACACAGTTACGCCACCAGCGGCATAGTATGATAATGGCTTTAAGAAAGAAAACGAGATATTCTAGAAATACTGAAGACTACTTAAAGATAGCTACCGCTTCTATATCATCTAATATCCGTTTCTTCTGTTGCAATTCATCTGTATACCAGTCCCCTATAATACTTTTCTCGCCATTCTTAATATCCCTTGCTCTTATTTGCGGCTAATCCGCAGAAATTACTCCTAATTAACTATATAATTAATTCAGGGGAGCAAGCATATACAAAAATTATATCTCTTGGCGTTCAGAATCGAATGCACATCTAGTTGACTATATCGCAGGGTGCCTTGCCGCCGTGGTATCCTTTGGACGTGAACTCTGTTAAAAGATGTTTCTTGTCGATCGCATCGACGCTCGGAGCAGTAAATATATTTGAATTGCACTGATAGCTAACTTCACTCTTTATTGGCAATGAAATGGAGTTTTAATTAGTGGTGAAAGTGATGTGCTCGTTATTTGTGCCAAAAAAAACCTTTATTACGTGTAGCTTTATAGTGGTAGATTCGAGAACGTACATAACGGGTGAGTATTCATTCTTAGTAATTTATTGCTTCTTAACTTGAAAATAGAAACACATGTGTAACTTAATTAGCTTTATTAAAATAATATTTCATGAGAGGTGAAATATACGCACCAGTGAAATATATTTACAATGAATAAAACTATCCTATATAGAAAAGAAAAATACAATTCGGAAAAATGACGTGTAACATACGAACATAACCTTTATGATAGGTTGATGATTAACAAATTTTGTTTATAAATATTAAAATTAATTTCAATACAACCAAGTTTAATTTTACTTCAAATTTAGTTTTACGGAACCTTTAATGAATATTATGTTTATTACAACATCTGATAATAGCCAAGAAAATCTAATACAACGGTTCTGCGAGATATTTTCTATTACATATTTATATACGGATATCAGACTAAAGTTTGATTTGTTAATTGATTTAGTACGGAGAGATCAAAGTATTAACTGTTTAACTCAGGCCTTGCAATTTTAAATGACGGATATAATATTTAACATATTCCAATGCCAAGATTGGTGGTTTTGTCAAATATAGAAAATTCACTACTCGTGCCAAGACGAGTGGACGAAAGTCAGGACGGGGCCCCCAGTGTCTTAACTTGGTGCTCCGCTACAGGAAAGAACCTCCTACTGGGAGACGATTCTTTTAGACCGGAAAGAATACCAGTCTTCCACTTGGGGACGACTAGAGGACTCGAGAAAGCAAGTGATTTTAAAATCTTAAATCGCCGGTTTATATAGAGGTCAGAGTGCCTCCCACTCGATAATAAGCGCGAGCAGCTCTGACGCATGTAGAAATGACGTAGCGGATAACACTCCATTCTGCACACGAAGAGTTTTAATAATTCAAAATCAATTTAAATCGAATCAAATCGTTATTAGACATATAAAAGAAACATTCGATGCATATAAAACATCAAGAGAAAATTAATAAAGAAGTTATACATATCGTGTATGATTATCTATAACATGAAAAATATGTACAATATTGACTTATTTATTAATCTAAATTGATTTTTCTGCTTCGCGCTGAGTAAATTAATTAGGAAATTTTATCACAAAAATTTGCCCACGATGAGATTTGAACTCAGACCTTCTTAATACCAGTAAGACGCGCTAACCAACTGCGCAACGAGATATTCCTACGCTGAGAAAAACAGAATTTTAAAAATAATTAAAATTCAAATTTACACATTATTTATTAATGTAACGATGCAACATCGTTACAAATTTCTCTTGCTGGAAAAACTTCATTTATAATATCCACCAGTGCTTTATGAAAAGAAGTAAACTCATTTTCACCTTTGCTCATTTCCGACCACCAGTCTCTTTCATTAACAGCTTGTATAAATCTGTAGATGTTCGCAATATTATACACTCTGCAACTTATTGTTACTCTGTTTTCAGATGTGAGACCAACAATAAAATTATGTTTTGTGCTAAGTGATCAGAGCAGATTTATCATTCAGTAGACACAATACAAAACTGATAACACTTTCTTGAGAGCTCAATATATGTATTCAAGTAAGTTTGCAACTGAAAACGGAAAAAATATAACATTACAGGGATTAAAAAGTCAGAACGAACAAAATAATCTGATTCAGTTTTTCGCTTGACAGTAAAAGTGGCCGTAGATAAAATTTCCCGATCTCGGCTTCTTGTCATGTTCAGAGAGAGGAGATAGAAGGAGAGGAGGAGATGCAAAAAAATCTGAGTTTTGCTAAACAATTGCCATTTAAATTACTTCCGGGAATATGGGATCGGTTATCGTCCTTCATGGGGTATTCCCCAGCAGCAACGAGACGAACGCCTCAGTCGTCCTTTGCCCCACCAACACACAGACACATACGTAGCGTGCGACATAGATACATATGTACATGCGCCGCACATACGTTTTGTCTTTATTTTTAAATTAAAATTTTCAGCTGCACGGGTTACAAAACGGCGCGCCCAGATGTGTATGCTGCCCGGTAAAAAGAGAGAAGAAAAAATATATGAAATGGTGTCGCATAAAAAGGTAATTGATTGTGGAATGACTTTTTTCCAAGACAGTTACAAAGTGTCAAATAAAAACGCAGAGACGAGTAGATTGAACTTCGCATGCAATTTGACGGATTACAAAGTGAAAAACAAATATTTTTCGTGGAGTGAAACCAGCATTTTAACCAATATCGCAATGAGAGACAAATATCATGTTTGAGCTCAATTCTTACCACCTTTATTTTATATAATTGAATTTTTCATACAATTGAACAGAAAATATTCTAGTGAAGAAAATGCAAATGCAACATTTTAAAATAAATAATTAACGTTGTAAAGATGGATGTGATTGCTTTAAAACAATTTTGTTTATTAATACTAATACTAAATAGAATGCTACTATGTGTTAACAGCTCCTTTATTTCGAATTTTTACGACTTTCCCCGATGTATTGCCTCTGTATTAAAAATTGAATTATATTAATAGGATGTATTGATATCCAGTTAAGCTTGGCCGGTTCCGTAGATAAAGAAAATATTGTAATACCATAGTAACGAAACATAACCTATTAGAGGTGCCAGTGTAAAGTTTCACGTCAAAAAGTCAAACCAAAGTTGTGTACGAAAATTTGAAAAAAGGATGTGGACCAAAATTATGAATATAGAAAAACTGGAGTATCGAGCCATCATCAAGTACCTGTATTTGAAGGGGTTAAGAGGTAAGCAGATTTACAAAATTTACAAAATTTTTAATTGAAGATGAACACCAATCGGGGAAGCCAATTTCTGTGTCCGTCCCCGAAAATGTTGATGCAGTTCGTGACACGATTTTGTCAGACCGTGGAATTGGGCTAAAACGAATATCTGAGGCATTGAGTATTTCATATGAACGCGTCCATCATATAGTTCATGTCGATTTGGACATGAGAAAAATTTCTGTAAAATGGATCCCTAAATGTCTGTCTGTTGATCAGAAGCGTGCAAAGCTGAAAGCTTCGCGTACGATCTGTGCTCGGTTTGAAAAAGATGCAGACTACTTAAGCCGTAGTGTTACTATGAATGAAACTTGTATACATTTCTACGATCCAGGAACAAAGCAGCAATCCATGGAAAGGAGACACTCTGATTCTCCAAGGCCTAAGAAATTTGTTGTTCAAAAATCTGCAGGAAATGTTCTTGCTTCAATTTTTGGGATGCCATGGAGTAATCATGATTGAATTTTTGGATAATGGTAGAACAGTAATTGGGAATTACTAATCGATGTTACACACCACTCTACGAAAACAAATTATGGAAGGAAGACCCGGAAAGTTGTCTAATGGTGTTTTGTTTTTGCAGGCATTTGCACACAAATCGCATTTTGTCATGCAAAAAATTCGTGATTTAGGGTTCGATTTACCCGAACACCACCCCTACTTACCAGATCTGGCTTCGTCCGACTATCATGTTTTTCCTCAACTGAAAAAGGGTTTAAAAGGTCATAAATTTTCTTCCAACGAAGAGGTGATAGAAGCTGTGGAGACCTGATTTGCAGAGCAAGATAAAAATTTCTTTTTGAAAGGTCTAGAGGCGTTGCAGGTTCGTTGTAATAAAGGTATCCAGAATATGTTAAATAATAAAATATTTTGACTTTCAAATTTTGTTTGCTTCTATAGTAGGCTGTAGTAGAATTTTTCAATATATACTCATAGATTTTTAATATAAATGATTCGACTGTGATGAACTTACTCGACGTGATACTTCGGTGTTGGACTGAATTTAACCGGATTTCAGGTATAAAAATTAACACCGGGAACAATCGTTTCTTTATTAATACTTATTTTAATTGTAATGACACTGCCAGTTCTCTATTAAAGAAAGTCATTTTAAAATATCTTTTGAAGTTTTGAGATGAACGAAAAGTAAGTTGGGCCCGGCTTCGGGCTTTTATGGCTTCCTCCGATGAGTTGCTTTGGTGTTGAGAACTGGGTTGAACCAGATTTGTAATTTTGATGCTTTAGCCGTGATGAACTTAGCCGATGTGCTGCTTTGATGTTGAACTGGATGTAACCTGATTTGATATTTTCTAGACGTCTACTTTTCTGATTCAAATTACACACTTTTGGCTCGGACTTGAAAAAACATTTAAAACTAGTCTAAAATGAAGGTACTCACCTCGATTGAGTAGCTTCATTGAAAATAGAAATAGAAAGGGCCGTTTGCAGCTTCATAACAACCTACATCACCGAGATATGCGTTAATTGATATTTTAGATTCCTTTTTTTACCTTTCTTTATTACATTGGCTACGAATAATATAATGTCTTTGCTAATATTCCTGGTTGAAAATGTGGCATGTACATATCACAGAATATCTTACTCACTACTGTTGGTGAACAATGTAGACATGAATAGATCTTTTTGAGTATTGAAGTAATAGTTGGTAGAATTTTATAGTAATATTATGCGCACTACACTGTCTTAGCCATACCGTACTCATGAAGACTAACAACTATGAAACACTTATCTGCTGTTATACTACACCAGAATATCCCAATAATTCATTTTTAGTTTAGACAATTTTACGTTATTTTCTTTCCTTGTTGTATCTACCATATAGTGAAATTAGTTGTTGTCTGTTGCATTTAAAAGGACGCGGTCAACATTTAATTCATTTATCCCCGTATATTACATGTTAAATATTTTTAAATCAGTATTAATTCAATTTATACTCCAAATTCTAAGTAAATTACGTTTTAAAGTTTTCAACATAAAAGTCTGTAACTCATATGTTCCGTTTTAAAATATTTAGTTTATCAACAACTCTTTGTTCAAATTTCAGAGACGCAGTATTAGCATTTTATCCTTTAAGGTTTCGTTATCTAAATAATTCCCACAGTTCTTGTTGCGTAGTGGCTTTATATAAACACGGGGGATAACCATTGGAAATACCAGCGTCTCACTGTCGTCTAGTTTTGCCGGATCATTCTTATCCCCACCTCCGAGTCTTTAAAAGGGCTAAGCGCGTCTAAAATATTATTATTACAATTATTACAGTACAGTAATTCGTTACGATATTGCATCTCAGTAATAATTAGTCAGTGAGTGGTGGTTGAATAATCATTAACACCGGTACCGACGTCCTCGAGTCCGCTAGCCCTACGGGTGGTAATATCTATGAAATCGAGGTATTGACGTCCGAAGTATGGACACACCTGTTTGTGTGATTTAATCTCGATTTCCAAAATAACACAAATTGTTGGAGCATCAATTGCCCTTCAGATTGCGGCGTTAGTCCGGATGTAAAGGATATTTCAAAAATTGAGAAATTGAGAATTGAGAATCTTTAGAAGTCGCTTGCCGCCTACTCTTCTTTCTAAGCACTTTTGCTACACACCATAAATAACAATGATCTAATTTAAAGCTACTATATACTATAATGTCAATTGAATAATTAATTAGATTATACTATACTACATAATTCAAAATATTTAATCGCTTTAAAGCCTGGCAGATCACATTATTTTACCACAAAATTTGTGGAAAATCCAAATTATGCTGTATTCATTACGAAAACGTAAGCTTTCCATATAGTTATTGTAATTGAAAATGTAATTATCTAATGTGCATAACAGATTTTCGACAAATGCAATTTGGATAAACCACTACATCGGTAATAAATTGAATATTTCTTCAAAATGATGACAGATAAATATGTTGATTTATATATTACTAAAGAAAATTAAATTAAATGCTTTCACGGAAGAGGTTAAGAAACAAATATGGTCTAAATCACTTTACCACATTTTATAAATGTATTTTCCTCTGAAATATTACATATCTAAATACCACAATTTGCACGGTAAAATGGTGATTACTCATGCACCAGACTAACGTGATGAGAATATTATTACGCTTGCAGCGTTAACTGGTAATTTCATTTTCTGTAACTTCATCAATGTTAACGTTATTTTAGGAGGTTTTAAATTTTCATTTGGGATATTTTTTAGAAACGCGATCAAAGTTTTAATGATCCGAAATAAACAGGTTTCCCGAAAACATGTGCAAGCATTTTAATTTTCGTTTTCATTATTTCTGCATTTCAGGAATATCTTTCCTTAATTTACTAAATATACGCTTAAGATTTTTATTTACTGTAAGTACCTATGCATATTGCTGTAAACCAAAATTAATTAAATACAAATTTATATATCACTTTTTCTTCTCTTGAGATAACTTTTCCGGTTCTTACCAAATTATTTCTTTCTAACTCAAAATCTCCTGTATTCCATGCATTTCCTAGTCATCCATTTCTTCTTATTATTTGGAACCAAGACTGTCTTATATACTTGACTTTTTTCGAGTTTTTCATTCTATGCAAGTGTCTTTATGAACTTAATTGTTGCTTCTTTATAAAATCGAGAATGGGTTCTACTCCTAGCTCCATTCGTATCTCTTAATTTCTTATTCTGCGCTTCTTTGTAAGTTCTTCGGCACGCCTTAGATACATGAATTTTGTTGCCTAAAGTTTGTTAATCTGCCTATTATATAGAACTCATATAATCTTCGTCTCCCTAATGATTTCTTTACATTTAAATTTTTTGGTTCTTATGTCACAGTTATGCCATTGGTTTTCTTTGTATTTATCTTCCCGCCATGCTTATTCAACATATTATTACATAACCCAATTTTATTCTGTAGTTCTTTCTGTCTTTGCCATTATGACTAAGTCATGTGCCAAAGTGCATCCTCATATCTGTACATTCTTCATTTTATTGTATCCTATATTAATATAGTCCAAGTTTAATTACGTTAAAGGTAACTTAAAATGACCCACGTTTTGATGCGATGATGACGATTTATTTTAAAAGAAACTTAATTTGCCCTACCTGGACTATTTCAAATTCTATGTATTTATTGTATTAAAAATAAACATCTTGTGTATGTATGGTTTAATTAGATCTTATCCATCAAAGTCTTTTTCAAATTACCTGTAAAGCTATCGTATACACATACATACATTCAAATGATTGAGAATCTTTATACTTACAGCATCCACTAATTTTTGATACAAACTCTTTGTTGATAGATGTCCCCACGTTATTATGTTTCAATTCCACGGTTATAGACAGAAGGTAGGCAAAGTCAATTTGTTTAATAATTAGTTTTCTTAAATACACCGATGTAGATAATCAGTACCACTTAATCTTCAGATAATAATTGATCTGGTAGGTCTTAGATGAATCGATAGACATATTCATAGAACAAGGACCTGAATAATTAATCTGCGTGTAGTGGAGTAGGAAGTATTGTCACTTGACATAAGAATGATCGGGCAATAATTTGTCTGGAATCCGGTTTTTTTATTTTGTTAAGTTTATGTAGGGTCTTTCAATAAGGACGCTCAATTTTTAAATGAAAATAAAACAAGTTGTGTATGATATACAGGTGTCCGGGCAAATGTGGTAAATCTCTTGGATGCAGATAGAACATGAAGAAATAAGATCATAAGTTCCTATAGAACAATTTCCTACAGGCTCCTCCTACGGAGATATGCGTCCCTGAAGGACATCGCTGGAAATCGGTTTCTATTGAATTTCTTTTAATGTAATAATATAAATATAAACACAGCGGTGTCTCCGGAGGCACTTTAACGGAATTATTGTGAAACTTCATAAATTGGTTCAACATGGGCTCCGTGAAGTCTGATACACTCGCAGGCACGACGAATTAAGGACTGTTGTACACGCAACAATAACCCAGCCGTGTTCCTTATCACATCACAGTGAAACGCGATTCTCTACAGAAGTTCCTCCCTAGTGTCGAGCGGAGTGGAGGCCAGGCAATTGGTCCTCCTCTTTTCGAACGGTTTGGATAGACGTTATTCAGGTGCTCCCGCAAACAAACGCTGAAATGAGGTGGTACCCCATCGTGCATGAAGTACATGTTTCGGCGGGTTTCAAGTGGTAAGTGCTCTATTAAATCTCGAAAAGAGTTCTGAAGGAACTCCAATCCATTCAATCGTTCTGGCAAAACGAATGGTCCAATCAAAAAATTGTCAATGATTCCTGTCCAAATATTAAGTGATTGGAACTGATGTTGATAATGCGAAACAATAGAGGCATGAGGATTTTCATCAGCCCATACATGCGTATTGTGTAAATTGGTGATACCATTTTTGGTAAACCTTGCTTCATCCGTGAAATGAATAATGCTCATGAAGTTGACATTATTACGTTGCTGATCCAATACCCAGCCAGTACTGCATTCAACGAGGAAAATCTTAAGGAATCAGTTCATGTATTTTTGGCAAATTATATGGAGATAACAGCTGTTCATGAAGAACGTCATATACTATTGTTTCCGATGTATTAAACTGTGCTGATAATTGTCGAGTGCTCGTTGATGGATTGTCATCTACAGCATTTAAAATACGTTTCTCTAATCGCAGCATACGTACTGTTCTTCTAATACCACCATCAGTACTACTTTTTCCAAACTTTCCTACAATTATGAAGAAAGTCGATAATATTTGTTAACTTATTAACTGGAATCACCCACCATTCTCCCTTAGACGTTGGTCAACACGTTGAAATATTTTATGGTTTGGTAGAGCACGATTAGGAAATCTTTCGTGATATAATCTTCTAAAGCATTTCGAGACGCAAGACCCATACATCAGATGCATATCTGCATACTCAATAAACGTATATTCCATACTTGGAATAAATCCAATGTGTCAACGATGTGATGACAAGTTCTAAAATGCCGGATGTTTTACTTATTTCGTACCATAGTAACGTTTGCAACACCAATAGGTTTTTTTGGTGCTGATAAAAACTAAAACGCACATTTTTGCAAACTTTTTTTCATAAACGATTCATTTTAACGACAATAAGCAAGAGTGCCTGCTACCGGATCTACGTCGCAATAAGATAACGGCTGATTAAGATATGAAACGGGGAGTCGCAATAGGGGGTTGTTAAACAGGATAACGCAGGGCCGAGCTAACTCTGTCGCAGACGGCGTGACGGTTCAGGTAAAAGAGAACACCTATAAGTAGAGCGTCGGTCGGCAACGACGCTTGCGACGATTGTCCGGGCACCAGGACACTATGCTATCTACAGATAACCTACCTGCGCCTCCTACGAACTACCACTGGCTGTGTCCCTCCAGTAGGATACCTATTGAACACCCTGTATATTTGGAGCACCCAATCTTATGTGCGTGCTTGTCACAATAAAAATTAAGAAATGCAGAGGTAAATGAAATAAAAGATAAGGTATTCGTAACGTAACAATATTTAATTAATTTCTGATGTGTTGTACGGTTATTTGATCAAAATAAAATTAAACTTGTGAGATTAGATAGGACAAAAAAACATGCGTTGAATGAAAAGTGACATTGGAATAAAGTGTAATGAAGCTAGACAGTTGCTGAATAAAAAAAAAACCAAGCGTTAGGTGACAGTTACTAAATTTTGAAGGTATTAAAAAAAAGTCTTAATAAGTAAACATATACTCTGCGCCTCAGCAGGAGTTGGTCGGTTGCCGAAACGTTTCTTTCACCTTACATTAGGTGTACAAAAGTTTTCATATACATGCCACAACGGCAATGTCAATACATAGGTGTGAGTATACATATAAATTTATAAGCGCAAAAGAACAATTGATAAATCAGTAAAAGGTCTTAGTCTAAAATGAGGAAAATTCGCTAAATATAAAAAAAACGTCGGTTTGCTTACATGAACTGAATGAAATTAATTGAAGGCTATTGATTAGCAAAGACAAAAATTAAACTAAAGGTAAAATTTAGGAAAACGATTACATAAAAATTCAAGAAAACCCTGAGCTTCGAGAACCAAAGTTGGCTACTACAAGAATGAATTTATCTGGCTCAGGTAAATTAATTGATCTTCGAAAGGCAAAATTTACAAACTTACGGCAATAATTAAACGTGCAAAATAATTTTCAAAACTTAAATTTCAAATGCAACACATCATAAAACAAGCCTCTATTGAATCGGAGGAGAAACGCTGAGTTTAATTACTATTTAAATAAAATCTATCCAAAGGATAATTGAACTTATAATGAATCTACTTGAATTAAATTTTAATTAAATATATGCCTCAACATAGGGCTACAGAAATTAAGGCAGTGACAAATCCAAAATTCAGGTCAATCTGATTATTACAAAGTTAATAAAATAATAACGGTAATTTGATAAGGATTAAATTGTGACCTCGCAGTTGTCTAAGAGGTGCGATAGTTAAAAAAACCTCTCAAAAATTCTCGGACAAAACTAGGCGGACTGAAGTCTTGTTCACAGTCGAAAAGTCGTCGAAATTCGGACGTAAAATATATATGTAAAATTACAACCTTAGCTGGCAAAATGGTTGTCGGAAGGACGCTGCAGATGCCCAAGATGGCGGCGACTCCCTTGTTGGAAAATTCCACTCAACAGGTGGGCTGGATGATGGATAAAACCACGGTTGTGGGCGATTTCGCCATAGAAAAGACTTCGGAGGGCCTAAATGACCGTCAAGAATCCTAACGGCTTTTGAGGGCTTTTGCGCCCGACAAAAGAATCCTATTAAAATTTAAAAAAAAAATCCAAAGATAAAATCCCGAAAATTAACGCAGAGATATACACACTTACCCCAATTAATGGAGATTCCACGGTAAACGACTTCAAGTCACCACAGGGTGCAAAATTTTCAACAAAGAAGCCAACACACGTGGCTATACGTGAATTTTTTTTGATAACGGTACGACGATATAAATTCACGCTAATATCCCAAAGAAAGGTACGGTAATTTTCTGCTTTCTCCAGATTAAGCCGCATACGCGAAAAACTATCCACATGGATAATGTACATAAGTACTAAAGGAAGAAAAGCAATTTGCACTCACTGTTCTTTATGCAAGATGTGACCGACAAGTGTCCGTCGGGAGCGGGAACCTCTTTCATATCCCATGCGCGTTCAATTCCACGCACAGCCCTGTCAAAACATAACGACGCGAAATACCTCCAAACAGACAATCGGGAACATTCAAATAAAATTACAACCACAAGTTTGAGTTTGACCGAAAAGGGGTTAACACTGTGACTTATAATTATACGCAAACAAGAACATGACTTAGGCGAAACGAGAATAAACGGAATAACCGACAATTGTACGAAGAAAATTATAGCGCCGACAGCACGAGGGAAAATTTATGCGAGACGTTGGCATTCCGCGAGCAGACAGATCTGTAGAACATAACCGATAAATCTGACAGAAATAAACAAACAATCTTCCACACATAGTTTCTATTTTTATTAGGCGAAAGGACAGAATTTCTGCAGGTAAATAACGAAATACTAAGGCTTTAATAACAAAACGCTGCAAAAGACGGTGGAAGACCGATCTACCTATATGTTTCAGAATGTTATTATCGTCCATAACCCCTAATGGGAGTCCCAGGATGAAGCCACGGAAGATGCCTAATACTTAGAAGAACGAAGGAAGGCCACAAATGATCGGCAAACAATTAATAGTATGACCTACTGTCCCGAGCATTTCCCTAATTTAATACATCTTACATTTTTAGAGAGACGACTGCGAAGGAAAAAGGAAAGACAATAAAACTCGGGGCCTGCTCAAGATTCTGTGTTTGGCAAAACGCAAAATATATGACACAGTTACCACATTAACTTGACTGACGTCTCAAAACGTTTACAGATCACTAATAAATGCCTTATGTAGAGATCGGACGTAATATGTATAAGAAGATATTTTATATACTTAAGCAAGGCGTAGAAATAATTGCAAATGCGGAAAATACGAAACTACAGGTAGGTTAGATTAAGCTAGAGCTAAGATAATTAAAGTTAGTTACTCAGATAAAGAGGCTTTCACAAAAACGGGGTGTAAATGCCCGATCTTACACAAAATATATCTGTCATATTCGCGGTATGTGATTTAGAGCGGTGAGGGCTCAATAGTAGGTTTAATACCCACGGAAGCATACGGCAGGCAGTCTTAGTAACCGGTGAAATATACAATATACAGGGTACGCTCAAAAAGTCATGAACTTTATACAAAATTCCACGTATTTAGACAAAAAGGTACACAATCTTTCGCAAACTATAGACAAAGTAAATTTACAACGTAACAAATTCCCCCCTTTCCAGCGAAAAGAAATTGATCGCAGAGCAATTTCTTGCACCGAGAACATAGGCTGACGGAATAGAGGTAGTGAAAAGGGTAAGCGAGAACGCTAAAACGGACGTTGTCTACTATACCAACGCACACGTCCACACTCAGTCACAGCAACACCAGACAGCTTGGCCATAACCACCACGTGGCCCTTCGGCATTCGGCCGGTACGGGGAAAGTAACGAAAAAAAACAAAAGAAAAATGGTGCAACTGCTCAGAGATACAGATATGCCGTTACGACAACCATAACATCCGGTGACAACAAAACGAGAAAAGATCGCCAAACAAAAATAGATATTAGAGAGCAAAAGTTTAAAGTCTGGACCGGCGTTGTCCCGACTAAAATGCTGAAGGCAACGATAAACCATAAAGGCTGAAGTCATATCCGATTCCTGGTAATAACATTTTGAACGAAAGAAAAGCAAGAAGGTCGCCAGGACACGACCCTTTAGAAGGCTGAGGATTATCACACAGAAGGGACCATCACTCTTTATACCTTCTCAGATACGAAAGTCAAATCCGGTAGTTAAGCAACATTAGTTAGCTTAAAAGGTAGTCATGTCAGATAGGGTAAGCGAAATATAGTGTGGACTCCCCTAGCAAGGCTGCCACTCCATACATGCAAAGACACGGGAGATCCGAAACATACGGAAGCGATAAAGGCACGGGAAGATAAATGCATAGTCGGAGTCACAGATACCAGCTGTGCAATGGGGCCGGTAATCACACTAACAGAAGTCGATATAAGGAAAATGTTTGTCCTAAGGTGGTAGAGGAACAATAGAAGTCAGGGTCCCTTTAGAAGACTTTTACTTCACGCAGGTTCACGGTAGGAGAATTCTTCCAGCCCTCGCTACAGGCCGTAAAGCCCCTTTAGATGCCTCCTACATCACGCGAGGTACACGGTAGAGAAATTCTGGTGTTACGGCTGCAAGCCAAGGCACTCTCTACAGGCCATGATGGAAGGAGTTAGCGATAAGATAGGGCACGAAGCAACACATAGCGGAAACGTAAGTGAGATAGGAGACAAACTAATTTATTTAACAGACGAATGTCGATGTTCAACGTCTGAAGTCTGTTACGCGATTCGTCAGGTAGCATTGAACAAATGGCGGAAGAAGGTATATCAACAAGGTACCACTGCAAAACGTAACCCACAAACAAGACCATAGCCGGGCTAAGATAAACAGACGGAGTCCGAGAAATTTTTATTTTAGAGATACGCTCTCGATAGATGTTCAGAGAATTATCGTCAACAACCTTAAGAGATCCCATGCCCAGCGAAATGAATGGATCCGCTTCACTCGCCGGAACAGAGAAATCCAAAGCTGAAGAAGCAACAGCGTTATTATCATAAGACAAATCAGATATATTCAGATTTAAAGATACGCATGGAGTTGTGACATCTGTAGGTTCGAAAAGCTCCAAGTTCAGAGAGACGTCGAAATCTGCGTTATTTGCGCATACAAGCAGCTTAAAATCGAAAGAAGCTTCAGAAGCGGTGTCATTGGCGCATACAAAAACCTCTAAATCGGTAGAAGTAACAGAATCGGAATTATTAGGACGTACAAAAAGCTCCAAGTCAGATGAGGAAAGAGAATCTGTATTATAGCTAAGTACGAAGTCGGAAGAGACATCAGAAATTGAATTATGAGTAAGCCCCAAGTCGGGAGGTACGTCAGAAATCGTATTATAGGTAAACTTTACGTCAGAAGGTACATCAAAATCTGAGTCATAGGAACGCTCTACGACAGGAGATATATCAGAGATCGAATCAGGTGTAAGCTTTACAACAGGAGGTACATCAGAAATTGTATTAACAGTGCGCTCGGGAGTTTCTAATACGGGAGAGACAACTGACACCGACCTGATTGGGTCTTCGGAAGAATTCGGTTCATTGAAGGCGACTGAGTCTATCGGAGGTGGTAAGGTAACAACCTGAAACTGAGACGGGACCGGCATGACACTAGCTGACGGAGAAGGTTGGCCAATATCTTCATCGTCACCCATGTCAACCTCGTCGTCACTCCTATAATCCTCGTAGTCACTCACATACTCTCCGGCCTGCCATGCCTTATATTTCTCCATTATGGCACGAGAAGTGGTATCGGTAAGGTCACGAGGCGAGACGTTTCCGATAGTTCGCATTTTTGAGATAAACTTAGCTGCCAATTCACAACTACGTACCGAAAACCAGATCCGTTCGTCCTTCTCTTCGGCAGTTTGCGGCTGCGCATTCTGAATGCGGTCCGCGACAAAAGCCAGATCGGAAGTTATTCCCCGATATTCGGGAACTGTAGTCTTACTATCAAGTTCAGCGATAAAATATTCTAAGAGAGAGAACTTTGACCTAATTGCCTCAGCGTCCTCCGCATAAGGAAAAGGGTAGTCAGAAGGAGGGCAGACAGCTTCCTTAAAGCCTGGGTGCTCTTCCTCGAATCTTAGAAGGTCATAGTAATACACCTGTGCATCGTCCCGCTCCATACCCGGTGACCGTTTGGCACCAAAAGTAGCAAGTAAATAATCCAAATCCTCATAAGAAAGATGCTCCATAAGAATGTCAAAACGCATAGTCCCCATCGTATAGAAGAAATTATTCGGGAAGATTACAGAGATAAACTAGGTCTTGAAATGGTCACAAGACACAAATGTGTACCTGTCGATTACTTAAATGGTTCGTACCAGGTAACAAAAGAAGAAATCTTGATTGATTGCAAAACTATGTAAAGTCAAAACGCACGCTAAGACTTGCCTAGAAGGTAATCGGAAAAAAAAATATATAGGTATAGGCAAGACCAAAGAAAACAGTGCGATAAGAGTGCTCCACTCAGTAGCCACTCACACAAGTCGAGAAAAAAGCCTAAATCGAGAAAATTCAAAATTTATTCCGGAAGATGGTCAGGACCGAAACGTTGATGCGAAACAAGTAGCTTCTCCGAAGAATAACACCACTGTGCGGTACGACGAAATGTTAGTGGCTGAAATACTTAAAGATAAGGAAAATATTCCGGAAGATGGAGAAAACTTGTCCGAAACGCCGGTTGTCAAATTTGTTCCGGGAGGTAGCGAAAACTAAGTCAAAACGTTAGATGTCAACTCGTTAGTTGAGAGATGACACACAAGAGAAAAGAAAATTTGAGGGCGGCGAACACTTAGTCGAAACGTTGGATGCGAAATATTGTACGTTAGGCCCACAACGAAGGCATGAAATTGTTAAGAAGGTAGCGAAAACTTCGTTGGAGCATTGGGTAGCGAAGGGAAGAGAAAAAAAATTTTGTTCCGGAAGGTGGAGAAAAGATGGCAGAAACGTTGGTGTGTCAATTCGTACGGAAGGGGGAAGAAAACTTGTCTGAAATTCTGAAAATGGCGGAAAATAGGCCGAAACTTGGTTGACACACGAAAATAATAATAAAGAAAATCGAAGATGGCGGAAAGTTGGTCGAAACGTTGGTGCCAAATTTTTCCCTATCACCAAAAAAAGTCCAGACGCTAGGGCACCAAATTTCCCTTATTACTGAAAGAAAGGCCCAGAAAAAGATTATCGAAACGTTGGCTGTTAAAGACAGGGAGATAATTTGCAAAATTCAAGAAAATGTTCCGGAAGATGGTCAAAAATCGGCCGAAACGTTGGGCGCCAAATTTTTGCTACCGGATCTACGTCGCAATAAGATAACGGCTGATTAAGATATGAAACGGGGAGTCGCAATAGGGGGTTGTTAAACAGGATAACGCAGGGCCGAGCTAACTCTGTCGCAGACGGCGTGACGGTTCAGGTAAAAGAGAACACCTATAAGTAGAGCGTCGGTCGGCAACGACGCTTGCGACGATTGTCCGGGCACCAGGACACTATGCTATCTACAGATAACCTACCTGCGCCTCCTACGAACTACCACTGGCTGTGTCCCTCCAGTAGGATACCTATTGAACACCCTGTATATTTGGAGCACCCAATCTTATGTGCGTGCTTGTCACAATAAAAATTAAGAAATGCAGAGGTAAATGAAATAAAAGATAAGGTATTCGTAACGTAACAATATTTAATTAATTTCTGATGTGTTGTACGGTTATTTGATCAAAATAAAATTAAACTTGTGAGATTAGATAGGACAAAAAACATGCGTTGAATGAAAAGTGACATTGGAATAAAGTGTAATGAAGCTAGACAGTTGCTGAATAAAAAAAAAACCAAGCGTTAGGTGACAGTTACTAAATTTTGAAGGTATTAAAAAAAAGTCTTAATAAGTAAACATATACTCTGCGCCTCAGCAGGAGTTGGTCGGTTGCCGAAACGTTTCTTTCACCTTACATTAGGTGTACAAAAGTTTTCATATACATGCCACAACGGCAATGTCAATACATAGGTGTGAGTATACATATAAATTTATAAGCGCAAAAGAACAATTGATAAATCAGTAAAAGGTCTTAGTCTAAAATGAGGAAAATTCGCTAAATATAAAAAAAACGTCGGTTTGCTTACATGAACTGAATGAAATTAATTGAAGGCTATTGATTAGCAAAGACAAAAATTAAACTAAAGGTAAAATTTAGGAAAACGATTACATAAAAATTCAAGAAAACCCTGAGCTTCGAGAACCAAAGTTGGCTACTACAAGAATGAATTTATCTGGCTCAGGTAAATTAATTGATCTTCGAAAGGCAAAATTTACAAACTTACGGCAATAATTAAACGTGCAAAATAATTTTCAAAACTTAAATTTCAAATGCAACACATCATAAAACAAGCCTCTATTGAATCGGAGGAGAAACGCTGAGTTTAATTACTATTTAAATAAAATCTATCCAAAGGATAATTGAACTTATAATGAATCTACTTGAATTAAATTTTAATTAAATATTTGCCTCAACATAGGGCTACAGAAATTAAGGCAGTGACAAATCCAAAATTCAGGTCAATCTGATTATTACAAAGTTAATAAAATAATAACGGTAATTTGATAAGGATTAAATTGTGACCTCGCAGTTGTCTAAGAGGTGCGATAGTTAAAAAAACCTCTCAAAAATTCTCGGACAAAACTAGGCGGACTGAAGTCTTGTTCACAGTCGAAAAGTCGTCGAAATTCGGACGTAAAATATATATGTAAAATTACAACCTTAGCTGGCAAAATGGTTGTCGGAAGGACGCTGCAGATGCCCAAGATGGCGGCGACTCCCTTGTTGGAAAATTCCACTCAACAGGTGGGCTGGATGATGGATAAAACCACGGTTGTGGGCGATTTCGCCATAGAAAAGACTTCGGAGGGCCTAAATGACCGTCAAGAATCCTAACGGCTTTTGAGGGCTTTTGCGCCCGACAAAAGAATCCTATTAAAATTTAAAAAAAAAATCCAAAGATAAAATCCCGAAAATTAACGCAGAGATATACACACTTACCCCAATTAATGGAGATTCCACGGTAAACGACTTCAAGTCACCACAGGGTGCAAAATTTTCAACAAAGAAGCCAACACACGTGGCTATACGTGAATTTTTTTTGATAACGGTACGACGATATAAATTCACGCTAATATCCCAAAGAAAGGTACGGTAATTTTCTGCTTTCTCCAGATTAAGCCGCATACGCGAAAAACTATCCACATGGATAATGTACATAAGTACTAAAGGAAGAAAAGCAATTTGCACTCACTGTTCTTTATGCAAGATGTGACCGACAAGTGTCCGTCGGGAGCGGGAACCTCTTTCATATCCCATGCGCGTTCAATTCCACGCACAGCCCTGTCAAAACATAACGACGCGAAATACCTCCAAACAGACAATCGGGAACATTCAAATAAAATTACAACCACAAGTTTGAGTTTGACCGAAAAGGGGTTAACACTGTGACTTATAATTATACGCAAACAAGAACATGACTTAGGCGAAACGAGAATAAACGGAATAACCGACAATTGTACGAAGAAAATTATAGCGCCGACAGCACGAGGGAAAATTTATGCGAGACGTTGGCATTCCGCGAGCAGACAGATCTGTAGAACATAACCGATAAATCTGACAGAAATAAACAAACAATCTTCCACACATAGTTTCTATTTTTATTAGGCGAAAGGACAGAATTTCTGCAGGTAAATAACGAAATACTAAGGCTTTAATAACAAAACGCTGCAAAAGACGGTGGAAGACCGATCTACCTATATGTTTCAGAATGTTATTATCGTCCATAACCCCTAATGGGAGTCCCAGGATGAAGCCACGGAAGATGCCTAATACTTAGAAGAACGAAGGAAGGCCACAAATGATCGGCAAACAATTAATAGTATGACCTACTGTCCCGAGCATTTCCCTAATTTAATACATCTTACATTTTTAGAGAGACGACTGCGAAGGAAAAAGGAAAGACAATAAAACTCGGGGCCTGCTCAAGATTCTGTGTTTGGCAAAACGCAAAATATATGACACAGTTACCACATTAACTTGACTGACGTCTCAAAACGTTTACAGATCACTAATAAATGCCTTATGTAGAGATCGGACGTAATATGTATAAGAAGATATTTTATATACTTAAGCAAGGCGTAGAAATAATTGCAAATGCGGAAAATACGAAACTACAGGTAGGTTAGATTAAGCTAGAGCTAAGATAATTAAAGTTAGTTACTCAGATAAAGAGGCTTTCACAAAAACGGGGTGTAAATGCCCGATCTTACACAAAATATATCTGTCATATTCGCGGTATGTGATTTAGAGCGGTGAGGGCTCAATAGTAGGTTTAATACCCACGGAAGCATACGGCAGGCAGTCTTAGTAACCGGTGAAATATACAATATACAGGGTACGCTCAAAAAGTCATGAACTTTATACAAAATTCCACGTATTTAGACAAAAAGGTACACAATCTTTCGCAAACTATAGACAAAGTAAATTTACAACGTAACATGCCTTTTTCAAAATCTATGGTTCAAGCTATGCAGTTTAATATTTTTAAAGTCTTTATCATACAGGGTGTTAAAAATTAAGGCATTAAATTATAAAGATTAGTCTGCCCCTGGTAAACCACAAAAGCTAAATATGTTTCAAGGACACTATTTTAAGAGGTCCTTACTAGTGTCCATCACATTAAATTGCTATTAAATTATATTAATTACTTTAAAAGAAATATCTAGCGGCATCCTTCAGGGACGCATATCTAAGTAGGAGGGGCCTATAGGAAAATTTTTTATAGGAACTTGTCATCTTATTTGTTCATGTTCTATCTGCATCCAAGAGATTTCCCACATTTTCCAGGACAGCCTGTATATACTCATTCTTTTATTTGATAGAAAATTGTATGGCAATAATTATGGAATATAACGTCGTTTAAATATTCGCCGCGGCTTTGCTTGGTGGCACGCATTCGGGGGGTCCAATTTCGATAAGTTTGTCGCACAAATCTGGATGAATTTGCTGGATGGCTTTTGTTATGTTGACATTGAAGGCATCGTTTTTTAAGGTTTATTCGCATGAAAAGGCGATGTACGGTAGCCCCAAAGAATAAGTTTAAAAGCGTTAAATCGCGCAATCTCGTTGGCAGTTCACATCGCCGCCGAGCGTGATAACCATGCCTTCAAATGACTCGTGCAAAATGTCCATTGAGCTAGGCTGTATAGCACGTAGCGCTGTTATGTTGAAATCACATGTCATTGGTAGGTATATAATCCAATTTTGGCCACAAGAAGTTGCTTATCATCGATCTGTAGAGCTCGCCATTGACGGTTATTGTATTACCAGTATCGTTTTGGAAGAAGTACAGACCGCTAATTCCACCAGACTAAAATCCGCACCAAACAATGACTTTCTTGGTATGAATTTGGTGTGGATTGTTATTGTCCCAAATCCAAAAATTTGTTCATACATCTATTCATCAAAAATTAAGTCTCGTCGTTAAAGATGATTTTTTGGCGAAATTTCTTTCAACTTCCAACTGTTCTAGAGCCATATCAGCGAACACACACCATTGTCTGTGGTCGTTTACCTTAAGTTCCTGTCTAAGTTTAATTTTAAACGGGTGTAGACCCTAGTTTTGACGCAAAATTCGTCAGGTTGAAGTCGAAGAAAGACCAAATTCTTGTGAACAACGAGAACCTGACGTACATTCTCACGCACAGCAATGTTGCTCTCGGCAGGCCTTGCGTTTCGGTAACGTTCGGGTATTTCTGATTCTTTGTCGAACTGGCTGACTCAAATTTGGCTACCAAACGTCGAATAGTCGACTCGGCAAAACGGTTGTGACAGAGATAAAAATCATGCAATGCGAGGAACGTTTCTCGAACGAAGCACTGATCTTGAAATTAAAATTTCACGATTTGAACACGTTGTCCAACGCTAGAACACATCATGATGATTTGCTATACACCACTGAAGATTCACAACAAATTTGGTAGATGTTGCTTTAACAACATGGCCGCTACAACCCAAAAAAAATTCCGAGCATAATTATTGAAAAATCTTTTAGATCTAAAATATCTAGAGTTTCAGTATTACTCTATGAAATGTAGTAACTATTTGTATAGTATTTATACAGATTTATTTTTCTAATTTGTTTTATTCCAAGATGTGGCATATTCATTTTGTGAATATTTTTCTTGTTACAAGGACTGTGTACATTTAATGTATTATATATAGATGATTTTGAATTTACACTCTTCCATATAATAAATGAAAAACTTACATAACCTACAAAATAGATGACATAAAATTCTTTTAAACAACAGAAATACCTGTCTCTAAAATTATAAAGACAAAATTTGATAATTATTAAAGAAAAACAAGGTGAAATTAGTTGCCCCAACCCCCATTTTACTGAACAATATGCTTGTTAATTTACACTAGGCAACATTCACAGCAATATGTACAATATGTTCTTTATACACAACTCTTGATGGAATTAATTTAACTTAAATTACTACTTGCGGAAAACAAAGATGGTAGGTATATATATTTACACATACATATAACACTAGTTACTGGAATGTACATATATTTCACAGCCATTAACATACTTGAAGTGAACCACATTCTAATGTTGTGGCATTATTTATTAAAGCTATTAACGCATAATATCTCGTATGTAAGGGATAACACTCACGCAGTAAGTGTGTACACAAACTTATACTTTATGTATAATGTTATAAATATTATTTAGAGTAATACCTATACACAGGCTGATTCACCATAAACGACGTGGTCTGTTTCTGGAAAATGATAAAAGTTCTAAAATACCTTTTTATCGTGGTTGATACAAAGCAATTATTATAATAATAAATAATATATTTTATTTAGCAATACGTTATTTACATACACTTATAATTACTTACATCCATTTCTCTAAAATGTATATTGACAGTTGTTTCTTAAATCTATTTATACTATTACAATATTTCAATTCATATGGTAGGCTGTTAAACATTTTCTGACCATTAAGAAAAACATTGTTAGTCGTTTCTGATCTATTTACTTTACCTGTATGAAAAATCATTGATAATTCTTGTATTATAGTTATGTGTGCCAAATACATAAATTAATTTCTTACAAATATAGATGGCGTAATACTTGTTTACTACAGTTAGTGGATAACATATATGCATAAACTAAAATTAGTTGCAACTAAACAGAATGTTAGATGAGAGAGATAAATATCAAAGATTTTTTTTAAACATTAATATTTAATGACATATAAATATAAAATTAAAGCTTGAATCCTAACACTGAAAACCCACATTTGACAAAACAATTAGGGATATTGCTTGCCTTTCTGATGATTGTAAACTTAAATCTGTCATTAAATACAGAAAATTCTATTCAAAGAGAAACATAACATTGATATGTATCTCGTGGTTTTAATTTATGTAGATTTGATAGAAACATATACTTTTCTTTGAGATAAAGAAGGCCCTAAAATTTCCAGATAAAATTGCCTTCCATTGCGAGTAAAATAATAATAATAGTAATAATAATAATAATATTTATTGCCCAACATCAAGCATTTACAAAACAAAAATTTTATGAGCGCAGTACAAAAGCAAATATAACAAATAAATAATACTAATACTAATACTAATACATAATAATAAAAATAATAACAATAATAATAAAGAAATAAAAAGTTAAATAAAATTGATGTGAGTATGCTACATGTAAAGAAACACGAAAGCGAGAGCAACTAGCAACTGACAAAGGGTAAATATACGATTGAAAATCAGAACTACAACTGCTTCCTAAAGTTACTAACTGTGTCATTGAATATATCGTCATACAGAGTATTCCCTAATCGCGACATATTGTAAAACGGTGCATGTAAGAGAGTATTCGTCCGTGGATTCGACATAGTAAAAGTCACCGAAAAACGTGAAGATGCTCTAGGGACAAAGAAGTTAAGGCAAGATAGTAACGTAGGGCTATCAATTTTATTGTTCACAAGCTTCCAGACAAACCGAGCAGCATATAAGTCTCTGCGTGCAGCAAGAGACCGCATGTCATGACTCTGTAGAAGATGATGGTTGTCTGTTCCACGAGGAGGATAGACACCTTGTATCTTAAAAGAAAGATACTTTAAGAAGCGACGCTGTATCTTTTCTAAAGACAATTGATAGCTAATATAATTAGGAGACTAAGCAACAGAGCAATATTCAAGTTTGGTTACCACAAACGAATAATATAAAGTCTTAAGGACAGAAGTATCATCGAAGTATCTAGAGCTACGCATCAGGAATCCCAAGGTTTTGGACGCACCAAGACATGAAGACGATATATGGTCATTGAAGGAAAGACGAGAATCAAACAACACACCCAAGTCCCTGACAAGATCTACTTTAGGTAGAGATTGTCCGTGAATGTCATAGTGACATACAAGACTCGTCAATTTCTTGGTAAAGGTCATACAACAACATTTAGGAATATTGAAAACCAACCTATTGTCAATGCACCACTGGTAAAGAACATCAAGATCTTTCTGCAATAATAGTGAATCATCTTGCGAAGAAATACTGGAATAAATCTTCAAATCATCAGCATAACACCAAACAGGGGAAGTCAGAGAGGTTAATAGATCATCAATGAAAAGAGTAAAAAGAAGTAGTCCCAAGTCAGATCCCTGTGGTACACCCGAGCTAGAGATATATGTCCTAGGCGCATAACCAGAACAAAAACATAATTGATCCTATTGTGCAAGTAGGACTGCATCAAATGTATGAACGAAGAGCTCATACCAAAGGAAGACAACTTCCTAAGTAGAATTCCATGATCAACCATGTCAGAAGCACTAGAAAAGTCAGTGTAGATGACATCAACTTGGTTGCGACCATCCAAATGATCTGATATATATTGTGTAAGCGTGCCTGGATTCGTCACTGTAGACCTACCAGGTAAGAAACCCTGCTGATATAGATATATATGAGCGAACATTGTTATAAATCGTTTTGTAATTTATAAATAATGAAAATTAGTGGTACGTTTTACCTTTTTTGCTTATGGTGATGAATATATAATATTTATTAATGTTTAGCTCTAGAGTTGTGGAAATACCTGAAAGAAAAAATTGTATGAGGCGGAAGGTTGAAGAAGTATATTTCTCCTGGGCCAGGTACAAATTACTGTGAGCTCTATAATCGCCTTGGCTTTCTAAACAGGGATCTACAAACTAGCAGGTAAACCACAATATACACTTTTATTTAAAAAAATCATAATTCTATATCACTTTTTTAAGACAAAAAGTAATATAATACACAATTTTAAGAAAAAGAAAAAGGGAATGACGGTTTACTCTCCCCTTCTAGGAGCATTAATGTATCAGAAGATGGAGGGAAAGAAATATCTTACCTAGCCTACCTATAGAAGTTGTAACTAAAGCATTATATTGTGCAACAAATGATATACCTGCAGCTACTATGTTACGCTGAAAAAATATGTGTTCTAAAAGTGTAAGGGAGAGGAGCCTCTTTAAGATCTTATTTGAACTTACACTGGGAGAGATTATGGAAAAGGAAAGCGTCGATGACAAAGACGAGGACTGTTACTTATTTATATTGGAGAATAATATTTTTTTTTGTGTAGAAATACAGTATTATTTTTTTTTGTATTATTAAAAAAAAATAAATAATAGTATGGTTTGATTTTTATAATTTTTTTTAAATATATTAATAAATAAATTCAAATATTTGTTTTCTTGGAGTAGCGGTCTATTTTCTTAGTGGGTTCATTTTTTTTTTGATAGAACGAACTAAAACAATACTTAGCATTTCCACATATTACATGTCTTTATCAAAATTTTATTTACATAAAATCATACAAACAGAACTGTAAGAGAAAAACACATACACAATAACAGTACATTTCATTTTTCAGACGTTTTTATACAATTTTCATTTGAAACTTTTTGATCTAGGTTCCATACGAAAGGCAGGGTGGACGGGGATATGCCTGCGTACAAAAGTCAATTTATGTTTGCGTCAACGAATTTTAATGCTTCTAGGCTCATTAGATAGAGAATTTTTCAAAGAATTGAATGATAGATATGTAGCGCAAAATTACGTGATTGTCAAAAAAAAATAACAGGGGGCGCTGTTCTCAATTTATGTATAAAACTTGTTTTTTCTTTAAAAATTTAAATGGAACGTAATATTTTTAATATCGTAATATTGAAGCACATAAAAAACTGTAGAGAATGAACAAAACCGGATGTTACTACCTTTTTTCTTGACGAAGATATAGTCATAGAAGACAATCCAGAAAAATAAAAATGTTTAAATATAAATTTATTTATTTATTGCGAGTAATAATTTTATTTCAATTTTAAGAGAGCCACTAGACAGCGTATAGTTTGCTTTCACTTGAATTTTCATCATACTCTTCCATAAATGTCTTTGTTTCAATCTTCCCACCGATTTTTTAATTCATTGCATATGTTACGGTAGATTCTCTTTTTAAGTGTTTTCAAATTCCCTAGCTAGTTTTAAATTTCATGTCTTGTCTTTTTAGACATTGAAATAAAATAATAATAATAATAATAATATACTTTTATTACCCAACATATATACATCTAATTATAGAAAAACAGCAAAAATAATTCCCATAACTCATGAACTAAGTAGACAATAACAAGAAAAAATAACAAAATAATATAATTCATTAGTTATAGCCAAAGCATTTCCTTATTAGTAACGGGAGAGTATAAAAAGTGATTACTAATTCATCCCCGCCTATAACATGAAAGTAAGTAAAAGAATCTATTATACCTAAACATAAATAAGAAAATATATTGATTGACAAAGTAATATAAAGGAAAAGAAAAATATATTTAAATCAGAAAGTACAAAAAATAAGACAAAAAAAACTTCAACAAACGTTCAAAGTGTTCACCATTATTTTCAATATACATGTGTACTTTTCGATTAGTAGAGAGCACAGTTACTTCAATTTCGGAGGCAGTAATTGTTATAATCGCCTTTTTTTTGATAAACTATGTCTTTTATTCTGCCCAATAAATAAAAATGAAGAACATCAAGCAAGGCAAATAAAAACTCAATAATGTCTTCTTTCGGGATAATTTACGGAATATTGCCGCAAAGCAAGAATACATTTTCAAAGCATTGAAAATACATTCTGATCATGTCATAAGCTTCAACGTTAGAATATGACGTTTTACAAACTTAATAATTATGTGCAGGTGTCCAAAAAGGTTTAATTTGCTAAATACGTAAAAAAAAGTTTAACTACACGTGACACTTTCGATTTTCATGGCCCACCTTGGAAATTTCATAATAATGTAATTTAGTATCACTGTGCATGCCATGTTGTATGGAGAGGACAAGAAATTTTAAAAAATAATAGCTAGAGAATTTGAAAACATTTAAAAGGAGAAACTAACGTAACATATGCAATGAATTAAAAAATCGATAAAAAGATTGAAATGAATATATTTATGGAAGAGTATGATCAAAATTCAAATGAAAACGAACTATACACTGTCTAGAGACCCTCTTAAATTAAAATAAATACTCCCAATAAATATATAAATTTTATTTAAATTTTTTTATTTTCTGAATTACTTTCGTATGACTACCTTATCTTTGTCAACAAAAGAGGTAACAACTTCCGGTTTTCATCATCCTCTTCGGCTTCATATGTAGTTGAATATTACGACGCGACATTAAAAATACACCGTTCCATTTAAAAGAAAGGAAGAAAAAACAAGTAATATACATAAATTGAGATCAGCGCCCTATTTTTTTTTGGCAGCCACTTAATTTTGTGCAACATATCATTTAATTCTTTGAAAAATTGTCTATCGAATACACCCAGAAAAATTAAAATCCGTTGACAGACACCCGGTATGTATGTAAATCTAAAACATTTGTTTGTTTTATTTCACGTTAAAAAAAAATTAGGTATGGCCACCACACGACTTTCTTATACGTATGAGCGTTTCAAAGTACACAATTTTAAGAATTTTTTTATACAAAAATTATTCAGAACCCTATTCTAAGTACCTCGATTTTCTTAATAAATCGCTATAAAATGCATACTTTGCAAGATATTCGAAAATAGTGCTGCTCCATAAGTGTAAAACTGTTACTTCCGGTCCGAATTTTGAAATTCCATATATACAAAAAATATTGCAAATTTAGCTCTGAATAATTTTGTACTCTTGATAAATACAGGGTGAGTCATTAGTAGCCGCGTCTTCGATTGCTCTTTTGTGTTTTAAATAAAAGGGAAACCAATTAGTGGAAGGTCCATGGTTGCTTGTGGCGCATATTGCAAAAATACTTTAAGCTCTGACGCACTTCCGGTTTCACCGGAAACGCACGGAACTAAGGTTTTTTAAATAACTCACCCTATATATTTTTGGATTTTCTTGTACTGCTTTAAATTGTCTGTTCAACTGTTTTTTCTTTTTCAAAATTGAGCCAATGGTTTTTGAGTTATTAATTTTTTTTGAAAATATTTGACCAAAACACGTGTTCAGAAAAAAAATCATTATCACAGTGTTTTTAAAAGTAAAACCATTAACTTTGGTGATGCTCCTGGCAAAGAAAATTCTGCATCATTTGGTAAAGTTGTACTCGACAATACCTCAAAAAACTTTGTTTTTTCATAGCCTACTTCCTGAAATTTTCACATACCAAAAACTTATTTTTTTAAATGGAACACCAAGTATTTTATTGCGGCATTTTGTTTCTTTTTTTAATGTCTTTCATTTTTGTTAACAATGTCCTATACCTATCTTTTGTAATTCCTGAGATAATTACTATAGGAGTAATTAGCGGTCAATTAAAGAACTACGAGCGCTGTTGTTCTATGCACCAAAATATTCGTTCAACCAATGGAAGGCAGGAATGGCGCTTGACTTCCTTAGTCAACTGTCAAATAAAGTAAATGTTAAATCCAACTATCCCAAAAGTAATAATTTTACAGAATGAAGAGCATCGCATTTCAATTTTTTTAATTCCGGCAATGTCCAGTTGCAGTATTTAATTTTTGACTATGTTGGCTAACAACCAAATAAAATAAAGGTTATGTTTGCTGACATATTTGAAGATGTCTTCAAAAAGTTTTGAAAATCCGCCCGCGAAGATACTCTCCCCCATTAACATTTTCATCAAAGAAATAAGGTCCAATTGTGGAACTACCCACTATTATTCCCCACAGTTTTAATGACCAACGATTTTGAAAGTTTACAGGTGGGATAAAGTGAGGGGGTGGGGGGCTTTATGTGTTATAATAACGGAAATTGTGACGATGAACGTATTCACTTGAATCGAAGGTGGCTTCGTTGGTAAACAACAAAAAATTGAGAAAGCCAGGATAATTTATCTGCTGCCAATTGACAACAATGTAAGCGATTCTGAAAATTTCTTTCATCTAACCCTGTGTATGAATATACTACGGGTGAATTTCATGTTTCCCCATTATTTTAGATTCTCATATTTGACTTACATCTAACTGACGACTAATTTTCGTAGTACTAGTATGGGGGTGTTAGACTACACTCGCAAGTACCATAAACGTCTTATCCTCACCAGTTATTGCTTTTTCCGCTCTTTCATTCATATTCAATACTTTCTGTTCACTCAAACCGTCCACTTTATACTTTCGAAGGTTTCTGGCTTCGGTTGACTTCTACCAGGGATCGCTGTGCATAAAGTCTAGATGCTAGCAAATAGTTTCTTTCAGATTCACCAAAAACGTCAATCATATCTATTTATTAACTCTTCATTATGTAAAGTTTTCGGGTTCCAATTAACAACTCGTGCAATTTATTTATTTAAAACAGTATATACACTTAAAATTAATTACAATATAAAATATAAAAATAACGTATCACACTTAAAACTACCATTAATAAATTAAAATTAACACTTGTATTTATTTCTATTACTAATATCTCTGTTCGTATATTTATGTAACACTTCTATTTATATAACACGGCACTATTTATTTATTTCTATATATTTATTTCTACGCGAGTCGGCTACTTCTTAAGGAAGTTCTTATTCCGGAATTACTCCGCAATTATTTCTCCATCGGTGATCCAGCCGCCTTATATACGTATGAGAAGATTACTAGAACATACGGGCACAGTCCGGCTTTTTCTCCACATGTACGAGAAACGTTATAGTCTTTTCGCTATGCACGCCGTACGGCGTGGAGATGATTCATGGCTATTTACATTTCGTTTTTATACGTCGCGCTGAGATGATTTACAACCTTTTTTTTAACGTCGCCCGGTCTGCCTCATATATGTATATTTCGTTACAATTAGAATAATTCATTTGGATGATAACTAATAGCGATGCTTTTATAAGTTTGATGTAAATGTATACCGACTTTCTTTAACAGTTGACTCAGTCAGCCAGCCACATTTCAGCCTTTATTGGATGAATATTTGGGTGCATAGAACAGCACTCGTAGTTCCTTAATTGACCGCTAATTGCTCCTATAGTGATTATCTCAGAAATTACAAAGGACAGGTATAGGACAGTGTTAACAAAAATGAAAGAGAATAAAAAAAAAACTAAAATGCCTTGATAAAATACTGGGTGTTCCATTTAAAAAAAATAAGTTTTTGGTATGTGAAAATTTCAGAAAGTAGGCATTGAATAAACAAAGTTTTTTGAGGTATTGTCGAGTGCAACATTACCAAATGATGCAGAATTTTCTTGGCTACAAGACCATCAAAGTTAATGTTTTTACTTTTAAAAACAATGTGAAAATGATTTTTTTTCTGAACACGTGTTTTGGTCAAATATTCTCAAAAAGAATTAATAACTCAAAATCCATTTGGTCAATTTTGAAAAAGAAAAAACAGTTGAACAGAGAATTTAGAGCAGTACAAGAAACTCCAAAAATATATAGGGTGAGTCAATTAAAAAAAATATATTCCGTGCATTTCCGTTGAAACCGGAAGTGCGTTAGAGCTTAAAGTATTTTTACAATATGCGCCACAGGCAACCATGGATCTTCCACTTATTGTTTTTTCTTTTATTTAAAACGCAAAAGAGCGATCGAGGAAGGGGCTACTAAATGACACCCTGTATATACAAAATGCATAATTTACGACATATTTGCAAGAAATCGCTATTCGGTAAGAGTAAAAGTGGCAATTCCGGTCCAAATTTTAAAATATTTTTTATAGAAAAGGTGTTTAAAACTAAGTTCTAAATACTTTTATACCTGTAATGTACCTGTCTAAAAAGCATGACTTGCGAAATATTCCCAAAAAACTGATATTCGATAGGAGTAAAAGACCTACTTCCGGTAGGATTTCAGAAACCTTTTTAAATAAAATTGTTCTCAATTTTAATTTTAAATACATATGAATTCTTTATAAATTTGTTTAAACTCAGTAGTTGACGAAATATTTGAAAAATTCGATTTTTTTACTGAAGTAAACTACTACCTCCGGTCTACCGATTTTACTGAAAAACTAATAAGATATCAAGAGGAGGATTATACACGTAAATACAAAATTTGGAATTGATATCTACAGCGGTTTGACCGCTATCGTGGTCACACGCACAGAGAGAGAGACAGTTTTTAAAAACCAATTTTTTGGTATCAGGGGACTTCGAAACGTGGACATTTGCAAAAATCTCGAGGTCGAAATTTTCGTCATCACAATACTTCCTTATACTACGTATGTGAAAGTAAAATATATACTTTTACTAATTTTGGTTTTTTTTTTCACCATTTTATTTAATTCAAACTTTGACACTTTGTGCACTAACCTTGTAAATACATATTCGAATTGATTCAAAGCGCCGAAAAGTGTGTGCGATGAAAAAAATAACAGCAAAATTTCAATTCGAGTGACAATTTCGTTTTTGAAACGCAAACAATAACGCGCACAATTACCCATCGACGCCGCTACGCAAAGTGTGCAATTGCGAAACGTCACACACTAGAGAGAAGCACGCTCACATTCACAACTGTCGAATATACAGATCCGCTATTAAATACGAACAAATAACTAATTTGCAAAAACGATTGCCGCATTTGCATCTAATGAATAATTCATATGTATTCCTACTGATGCGTTAATTATTATATGAAACAACCAATTCAATATTCCCCCGGATCCCGCTCGTTCGCGGCGTCGACGTCGCTGGGAGTCCCGGTTCACTCTCCTCGTATAAGGGGAAAATTTTCAGACAGACGTCGAAACGACGGAAGGATGTCGACTGCTTCGGTTCCCCTCCGTTCAGGATCGAACAATAAAAAAATGTCGACGTTTAAAGGCACCTACCAAGTGGAAAACAATTTATACACTGGAATTTGTATTCATTACTGCGAGTTCGGTCGCTAATTGCCGTACTCTCGGGTCAGGGACTGAAACACCATCGAGAGACCTTCTTTTAATTAAAGAACAACACTCTTTAGTGCGGTTACGGGCGCTGCAATAACTGGAAGCGTTGAAAAGCGTGTCTGCAGTATGCCCTGTGCCGCATGCAAGTGAAAAGCAAATATTTTCTTCGGTAAAATGGGGTTGAACCATCAACTGTACATGTGGGTTTATAATTACTGGGTTCTATTTGTCTATATAATAAATAACTATTATAGAAACATTTCTAGAATAAAAAAATCTACAAAATTTGACGAATTGCAGAATACTTTAAGAGGAGCGTTTACCTATCGAAAATTAAGGCATCGCCGTTTCGCGTTTTTTAAACTTATTTTGTAATTTTAGTATCTCAAATTTGGGTTAATGATGCAAAAGGCATAAATTTACAATGTCCAGGACAGTTTTTGTACTAATCTATTTTCTTAAGAAAGTTATGTGTTTTAGAAATAACCACAAAAATTTTTAAAGATAAAAAACATTGAACAGTAAACATTGTCACACACATTTTACACGAGGTTTTTCCAAGCTAATCACATCGTCTATCCCCACTTTACGGTATCTCTACCGGTTCTAGCGAAGACTAGCGGCTATTGCAGAATTAAATGCGAGCGACAGTTTAGTTCCAAACTATCACTCACATTTAAATGTCATATATATATATATATTCGAATGTATAATAATATAACAGTTATGGGCAAGCGAAAATTGGCTTATTATAAAACATCAACAACATCAACAGTTCCGTTAGTACTCATTTTTTATACATTATGTTTCCTATCTATAGTATTTCTTTATCTTTGACGGAATCTGTGAATCTAACCGAAGCGCTGTGACAGAACCGAATATCGTCTGCCTCCACCAACTCACACCCCCTTTCGTCTACCCGTCCCGCGAGTAATATAAGTTGCATAAGTTTCTATTTGTTAGTAAACGCGCCTCTTAATATACAGACATTTATTCGTCTACCATTGCTATTAATAGTTACAATAATAATTTATGTGTCGGAGTTTCTTAATATCTGCATACGTACCTATTACATCGGCCATTTCCAACAGGAAAAAGAGCAGCAGAGTAGCAGAATTGTTGTAGAATGCAACATGATTAAGCCGTATTTGTTACGTGGCACGGTTTACTGCATCAGTATTATTAATAATGAATTACATTTTTAATGAAAAATGAAATTACAAATATTCTTTAATTGATATATTGGAGTTCGTTCGTTTTGGTGAGTAGTGCATACACGTATGGGCCCAATTAGTTGTCAATTTCTGGTCTGGTGGTCAAGGTTCATAATACAAACAAACAGCACAGTAATTTTTCTCCCATGTAAATTATATGGTGTGGAAGTAAAAGTGTATTTCTAAGAATTTTAATAAAGATTGCCTACATAAAAAGACTTTTTTAGTGATAGGTATGATGTGCGAAATGTGTTCTAGTGATTTATTATAGTTTAACACAGAAAATACTTGTATTCTCAGATTTATAGACAATACAATATTGTATTTACAACAAACAGTGATTCTTTTTTCTGAAAGATTTTATTTATACCTACCTAGTAAGTAATTTATTTTTTTCACGTTTATATTCTTTAAAAAAAAACATGAAATTATAATTACCAAAGAATTTTGCTGAACTTCTATATGCAAATCTTTTATTAAAATAACTTTCCTTGCTGGATACAATTTAAATATTGGTTTTTTCATTGACGTAGGTATATTGCTTTGTATTATTGAGATAGTTAAACTTGCAGTTTCTTAAAGATTTTCAGCAGAATAGAAGAAAAAACAGTCACTGTTTGTTGTAAACACAAAGATATATTGTCTATAAATCTAAAAATACAAGTATTCTATGTGGTAAACTATAAGCAATCAAACGTAAATAAAACAAAACAAGCTTGTTGAAATACACTTTAATGACTAAAACTGGACAATTGTTTCACCACACAGTGCCTTCTTCAGCAATGACTAAACAGATATATTACAAAGTATACATCTGATGTGTATCTGTTGTGAGAGGTAAAAAAAAAGGGGGGAAAAGGAAACTACTAAACAAACAAATTAAATAAAGGAGATTTTATAAGATTGTATTTAGATTATGCTATTTATTTACAACATTCTTTTTATTCTAAAACGTTAGAAAGATTTAATATCAAAGCTGATTCAAGTTGCTTTATTTATATAAGCACTAGTAATAGTGCTTATATAAATAAAGCAACTTTAATGTTTAAGAGCAATTCTTAAAATGAGCTTAGCTCTTCAGGCACTTTACCAAAAGTCAATAATTTCTAGTAGTATATCATATGCAATTGTAAATTAGTAGTAAGTGAGTTTAAACTGTAAAACAATCACATTTGTAGTTACTGCACAAAACTAGGTATTTGCTATTGCTATTAGTTAAGGTTTCTGGTAATTGGAGGACTAATATTTAACTGATGACTGATGTAATACAAAAGTATTGTAATTTAAGTGATTTTTCAAATAAATCAAACACATTTATAACAAACAATCTACAGTGTGTGTTTGTGCAATGGAAAAATACATATACGAATACTTTGAACAATTTTATGCAGCCAACATAACAATTTCATGCTTTGGTGTAATTTGCGAGTATGTGCAAACCATAAATAAATAAATTTAATATTGATACCAGTTCATTTAGAACGATAGAAAACAGTTTATGTTGATTTCAAAATTACAAATAGGTTATAGTACTTTCTTATCAGTAATGGGTGTATTTGATTTACACATTAACATTTAGAAATTGTTAAGATGGAGATGTCCTTCTTTATTTATTCTACCACCAGAACAGCGCCTAAATATTTAATTTACGAAATAAATTGTAATGCTTACTTGTAACTACAATATTGTCAAATATGTAATATAATTAATAACCTGTAATTTTAATTCATGTTACGTTAAAGTTGATTAATGTATGCTGATGATTTTCTAAATTATTGTTAAAAAAACCTTTAAACTGCGATAATAGGATTATAATATGGTTGATCGGTGAATCAATTGAATACACCCGTTATACCCGGTGTCCCAGCGAAGCAACAATGTTCATTAAAAGCATAATTCGACTATATGAACTTACTGTTTGTTTTGACATTTCAAGACACGTTCTTTGGAAACAACTAACTAACTATTCACATAGTTTAGAAATTCAAAAAAGTTAAATGGAACACATTTTATTTACGTGGCTTTGAAAGGTACTAAAAATTTACTATTTAAAAATACCTACGTCCTTGCACCTGATTGAAATGTTGATTGATTAAATTGATTTCAGAATATGATTTGCCATGACTTATTCCTACCTTGTGCTATAACTTTAGATCAAGGATAAATTGACGCATATAAAACGCTATAACATTACATAATTCTGGTGATTTTCAATTTTATGTTTAATTTCTAGTTCAGTTTTAAGTTCAGTAAATTGCCAGATCTAAAACTGCTTAAGATGAACAGATTTGTTCATATTTTGACTTAATGAAGGACGTTATCATTGTTACAGGTTTACTTTGTGCCTTGTTATGGTCCGATCCCGGCAATGATATACAAGGCTGGGGTGAAAACGATCGCGGCGTCTCGTTTACTTTCGGTGCGGACGTCGTCAGCAAATTCCTAAACCGTCACGACCTAGATTTAATATGCCGTGCTCATGAAGTGGTAGAGAACGGCTATGAGTTTTTTGCTAAGCGGCAGTTGGTGACAATTTTCTCAGCACCTAACTATGGCGGTGAATTCAACAACGCTGGTGGTATGATGAGCGTGGATGAAACACTAATCTCTCTCTCTCTCTCTCTCTCTCTCTCTCTCTCTCTCTCTCTCTCTCTCTCTCTCTCTCTCTCTCTCTCTCTGTCTATGTGTGTGTGTGTGTGTGTGTGTGTATCTGTCTGTCTGTCTGTGTGTGTGTGACCACGATAGCGGTCAAACCGCTGTAGATATCAATTCCAAATTTTGTATTTACGAATATAATCTCACTCTTGAGAACTGATTAGATTTTGAGCAAAATCGGCAGACCGGAAGTAGTAGTTTACTTCATTGAAGAAATCGAATTTTGCAAATATTTCGTCAATTACTAAGTTTAAACAAATTTATAAAGAATTCAAATGTACTCAAAATTAAATTTGAGAAAAATTGTTTTAATAAAGTTTTTCGAAATTCCTACCGGAAGTAGGTCTTTTACTCTTATCGAAAATCAGTTTTTTGCGAATATCTCGCAAGTCATGCTTTCTAGGCAGGTACATTACGAGTTTAAAAGTATTTAGAACATACTTTTAAATATCTTTTGTGTAAAAAAAATTTCAAAATTCAGACCGGAAGTACCACCTTCACTCTTATCGAATAGCGATTTTTTGAAAATATGTCGTAAATTATGCATTCTATATATATTTATGAAGAGTACACAAGTATTTAGAGTTGGATTTGGAATATTTTTTGTATAAATGAAATTTCAAAATTCGGACCGAAAGTAACACTTTCATACGTGTCGTGTGGTGGCCACACCTCATTTTTTTACTTTATGCCAATGCTGCCCTTGTGTCTCTTGATAGATATATAAATCTAGTGATAAGAAGAACAAAGAAGTGATATTTGTTTTTGTTTGAACATTTCCACTAAACATATCCGCTCTCGCTAGTTGTATGCAGAGATAGT
The DNA here is from genome assembly GCA_963170755.1 of Amphimallon solstitiale. Lineage (NCBI taxonomy): Eukaryota > Metazoa > Arthropoda > Insecta > Coleoptera > Scarabaeidae > Amphimallon > Amphimallon solstitiale. Next base: position 91,796,172 of record OY720678.1, read on the forward strand.
GATTTTATATACAGGTTCGGTCTGATTTTACCTTGCATGCGAACTAAAGTCCATGTATTGAAACGAACCTTGTTGCCAGTATTTACATACATGTGGGCAGTGGGCACGTACTGTTCGACGCTCGACGACTGGCCGATACGATCATAAGATTCCAATACAATGCATGTGTGCATGTTGCAGGAGTTATCTTCATTTTTAGGTACTATTCCCATTCGTACTATTCTTAAAAAAGTATCTTAAGTTAATATTATAAGAATTCCTTCGGATTTATTATTTTTATGATTGAATTTAATATGGTTTCGCTGAAGATCTAATTTTCGGCTCGCGTATGTATATCTGTTAGGTAGGTACGGTTTTGCAACTCTTTTCGTGTTATTTACGGAATGCCGCATGCAAAATAATCATAGGCCAAACCTGTATAATTTTACATGGAAATCAATACTGGCTTACATGTTTCTGTCATGTGTGTCTTGTATAAAATATATACAATTTATATACAATTTTCCATTTAATTAGTTATAGGCTTAAGAGTTTTCTTGTGATAAAAATTACTAGAGACCGGGCACGAGAGGCCCATGACTCCACGCCCACGGGCGCACTATTGAAATTTTGTATTTTTAAAGAATTTTTCATTTTACTGATATAATTGGATAACAAGTGGGCTGTGATCTATAAAATACATGAACATTTTGTAGTTCAAATCGAGTAAATTCTCCGTAGTTTATTTCTCTTATGAAATATAAGGTAAATAGAATAAATTTTAAAAACACCTCACGCTTCTACCTACGCCGATGAAGTAAGGAATTTAACAGTAAAATCAACTTTTTTTTTTTGGCTGGCCGTTTTCTCCACGAAAACAGATGTGCAGTTCACCATATGAATACTGTTACCAGCAACTGCGTGATGTTATAGACTATTTCTTTTGTCCATCGTAGTTTCGGCCTGATACGTCCGGTCCATAATAATTACCTGTTGTTATAGAGTCTTTTTAAAGGTAATTGATTGCTTTGTTCATTTCAACCTTTTGATAAGTGAAACTATGTTATGATAGGCCAATATTCCTAACAACTACTTAATATCATGTTTAATCATGATGTTTTACTAAAGCACTCTAATGACAATCAGGGTGTCCCAACAAGGTCCATTTTTATGTTTTTTAAATGGAATGCTATGCACTTTTTTACATTTTAAGATAGTCCTTAAAGGGCTGATTAAACTGACATAAACTTGTATTTGCAGATTTTTAAATGTTTCTGAGATATGGCGATTTTTCGTTAATAATTGTACAACATTTGAAAAGTTGCTATGAAATAATGATTGATGATAAAATACCCATTATGGGCACATTTAATAGATATATCTTTTCAGTATGTGAAATTAATGTTTATTTTGGCATATCTACGCATGTTCTTTAGAATTACATACTATTCGCTAAAGTTGAAATTCTAAAAAAAAATGGTATATGTATTTATATGTCATTGAAAACTACTTAAAATTTACCAATTTAAAATATATACTTTCTAGTGCATGTGGGCGATATTGCAAAAGTTATAGGATATTATATCTGAATAAACCCGATTACGATTTAAAAATATGAGTTGACTTAATAATTACACATAGTATAACTAAAATTAATCGAAAGGAGTTACTTCTAATATTTTCTTTTGACAAATAAGTAATTTTTATTAAAATTTTAGAACTCATAAAATGAAAAGTTTGGAAGTTCATGAATTAACAATAGTTAAAATATCGCAGTCGTTCTGTGTCATAAAATTGTTTATCGTCATACATAGATTTATAACTTCACTTGAAAAGCAAACCGTCAACACAAGTACCTATTTAAATGTACGTTATTGAAAACTTCTATACCTTTCGCAATATCTTGTAGAATATATAAGATACTATTTTCAAGCATCACAGTAATTAAGTTATCATATAAGTAACAAATTAAAAAATCTTCTTGAATGTTCTCTTAATAAAGTTGTTAACATAAAGGACGAAAGTTTATGCACACTTGTATGAGAATTTTCTTGAACGCATAACAAAATAACCTTTTGTGTATCTACGTTGTCTACGGCAGCAGTAACACGGCTTCTCTAGTACAATTTTATTATTTATTCAATATAAATTTAAACACTATATATCTTCAAGAAGAATATCACATATACTCATTAAATGTTAAATAATGATCAAACATTAGCGAATATGAACATACCCTTTGGGGCTTCACTTTTTGTCAAGAATGCTGTTTCCCCTCTTCTGTCCTCTTTGATTTAAATAGTTCTTGTCAGAAAATGACATTAAATATATAAATTTAACAAAGGTTAACTATTTGAAGCAATTTTATGATTTACTAAATCTCCAGATTTTTTATTTCTATTAATTTCTAAAGATTCTAAATGCTGTACAAATAATTTTAATTACAACCAACATGAAATGTTGGCATTTATAACTTTTTAAAAGTTCGGAAATGCCACTATATTCACATTTACTTCCCGCCCTCATTTCCCACCATCATTTTTTTATGTATCATTCACAAAACTATGCCACAGATGCTACTTACACTAGTTCTAATTTTGCTCGCTAAAGGCGCATTCCTTGTGAAGAATAGTCTATGCCAAAACCTTTACCAGAATTTTTATCACAAATAATTATTAATTTTGTGGTTGTAAATAAAATAGTATACAAACCTTGGTGAAAAGTTTCATTTCTGTCTTGAGATAAAGTTAACCTCGATGCTCCCCATCTCTGTTAACTACTTAGTCTCTCGACAGTAATAAAACACCTCCGTATATAATATACTATTAAAACTGATTGACTGATAATTTAGAAAAGGGCAAAAAAAGTCTATAAAAAACTCGTACATCGAATTACGAAATTTAGCTTTTGGAATGATTTATACATGATGATAACTAGAAGAATCCATAAATAGTATAAATTGGCAGCTATTATAACCAGTCTTTAAAATTACGTAGATTTACGTAAGGCCATATCTTGGAGGGTTTTGGGGGTTCAAACTCTCCATCGAACAAATGAAGTGAGGTATCTCCTATATGCACCTGCTAAAAGTGTTACATCTTCATTACACATAAGTGATTGAATGCGTTAATGTACATTCCCATATATTATACATATTTCGCCTTCCACTAAGGTTTCAATTTGCATTTTGTAGTTCTTGGACAGATATCTTACTACGGCAGGCTGTGCATTTTTTTTGCCGTACATATAATATCCATATACACGTCTTTGCATAGATGAGTATATTATACCGCGAGGTCAAAAATTATATTGATAAACGTTTGCCATGGAATGTAAAACGTCCGTCTTAGGTATCATTCTTTTGAGATAATTCTAATTAAATTATCAGGTGCACTCTCATACTGAAATTTGACCGACATAAAATTTGTAAATATATGTTTATTAAAAATATTTTATTAAAAATTAATAAACAAATTACAATAAATGGTCAAAATGACCCCCGCCTTGTTCGATGCACACGTTTACGCGACTTTTCATGCTATCAAAAGGATTTTGCAACATTTGTGGCGTTATGGTTGCACATACTTAAATAATCTCTCAGGAGTTCTAAAAATTCTATTTTTGCAATAGGGGAACACAATATAGTCCATAATAGTCAAACCAGGTGACCTCGGAGGAAACTCAATTTGCGTATGCAAACTTATAAGTCGATCAAAAAACTCACGGAGAAAGGCTATATTTTCTCATGTCGAATTTTTGGACTGCGCCGTTGTAATTCCTGTTTCATCAACGTTATATACTCTTGCAGGATTATACTTGATCATCTCCATTGCTGGTTCAAGAAGGTCAAAAAATGTATTAACATTTTCTGGAGTAAACCCTTTTATTCTGGATTTTGATATGCCTTGTGGTTTCCTAAGAGATAGAACCGAATGACGCTTAAAAAACCCTTTCAGCCATTTTTTTTCCAGTAGCTGCGTTCTTCTGAGAAAAAGGATGTCGTAGACCATTTTTAAAGCTACCTGGTAAGCAAGGCGCCTAATATCAGCAATACCTATCCCACAATATCGTCGATCCATTTCTAAACAATAAGAAACTAAATCGTCCTCCATTTCAGTAGAAAGTGCAGGTTTTCTTCCTAAACGCATATTAACCAACTGTTCTGGAGTTTTGTCAACTTGTTTGACATAATCTTCTAATGTTGATTTTGGTACACCGAAAGATTTTGACGCTTTCATATATCCCATTTCCTTTGCACCGCCTAAACTGTGATCCAAAAAAAAACTACGAATCGTGGTTCGAATGGTTACCACTGCCATCTAACGGAAAGCAGTGGTATCACGAAAATAACACAGGACATGCTTGCTTTGACTTCTTACACTGCACTGGAGTCAATTTCCGATTACTGCTTTGGTTAGTTTCTCAGATACACCAGTATACGAAATTAAGCGACTATCCGAAATTAGGCGACTTTCCTCTATCGTTAAATTCCTTTTGTGTTTCTAGATTGTTGATATTAAATTTCTCATAAAATGTCTCAATTATATTAGTCAATGCAATTAGTTTGTCACAAAAACCACATTCATTGATTGGAAATCACGAAATTCTAACTTAAAATTAGAAGGGGCAAATCCCTTATATCAAAGTTTACTAAAAATTGAATACTATTTTCTATTAGATAATCTACGAAGGTATCATTTCACTACATCATCAGTTAATTGGTTTTAAAACATTGTCCTAATTATACCTATTTACTTACCCCTACTACTCCCATACTGTTGTCGAGTGTATGGATGTAAAGTTTTTAAGTTAATACTCTTACAGGGTCAACGTAGTTTCACATACCAAAGCTTTTATTTGATGGTACAGTTTGAGATGATTTAAAACTCAGTCAGGAGAAATATACCAAATATAAGATAAAATTGCAAAAATTGTATTTCAATATTGATTTATTTTAAAATTATATCTAAAACTCTTATTTTTTTGGTTAAATTTTAAATATGCAACAAACCTACACAACATGTAAGCACATGCAGTCTATAAGTGTAAAAACAAATTCTAAATAACAGTTTAATGTAATTCTGTAATATATGTTTGATGCTTAATCATAATACCATCGTACCATATCAGCAAGTAGAGCAGAAGAATAGTGAATTTACTCTAGCATTTTTGAATAGACATACATAAACAACATGCAAGCACCCATGCCTAATTACATGGAAGCTTGTCTGTTATACAAGTATATATGTGCAATAAACATTGACGTTGAAGGGCTACTTTGGAAATTTTGGGATAAAAAATATTCATTGGACATTCTGTATATATTTCTAGTTTATATCCTAAAAGGGTTATTTTATAATCCATCTACTTAATGCAAATTATTCAAATGGAGCTTAAAACAAGAAAACCTCTTTGTACAGTATTCGAATCGAACTGGGGCTTTCCCAATAAAGTGTTTCAGCCTTATTCATAATCATCACCCTAATAGGGTGTTAGTATGCTACTAGTAAGTAGCTACTAACATCCTACTAAGACGCTATTAATTTACCTTATTCATAAACGCTTATTTAGTGGCTAGTAAGTACCGCGCGATCATTTAAATTCTAAATTAGAGCAGTTTGTGAAATTTAAATTAAGTTGGTATATAAGTACTAATTTACAATTTGAATTGTCAAAATGACGTTTCAAAATGTTTGATTTAGAACATAACATTTTTCTTACTGAAAGTTATTTTAAAAACGCCGAACGACAAGAGAATGGTGAATGGACATATTCAGTACCGCACTGCATCAATGATTTTCAAAATGCCTTCCCTAATTTTCCTGCGGATTATCAAAAATTAGTCCAAGAAACTTACACATGTGTGGCGAAATTTCGTAATGTTGGAACTGTAGGTAGAAAAGCTGGTAGTGGCGCGCCCAAAAAAAGGACTCCTGAGATTGTGGCAGATGTTGCAGAAAGAATGAAACAGTCTCCCAAAAAATCTCTTCGCAGATTAGCCCAAGAAATAAACCTTTCATATGGAACTTGTCAAAAAATTTTAAAAGAAAATTTAAATCTTTATCCCTATAAGATTAACGTCGTTTAAGAGCTATTCCCTCGAGATTTTCCTGTACGAATAGAATACTGTCAGTGGTTTTTGAATAATTTAAATAACACTTTGGATTTAACATTTTTTTCTGACGAAGCATGGTTTCACCTATCCGGCTATATAAACAAACAAAATATGCGTATTTGGTATTCGGAGAATCCTCATGAGTTTATTCAATCGCCTCTCCATCCGCAGAAGATTAGTGTTTGGCTAGCGGTTTCTAGAAGGCGTATATTTGGACCTGTGTTTTTTGAAGGAACGATAAATGCTGAGAGATATCGAAATAATTTACTTGAACCGTTTTTACAAAATCTTCATGATGACGAACTTTTACATGGGTATTTCCAACAGGACAATGCAACAGCTCACAAAACATGGGAAAGTATGGCTCGAATTCGCGAGTTTTATGATAATCGAGTCATTGAATTTCCGCGTCGCAGTCCGGACTTAACGATTCTTGATTATTTCATTTATCCGTATCTGAAAAACACAGTTTACAAAAATAATCCACGAAATCTTTAAGAACTACAAGAGGCAATTTCTAATGCATGTAACGCTATAACCGTTCAGATGTTGGCAAATGCTTTTGAAAATATGAAACGGAGGGTTAACAGTTGCATTGCAACAGGGGGAGAACACTTTGAACACCTTTTGTAATTCACAATAAAACTAATTTATCTTGTAATGCTTTCATTTCCATTAAATTTAAATCGATTACACATAAGATTCACAAATGTCACAAAGTATAACATAACCGCAAATTTCAATTAATCAATAATTGACATTCTGGACAACCTAATAAAAAAATCCCGCCTGCTATAATTTAGAATTTAAATGATCGCGTGGTAGTAGGATGTTAATAGAAAAATGGATATGGCAACAGGGTAATATGAAGAACGATCGTGCGCACTGATGTACAAATTTAAATTTGCGGTAATCACAATAGAAAGCAAATATTAAAAGATTAGAATTTACAATTTCAGATTAACTAAAATCTGCAAAATAAGAACGCACGATTATATATAAATTGAATGTATAGCAGAAAAAGCTTTCATGGATTATGAACAAATACATGTTAGAGCAGAATAGCAAGAAGTTGAGGAAGGTCAAGTTAATGGGGCTCTAAATCCAAAAGTGTTCTAGAAATGGCTTAATCCACTGGAAATATATAATTCAATAACAATAGAATTTTTAGGTACTTATACAAAATATATGTAGAATGAAATAAAATAAGTTACAAACATGATAATCAATAGGTGGAAAGACGTTATAGGTACTACACATTAAATTATATATATAGTTTATTCTTATATTTTGCATTAATAATAATCTATGCGATGCTAAGGCAAGGATTTGTGATACACTTGCAAGGTAAAATGACTGTACCGATGACTTAGAGAATTTGGAACAAATGTTGATTAAACAGGAGATTTGAAGTAATTCTTCATTAAAATAAAATACTAAGAAAAATGTAAACAATATTAGGTGATATTAGTATGATTTCGGAATGGAGATATGGAAGGTATTTTGATTAGTGATAATTGATATGCATGTTCAAGATATCTGTTAAGTCCATCACGAACACTAACGACCTGTGTTAAAATATAAGACTCCATATATCAACGAGAAATGTCTTTTAAAAAGCATTTGAAATTATGAAGAATAAATTTCTGATGTTCGAAAGCTTGCTTACAATTCTGCTGAATGTCTTCGTTTCCACTATAAGTTTAACAAAAACAAAGAATTGGCCGGTTCTGATTGCTTCAGATCATTTCGAAAAACCCCGATCTCTCTTTTCGAAAAGCTAAGGGTGTATCCTTAGGACGGGGCGAAGGAATGAATCATGTGGATGTCGGGAACTACTTTCAACTCTTACAGTCTGCGCTAGAACAAAATGAACTGTTTGACAAACCTGGTTCTCAGATCATGTAATAAAGCTGAGAGGAGGGCACGAGATGTTTTTACCATAACCTCAAGAAAAAAGGGGGAAACGGTGACGTGTATAGCCTGCTGCAATGCCGAAGGCACCCGTGTGTTTCTTCAAAGGAAAAAAATACAAGAAACACGAATGGAAGGATTTACTGCCACCTGGTTCAAAAATTATTATGTCCAAAAAATCTGCGTACGTTACTTCAGCCATTTTTATGCAGAGGTTTAAAAATAATTTTTTTCCACTTAAGGAAGAGAGAACAACATTGCTAAAACTAGAAGGTCATGTTTCCCATTGCAATTCTGTTGATCTTTTGGAAACCGCAAAAGCGAATAATATATCTTATTGTGTTTACCACCGCATACTACACATTTCTTACAACCTCTGGACAGAGCCTTTAAAGACCTATTACTACCGAGCCTGTAGAGAATGGATGCGAAGCCATCCAGGTAGAAAAAAAAAGGGATGTGGCCACCACACGATTTTCTTATACGTATGAGCGTTTCAAACTATACAGTTTTAAAAAGCACTTTTATACAGAAGTTATTCAAAATCCTATTCTAAGTACTTCCATTGTCTTAATAAATCTCTATAGAATGCATATTTTGCAATATATTCGAAAAAAAGTGCTACTCGCTAAGAGTAAATGTGTTACTTCCGGTCCGAATTTTTAAATTACTTGTATACAAAGAATGTTGCAAATCTAGCTCTTATTACTTTTGTACTCTAGATAAATATATATAGTGAACTGGTGTTGATTATGTGACAACACCAGTCAAATACCCACAAACACATACAGTCACCCTTTAAAACCCCTTGAATACAGGCAACCATATATACATCGGCGATGCATTATGTTTGGACCCTTGTATAAGAGTACAGGTAAAAATTCCTAAAAATTAATACAGATTTTACTAACAAATCTAGTAAATTCTGAGAAACCCATCAAATTTTAAATATTAGAAAGAAATTCACCCCCAAATTTAGAAAACCAAACCAATGACTACTCTTTTCAGGAACCCCAACTGAAACCCCCGTATTAAATACTAAATAATAGAGTTAAATACCTGATTAGTTTAAAATACACATTAGTCTTATTTTTATACTTATATTTAGCAAATTTCCACAATACAACAATAATTAGTTAAATGTTATATAGGCAAAGTAATTATATAAAATGAATCTGACAGCCATTACAAATGGACAATTTTAAATTACAAATTTCAACATTTATTACCACACTATGAGCATATAATTGAGTACCATTTTATAGTGTGATTTCTCAAGAGTAAATTGTCACAAAAAGTTACAGGTTCAAGGTTAAAGCAAGGTTGATAGTATCGAAAGTATCATCTCAAACTTTGGCAAAAGTATTGCACATGCATGACAAATTGTTATCTAAAAATGCATAGCTTAAAACTAAAATAAACTAATGGTGAACATAAAAAACATTTAAACCATAAACTAGTTTACAAGTTACAAGCATGGTAACAAACAATAAAACTCTTAGATGCGCACATTTAAGTTAAGCATCATTTTAATTTTCAAATTTCGACGCGCCATTTTGACAAAGGCATATTTAATTCCAAATATTTCCTATAAGTAATCAAAGTAATTATAAATTCACTCTAGCAGTTACAAAGTCTAGCAAGACGCTTTTATGTTGGAATATTTTTCAATGTCATATTTACTAGTTGAGTACAGATATTTAAATAAGCATTTTGAATAATTTGACAGTTGTCAACATAGGTGAAAGAAAAGTTTTATAATATTAATTACAAGCTATTTAGATAACTTAAAAAAGGTGGTATAGATTAAGAAAAGGTCATAGTTTCATGTTATAACAGTAATTCGTAATTAAATTAAAAGACCATTTAGTTATTACATTTCAAAAACTAACCACACTAATTTTTTGTATAAAGAAAGATTTTAAAAAGAATTAAAAGATGAAAAAATATTGTATGTATTTATAAGTTTAATTTGTAAAGGTAAAGTTCTACTAAAAAGGCATTTTAAGCCAAAATTCTGATATTTAAATTTATTTTATTAGCGTCAATGACGTCACCAAAAAAATGACAGTCGAAATGCTAAATTTGCCCTTTAATTTTTAAAAAAAATGCGTTTTTCTAAAAGAAAACGAATTAAAGTAATTTTATTATACCGATTGAAAGACGAATTAATTTAACTAAGATAAAACATGATTCCACAAATATTCAAAAATAAACTTGCCCGTAAAAAGACTTTGTAAAATTCTACCGTATAAAATTGCCATGGTTACGACGTCCACAACAGAGATTGATATAAAAAGGCACACCCGACGAGAAGCAAGGATTATTCATCGATTGATTTTTTTTGTGAACAGTCATTAACGGGCCATTTACTTCGATTCATTTTTTTGCGATCATGCAAGCATCAGTCGATTAAGTATTATGCGATTTATTTTATTTGTGATCATCCATTGAGTTGATAGACGCGTAAATTTTCATTATCGATCCATATTGATATCCAGTCGATGTCAAAGTTGATACATCCAAACAAGCCATAAAGTGTCTGCTGAATCATTTCCACTTACGAGTCAGAAGGTCATCCATTGAAGAAGTCGACCTTAAACCGTGCCGAACTAGGTCAAGGACACACACACCGTGCGCCGATGTATGACAGCTGGGACGACCGTAGACACTAGGAAAATCGAGCTGCCTCTACAAAGAATCACATCCCAGTGGAACAAGTACCTGCCCTTAAACAGGACAAGGAATTAGTACACAGAAGGTACCAAGTCTGTTATTAGTAAATACACCTGTTTCTTGACACAAATGTGGGTCAAATCTAAATCTATGTCACATTTATGTAACGTCTTTTAATTCGATCTTTTCTATAAATTAATTAAATTCAAATCTTGTTACATAGCTTATATAAACACTAGGAAAATCAATTTAAAGTTTCAAACAATAAAATGCTTATTTAAAAAAAAATATCAGAATATACTTACAGTTAAATTTAATCCTATCTTATTGTCATGCAGTCCAGTTAAATAGTTGGTACCTAAGGGCCAAACTCGTATATTTTGCCTTGATTTCAATATATCAAATCTGTAGAACTTCTGCCTAATTAACTGCTGTTCGTGTACACAACAAAAGTGTATTGTTTAATAGAAAAATTTCATGGATATTGTTGTATTGTCGTAGAATTTCATTGTATGTTTTAAATAAATTCAGATCTGTTGTTTTCATGTATAAAGTGTTTGTTTTCATCACTGTTAAAACTCATTCTTCAATTATAAGAGGTACACATATTCTGTTGGAGCCCCAGCATTAGAGCTGTCTCTCCAAATTGACTTTGTAGGTTAGTTTCTTCAAGATCGTCACCCGACAACTGGAAGGTATGGTATCCCGGACTAAGGTAAATCAAATTTCGAACCTCCGTAACGCCCTGTAGATAACACAATTAGTCACTTAGATATCACCCACTTAGCTAGTCACATAACTTTTAAATCCTGTTTTTTTTGATTACTTTAATAGACACACATACACAATAGTTATAGCGATTTCGCGCGAATTTCAGTGTTTGTTCCACCTCTTGGATAAACGTCTATCCCGATCTTGCGCAGTCATACGTTGAATGCCGCGAAATTTTTGAATTACAAATAACTTTGTATTTATCTATTAGGATAATTTTTGAAATACTAAATGATACATAAACTAAATATATAATTTCTCTCCGTTGTCATAGAATGCAACCCCCTTTAGCTAGCCGGCCAAATTATAATTGAAAAGTTAATAGTTCAACATATTATTGTGTTTGTGTTAGGATAAAGTAAATTAAGCGCTCTAAGTCTCATTAGCTCTCCATTCATTATTTTATTTTAGGGTCGTATAAGCTTTAACAGTACCCCCATTACAATAGAATGCATAATTTACCACATATTTGCAAAAAATCGCTCTTCGGTAAGAGTAAAAGTGGTACTTCCGAGCCGAATTTTGAAATTTTGTTTATACAAAAGGTATTGAAAATTAAGTTCTAAATACTTTTATAGTCGTAACGTACCTAAAAAGAATAACTTGTGAAATATGCGCAAAAAACTGATTTTCGATAAGTGTAAAAGACCTATTTCCGGTAGGAATTTCGAGGAACTTTTTTAATAAAATTCATCTTAAATTTAATTTAGAGTACATTTGAATTCCTTATAAATTTGTTTAAACTTAGTAATTGACGAAATATTGGCAAAATTAAATTTTTTTACTGAAGTAAACTACTACTTCCGGTCTACCGATTTTACTGAAAAACAAATCAGATTTCAAAAGGGAGATTATACACGTAAATACCAAATTTGCAATTACTATCTACAGCGGTTGGACCGCTATCGCGGTCACACACAGACACACACACACACAGAGAGAGAGAGACATAATTTTTTTTAAAACCACTTTTTCGATATCAGGGGACTTCAAAGCGCGGACATCTGCAAAAATCTCGAGGTCGAAAATGTTCGTTATCACAATACTACCATCATAGCCATACTTCCCATACATAATTTTTTAAAATGTTGGCCAACTCACCCGACTTTACTCTAGTGTTTATTGTTTCTTCAGTATCGTTCTATTTCTAACAAATTATATTCTCTTATTCTACAAAACGAAAACAAAACTAAATACTTTGATTACGTTCAGGCGCGGCATTTTCAAATGACAAATATTACATACGAAACCCGCCCAGATTATTCCAATTAGAATTAAACACGTCAGCTTTCGCCAGGTCACGTGTCTGGTAGCTCTAATAAAGATGACTGACATTCAATCACGTTTTTTTTTCCACCGCCGCCACCCCCCTCGACTGCATAGCACACACAGGGACAGATAGATGGATGGCAACACGCACGCACGGTCTCCTAATTATTTCGGGTTTGTTATCCTGGCTTTTGCATTTTCGTTCCGCAGGATAATCCAGAGCCAAGCATAAGGTCTTTTTACCGCGCCTGCCAAAGCTTATGTCGAATGGGAAATAAATTGCGAAACCCGATTGGAACCGTGGATTCCCGTTCCAATTGGGACTCTCCTACCTGATGCAGTGTTCCCTAAGGTGCAGAGGTGGGATCCGGATAAGCTCTATTTTCACGTCACATGACGCACTCGAGGATTGTTTTATTTTCCAATTTCCTGCCTTTCCCCATTTCCGTTTATTTACAAGTACACGTACACGGACATCTTATTGCACCTACATCATCTTGATTATTTCGAGTACTGTCTATATACTATCGCCATACGCTCCAAAACACTATATTGCTTACGTTAAGAATACAACGGTACTAACAAAAATTAAAGATAAATAATTAATCAACAAGACAGATCTGTTTTAGAAAATGATCTTGAAACTTTAGTAATTTATTTCGAAACGTCAATATCATTTATTTCGTATTACATCCATGGTTTTCTGCTAGTAAATTGATTGTACACAGTGCCACAAATAAGTTCTAGGATTAGACCCATATATATCTGAGCAAGGCCAAATATAAGGTCGGCCGTCACATAACGAGATTTTTCTAATTCTTATATCCTCAAACTATTGATCCTTATATAGCGCCATCTATCCAAAGCATAATGAACTACTTGATAACCGCTGAGCATTTTTAAAATCACGTGATAAAAATATGCAATACGATTGGATAATATCAAATCTACTGTTATTGACATTTGACTGATTTGACATTTATTTTGTCTATTCCATATTCTTTTCTACTTAAATTAATCTAATACTACACATATTCAGTCGTTTAATTTAATGTGTGCTACATATTTACTATAATATATTTTGGAAATTATGTCGAGTGCCAAAAGGAATATCCAGTTTTCTCAGAGAAAGGCACGTGGCTGTTCTGGGTCATTTAGTTCTTACCAAAATAGACTGCGATAAAAGGCAAGTAATTCTCAAGGTACTTCGGAAAATGACCATTGATTATTCGAATCGTAGTACAAGGAAAATTCTTGGTAAATAGCTATAATTTTTTTGCATTTTTAGGTTATATTAATATCTTAATATTTGTAGATGTATAAAAATCTATTGGAAAAATTGCCGGGCTGAAGGGAAGCAGCTTTACTAGACGTTATTTGGTCATTAATATTAACATTAAGTCTGAATATGTGAACTCTAATGTACTTGAGGGCTGATTTAGTACAATTTTAAAAAGGGTAGAAGTGTATTTATTATGAATATTTGAACATTGTCAATTTTTGTTCTGTAATTAGACTTGCGCCATTTGGATAAATAAAGATGTTATAGTAATTTTAAAATGTTCTATTTATTATCAATAATGCTCCTTGTTATTATCGTAAGGTTGAGAAGTGCCAAAAAAAAATTATTAGTGTTATAAAGGAAATTTTTGTGTGTCTTGAAATGTGTGCATAGAAAGACTAACGCAATTGGAAAAAAGTACATCAAATATGTAGCGAAATACACAGAAAAAGGAGTTTGCGAATATTACCTTTTTAACCAATGTCATTTGCAAATATTTTATATTTCTTTTAATAAGTGTACTTGCATGTCTATCAGTTTATTGTAATATGTGAGTATACTGTACATCAAAGTTATTTTGTCTTAAGAAGATCATTTAAATGAGATTTTGTAGACCACATGCATGTTAGGCTTAAAGGAGGTGCAAATTATATTACGGATGCCAGAGTGGCTGAATATTTTATAATGTAAATATTGCGATGTGGAATAGTAAAGCTTCAAAACCTTCAAATACAGTTGAAAGCGGCGATTACGTTAAACAAACACTTTACAACGTAATTAAACCTTAATGAGTGTTTTCCTTTAAATTGTAAAAACTTAGTAACGTAAGTCAAATTGTAATTCTTGGCACTATCCAACAACTTTATTATCAGCAAAATATTTATAATTATTTTAAAATTATTAACATTAATTACCCATTGTAAAATTAATGTTTAAAGTGTTATTTTAAAGTTTATTTCAATAGAAATTTAGAAATTATTTCTTTTGCGTACTACTAGATGGCGCCACATAAGGATCAATATTTTGAGGTTACAAGAATCAAAATCATCAATGTAAATCGAAGTTATGTGACGCCTTATATCGCGCAACGATATCAGACACAGTTGGCCTTGATCTGAGTAAATAGAAGCGCCATCTATGTGTTCAGACCCAATTCAAATTTTCTTCAATCGGTTGATAAATATAAAAGTCATGACAGTTTTCCCAAAAGAACTATTTTGTCGATATTGAAATACTTACATGGAACAACGAGCAGTTGTTAAATTTCACGCAAAAATCATCAGAAATACAAAATCGGTTGATGCAACAACTATACAGCGATGATTGCTTGAGTAGAGGAAATATTTTTCTGTGGCATAAACGTTTTTTGAAAGGCAAAGAGAGGTTAGAAGATAATAATCATGAAGAAAGGCCAATTTCAGCTCGAACACCAGACATGATCAAAAAAGTACATGATTTTATTGCAAATGATCACAATGCTTGGCTGAAAATGATAAAAGAGACTTTAAACATCAGCAGAGAAACGATCCGAACCATTCTTCACGAAAATTTAAGCAAAACAAAAGTGTGTGCTAAATTTGTTCCACATACTTTGATAGATGCGCGAAAATCGGCGCGTGTCAATCATTCCAAAGAAGTCGTTGCAACCGCCAGAAATTATCTAAACAGACTGAAATCAATCGTTACTGGTGACGAAACATATTTTTAGTACGACCAAGTGTCAAAGTGCGGAATGGAATTCGAAAAACTTACCACGACTCAAAAAACATGGACACTTATCAAAAATCAAGTAATGCTCATTACATTGTCCACAGGAAATTGTTTCAACTAGAGAAACAATTATTATCGCATATTATTTCAAAGTGCTGAGGCGTTTAATGGCCAGAATCCGTCGCATTCGACCCGAACATCGTGATCCAGAGACCTGGTGCATGTGGCAAGATAATGCACTGACTCACAATTCACTCATTGTTCGTCAATTTTTGGTTCAAAATTAAATCTGCGTGTTAGATCATCCACCGTATTCACTTGATTTGGCCCCGTGCGAATTCTCTCTATTCCAAAAATTGAAATTGAAGTTGAAAGGATGTTTTTTTTTTAATTACATTCTCACCGTCAAAACATCTACAACATAAACACTATATAGACGCAATTTCACAAAATCAGCTAGGACACGCATTTGAATCGCTGAAAAAGTGTATTGAACTGGAGGAGAATATTTTATTGATCGCACAATGTATACTATATGAAAATAAAAGAATCAAGAGCATACATTTTATAACACAATATTGTACGAATGTTTTAAAGGTCTGGTAATAATTAAATTTTCATAGAAAAATTTGTATTTTTTAGAGAGGAAATATAATAATAAGTAGGCAGTTCAAGTAAATAAATTCTTCTAATATATTAGCAATTGTTACTAAAGTACTTAAATATGGAAACATTTTGCATTATAAGTTTTGATTTGTTATTATTAGGGCGTAATTTGCTATTCCTTATTTTTGGAAACCGTGTATGTTAATTTGTACTTAGAACCTTCATTTTTATATTAGGTAGATAAATTTTTATTATTTTGATCAAAGTTGAAATTAGTACTTGAAATTGTGTATTGAAATTGGTACTGAACATTATTGTAACTTGAAATTTCTAGTATTCTTCTATTAAATTCTTACTAGAAATTGTTACTGTAAATTTTTCAATAAGCACCGATTACTGAAAATGTCTACTGAAAATCCCGCCAAATGTCAAGTGCAAAGTGCCCTTCGTTTTTTGATTGCACAAAATGTTCAGCCTGTCGAAATTTACAGATAAAAAAGCAATGTTTATGAGAGGCCATCACTAATTACGGATGAGTTGAAAGTAAAAGTTGAAGGCAAATTCTAGGAAACACGGCGTCTCATTTTAAACACACTACATGAATTTTTCACACAAATTTAACAATCGCTCTTACATAAAATAGTAATGAAGCAGCTTGGTTATAAAAAAATTTGTGCTTGGTGGGTGTCAAAAAATTTTACTGATGCTCATTAGACGAAATGCATGGAAAAAAACCCTTGAATTTTTGACCCCAATATCACAATTGGTGATGAATTTCGCGTCCGCAATGTAATGAGAGATTTTTTTGTAACTACAGAATATAAGCCTCATTCTCTGAAATGGCATTACACACACTCATCCTCAAAACCCAAAAAAAAAGAGAAGCCAAATCTCAACACCAGACAAATGAAGGCAACAGTTTTCTGAGACCGAAAGAATATGATCCACGTGGGAGTTAATGCCATGAGGAGTGAGTTACAGTAAACTTAGAGGCGTATTGTGAAACTCTTCAACGACATCGACGCGCCATCCAAAACAAGATACGTGGACTGTTGTCAAAAAAGGTGGTTTTGATTCATGACAAAGCGCGACCTCATGCATCAACACGAACACAGCGAGTACTACAACGTCTTAAGTGGTAAATTATTTCACATCCTCTTTAAACTCCTAATTTGGCTACACGCAAATGATAAAGACCTCAAATAAGAAGTGACATCTTGGTTCGAATCTTTGGCGGTAGAAGAGTATAAGGTCGGAATAAAAAAAATTGGCCCCAAGTTACAGAAAGTGCCTTGACAAATATGCCGACTACATCGAAAAATGGCGTTTCATTCTTTCATATTTATTTTTAGTTATGCCAGTACATTTTTGACTTTGTGGACGATCCTCGTGCATTGGCAAAAACAGTTTCATTAAGAAAAACGTATTTCAGGAATAAAATTGTATATTAATGAGACATCGCATTTTCTTATATTAATGGATTTTTTGTGTATTTTTCTATTGAATATTACTTAAAACTCAGTCGATTTAATTTTAGCTGCCCAATGAAGTGCTTCAATAAAGTTTGTGAAACTAAAAACGAGCAATACATGCAGAGACAGATAGAAATATGTAATATCAAAAGACGAAAGTCAAACGCACAGAAAGAACAAACGAGAATTCGCTCTTACAAACATTTTATCAAGATAGATAGAAAATGAAATTGATTCGGCTTTTACTTGATGTAGTTCCATATTACAAACGTAAATAAAACAAAACAGACTTGTTGAACTACACTTTAATAACTAAAAATTGAACAATTGTTTCACCACACAGTGGCTTCTTCAGCAATGACTAAAAATATATGTTACAAAGTATATATCTCATATGTATCGGTTGTAGGAGGTAAGAAATACAATTCATAAAAATATGAAGTTCACTATTGAAGAAGAGACTAATAATAGTATCAACTTTCTAGATTTAGCACTGTTAAATTTCAATAATAAAATTAGTTACAGTATTTACCGCAAAGAGTCACATACAGACATAAAACGATTCATAACTCGTCATCATCATCTCATAAATCAGGGGTCTATAAATTAACTTGTGGGTCTTTCCCGAAGTTCTACATAGGACAAACAGGAAAATGTTTTAAAACTCGCATCAAAGAACATCTGTCATGTTACAAGAACCAAAAAACAGATTCCACATATGCGAACCATTTAATGGACGAAGGACATAATTTTAACGAAGATTTTTCTATGTTAGGCGTACAACATAAGAATATAAAATTGAATTTCTTAGAAGCCCTGAATATCAATCAACACAAAAACTCCAATTTTCTTTTAAACGATCAGCTGGATGTAAATAAATCTCCTTTACTTAATCTATTTGTTTAGTAGTAAAATACACATAGTTTTATGGGGGGTTTTAACCCACTTACCCCTTTGTTTCCTTTTTTTTCCTTTTTTTATTACCTCCTACAACCGATACACATGATATATATACTTTGTAACATATATTTTTAGTCATTGCTGAAGAAGCCACTGTGTGGTGAAACAATTGTTCAATTTTTAGTTATTAAAGTGTAGTTCAACAAGTCTGTTTTGTTTTATTTACGTTTATAGATAGAAAAAATGTTAAGATGTGTCAAAAAGCGTTTTTTGAGCATTCACGGAATTTCAAAAGAACGCATGAAAAGAATTAAGCTATTGTCTTGCAATAATCAAACACCAGAAGATAAAAGAGGACAAACTTTGAAAACAAATGTCATACGTGGAACTACAGGGATGAAATAAGGGAACATATTTCCTCATTTCCTGTGAAAATAAGTCGTTACTCAAACAAAGAATATCTGGATTATAAGCTTAATGTTAAAATTATGTAGGAGAAATACCCAAATTCTCTCGTCAAGTAGAGCTATTATATAAAACATTTGAAAGAATATTTTCAACTTCACTTCAGAAGGCCACAAGTAGACGTCGGTAATATATGTGAGGATCTGACCGACCCTTAAACTTAAATTTTTAAATGGAACAACAAGGTCAAACGAGTGGCAGTTCCTGAACAAATGATCCAAAAACGGAGAAATAAAAATTCTTCAATGCTCTTAAGACAACTATAGAATGCCAGCAACCTGAAAATTTGACTGCAAATTCCTTTGATTTTATGTAAAACTTACAGTTGCCATCAGAGATAAATTTTATTTTTCTCAACTAATCGTGAGAGTGTTTTGTATCACTGATTTGAAAACAAATAATTCTCGCATTTACATCTATCATGAGGGGCAGGCAGCTAAGGACTCAAATGAGCTTTGTTCTTATTATTTCACTGAGTTGCGCCTATTATACGACAATTGCCCTGGGCAAAATAAGAACAGCAGGATGATAAGAATGTGTATGGTTCTTAAAGCAACTGGTCGATTTAAGAAAATGATACAATATTATCCCGTGCGAGGCCACTTCTTTTTTGCGTGCGACTTGGCATTTGGTACCATAAAACGAAAAGAAGGTATACAATGTCCCCATACGGACATAATAATTCTTTCTAGTGCTAAAAGTTCCTTGACCGTAAAGGAAGTTGCCACAGAAGACATTTTAGATATTTAGAACTGCTGGCCAAAGTATTATAAGGCAGGCTGCATATCAGAAGACACTAAAATGAAAAAAAAAACAGAAATGGAAATCTTAAGTTTTCAGTTTCAAAGTTTCACAATTTTGTCTATGAGGAAGATAATATTGTCAGAGCCTCCGAATATATTAATGGGTTTGTGTGTCATACTTTTAATGATTTAAGACAACCCTAATCATCTGAAACAGTACTTAAAATGCTTTCAAACGAGGCATACAGAGAACCACTACTGTTGACAACATAAAAACTGTGTTGTGTTGGATGCTTGACGAATATAAGGAATACTATAACAATATTCTCAGAAATCATACGCCTAAGGCTGAAAACCCTAAAAAAGAACAAGAAGTCAAAATAATGTGTTTTTTAATCTTAAAAATTAATTAATGAATAAAACTATTTTGAATTTTAAATTTCTTGTTTACTACAGTAACAACCCAAGGTAACTTTTTCAAAGTCTTTTAATATTCCGTCGTTGATCTATGCAATATTAATACCTACTGCTTACATGCCAAGAGCATAATAAAACACAATTGTAGATTAATTTACCATAGTTTGTTAACGTGAAACGTTTTTTCCGTTTTCTGAAACTTTGCAAAATATTTCTTATGGTGTTTGAACAATAAACGATTCAATTATTCCCTTCATTTTACCGTTTGTTCATATTTTTCATTTACTACAAAATAATATTTTTCTTCCTCAAGTTAATTATCTAGCAAAATATTTTTGTAGGTGTACGGCAATAATTGTATTGCAAATTCTTTTTTGTAAAAATAACCTTCAGTAAATGCTAATAAAATTGTATTTCTCGTCCAGAAGAACAACTAGTCGAACTACAATCTGTAATATTATTCATTGTGTTGTATCCCAGCGAAATCTTTCCTTCGTAAACACGATTCGCCATCCTGCGACGTCAACGATGTAACCAATGATTTTCCATCACCAATTCAAATTAAACTATCAATAACGGAATGATTAATATCACTTCAATATAAAAAGCTCCGGGTAATCCCTTAAGTCACCGTAAAAAATTGCTTATTCGGTGGAGTACAGGTCGTATTTCAGACCGAAATCGTCTCTTATATCGGATTTAACGGCAGTCTATCCATGGGGTCTATGCAAATCTGTGTAATCTACACCTTCTATGGTCCATTCATATTGTAATAATTCCATTGGCCTGTGTGTAAGATGCATAAAATTGATAGCTTTCGCAATTTTCTAGGCGACGTTCGACGACTAACCGTGAATCTGCATCAAACGCATGCGTACTCTGCTTGCGGTACTCACTTTTCTTTCTGTCTCATTCTCTCTCCTTCTCCCCCTCTTTCTCTTGCTCTCTCTCTCTCACTTGCACGCATATATTCACGCTGCTCAGGGAGGACGAAGCCAACCCCCGATGATAAATGGGAATAGATGTGAAACAAATGAACTGGACAATGGCCAGCAGTTCACAGTTCATTTCACACACAGATTCAACGCCGTCTATGATAAATTTTCACTGGCAATTCGAATATATAATCATGCTTGTTTGGATAGTTCCTAATAAAATTCAATTTGCGTAAAAAAAAAAGAATTTGATAAGGATACGACTGATTTAGTACTGCATTTTTTAAAAATGTAAATCGTTGTTAAGACTTATACAAATTTATACTATTGTATGCAAAGCTGCGATAGTTGTGAAAATTGTATTTACTTTAATCGCCAAATATATTTTATTATCTGCTTCTTGTATGAATTTAAAAATGTCTATTTCTTAAAATTATAGATTTTTTATGTAGGTAATCTTGAGATAAACGACTGAGGAAAGCTTGTAATTTCTTGTACTGTGATATATCTACATTTTTATATATCGTTAAACAAGACCTCAGCATAGAATAAGTAGTCCATAGCGTAGACGGTTTATATTTTGTATGTATTAATTGAAAATAAGCAATTAATCCGTTTTCTTATATAACATGAACTTCTTTTTGTTTACATGAAATATTAGTACTCATTTTAGATTAACATTAAGTATGAAATACTGAATATAGAAATCGCGTGTAAATCAATTTTTCAATTTGTGTCATGTGTGTAACATATTGCCAACCACCACAAAAATTATTATATTTTTTAATTTAAAAAATGATAAAAAGTGGCAGATTAGAAAAAGTAACATAAAGAACTCGTGTCATAAGACACTTATTGCACTCGCCCATTACGACACTCATCGCTGCACTCGTCGTGTCCTAAACTTGGGCTCGTGCAATAAGACGTGTCTATGACACTTGTTCTTTAATATACTATTATTAAATTTATGGTTTAGTTCTTTGCAATGATTGGCAAATGTTGTATCCGTATTTTTATCATTGTATCTTGTATCTTAGTGATACTGGTCCTAAATATGTGATGAATTATATTGGTATTTATTATTGTTGATAACTTTAGGATAAATTAGAGATAGAGTTTGCTATCTTTGTTTTTGTGTTAGAACTTTGTTTATTAAATTTATTGTATATCCATTATTGACTGTTATATTGTATATTCTATTTAGTTCTATGTTAAAGTTATGATTGGTCAAAGATACATTTATTAGTTTATGTACTATCATAGATTGGTATTCTGCTAGTTTATGAGAAATCCAATAAAAACTAGCAGCATCCCAACCTATGATACATAGACTAATAAATGTATCTTTGAACAACCATAACTTTAACAAAGAACTAAATAGAATATACAATATAGCGGTCAATAATGGAATACACAATAAATATAATAAATATATTTCTCACACGGAAACAAAGATCGCAAATTTCATCCCTAATTTAGCCTAAACTTACCAACAATAATAAATACCAATATAATTCAATTACATACTTAGGACCAATATCAGTCAAGGTCGGAAATCTAATTAAAAAATCCAACAATGAATTCATATCAATTTAAACAAACAACTCAGTATAAAAGTACATTAGGAATGACAAAGACAAAGTAAAAAGAAAGTCGAACTCAGGAGTATACAGGGTGTCAAATATCTCGGCAACGGATAAATTTTGTAAAAAGTAGTTACTAAAGAATGTGATCGACTCTAGTTTGCTCTCAAAATTGTGTTTTATTATGTGAAGATATAGATGGCGCTGCGATAAAAAAAAATTTTTGATCGCCACAATCTTCATTTGAATTTTATTTGAAAGATTATTAAAATTAATGTAAATTTTATTATTTATGTTAGTTTCCAAAATTTAACGGTTTCATAGATATTCGTGTTTAAAGAAAGTAAGAGTAATTTTAAAGTTTTATCTTTGTTTTGTTTAAATATTTAATTTGTAGGGAAAAATAGCAGTAAACATATTCACAATTCTTACTATTATAACTATTTTATAATTTAAATTTTATAGTTAGTTCGTTTTTATAAATTCCACGTCATAGGCACCCATAGGTATGTAGGCAGAAAAGCATTCATGTCTGTGTTATATGATGTATGCTTTTTTGATTATTTAGGAAATATTTTGACATAGCACACATTAGTGACATTTGCACTTTGCGTTTAGATTGTATTAAGAATATGGTGTTACAACCAAATGAAGACAAACTGAAAATGGTTTTAATTTTCCGTATAATTGTAATAGAGAATAAATACTTTCTGTATAAAGTTCAAATAGGAGATACACACAAATGAAGATAAATCGAATATGGTTTTAATTTATGCAGAATCCCGTAGAAATGCATCTGAAGCAATGCTCTACGCTTTCCCAATAGGCCTTTACCAGATCACAAAATATTTCTAAGTCTGTGTGTAAATCTCAGAAATTACGATAGCTTCAAAAAACTTAAACAATTAAAACGAAAATGAAAAGTGTAAACACATGCATGTTAAAACTACCATCAAGTAGTAAATAAATACTGTGACATTTATACGTAAAACGTATATGCATATATGCATGTGTTTGGGATACACACATACATAAGTGCCATTGCCGACAATCAAACGCACAGACACCGGTGTTTCGGCTTTTGAGGCCTCATCAGTGCACGTGGTGACTGTCGACAATGCCTTTAAAACTTAAAACGCTACTTATGTCAGTTTTGCGTGGTAGATGCAGTGAGAGTATCAAAGCGACATCTAACACCCAAAAGGAGACACAGAAAAAGCGATGACTTCTGACGGCATGTTCTGCTATACAGAGGCCTCTATATGTATCCCGTGTAATAATGTGGCGTCACCAATCAAAACGAAAATGAAAAGTGTGAACACATGGATGTTAAAACTAACATCAAGCAGTAAATAAATATTGTGACTTACATATATACATTTATACGTAAAACGTATATGTATATATGCGTTTTAAGTTTTAAAGCCATTGTCGACAGTCTCCACGTGCACTGATGAGGCCTCAAAGGCCGAAACACCGCTGTCTGTGCGTTTGATTGTCGACAATGGCACTTAATGTATGTGTGTATCCCAAACACATGCATATATTCATATACGTTTTACGTATATATGTATATATGTAAGTCACAGTATTTAAACAATTAAGGCAGAAAAGAGAAAGATGATGAAATTACGGCAGCGGTAGTACAAACAGTTAATATTAATCCACATACATCATTACAGCAATTATAAAAACAGCATGATCTATCTGTAACCTCTTGCCGTAGGATTCTAATAGAAAATAAATACTTTCTGTATAAAGTTCATTTATTGCACCTTTTAAGAATAGGAGATAATCAACGCAGACTCGATTTTCTGTCAGAATTTTCTGTAATGTTAGCGGAAAACAACAGCTTTATGAATCAGATCATGTGGAGTGACGAATGTCGTTATCACAACAGTGGTACTTTAATTCAGCATAATGCCCGTTATTGGTCAGAAGATAATCATAGGTGGATAAGGCAAACAATAAATCAAACAGTTTTTGGCATTAACGTTTGGTGTGGAATTTTAAACGGATATGTCTTAGGCACCCAATTTTATCATGAAACATTAACTAGTGTGCGCTACTAACATTTCCTGCAAAATGAGTTACCACTGCTTTTGGAAGATGTACATATAGAGCTGCGAAATAATATGTGGTTACATCAAGACCTGCTCATAATGCCAACATAGTTACTGACTATTTTAATCAAACGTTCCCACGTCGTTGGATTGGTACTCATTGCGTTCTTAGGTGACCGGCTCGTTCGCCGGATCTAACCTAGTTAAATTTTTTCTTATGGAGTTACTTGAAAGCTGAAGTTTACAAGCAATTCATAACAGATATGGGCGACCTTTATAATAAAATAGTTAAATGTTTGCGGAAAAGAAATAATAAGGTGATATACGTTATGTAGCAATCAAGAAGGCAACAATTTTGAACATCTTTGTTAGTTATATTTGATCCTTTTAATTATTTAATCAAAATAAAGACAAAACTTTAAAATTACTCTTACTTTCTTTAAACACGAATATCTATGAAACCGTTAAATTTTGGAAACTAACACAAATAATAAAATTTATATTAATTTTAATACTCTTTCAAATAAAAAAACAAATGAAGATTCTGGTTATCAAAAAAATTCTTTTCATACAGCGCCATCTATATCTTCACATAATAAAACACAATTGTGAGAGGAACCTAAAGTCAATCACATTCTTTAGTCACTGCTTTTTATAAAATTCAAACATCTTTATCCGTTTCCGAGATATTTGACCTGGGAGTTATAAGTGGTACAGCCTGTATATCTTAACATGTGAATGCAAGAAAGTGTACATTGGCCAAACAGGACGTTTTTGAACAGAGAATTAAGGAACACGAAAAAAGATGCAATGATAAAAAGACGGATTCTACATTTGCCAACAATTGCATAGTACTAAGCCATAAATTTAATAGAGAATTTAAAGTTTTACATATCCAAGATAAGGGAAAAAACTTATTAATTAATTTATTTAAAGCTTTAGAAATTAATAGATATAGAAAAATAGGTTTGACACTAAACGAACAACCAGATTCAAATCATTTCCCTCCACTGTCCTTCTAATTTTTTAAAAACACCCCCTCTTTGAACCCCGACACTTTTGTAAAATATATAACGCTGTAATCATTGTGTAAGCATTACTCGGTCATCACCTGATGAAGTCAAAGTTTGGCGAAACAATATTGTAGTGAACAATAAGAATTATTTGAAACTATTTTTACGATTATTATTTATACTAAATTGTTTATTACACACACATGTGTCGAACAACTGCCACTTTTTATCTATAGACATGTGCAATTTACAAAATACTAATTTATCTGCAGAAGCAGGGAGTTTTCGACATAAGACTAATTGCCACTGCGCTAACTATATGAAAATCAATTGCAAAGCTGTGCGCGTTAAGCTGAATGCAATGAAACACCTCGAAACTCCTTTTCATTCAGCTTTACGTGTATTTTTAATTTTACTACTAGCAAAAAAGCGAAAAATAAAAAATATATTTAGAACTGTCTGTGGATAACACATGTAAACATATTTATATTTTCGCCATTCTCATAGATTATGCGTATGACACTGTTCAACGTAAAAAGTTTCTGAAGAAGTTTGGATATACTATTTTGCGTTTTGGCACAAGAAAAAACAAATAACTATCTAAATTATCATATAAATTTGCGAAGTCATGTATCTGTGTGCGGATTTCCCAAGGAAAAACTTTTCTAATAAAACTTATCGACTGCACTCAAATGCATGTCGTTATTTTCGCCATCATCTCATTCTTATTTACGGTTCAAATATAAATTAATGGAAAGAAATCCGATTTTTTTTTTTTGAGAAAATTAAACCGTTCAAACATAGAAACTCTCATGATTAACTTTTATAAATTACGATAATTTACAAAACCACACAATTTTCCTGTTTTAAATTTATATGATGTAGACTTACTTAAATACGAGATTATGTGTACTAGAATGGATTCAAATTCCACTGCGACCCAATTTGGTTCCACTGCTTTTTATACTATTTATTAATGACCCCTTGGAATCACTTTCTTGTGATGGGTTTGACGTACGCTGATGACTTGAAAATCTATCGTCGTATTAATACTATCTCAGATGCTCCGCGTCTACAGAGTAATTTAGATATTCTCTATGAATGGTGTCAGCACAATGATCTGACACTTAATATCAATAAATGTCATTTTATGAAGCATTCTAGAAGGATGTTACTCATTGACTTCGATTATAGCATTGGGGGATAGGAACTGGCCTGCGTGCAGGAATGAAAGGATTTGGGAGTGCTATTTGATCGACATTTATCCTTCGTCAAACATATTACTAATGTATGCACGTCTGCCCCTGGTACACTTGGTTTTATTCTTAGAAATAGTTGGCATTTTGTTAATGCAGCCACTATTGAACTTCTTTATTTTTCGCTTGTGCGTAATTAGCTAGAATATGCTGCTGTTGTTTGGCATCCAATTTTTATCTACTATAAATTGAAATTGGAGAGCATCCAGAGACGATTTTTAAAGTTCTTGAGCTTTAAGGCCAGTGCATGTTATCCCTATAGAAATACTAACAATGCAGTTTTGTTGGAGGAGCATAATTTCGTTCTACTAGGCACAAATCGTGAACTTGCTAGTGCCAACGTTTTACATGGTTTAGTGCATATCAGGATTGACTGTCCCTATCCGTTGGGTTTGATTCATTTCAACGTGCCACGGCCTTCTGCCATAAATCAAGTTATGTTTCTTACTTCCACGACGTTCCGGACAAATGTCATGTTGAGGAGTCCACTACACCAAAGGTACCGTAATGGAAACAAGTATTTTAATGATATTGTTTTGGAGCTCAAACTTAAATGTATGATTTATGTGTAATTTATTGCATTATATTGTTTGTTATCCGTACATCTATTGTAAATTACAGTGTTCCCCTTGCTGGCTTTTTTTTACTGTTGGGTACCCAATAAAGTATTATTATAAATAATAATAAATCCTTGTGCTGTTGAGCATTTACAATAACGTAAAAATTTCTTTAACAGTTATTTTATCGATATGTAACTAGGGGAATACAGGACATAAAGGGGTACCAAGATGAAAATATATTTTAAAAATACGAAGGGGTAAATTATGAGCGCTGCTAATGTTTCTATGAAAACATTATAATCTAATAAACAGACATCCATTATGACAGTACTGCATTAAAAATTCAATTATTGATCCTGGTTTAATGGTTAATATATTTTATAATTAGGTATCTATTTAATAAAGTATGTTTTATCTAAAGGAACAAATCATTACCATATGTATATGAAGCTGACGAATTAGCAGAAAAATATGGCCATGTGCTTCTTAGACTTCCGCCATATCATTGTATATTCAACCCAATTGGAGTGGAATGGGGTACTACAAAAACATATTATGCCAATCATGTTGGGAAATATTGTAGATCAGAGGAAGACTGCATTATCTTATGGAGAGAAGCACTGTGTCAAGTAACTACAGAAGTTAGGGGTAAAAATATTAGGCATACAATAGAAGAAATCCAGAAATGGTGGGGGAGAGACGATAATGCATATAATTAATATAAATAATTGTAGTGATTCTGGTGATGACTTTGATTAAAACTATTATTTACATTTGCTTTTTTGTTAACTATCCTTAATATTATGAGCGTTTGTTAATAACCTTTAATTATTTATTACTGTAGTAGACTTCGCATTCATGAGTACTTACATAAGGTATGTAATGTTAGTAAATTAACACTTCCCAAAAACGAACAATTAACCGTCGCTACTTACGCTGACAACACAGCAATATGAACCAGCTCTTTCAACCCAGACGTCACAGTGAAAACACTAGAAACATCAATAAATAACACCACTTGTTGCAAAACTTGGAAAATAGAAATAAACCCAATCAAATCGCAAGCAATAATCTTTCAACGCAAGAAGAAACCAGTGACAGCAAACATAACAATGCAAAACCAACAAATCCCCAGGAACCAAGAAATTAAATACCTCGACATGACCCTAGACAGCAAGTTACTATACACGAAACACATACTCAAAACGATCAAAATTTCAAATGCAGCAAGAATAAAAATCTGGCCATCCTAGGACGCTACAGCACACTAACCCGAGATCAAAACTCACGCTCTATAAACAAACATTACGTCTAGTAATAACATACGCCTCACCAATATGGATCACCACCAACAAAACCAACAAAAAAAAAATACTCCAAAAATTCCAAAACAAATCACTAAGAGTGTGCCTAGGTGCACCCTGGTTTGTCACAAATGAGCAAATACACAGAGAAGCAAAGACACAATTACTAGAAGATTACATCAAGGAAGTAGCACAAAAATTCTAGAGTCTGATCGAAAATCATGAAAACACGTGTTAAAGAGACCATTAGACTACACAGCAGACCACCCATACAAAAATAAACGGCCAAAAATGACAGTAATACCATAAGGTAAAGAGGCATAACATCCGCACGACCAAAAACATCCGCAGAGCGAAAAATAAGATTTAGAGTAAAACGCTAATTATAGCTTTTTTTTAGTTAAGTTATGTAGCTTAACGCAAAGCAACTAAATGGTAATTTTTTAGCAACTTTCTTTTTGGCAACACTGTTTTTGGCAGCTCAGCTGTTTTCGTGTAACATGCTACTGTCAAACATGTTCAGTTTGGTCTATAATTAAACCATGAATCGACTTACAAACGAATAACGCTTGCAGATTATTGAATTTTATTATCAAAATTCATGCTCGGTTAAGAAAGTGCACTCCTTCCATTTTATGGTCAGTTTGGGCGACCTTCTGAAACGGCTATTCGGAATCTTGTGACTCAATTTCGCACCAAATTTACATTATTGGACATTAAACCACCAACACGCATACGTAGAGTGCGGACAGAGGAAAATATCGCAGCTGTATCCACTAGTGTTGTTGATGACCGTGAATGATCGATTCGGCGTCGTTCGCAGCAATTGGGCCTCTGTTACTCCACTACGTGGAAAATTTTGCGAAAGAATTTGGGTGTAAAACCTTTTAAAATACAGCTGCTGCAAGAATTGAAGCCACACGACCTACCGCAACGGCTAACTTTTGGTGAATGGGCGCTGGCAAAGTTGGATCAAGATCCACTTTTTTATGGGAAAATTGTGTTCAGCGACGAAGCTCATTTCCGGTTGAATGGATACGTGAACAAGCAAAATTGCCATATTTGGTGTGAAGAGCAGCCAGAAGCATTGCAAGAATTGCCAATGCATCCCGAAAAATGCACTATTTGGTGTGGATTATGGGCCGGCGGCATCATTGGACCGTACTTTTTCAAAGACGACGAAGGCAGGAACGTTACTGTGAATGGCGAGCGCTACCGTGCGATGATTGCAAGTTTTTTTTGCCCAAAATGGAAGAGCTGGACTTGGCTAACATGTGGTTTCAACAAGATGGTGCCACATGCCACACAGCACGCGAAATAATGGACCAATTGAGAGGCGAGTTCGGTGAACGGTTTATTTCACGTTTGGGGCCGGTTAATTGGCCACCTAGATCGTGCGATTTTATGCCTTTAGACTATTTTTTGTGGGGCTATGTTAAGGCTCATGTTTGTAGGGACAAGCCCGCAACGGTTGACGCACTGGAAGCCAATATTGAAGAATTTATTCGTGATATACCGGCCGATGTGTTGGAGAGAGGGTATGCCAAAATTGTACCCAGTGTATGAACCATTTGAGGCGTAGCCGCGGTCAACATTTACATGAAATCATCTTTAAACATTGAATTATATAGATCGTTCTATCGTCTCAAATAAAGATTTTATACATTTCACTAAATTTTATGTTTTTTTTTAAATCAAATCCGAAAGCTCTTAAGAAATCACCCGTTATAAGAAGAAGAAAAAGAAGTACCGGATCCACACGAACTAAGGCATACCATCACTCTCAGTGCTATGTTTATGTATTTCTTTCTATTTTTCTATTTTTATAGTTTAAGCACCTATCCCATAGTTAGTACTGTGTAACTTAGATTAAGGTTGCGTTGTAAAACAGCTATGTATGTTATAGTATGTAATTCTTTTACTATTATATTATTATTAAATTTGCTAATTTGATCAATAAAGGCATTTACCTATTATTATTATTTATTTGCACATGGAACAAGCGAACCACCTTCTATTGAGTTTAATAAAATTCACTGCAGTATAAACATTCACATTCAGAACAATCCTCGGAATAATTTCCGTTAGTCTTTTTTTTAATTTCACTTTTATTAAGAAAGAGCAATAAATGGGATTTCACGAATGATTAAAACTCTCCATTAATATATGGTGACTGATTACCAAGTCTACTTTGATATATCTAAACGTTTTATAAACCAAAAAGATTGCAAAAACGCAAGTAATTTTCATTTCGGCTCTGATTAGATTGGACGAAAGATTATGCAGCATCGACGCTAATACGGGAAAAGAGAAAAAAAGTAAGATAGTAAAGGATAGAAAACAAATAGACAAGGAGAGACAAGCGTACAATTATACAAGTAATTGAACTTCACATTTTAAGAGAAAAATGTTTCTTTGTGATCAGAACGAGAGACTATCTAGTCAAACCTGGCAAAGAAGATGAGCAGATAATGATGATACGCTCAATCTGCTGCACCAATCAGTTCTAGCGTCGAATCCTTCCTTTGGTTCATTTGTACATATTCTGTCTTATAGCCGGGGACTTATATATATATATCTTCTTTTCTTCTTTCAATGGTACATCTCCTCAAAAAGAACACGGTACATTTTCCGGTATTACTTTTATGTTTCGGGATACGGAACTTTCAATCAATCGGTGTTATTTCGAAAGATCGCTCAGCGAAGAACATCGGATTTGCCATCATACACTTGCTTCTCTTTTTTTTTTTTGTATTTTCAGTTGATTAACGTACTTCCAATCAGCGACTCCTTTTCGAAGAAATCTAAAGTATTAATTAATTTTTTTAATTTACTTTTTGCTAAATCAACAATTATAATCGTTGATGATTATCAACAGATGTAAACGTTTATACAATAGCAAGATGTACAGAGAGTGAATAAGACTGGTATCGGAAAATATACATTTTGAAAATTGTTCTTGTTTTGATAACTGATCTTTATTCGAATTAAGATTTTATGTTTTGCATACTGATAACTAATTAGGTAAATTTAATTATAAAAATTATCCAAAGGCGAAATTCGAACCCACGATTTCCAGATCGTCAGGTGCCCTTGCCTCCGTGCCATGGGGGGATGCAAATTTGACTATTTTAAATAGTAGTAAATCATAATTATAATGTAACAGATAATAATAATAGTAATAACATTTATTGTCATAGACCTATACAATTCTAATGTATTATAATAAAAACAACATACAAATTAAAAGAAAATGCGACACATTAAAAGTAAATGTCAATGATATCCCCCCTGTGCCACTATATCCCAGTTATAAACTCGTCAAAACTATAAGAAAACTCTTGTAACTATGTATTCTTTTAAATCACTATTAAATTTTGCACTATCTTGTGAGTGCTTTATGTAACCTGAGAGGCATCGAAAGTTTTAATCGTTGCATAGTACGGCCATTTTTCATATACTATGATATCAAAAATTAAATTGTTCAATGTTGGTCATGGAATGTAAAACGCTTGTCTTAGTTTAAATCATCCTTTTGAAATAATTCAATCATTGTCAAGCTACACTGACATTATCAATAACCTACAAATGTGTTACCTACTTAGTTCAGCTGTAAAATAATAATGAACTACAAGTTATGAAATAAGAACGTTTTTATTAACCAGAAAAACTAAATTACAATAATTGTTGGAAATGTCCCCCGTTTTGTCCATTGTTATGGTTGCACATTGCTGAACAATTCTTTGTTGCAGTTCTTGCAAATTATGTATCGGATTTGCGAAAATCTTATTTTTTAAATAAGGAAAAATAAGATAGTCTATAATTGTCAAACAAGGTAATCTCGAGGAAATTCAACTTCCGTATGCAAACTTATCAGCCGGTCATCAAAAAACTCGCGGAGAAAAGCAAGATTTTCTCGTGTAGTATGTGCTGTTGCACCGTCTTGCTGGAAATAACCGTATTGAAGTTCATCATCGTCTAACTGTTGCACAAATTCAGTCCAAAAATATATTTCTGTACCTTTCTGCGTTGACGGTGAAATTGAAAAAAATTGGCCCAATTATTCTTCTGCGAGAAACTGCCATCCAAACACCAATTTTCTGAACATGTAGTGGCGTTTCAATAAAAATTTGCGGGTTATCAGTGCTCCACATTCGCATATTCTGAGAATTGATGTATTCCGAAAGGTTGAATCAAGCTTCGTCAGAAAAAAAAGTTAAGTTCAGCAGATCGCCATTCATTAAATTATTAAGGAACCAATGGCAGTACACAAGGCGTCTGGGGTGGCCTCCAGGCAGAAGAGCTTGATATGATTACATCTTATATGGAGGCATGTTCAGGTCCTTCGTTACAATCGTTTGGCATGTTCCATAAGAAAGCCGAATTTCATGAGAGAGACTTTTTAAAGGTTTTGTAGGCTCTTCTTCCATACGCTGACGAACGTCATTAATAACTTCTTCTGTACGAACTCTTGGTCTACCAGCAGCTTTTTTATGCGTCACAGAACCAGTTTCGCGAAACACTTCAACACAATCTGTAAGGCATGCATAAAAATTGTCCGGTAATACTGCTACGGCTGGGAAGTGCTCTCGAAAATTGTCCAAACACAAACGTTGACTGTATTCCCAAGTTCCATTAACTAGCACAGCCGTTCGAAAATGGACTTCAATCATGTGCTCTGTGGTGAGAACCATGATTCAAAAAGCGTGCAGGATTAGAAAACGTCAACACAATAACTTGACGGATTTTGACATTCAAAAAATTATGACATACCTAAATGTATGATGCAAGCTACGACAATAATCCATGACCACCATTGACCAATTTAATTGTTGATATCCCGGTATAATAATTGTATGATGTGGAATAGATAGATTATTAGTTCCTCTCCTTTTCATATTGGATTTAGAAATTTCAATAGTTTGTTCTGTGAAATAGTTACGACACGAAGCTGGACGCGACAGAAAAAACATACAGCGGATAACCTTTTGTAAAATAAAAATGTTATGAGAAAGCGAACTCCGACCCCAATATTCCATACCCTATTAGAGATTGAACGTAAGCAAATTAAAAGGTCCTTAATGTAGTTTTACATTATTTCTTATATAGTATATTGCATAAAACGCGCTGCTTAGTTTACTGCACAAATTATTTATACGATGGCACCAGTTCAGAGAGTTGTCAAAAAAACCTATACCCAAAAATGTTCAATTTGATGATTGAGGCAGTGACTTATGATTATATTTCACGTATAGCGACTTTTTGCATTGACCATAGACAAAAAAGCTGGCTTTGGTTATATTTATCTGCAGATTATTTTCATTGCACCATGCCATCATGTCATGAACAATTTCTGTACTTGCCACTGATAATCCCTCGTATGTCTCGCATGATAAAACAACAGACGTATCATCTGTATATTGATATAATTCACAGTTTTCCAATGACTTCCAAAGACTAGAAACAAGGAAGGACCAAGAATGGGACCCTGTGGAATGCCCTGTTTAATTTGTTTCGGATCACTTCTGACCGTTGTTCGGGCCATATTTATTAAAGTACTGAGATGGACTACATGTTACCTACCTGTCGAACAAGAGGATATGATGTTCAGTGCGTTTCCACGTAAAACATATTGCTCAAGTTTATGGAACAGAATGGCATGGTCAATTAGGTCAAAAGCATTACTCAAATCAAAGTTAATATTACAGACGCTCATGATTTAACTCCTCCATAATCTCATCCATACAATCATAAATCACATCCTACCCCGTAAGAAACTATACTGATTATCGGAAATGAAATTATATTTATTGAAAAATGTTGTCTGTTGACTAGTATCTTTTCAAAGACTTTAGAGATTGAAGGCAATAGTGATATCGGACGAAAGTTGGCAGCCTTTTTTATACACTGGACAGACCTTAGCCTGCTTAAGTATTTCGGGAAAGACGCCGGAAGCAAATATCGAATTCATAATGCCACTCAGAGGGACAGATATATGGATGATAAGTTGCCGATACTCCGACCTATTTACTCAAGTTTAAATAATATTAAAATTACTTTTTCATTGTATTTGAAATTTCTAGTCACGATAATTTAATTAGGTAAGTTAATTATAAAGAAAACCGGAAATGCCACATAATACAATGGCACCTCACTACCTATCGGGAGATCGCGGGTTTAAATCTTGCAAGTAGATTAATTTTTAATAATTAAATTTATCTAGATAAAGGTGGATTTCTGGCGGGATCTCGGAAGGTTGCGATTCTCGGAATCTATGGAACCCAGCAACTAGACGACGTGTTCGATGACGATAATCAGAACTTTTATGGTTAATGACGTAAAGCTGTCATAAATTGGCTACACAGAGATTTTGTAGGTTATGTTATACATTTAAAGTTGTTCTTGTTTACAAATAAGGATATGACTTTATAGCATTATTATTAATTGAAAGTCACGACAGATAAGAAAAAGTCTGCGTAAAAAATAGACAACGTAATATATTCCCTATTTTCTTTAATCTAAAAATTATATGTGGATTTTACGATAGCAGTCCAGTTTGCAGGACGAATATGGCACTGAAGTAGAAAACATATATCTGATCTTAGGCCATATAGTCATACTAGTAAGACAACCTTAACTTTAGAAAATTATTTTGCCAGTGTCATCGTGACATCAATAAATATGTCACTTGATTGAAAGATACAGTGAACCAACAAGCTCAGTTAGTATTCATGATTTTATTAATAAAAAAACACGCAGAGACAATCGCTTTATCGAACTCCATAGTTTAAGAAAACGATTTGTAACATCACGTGAGTTAAAAAATTATCTTCGAATAGCCACTGGAAAAGAAATTTCTGCCAAAAA
Source organism: Amphimallon solstitiale (assembly GCA_963170755.1). Taxonomy (NCBI): domain Eukaryota; kingdom Metazoa; phylum Arthropoda; class Insecta; order Coleoptera; family Scarabaeidae; genus Amphimallon; species Amphimallon solstitiale. The sequence goes on from OY720678.1 coordinate 91,832,072, forward strand.
AGTAAGAAGAAGAGTGAAAGAAGTCAATTTGTATGATAGAAATCCAGCACGTGGCCCAATTCTCAAAGCTATGCACAAAAGAATTCGCTTAAACTTTTGTCCAAATCATCAACGTTCTTACTAAGGGCAGTGAAAATGCGTTTTGTTTTCGGACGAGTCCACATTTCTCCTAAACGGGAATTATCATCATGCTCCTCTCATACCATGACCAGGTGAGCGATTTGCACCATGGAACATTCGAGAATTTGACAAATATTGTGAGGAGTCTATAATGATTTGGGGTCGCATGGATTCATTTTTATGCCAGACAATGCCAAAACTCATAGAGCTAACATTGTCACAGCTCTGTTGAGAGATGCAAGTATCCAATGCTAGGAGTCGCCTGCCATAGGCCCTAATCTCAATCCTATTGAGCACACCTGGGATCAATTGGGCAACGAAATTAAGAATGCACCTAGACCGCCAGTAACACTTGATGAACTCTCTGACATGCTTGTTCAAGAATGAGAACAGATACCTCATGAAAGAATCCGAAACTTAATCTCAAGCATGCCAAGAATATTAGCAGCGTGTATTGCTGCAAGAGGAGGGCATACACGCTGTTAATAGTGTTACTTTTGTTAACTTATTACAAATTGGGATTTAAGTTCATGATAATTAGTTTAATTTTTGGCTTCTTTTATTCAAGTCTATAAAAGTAAAGTTTGTTGATTCTAATAGTCCTTAAATCAACTCTAAGGAAACGCATGAATTTATATATTTATTCCTTTCAATAAATTTCGTTATCTTGTTTTATTTTTATTTTGAATGTTACTCGTGATCCATTAATGTTGTGGAGAAGTGTATTTTAAAATGCCAACGTAACCTTAAATTCAAATTATTTACAAACTATAATTTGTTTAATTCAATGTAATTTGTCAACATCCGTATGACATCACAATGACGTTGTTTTGACGAAACTTTTCTGTTTCTTTAACAGACCTCAGCAACATCATGGCGTTCATTAATAAAATGCTGTAATAATTCATTTCGATATTTTTCAGCTATTATAGCTTCGGTCAAAAATATAGGTCCAATAATTCGTCTTCTTGAAACTTCTAGCCAGGCGCCTATTTTTTGTGGATATAGCGTAGCTTCCACAAATTTATGAGGGTTTTCTGCAGACCAAATTCTCATATTTTGCGTATTTAAATATGCAACCAAGCCTCTTCCAAAAAGAAGCATTTGGCGAGAATATCATTATTATTTATGTTATTCAAAAACCATTGACAGTAATGTATTCTCGTACCAAAATCTGCCTGTTTGAGTTCCGAAACAACTTGAATTTTATATGCAAACAACTTTAAGTCCTTTCTTAAAATAATATGACATGTTCCCACTGACTACTGAACTTCTTGAGAAGGCTTTGCAATTGATTTTTTTGGCAAGTTTTCCTTTCGACGTTGAATATCCTCTATACAATCTGCTGTTCGGTTTCTGGGTATTCCACCGCCAAATTTACGAGTTACTGCCCCTGTTTCACCAAATTTACTAACACAAGCATGAATATGTTTTTGCAGTTGTGCGTAAGTAACTGGTAGATTAGGAAAGTGTTGCCCAAAATCCTGTAAGCACTGATTAATGGAATAAACCCAATCTCTATTTTCTAATTTTTGGCCAGTTCTGTAGTACCTTTAAATAATAAATATTTTATGTTGTAACTCTAACATTATAACAAAATAATTTAAAAAATATAAGCGTCCATAATTTGAATTTAAGTATGACAACTGTCAGAATTTGAAGTATTCAAAAGCTTAGCATGTATACCATATACAGGGTTATGATAAAGTAACGCACAAAATTCATAAAACGTACAATGTTCATTTTTGAAAAAAATGCAAAAACACGTCAAACACTTTATTTTATTCCGCGTCTTTTAACATAAGCCAACAAAATAAAACGTCAAATTTGTCAAAGTTATGACGTCATCAATATTTTTTTTAAATATGAAGCTTGGTTTTTTTTACTTTGTTTGATAAAGCTTGTTTTTCTGCATTATAAAGAAATAATTGAAGTAGGGGCACATAAGAAAAAACTGCGAGAATTAATAAAAAACAAAATAAACTAGTTTTTGAATTTATGAAAAGAAATTAAATATTAAGAGAATTAAAACTTAAAGTTACCTAGTAATAAAACAACTGTTTGTCAGTGTCAATCTTACAATTAGTGTCATACCAATTTTATTATGATGGCTCCTTTAACGGAAAGAGAAAGGTTAGAAATTCTAATGATGGTAGGTTACGGCGATAGACTTCGAAGTCATGAAGAAGCATGTGTTTTATTTAACGAAACACATTTTGAAAGACCTCCAATTGCTAGAAGCACAGTAAGCAGAATTGTTGCAAAATTTAATGAAACTGGAAGCGTAAGTGATGCTCCAAAATCTGGAAGACCGGGAATAAGCGACAATGTAAAGTTAGATATTTTGCTGTCATTAGAAGACAACCCTCACGCAACTACAGCAGAAATTGCCTTACAACAAGATGTTAGTCAGTCGTTTGTAGTAAAGTTTTTAAAAAAAGAAAAACTGCACCCATACAAAGTTCAACTTGTTCACGAACTCTCAGAAGATGATCCGGACAGAAGTTTGGAATTTTGTGAAATCTTCATGAGGCATTGTGACGAAAATCCAAATTTGCTTAATAGTGTAGTATTTTCAGATGAGGCAACGTTTTATTTAAGTGGTACAGTAAATCGACACAATTGTCGCTACTGGGCTCGGGAAAATCCCAACTGGATTCAGACAAAACACACCCAGCGCCCCCAAAAAATTAATGTATGGGTAGGAATCGTCAGGGGAAATTTTATTGGTCCTTATTTCTTTCGTGGGAATATAACAGCTGAGCGATATTTGGAACATCTTCGTATGGCAGTGCTTCCGGATCTAAATGCGGCATTTCCGGATCCAAATAATAGGGAAAACTTGGATCCCAGAGTATTTGGTTCCAACATGATGGCGCACCACCACATTATGGTCTTAATGTTCGAAGGTTTCTGGATAACCAGTTTGAAGGAAGGTGGATTGGAAGACGTGGACCAATGGAGTGGCCACCTAGGTCACCTGATCTCACCCTCCTTGATTTCTTTCTGTGGGAACATTTAAGAAGTCGGGTCTACGTTAACCGACCAGACAATTTAGAAGACTTAATGGAACGAATTAGACATGAAATGACTCGTATAACTCCGCAGATGATCGAAGACTCTGTAAATCAGGTCTACCATCGTCTTGGCCTATGTCAGATAGTGAACGGGACACAGTTTGAACAATTCCTGTAAGAAATCGTTTTGGTTTAATGGACTGTTTAGTTAATTTAAATGTTATTACTATAATAAAGTTTATTTTGTTTTTTATTAATTCTCTCAGTTTTTTCTTATGTAACCCCTACTTTAATTATTTCTTTATAATGCAGAAAAACAAGCTTCATATTTAAAAAAAATATTGATGACGTCACAACTTTGACAAATTTGACGTTTTATTTTTTTGACTTATGTTAAAAGACGCGGAATAAAATAAACTGTTTGACGTCTTTTTGCATTTTTTTCAAAAATGAACATTGTACGTTTTATGAATTTTGTGCGTTACTTTATCATAACCCTGTATATAATACTACTATATTGCGTGTGTTGTATCTTGATAATGTGTAATTTTTCGTCCCAACTAAGAGAGATAGAATTGGTCGCATTGCGTGTTCTGCGCATGCGTCAACACAAACTGTCCATTTAAAAATTTACGAAATGACAGATAAACAAAAAACATAATTATAACCTCTGATTTAAATTGACATCTATAACTATGATATTATTGAAAGCATACCCAAGGTTGTTTTTTTTATTGAATTCAGATTTGTGCAAGTTTAGTTCATCGGTGAATTTGTAGAATTACCCAGAAAATATGCGGTAGCATAAATAAACGATATGAAGACTGATTCCAGTGAATTATTAACAGAAAAAAAAAATTTTTTTGGCGAAATAAACTACTACTACTACTACTAAAAACTTGTGAAGTTATAACTTCTGCGTTGATTTATACGTGCTTACTGGAATATGTGAAATTATATTATTAAATGTAAATACCGTTATATTATTAAATGTAAATACCGATCGTTTCATTTCGTCTTATTGAAAAGATTTTGAACAGAAAATCTTGTGTACATTGATTTGTATATGCTTATTGGTGTATGTGAAATTATTGAATATAAATACTGCTTCTTTCATTTTGATTTACAGAAAACGCATAAATTAATGTTTTACATACACAATCGAATAGATTCAGGTATGTTTTATATAAGTCAGATTATATTATATTTCAACATATAGTTTTGCCATGTATTTTAAGCTTAAGAATGCAAATAAAATTACTTAAATTACTGTATTTAGTATTTTGGCTATATATAAAAGTAAAACAGCATCTATTTTATATTTGTCTACGTACATTATTCAATATAATGTCGCGTAATCAACAATGTAAAGAACTAATTAAATTCCGGTTGTGGTCCTTTATTTATTTGTGTGTCGAGATATACACTGAAACATGAATGTTTTAGAAAAAGTTGTGGAATTAATCAGCATTACATTTTTGTGATTGAATATAATTTTTATTGTTGTTAACTTTTTTTTTAAATTTAGACTGATTAAGCCATTCATGAAAATAAAAATGTGATAAAGCGTAATTTACGCCCATATGGTAGCAAAGAATATAAACAAACAATTACTCTGATACACTTACATTTCTGTAGTGTATCTAATAGCATATTCATAATCAATACATTTTTCTTGATGTCTGTGTCTGATAAACTGAGATGAGTAGAAATGAGACTTGCAAATAATTTATATTATTGCTTGTAAAAAAGGTATGTTAATGTTGTATTTGATTCAATAATTACATCAAAGTTCAATTTCTACTTACGAAGTAAAAAATTAAATTTTATTTTATTTATGTTCGGAAATCTATTTTGTTTATACTTTCTTGGAATTAAAACAGCAAAAAATTACTACAAAATATAAATATTTGTATGAATTAATAGATACATACAAATTTATAAAATGATAAAAAAGATTTAGAGAATGCAACAATATCATAAAAACAGGAATACTGTTGGAGGCCGTGCCTACCTTGCCGTTCATAACACTGCAGTATTTACTTCCACAATGTTGGGAAAAGTTCAGAAGAACTCATCACACATTGTCTTGGCAAAATCCAAAATGAATATTATCTTTATACTGTACCATTTACAAGTTGTTTTAAACTAAAACATATTTTATTGTAAATTTAAATATAAAATACATTCTATATGTGCTCGATTACAACTTAGTGACAGAAATTACTATACATATTTAGCAAAGTACAAATTAAAAAAAACACTTCACTATCTTATAAATAATATGTTCATCCTTCACGTTATTTTCACAATCGGTGATGCATCATAGCATAAATTCCAATAACTGCCCCAATCTCTTCTCAAAATACCCAATTTCGGCATATTATTATCTCATATCATATGGGATCTGTGGATTCCGTGGTGAACATATCAAAATTCTTCAACTTTCTATGAACACATGTATGTTCTATTAGACATATACCAAAAAAATTAGAAGGTCATGGCAAAAAGATGGATGTGCAACTCTGTATGGTTTAATAAAAGCCTATTTATTACACATTAGCAATTCAAATATTTTAATATATACAATTACCTAATTCAAGTACAATTTACTGTGTTGTTTGCGTACATTTCTCCGATGTAGATGACAGTAATTCTAGAATACAAGAATACCACATTATCTAATTCTTTATTATTCTTGCATGTTGAGTTGAATAATTTTAGTGCTGCGAGTTTTAGTTAATTAGTTTACAAATTTTTATTATAACATAACCATAATTCATACAATTTTTGACAAATATATTTCTGCGGTATGATCGTTTGTTTGTCTATGATTTGCCCATAATGCCACGACGATATTTCTTCATTCATTAAGGGAAATTAATTTATTTTTCCAACTTTAACAAGGCACAATTATTAATTATAAAGAGGTTTGTCGATTTTAAAACTATTTATGCTTGTTTGACGATTCACAAACTTTAATCAAATATTTATAGTAATAAATCTATATGATAAACAAACAGACCTAAATTTGAAAAATTATTTGTAGCGCATGCGCAGTTTGGACAATGCGACTCTAAAACGCCATAGCACCATATGTTTTATTTCACAATGTTGGAGCGAAGTTTTCCTTGTATACACGCGATATAGTAGTATTATATGTATATATGATGTACACCAATATTGATTACTTAATTATTTTAAAAACAGCCTGCTTTAATGAGGTAAAATTTGAAGGCACGGTAAAAATGCAAAATGCCCATGCACTATTCCGAACTTTCAAAGGAATATGTTAAAAAACGTTTCATTCCCCCGCTTGTTGGAATATGTATATATGTAGTTCCGGAATTACTTATTCTCCTATGCACTTACACCTAATGCCCACTTATTTTTATATCCTTCCTCTCCGAGGAAAAAGTGACTGTAAAAGGATGGAGGTAGCGAGCTGTGTCGATAAAATTACATCCATCTTATACGGCCACCATCCTTCCTAAATACGGGTCCCGGAGAACGATTCCGGGTAATTTCCTAGACCTATGTACGTGCGAATAAGAAAGTACACCCCGAAAAAACCGGGGAAATATTAAGAATGCGCGTGTAATATGTACCAACCCGTCACGCTCATCTCTTCGTACAGCATGTACTCTTTACAACTCCTCTCTCTCGCCCTGCACGCTCTGCTCATCTTACCTATCCACCGTGGGAGTTCACTTCGTCCATGTCAACCTCACGGCAGATCCCTACACACCACCATCACCAGCACCACCTACTTCTCTCATCGCGGAAATATAGGATGCCATAAATAGAATAGTCTCCGAGATATATGTGATTGAGGCTTTCGTTGAAAGAGGGTCATGAAATTGGTTATGACGTAAAGCCAGGAGTGTTTTCAGTTAGCGATCCCGGGCCTATTCAAGAAAGGGATGGCGGAGGGGTGCCCCTTTGCCTACCCGTCTACCGTCTTCCACCTCCTGTTCCTCTCGAAACCCGATAATACGTGAGCTCTTTCGCATTCCACTACACCCGAAGCGGACCAATATGGCTCCGATCGTTTCTCAAGCTTATACCTCGTCCTTTCATATTTCACTAAAGGTATAACTACTCAGACACGCACACATGCTAGTGAAGACGCATACACAAGCTCAGGAGCTTCTACATGTATATATATATATATATATATACACATATATAACACTCCTCCCTTTATGCGTGGCGGTCTCTTCTTGCTTGGTCGCTAACTCCTTGCCACCCTCGGAGAAGTGTTTGTAAGAAAAACTTTTCTCTCGTATGTACGTCCACGATGTACTTTACAGCGCAATCTTGTGTATATAAATATGTCAGACACTCATTTTCTTAACAGAAATGGCATTTCGTATTTCTCATATGCATTTTAAGTACTTTAGGAGAGGTTTTATTAAAGCGCATAACTTAATCTTACAGCACTGTGGAATAATAAAATAAATTTATTTACTTAATTATGTCGTATTCTTCTTCTGCCAACGTTAGAAAAATGTCCCAATATTCCAGTCAATAGTAGGAAGACGAATTTGTAGCTTCGAAAGTCCTATAAGCAACGACCAAAAAGCAGCCATGTTTGGACATATTGCCACGATCCCAATCATTTTAGAAAACGAGAAAAATTATTAATCCCAAAATAAAATGTTTCATATAAAAATTAGCATAAATTAGGTTCAACATGTTTGAGTTTTGTCTGTTAAGAAAGTTCAATTTATTAATACTAATTGCCGAAATTCGATTTATTTATTTAATTAATTAATTTAATTTAATGTATTTTTAATGAATTTTAACTATGCTAAGTCTCACACCCCACCGTGTGCGCAATATGCTTAAAAAGGGGTACAACGTTTTTTTCTTCTTGTACTATACCTTGTCTCAGAAAAAGAAGGAGTGATTCAAATATCGCGCCAAAATGGCGTATATATTTAAAGTATTTCATTGGTTCTTGCGTAAGCAAGTTTAACATGGGAAAATAAGTTTGACAAAACGTCATTTTATGTTTATAGCCAAGCCATAACCTAGTCTCTTACATTTTTACTTTGATTTATTATACTTTATTGTGTTATTAAATAAAATTCGTACTTTTATGTACAACATGAGCATGCGTTGATCAGACGGCTTAAGACCTAAGGAACAAGTGATCATGCATTTGAAACTTTGAATTTGATGAATCTGTCAAAAATCAAACATTCAACAATTAATATCATTGCAAAAATAACTATAGATGAGTTCATACCATAAATGAACTGGACAACTCACACAATATCTAGAATTGACTCATTAATTTCAAGTAAGTGTTAATTAAATACTAATTATATTACCACATGTTCATATACCTACATGTTATATTTCAGATATGTCAAACGTAGAGAAACCTGTACTAATAGAAAATGGTGAAAATATCTGGTAGAGAATATGGGAAAAAGTTTGGATTGCCACAAGTACCGCGCGATCATTTAAATTCTAAATTAGAGCAGGCTGTGAAATTTAAATTAAGTTGGTATATAAGTACTAATTTACAATTTGAATTGTCAAAGTGACGTTTCAAAATGTTAATTAATCAACAATTGACATTCTGGACAACCTAATAAGAAAAATCCCGCCTACTATAATTTAGAATTTAAATGATCGCGTGGTATAATGAGTGCACGACAAGCTTTGATGAAAACCTGTAAGATTAAATAACTATACCGATAGATAGATAGATAGATACATAAATAGATAGATAGATAGCTTTATTTCATCCTAACATCACATAAAATGAATATAGGACAAGTCATAATGTTAAATGTCATCCATAAAATAATAACAATAGTAATAATATACACAAATATTGGTAAAAATTCAAATCCACATTCTACACAATTGACTAAAAATTACTACACAATGAACATTAATATATGAATGTAAGAAAAAAGAAACATCCAATATCAAAAATGATTTGTAAATTCTTCAATAGTGTAAAAGACACCATCGAGTAATATACTTTTAAGCCTACATGTCAGATTCCTAAGAGACTGGCACTTCAGTTCACTAGGAAGAAGGTTATATAGCTTAACACCCCAATAGCTAGCACTATTTTGCGTGGTTTTCAGTCTATGATAAGCAACCATCAAGTCACTATGCCGTCGAGTATTATAATCGTGAATATTACAGTTTTTATTATAACTTGACTTATTTGCATGCACATGTTTAATTATGGTAAGTATGTATTCCGACGCCATAGTGAGTATTCTCTCATTCGTAAAATACGGCCTACACGAATCACTCTGTTTCAACCCACACAATGCTCTAATCGCTCTTTTTTGGAGCAAGAATATCCTATCCGCTGGTGGACTATTCCCCCAAAACTGCAGTCCATACATCATCAGAAAGTGAAAGTTCGCGAAATAACACATCCTGGCAGCCTCGTGAGTTGATATGTTCTTGATATATCGAATACTATAGACAGCTGATGATAATCTATCGGCTAACGTCGTTATATGTGAAGACCAATTAAGTTTATTGTCTATGGTAAGCCCCAGTAACTTCAGATTTTTAGTTTCATCCTTTCTCTAAGTTGTGAACAGTAGATGTTGGGTTTTATTTTGGTTTAATATTAGACCATTGGACTCAAACCAATCCTCTGCACGTTCCATGGCTAAGAGTACATTTCCGTTTAATTTTTCCTGCGACATGGCCCTATTTAATATGGATTTGTCATCTGCATATAGACAAACCTTATTTTCATTTAGGTAAGATGGTAAGTAGTTCATATATATGAGAAACAGGAGTGGCCCCAAAATAGATCCCTGTGGGACTCCCCGGTTCACTATCACAGCATCTGACACTGTTTCCCCAAACTCAGCATATTGTACCCTATCTCTCAGGTAAGACCTAATTAGCTGACCAGCCATGCCACGAACGCCATAAAAGTGAAGCTTGTCCAACAACAGTTCATGATCTACAGAATCAAAGGCACGGCTAAGATTATAACACGAAAGCTGCACACTCTCACCAGCATCCAATGCCTCCATCACTGATTCTAAGATGTCCTCTATAGCCGTACTTGTGGATTTGCCCACACGATATCCATGATTGGAGGAACTTATATAATCAAAGTTGTCCATGTACTTTATAAGAGTTTCTGCAATTACTTGTTCCAGTATTTTTGAAACAGATGGTATAATCGATATCGGCCTGTAATTTGATGGATTATTTACATCTCCTTTCTTGTATATTGGAATGACTTTGATCACTTTAAAAGCATGCGGAAAGACCCCCTGCGACAGACAAGTGTTTACCATATCAGCCACCGGATCTGCAATCTCACATATAATACTTTGTAAAAGCTTGGTTGAAACACCATACAAGTCTTCAGTACTTTTGCCTCTCATCTTCTTCTTGATAAGGGTAGGCAATTAAGAATACTTCATATAGGATCTGAATTGATACATAAGATGAAGTTGCTTCAAAAAGATCCTCTTTCAGAATATCACTTATATGAGAACTTTTGACAGAAGCAATTACAAATGTTACAATATGTATTTGGAAAAATTGTGCCGACCATGTAAATTTTTAATCTTTTTAACATGATGTGAACACTAAATTATTATTAATTTCCAATATATAATAGAAATAAATATTTGTTATACTTTATATATTTGCATAATAAATAAATTTTAATAGGGAATAATAATTAGTAATGTGTAGGTATATGTAATTATCTTTGCAGTTCGTGTAAGATTCACATTTCCAAGACTAGTTGCTTGAATTTACCTCCTCAAGGTTTATAGCAGTAATACGAATGATTTATCTATATTGATATTTAAAATAGAAACTAATAAGCAAAACCTTTTCTGCAAGTTCTTAAGGACATTTTGATAAAAGGTTTGATTCATTCTTGCTCTCTGATACAAATATTTAATAATAAATAGACTTGATTCACAATTTTCATGTTGATATAGCACATTCACTAAAATGTGCGGTAATTATATATTTATAACGGAAATCTTCCTCAAAACGCTCAGAACAAAGTCTATGCTTTCATTTGTAAATTGGGCCTATATCTTTGTCCATATATTCTTCTATTTTCTTTTGTAAAACTAGAATGAACAGATTTGAATGTTAAGAAATTTGTATTCATTGTATTCATCAAATTATAGATGTATGCACATACTTGTGCTTATAACTTTACTCTCCTATTTCCAATTGCCGTGTACTAGTATTGCTGCTTCGACTGGTAGAATGAAAACCGGCACATCCATCTATTTTAACAAAAGTAGTAAATGAAACTCAAAACAGCTAAATCCTTGGTTAGAATTAATACAGTTCTTCTAACCTCAATTGTCATGATATCATATCAAATTGTCTAGTAAATTTTAAGCTATGTGTTCCATGTTTTGGCGGGATATTTGAATCACTCCTTCTTATTCTGAGACAGGGTATAATATATAGATATTTAACAATGAATGTTTTATTTTATTTTATTTATTGTATTAGTAATACATATATATTTTATATTCGAATAAATTTCTTAGAGATATTCTCTACTCTGTGTGACTGTTAGACCACAGACTAATGTGTGTTTTAAATTGGCCCATTTTGTATTTCACCCTAAGAGTTTTTTTCTCCACATATTAATACAGAGTTAACTTTTTAAATCTTGACGTGGGCTAACTTTTTTATTTGACCTATGGTTCCTGAAGCAAAGTTCTAGGAATTAGTCCAAATAAGAAAAATGTGTGGAAAAAATAAACGCGTTGTTGTTGGCGCTATTTCAGAAAAACATATTTTTTAAATGGCAACACCGCATTTTTTTGAAAAAAATTCTAATACAACTTGAGATTCTAGACAGAACAGAGAGGATGCATGTTTTCGATTAGAGTAACAGTTTACTAGCTAATAGTGCCAAAACTTTAATACATTTTCCAACATTAAAGGAATAACACGGAGGCTATATTTGTCCCTGCTGTCATAACATGATAATAAGTTCTGTGTAATCTTGAATTAAAATGGATCGTATTATACCTCAAGAGAAAATTGAATTATTTTTTTTGCATGTTGGTGGTTTAAGTTTGCGAAAAGAACTGAATTCCATGTTAGACATCCTAACTAACCCCGTCCTAGTCCAGAATTTTTAAGACAAAATTTGGTTAAGTTGAAAGCTACAGAAAGTGTGCGCCCAAGGATTCTACAAAGAAGAACATACTGCGGTACAAGAAAATATTCTTTTGGAAAGTGTTTGGAAACCCAAATCGATCTACAAATAAGATAAGATAACCTGTATACTTACTAAAGGAAGTACTTTTTTAATGTGTGCAAACTTAATTTAAAACCTTCTCTTTTACTTGTTTCAGATAACAACAATGTACTTGAATTAAATGTTTTATTTTTTCACTTCAATATATATGTATTATGACTTCCAAATTTGTCATATATTATCAGATTCGGCCGACGTTTATATTAATATTATTTTTAACGTAATTAAATTTATTTGGTCTTGCAGGATTTCCAACTTCGAATAAAGAAATTTCAATGGTTGATCCTATTTGAACGTTGCTTAAAGTCTCTTCATATAATTGTTCTTTTCTATGACCGAAAGTTTATTATAGTTACTCTCGAAACCCTCACTGTTATCATTTGTTATTTTTATTGTTACTTATAATTTAAATACCATCAATGATTTGTATTTTTTAAATATCAAAATATACTGCATTGTCAATAGTACTTTTTATTAACTTTGCTCCAGTAATATACATTTTACAAAATTTTACGAGACTAATCGCGCATTTCTGTTCTACCTTAATTACAAACGTCATTTACGTTAACACATTAACAATTAATTACACTCTCTTTACAGTTTTCTACACTTTTAAATAAATCTTTATCAAACAAGGAGCTAATGTGGTATGCATCATAAATGCTGAAATATATATATGTGAATATTGAGTATTGAATGCAATTTATTCGAAAAATATGCAAATCTTCTTGATAATTTCTTATTTGAAAATATTTAATTCTTTTTCGGAAAGGGAAATTGCAAGAGAGGGAGGAGTAATTAATATCCTGAAGCCATAAATAACGATCGATTTAATGAAAACCGAGAATTTGCAAGCGGCCACCGTTTGAATTTTCAGGTGGGCCACGTTCACCGAATTTCCATTATTTATATTGCTAAGAATTACTTACACAGCGCGAACTAAGAAATATAAATCACTGCTGCACGGGAAATAAAAGGAAAGCAAAAATAAAGTAAAAGAAGATGGTAAGCGAGAAGAGAACCGAAAATATAACGGGGTAAAATCAGAAATTCCAATGTAAAATTTGTTTCCTTAATTCTTTTACTTACTCTGCGATTACTTGTGAATATACCTACATAAAGGTTTTTTTAAATAGGACATAATGATTTTGCTTTTAAATAAAATAAAAAGAAATGAGATATCGGGCTGAAATTTAATCCAGGTGTAGTACACATGTTAAATTTAAGTATGGACTTTGATATCGCTTATATGACTACCTTGAGCACGTTTGCACCGATCGATTCTGTGTTGTCAATTTACCACCACTCTTCCACACATATCGGCCGAAACGTCAGCAATTTTGCTTTCGATATTGTTCCTGAGCTCTACTAACGTTGTTGGTTTGTTAGTAGAAACCAACGGCTTAACGTAATCCCATAAAAGAAATCCAAGCCACAGATGCCAATTAAGTTTCTTAAACTAATTTACAGATAATCAAACCAAGATCAAGAAAAACTGAAGCGTCTTTACTTTAGCATGTACATCTCAAAATATTTTTGCTGGATTCAGCTGTACCTAGGATTTAACCAACAAACAGTGAAATATTCACTGAAGCTGATTTTACCCCAATCAACCGTCACTGACAGGCCACCACAAGAAGACTTGGAATGAAGACAGCAGTGTGACAGAAAGGAGACAAACTCCAACTAGTGACACGTTATACAAGACTCTTATTACACCATCTACTTCAAAGATTCATTTTCTGTTAGAAGACCAGAAGTTATCAGACCTTTTCCCAAAGGCAGTGTACAAACATCCACCAGAGGCAGAAGAGCAGAATGAAAAACAACTATATTGACCGATACTTATGAAAGATTGTTATTGGTGGGAACACAGAGCAAGAAAAAATGCTTTAAAACTGGATTGCGCAACAAAAACAAAGCAAAAGGGTGAGAAGCAGAAAACTGCCTATAAATATAGCTCTTCTGATTCCTCTGACGATGAAAATGGAACATTCTTGCCTTGTATGTACGGGTTCTTATTCTACCAGCAAAAAGGATTGGATTCAGTGCAGAGGATATGTGATTACTTTTTTTTGCATAAATTGTCTCTCTGATTAATACTTTTGTTTCGTTTTTTCTTAGAATGTTCTTTTTTTGGTTTTCTTACATTTTATTACTTATACGTATTATTTTTCAAATATGTTATTATTTTTTTAGTGATGCATTGTGAAGATATCCCTTTTTTACTTTCTTATACGTAGTATAAGGAAGTATTGTGATGATGAAAATTTTCGACCTCGAGATTTTTGCAGATGTCCACGTTTTGAAGTCCCCTGATACCGAAAAAGTGGTTTTTAAAAAATGTCTGTGTGTCTGTCTCTCTCTCTGTGTGTGTGTGACCACGATAGCGGCCAAACCGCTGTAGATATCAATTCCAAATTTTGTATTTAAGTGTATAATCTCCCTCTTGAGATCTGATTAGTTTTTCAATAAAATCGGTAGACCGGAAGTAGCAGTTTACTTCAGCGAAAAAATCGAATTTTGCGAATATTTCGTCAACTACTAAGTTTAAACAAATTTATAAAGAATTCATATATACTTAAAATTAAAATTGAGAATAATTTTATTTAAAAAGTTTTTCGAAATTCCTACCGGAAGTAGGTCTTTTACTCTTATCGAAAATCAGTTTTTTGCGAATATTTCGCAAGCCATGCTTTTTAGATAAGTACGTTACGGGTATAAAAGTATTTAAAACATAATTTTCAATATCTTTTGTATAAAAAAATTTCAAAATTCAGACCGGAAGTACCACTTTTACTCTTATCGAATAGCGATTTTTTGCAAATATGTCGTAAGTTATGCATTCTATATATATTTATCAAGAGTACAAAAGTATTTAGAACTGGATTTGCAATATTTTTTGTGTATATGAAATTTCAAAATTCGGACCGGAAGTAGCACTTTTACTCTTAGCGAGGAGCACTTTTTTGATAATATCTTGCAAAGTATGCATTCTATAGCGATTTATTAAGCGAATGAAAGTACCTAGAATAGGATTTTGAATAAGTTTTGTATAAAAAAATTCTTAAAATTGTATAGTTTGAAACGCTCATACGTATAAGAAAGTCGTGTGGTGGCCACACCTCATTTTTATATGTATGCTTAAATTTAAACTAACTGATGAAGACAATTTTATATTGTCAAAACGTTTTATACAATTACTTTTATTATTATTACTATTATGTCATCAATACTTTCATTGCCTGACATTAATAGTAAAATTGAGTATTTCGATGGCTGCATTCTGAATCTCTTTGATATACATGCGCCTATGATGACTCGATGATTTACCAGGCCACCAGCTCCTTGGATAACTGACAATTTGAAACTATTGATGTCTCTTAGGGGTTCACAACATAACAACGAGATTCCGCGGGCTCATATCACCTCCTTTGCACTGACTGGTTATTTACCAGAGCTCTTTCACTTATATGATTTATAAGTACTACAACGGAATTCCTATCGAACTGAAGTTGCTGGCGCTACCGGGATTTACACGTCGGCTCAGAGTTCACCTGCTATCAAAGTAGGTTGCTGATGCATGCTGTAAGCATTCTCACATTTTTCTCCTGTTTACTGTTTTCTTTTTTCTGTGTGGTTTTCTCTTTTCAGATATTAATGAGTATTAGATTTTTTTTTCTTTTTTCTGTTTTTATTATTCATTACTTGTTTCTGTTTCACTTCTTGCGTCACTATCGAATTCTAGGTTAAGTCTAGGTTTAGGCATTATATAATCAATGAAATTGTAATCCTCTTTCTTTTTCTTGCAAGGTTAATTAAGCAGTTTAACTGAGATTTGCCTTGAGGTTGGGAGTTGCGTTCTCAATATGCTTTGTACCTATATTATTATCAAAGGTAATATAACGAGAGCTTGACAAATAGTCGACTATATCATTGTGATCAATTTTTCGAGTGTGCGCTACGGTAAATTTGACGAGACCAAAATTGGCATTAATAATTTGACTAGAGCACGAGAGCTTTTGCTCGAGGGCTTTAGTCTTTAATTATTAATGCCAATTTTGGTTAAGTCAAATTAGGAGGCACACGAGAAAAATTGAAACAATGTAATAGTCGACTACTTATCAAGCTCGAGCTATATTTGTTAAGATTATTTCCTAAACCAAGTTTCATAATAAAAAATGAGTTGTCAAATCGATGTGATTATCAATAATTTCATCCGAAACATCGCTAAATCTCTTTTTGTCGGACATTTTCATCTATTTGACACGTTTGCCACTTAATGAAAAAATACATACCTGATTTGTTACCTACATTTGAATAGTCGATTTGTAATAGTCGCTGATATCAAGAACCGGTACCTTTCATTGGTTAATTTCAACTTCAGTTTTGATTGTGATTGGACAAAATTTAAATTTGACAGGTGAAGGAAATAATCATTGCTATTACTTTTTTCTTTTGTTTTTTATATGTGTATTGTATCATGACACCCAATAAAGACATGTTATTATTATTATTATTATTATTACAACTGACACCAGTCGCCTCTACTAATAACGAACAAAAACAGAATATAGTGATAATTGCATTTTAATTTTTAATTTATTTTAATGCCAGCGCGTTTGTATAGTATATACGGAACATTTTAATAAAACTTATTAGCTCTGCAAATGTATTAACACCCTCATACATAATAAACTAGTATTTCGTACATTGTTCACCGCAAATGAATATACATATTAAAAATATACGTAATGGCGTTCATTTCATGAACGGCGCTCGCATTTGCCGTTGTCACATCACAATTATATTTATTATTCCGCCGAAGCGACCACGATTCCGTGCATCAGGCATGAACGAAATGAATCATTTAATGCGAACAATACGATTACGGAAGATATTGCGTGAACGTGTACGGTACAAGTTGGGTGATCGTTAAGAGTGGATGACGTTCCCGCTGTTTCCAAGAGTCCTCCTACATTATGCAAATGCACCACCCGCCGCGATTTCGGCACCAACACAACACACCGATCTAAGACAACATTTCCCACTCCATTTCCGCTACATTACATCTAGGAGACACACTTAATTATCATTAGTACAAAATATTGCCGAAATGTTGTTGAGTGCATATTGAAGCTGGATAAAAAGACACGGATTTGTCCTGGTTATCTGTAATTCAAGTACTTTTGCACAAAAAAGATACTGAGTGTTTCTATCATGGAAGTTTTCATCACTATATGATTGCATATTTTGTTGGCAATAACGCAAATTATTACCTTTTAACAATTTGTATATAATTTTACTATAGTAGAATTACCGAACAGATGCAGTAGCAACATTGCATTTTTGTAATAGCTTAAACGGGCAAATGCGCTGTTGCTACTGCATCTGTTCGGTAATTCTACTATAAGTACTTACTTATTATTTCAATAAAACGTTAAAAGTGTTACGATTCTCTATAAAAACTTTTCGTCTTTTTATCAAAACTCCTTTTTCGACTTTTCCTATTGTGACACAGATAAAACTATACAAACAAACCGTCCCTATGCATCAAATGGCAACTCTATATTTTTTGCTTTTTACGATTAACTCTTATAAACACATACAAGGCATACTATGCAATACGAATTATCCCGTATTACTCTACCTATGAACAAACCCATTGTGTCTAAAATATAAAAACTTCGGGACGCTTCTACATACGCGGATGAAGAAAGGAATTTAACAGTAAAATCGACTTTTTTGGTGTGCGTTGTCTCGACGAAAACAGATGTGCAGTTCTCCATATGAATAGTGCTATTCAGTAACTTTGTGATGTTATACACTATTTCTTTTGTCCGTCGTATTTTCGGGCCGACATGTCCGGACCTACGATGTGTCAACATTATAAAGAAAAAAATTTTTTTGCTGTTCCACAAATATTTCTGGGTTCCCAATACATATATTTTATTTTTCAAGGGCGACAATGGATGCATTATTAAGATCTGTGTTTTATGAAATCTGTAATTATTTATATTGATGATATTTGCCCGAATATATCTAGTCATTCGTTTTTCTTCTATAACACACGTTATTTTTCTGTTTTATATATATATATATATATATATATATATATATATATATCTACCTCGCGGCGACGTTAGATTATTCCTCAATATCGAGGACACTCTGGCTGAAGACTCAATTCGTAGGCTGTCCCCTGTGTATGCCTCTGATTAATATTTTTCAGCTCCAAGATTATCCCATCCTCTTCCTTGGCTACACTGCGCTGACAAGAACCAAGTAGTTCGAAACACGTGTCCGCAGTTGCATTTTCAGCGGAGTTACCATTAAATTCTGTACTTGATCATTCTATGATCCGCAATATTTCTTTTCTTTATTTTTATCCTGTGGGTTCAGATGGCGCGCAGGTGGACAATGTATACCTCGCGGCGACGTTAGATTCATCTTCAACATCGAGGACACTCTAGCTGAAGCCTCAATTGGTAGGCTGTCCCCTGTGTATGTCTCTGATTGATGTTTTTCAGCTCCAAGTTTATCCCATCCTATTCCTTGGCTACACTGCGCTGACGAGAACCAAGTAGTTCGAAACACGTGTCCGCAGTTGCATTTTCAGCGGAGTTACCCCATTAAATTCTGTACTTGATTATTCTATGATCCGCAATATTTCTTTTCTTTATATATATACCGGGTGTCTGTTTAAGCTCGGCCACCGGCCATATCTCGGCAACCGTTTGTCGTACAACCTCGCGGAAAAGATCTTGATCGTAAAATGAATGACGAGAATTACAACGAAAATATTTTTAAGTGTCCAAAATGATCGCAAGGGGTCACAATTATCAAGATGAATTAAAAATTCGATAATTTTTCATTAAATTCTAGATTAAGATAGATTAAAAAATTTATTAGCAAAATTTTTAGACGTTTTTGTACAACTTTCATTTGAAACTTTTTGATCTAACTCTATCTAATACGAAGGGCAGAGTGGAGGAGGGCATGTCTGCGTACAAAAGTAGGTACTACTTTGGTTTGCCTCAGCGGATTTTAATGTTTCTGGACTCATTAGATAGATAATTTTACAAAGAATGGAAGGATATGTAGCACGAAATTACGTGGTTGTCATAGAAAATAACATGGGGCGCTGTTCTCAATGTATGTATATTTCTTGTTTTTTCTTTAAAATTTCAAATGGAACGGTATATCTTTAATATCGTAATATTGAAGCACATAAAAAACTGAAGGGAATGATGAAAACCGGAAGTTGCTACCTTTTTTGTTGACGAAGATATAGTCATACGAACACAATCCAGAAAAATAACACTTTAAATATAAATATATTTATTTATTGGGAGTAAAAATTTTATTTAAATTTTAATAGGGTCTCTAGACAGTGTATAGTATGTTTTCACTTGAAATTTCATCATACTCTTCCCTAAATGTATTTATTTCAATCTTTTTATCGATTTTTTAATTCATTGCATATGTTACGTTAGATTCTCCTTTTAAATGTTTTTAAATACTCTAGCTATTATTTTTTAAATATCATTTCTTATCCTTTCCAACAATGAAATAAAATAATAATAGTGAACAGTGTAGTTTGCTTTTTTTTTAAATTTTTATCAAACAACATGGCATGCACAGTGATTCTAAATTACATAATGATGAGATTTCCAAGGTAGGCCATGAAAATCGAAATGCAAAGATATGGGTGTCCTTGTAGTTAAACTTTTTGTACGTATTTAGAAAATTAAGCCTTTTTGGACACCTGCACATAATTATTAAGTAAAATATCGTATTCTAACGTTGAAGCTTATGACATGATCAGAATGTATTTTCAATGCTTTGAAAATGCATTCTTGCTTCGGGGAAATATTCCCTAAATTATACCGAAAGAAGACATTATTAAGTTTTTATTCACCTTGCCAGATGTTCTTGATGTTTATTTATGGGGCAGAATAAAGACATAGTTTATCACAAAAAGTCGAGTACAACAATTGCTGCCTCCGAAATGGAAGTAACTCTGCTCTCTACTAATTGACAAGTAAACGTGTATTGAAAATGAGTTCACCTTCATTTTGAACATTTGTTAAGTTGAAGTTTTTGCTTGTTTTTTTTTTTGTACTTTCTGATTTAAATATATTTTCTTTTCCTTTATATTACTTGGTCAATATATTTCCTTATTTATGTTTAGGTATATAATAGGTTCTTTTATTTACTTTCATTTCAGGAGGGGATGATTTAGATATCAATTTGTGTACCCTTTCGTTACTAATGAGTAAATGATTTGATTATAACTAATGCATTATATTATATTGTTTTTTTTCTCGTTATTGTCTACTTAGTTCATGAGTTATGGAAATTATTTTTGCTGTTTTCCTATAATTAGATCTACCTAAATCAGTTGGGTGATTAAGATATATTATTATTATTATTATTATTATTTTATTTCAATGTCTAAAAAGCCAAGACATAAAATTTAAAAATAGCTAGAGAATTTGAAAACATTTAAGAAGAGAATCTAATGTAACATATGCAAGAATTAAAAAATCGGTGAGAAGATTGAAATAAATACATTTATGGAAGACAATGATGAAAATTCAAGTGAAAGCGAACTATATACTGTCTAGTGACACTTAAAATTAAAATAAAGTTATTACTCACAATAAATAAATAAATTTATATTAATGACTATATCTTCGTCAAGAAAAAAGGTAGCAACTTCCAGTTTTCATCATTCTCTTCAGTTTTTTATATGCTTCAATATTACTATATTAAAAATATGCCGTTCCATTTAAAATGTTAAAGAAAAAACAAGTAATATACATACATTGAGAACAGCGCCCCCTATTATTTTCTTTCACAACGACGTAATTTCGTGCTATATGTCCTTCAATTCTTTGTAAGATTCTCTATCTAATGAGCCCAGAAACATTAAAATCCGTTTGTGCAAACCAAAATTATACCGACTTTTGTACGCAGACATACCCCCCTCCCCTTCGTATGGGAGTTAGATCAAAAAGTTTCAAATGAAAGTTGTATAAAAACGTCTAAAAATTTTGCTAGAAAAATTTTCAATCTATCTTAACCTAGAATTTAATGTAATATTATTGAATTTTTAATTTATCTTGAGATTTAAGCCCCCTTGCGATTATTTTGGAAACTTAAAAATATTTTAGTTGTAATTTCCGTCGTCCATTTTACTAACAAGATTTTTTCCGCGAGGTTGTGCGATAAACGGTTGTCGAGATATGGCCGGTGGCCGAGCTTAACCAGACACCCGGTATATATATATTGTTATTATTTTATTATTACTAAATTTTATGACTTGTTACTTATTATTTCTTGTAATGTTTTATAGAAAACTAAAATAGGACAATAAACAATTTTGTGTTGAAACAATAACAGAGCCTGCTTTTATTATAAAATATAAAATTTATTATATTCTGCCCAATCGGCACTGATATTATTAATTAGCGAAATTATAAAAATTTCGCCTCCAGTAAGATTCGAACATTTGTTTTTATACAATTTTAGACGTTAAAAATGATCCGTAGTTATGTCTGAGTATAATATACTCATAAAATCATACAGCTAACTTGCTTAATATGCTTTGTAATTTCTAGTTATAGTTACAAAATTCTTTTTCTTCTTATTGTTTCGCTTATAATGTGGTATTTTTGAAATTGTTAACTGTTGTAGGCTTTATTTGGGAGATGTTTCTGATTCTATCTAAAGAAATAATAAATTCATTAAAAGATGGGTAGATGGTAAGTATTAGGTTCGATAAGAGAGACAAAATAGCAATTTGAAATAGCATAAAGCACTAGTGGTAATTACAAAACAACAGCTTTGTGGTTAAAATAAACCTCTATATAATTCGCTTCGAGTTACACAAAAATTATATATTAAAATTTACGGTAATGTTTATGCACTTAAATAAAAAATGTGCAAAGTTTTTGTTTAATATCCAACGTATATTAACATATTAACTAAATCCGTACCGCATTGATGAGTACTTTGTAAACAATATTGTAATTAATATTTACATTTTGTCCGTGCCTGACATGTTAATCAAGTAGATATTTTGGAATGTTTGTGTGTATTAAAAGTGTTTGCCAATGGCAATCCGACATATCCATAATTAAACGGGTAAATAAACAAAATACCGCTTACTATTTGTAGATCGCATTTCAATTAGATAATTAGATAGGAGTTTTCTCGGAAAAAATACGCCAACCAGACTTTACTTTAAAATTACAATTTGCTATGTCACTTGTTGATTTAATAAATGCTATCTTCGAACACGTTACAAATTTATCAGTGAACTGAAAAAGTCCACATTCGATTCTTTCTTTGCGGCACTGAGCTGAAGTCCCAATCCAAAGGCAGAAATAAATAGAAATCGATACTCGATACTCTCATTTATCAATTTTTAGTAGATCACAACCTAAGTTAAATAAAAACAAATTTCTATTTT
Organism: Amphimallon solstitiale; assembly: GCA_963170755.1. Lineage (NCBI taxonomy): Eukaryota > Metazoa > Arthropoda > Insecta > Coleoptera > Scarabaeidae > Amphimallon > Amphimallon solstitiale. Next base: position 91,854,948 of record OY720678.1, read on the forward strand.
CATACATAAATATGGAATTATATGCTCAAACTGCAAATGAAGAATGTAAGATCAAACTTAACTATATAGAAATAGTATTCCAACTGTCTTCTATTCTTTCCTAAGGAATTTTAGAGAAGAATTTATAAATTGTAGTTTCGATAATTCCAACGTGAGAATATTCCTTGAAGATTTGATGTGCTTGGAAGAAAAATCCCAAATACTGCTTTTTATTCCTTCTCGGAGCATCTTGAAACGCGAACAATTATTGCAGAAGGAAATTTCTCAATTTTTGAAAGTATGTACCTAGGAGCGTACCTTAAGCTTATGTGTAATATTTATTATGGACATAGTGTTATAAGCTCTGTGCGATGAGATATAAATAGATAATATTAGTAAATTATAATTTGTTAAAAATATAAATTGAAAGAATTAATGGTTATAAAATGATCTGCCCATGACCGCTTCATATCATAAATGAAAATTACTTATTACTGTCAAAATAATAACTTACTAACAGATAAGTGTATATGTAGATATGATTGAGAATTGATATCTTACAATCTCACAATGACAATAACTAATTAAATAAATTATTGTAACACAAACTTCATCATATAAATTAACTTGAAAAATTAACAAACTTTATATAACGAAATTTGTATAACATAATATAGTTTATCTCTTACTGATCCATTATATGTCAATAATACCGCAGTTACGGTAACCATTATGAGATTCATAATTCCCTTGGGAATTTTTATTTTTCCCTTGGGATATTAATTTTGACATGTTGATTCATTGATTTATTTATTTATAAAAGCTGTAAAATGGAAACATTTATTAATAATTGATTTAAAAAAACATAAAACGAAATAACATAAATACATAATATAACATAAATCAAAATTTTGTAACTAAAAGAAATTAATTAATAATACCTGTAGATATTAAGTGTCTAATTGTGTCTTTATTTGCAAAATTTTCAATGATCTATTCAGGTTTTCTTAATTATAAAAGAAAAATTTGCAGTTCATGTAGTTTCCACTGAAATTGTAACCTGATTTTTCTATTGAATTGCAACTAGAAACTGTACTTGAAACTGATGTTGCTGTTGTCTCTGACACTCTGGACTCATCTTGCACACCAACTAACAATCGTGCAGTTTTATTCTTTATCTCAATGCTATCTGCCAAATATGATTCCGCAAGAGTACTGCTTTGCCATCCGCCGTACCTTTTCAACGTTGTCATATTTGCACCCGCATTTGCTAAAGCAGTCGCAGAACTTTGACGTAGGCAGTGCCCCGTATAGGAATTTGGATTTGGTAAAGCCAAAAAGCTTGCAATTTTGCTCGGAACTTTTCCAAACATATTTTTTCCCATTGGCTGCACTGTGCAACGCTTCTCGCGATATGTTAGAAAGAATCTTTCAATGCTTGATGGTCGCAACGACATATAATTTCTGACAAGAGGCAATGCATAAAACTCATTTTCTTCCATAATTGTAAACTGTCTTCGAATACCCGTTTTACTAGTTGGAATATTAACAACCATAACGGGGTCCCTATCATCAATATCTCCAACCTTCATATTCAGTAGCTCCTGGCTTCGACATCCTCCAAAATACCCCATAATTAAAACAATATGTAGTATAGAATAGTATCCGGTATAAAACAATCTACGCATTTTCATGCATTATTTACCTTATTTTGTAAATGAACTTCATTAGGAGCTTCCTTCAAAAATTTGCCAATATTATCCCGAGATAAAACTTGTGATTTCTTAGGCACGTAACCTTTACTTTTTGTCTTAAGAAACGCCTCCAATTCATAAGCTTTTGTAACATCTACGTTATTGTATATTGTCAGCATAGTTTTTATCATTGACCACTTAGTCCATAAGCTACGTATTAGGATTATACGATTCGGACTGCAAGAAATATAAACCAAAATTAATAATAACATAGTTTGATATGATAAAAACGTACAATAACTTGAAAATATGCCAGTAATATGGTTTCATCTATATTTTGCTTCCTTTTATAAGAATCTTGGGACTTCGTTGGCAGTAACGTAGCATGAGCTTTTTCGGCTTTTGCTACTAAATCTTGCGAAATACCAGTATTTTTGCCTGTTGTCACTCATTTTGATAAAATGAACAAAATTGTATTTTCACTAAACAATTAAAATTTTAGGAAGGCAGAATTTGATCATATTTTGCTTTAAAATCAGTAAGTAATAAAATTATTTATTTATCACGAGGGTTATCAGGTGACAATAACTTTGGGCAACTAACTATCCCTCGGGAGCAAGCTCCCTCGGGATAGTAACCCCGTTGTCCATCGCAATTATCACCCTTATAACTCCCTTGATACATAAATAACCATTATTTAGATATTCATATAATAGTTGTCTGGCAAATATTCTAAACAATCCCATATAGAGTCAACAGTTAAACCCAAAAACCCAGTGTTGTCTACCTGAGCTATAGTTGCAATAGGCGCCCTAACTAGATTAGATTGATCTCAATCGCTTGATGCTGCTTTAAATTCAATAATTACAGTCTTATCATTATTTAGCGCAAGCTTGTTGTCCAGGAAATAGTTATTCAAGACACTCAAACTGTTAGATGCACGTCGACCCAAGTCTTTAGCGTTCTCAGTGGGAACCAAAGGTGAAATGTCATCCGCGTACATGATGTTATCTGATGGAATATCAGTCGCGTATATGATGTACAATAGGGACCCTAGCACGCTCCCCTGTGGCATCCCACTCCTGAGACTACATTTCCCCGAAATAGCGTTACCAATTTGAATAATACGTCAGCCAATACGACTGCGGTCCTCTAAATAACTCTAACCATTTCAAGGGCGTACCCCTAAACAATTTTTTTAGCAACAGGCTGTGATCAACTAGATCGAATGCCTTACTTAAGTCTGCAAAAATTCCAGCACATGCCTTTCCATCATGTATGTTTTTGTATAATGCATCTAAAAACCCTGTAATTGCTGAAAGTGTGCTATGACCTTTTCTGAAGTCAAATTGGTGGTCATTAAACAGGTTATACTTTTGCATAAATTTTGCTAGTGTATTGGCGACCATCCCTTCCAACCATTTTGGCAAAAATACTTAACAGAGATATCGGACGGTAATTCTCAACCAGTTCGTTTGATCCTTTTTTAAACAGTGGCTTAATTTTTGCTATTTCCAACCGCGTCGGGAAAAAATCTTCCAAAAACGATTCATTAATCAATGACATTAAAGGCATTTATGTTATCGCAACCACAGGAAAATTTACTATGGGTCAATTACCCAAACAGACGATAAACGTCATAAACAATAACTTCGGGCCAAGTAACTTTAAAGTACTATAATACCTACTAATCCTAATATTATTCTAGCTTCGGGTAACGTTTTATGTTACTAGAACTGTACGCCGTTGCAACATATAAGATGGTAATATATTATATTAGGTTGCACAGCAATCTAGTGCCTTCTAGTAGGTTTACATAAAATAAGAAAACTACAAGCGTTCTTTATATTATTTAATGACGTGTCACATTACAGTACAATACACATACAACTTGCTAGTTACATGGTTGCACATGTATATGTGTGCGTCGCTATTGCTATCAACCTAACAGCTATATCATACATCTCCCTTGGCTCTAAATATTGTGTTTATAAGTCAAGTTAATTTGGTTTGTGAACAACACGACCAGACCGTGTTCTGAAACCACCTTCAGGCACAACTGATGATTCCTTTCTTTCATTAGCTCTCAAAGTGTCTGAAAATTGCCCTGAACAGGTTACTACATTTTCATCACGTGATTCGATATCATTGCTAGGATTACAAGATGGGGCATAGTTATTGAGGGAAGGTTTCAGATCAAGTCTATTACGCCTGACAATTGTTCCAACATTATCCCTCACTAGATATGATCTCGGTGTTGAATCTTTACTTGCTATTTGTTCCGGCTCCCATGCTCCATTGACGTGATTATATATTATTACATTTTCGTTGGGCTCCATTAGTTTCAAGTCTTTAGCTCTGTTATCAAAATATGTTTCGTTAATGCTTTCCTTCCTTTGGAGTTTCTCATTAACATTTTCACATAGTACTGGTTCCAACAAGTTTGCGGATGTTGGTATTTTGGTTTTACAAATGGGGTAATTCGGACTTCTAAACGTCACTTCAAAATTCCAATCCGTAGCGAACGCTCTAAATTCTGTACTATTGAATGGTACGTTATCACACGTAACTGTATCTGGCAAGCCAAGTCTAGCAAAAACAGTTTTCATTGCCAATATTGTCGTTCTTGCTGATTTGTTCTTTATTGGTAACAACTCGAGCCAATTCGAATAAGAATAATATATTACCAAATAGGAAATATTTGCATAGGTGAATATGTCAATACCCACTATTTCCCATGGTCTTCTTGGAACGGGATGCGGTAGTAAAGTTTCCTTCTGATTCCTCCTAGATAACTTTCCACAAGTTCTACATTTCTTAATATAGTGCTCTATATCAGCACTTATACCTGGCCAATAAAACACTTGACGTGCTCTCATTTTAGTTTTTTCTATACCACGATGTAGAAGCTTTATCATTTCTGACTTTAATGTCACTGGAACTATCAGTTTATTTCCACAAAATAATAAGCTGTCCACAGGTGCAGAAGTAAGTGTCCTATCTTTAAATATTGTAAACAAACTTAACCTAGCTCGACAGATACAAAAAACAAAAGTAATGTTATTTTCATATGGTAATTGTAGTTTTAAGATAAAACCAGTGGGTCAAATTTCACTTGATTGTAGTGTAAACAATAGATCAGCCAGAATTGTATTTATTGTAGTAGATATAGATAATCATTTACCTTTGCTTGGTCTACAGAGCTGCATTGCACTAAGTTAAATTAAGCGATTAGATAGCATGATTATTAATTTCCAATCAAGGGATGATATTGTTAATTCCTATCCCAATATCTTTGAAGGTTTAGGTGAATTTCCAACAGAACATCACATAATATTGCAGGATGTGAGAAGCCACTAAGAAGAATTCCTCAGACGTTACACGGTGTCAGAATATAATACAGGTGACATTTTATTCTGTCAAATGACATACTGTCATAGTTGTTTACATTTTCAGTCACTTCATTATCATACGTATTTCTACCATTTTTACTATATTTATACGCCGGCTTTATTTTTAACAATCAGTTGTTTTACAACTAAATCATGCCTAAACCGTTATGTAAACAAGCAAAGGAAATAATTCTCTCCTTAATTGGGTATTTTGAAAAAGAACGCGATAATAATGCCCCACTGCTCCCCCAAACAGCATCAGCAGTTCGAGAGGTAATATCTTCTGTTATTTATACTTTATACAATAAATGTTTTAATAATAATATTTTTCATTTAGAGAGTAGCAAGTGCTTTAAATATTCACATTGCAACTGTAAATAAAATATCATCTATGTACATCAAAACGTTGGACTAGCTAGTTCAAAGCAAAAACGGCCTAGAAGTAAGCCTATTGTAAATGTTGATGACTTTACTCAGTGTGCAATAAGAAATACAGTATATGATATTTATAGAAACAGTGAGTTCTTAAGAATTTACGTTTATAAAATTAATATCTTAAAGAAAAGGAATTCTTTTCTGGTGGCAAGTCATCTTTACGGACAGTATTACACAATATTGGTTTTAAATACTGATGATCCTAAACGAGCTTTAATGGAACTACCACAAATTGTATTAAAACGTGTTACATTCTTGCAACAAAATGTTCGTATGAAACATGAAAATGTTTGCCAATTTGTGTTCCTTGATAAAACTTGGGTTTTCCAAGATGGAACAATTCGTAAATCTTGGCAAAATTAATCTATAGAAACCACAAAAGCATCAAAAGTAGGTGGAAAAAGGTACATTATATTTCTAAGAATAACATATTCTTATCTTATGTATACTTATTATATTATCTTGTTTTAGATATATTGTATTACATGCAGGTAGTTCTAATGGATTTATTCCTGGAGCACAATTAATATTTCCGACAAATAGTCAGTATTTAGATTATCACGGTGATATGAACAGAGACAACTTTTTATACTGGTTTGAACACCAACTTCTTATAAGTTTAAAAGAGCCGTCCGTAATTGTTTTGGATAATGCTAGTTACTACAGTACTGTTAAAAATAAAAGTCCAACATCATCTGCCACTAAAAATGAAATTCAGACATGACTCACCAATAATAACATTGACTATGACAGAGCTGCTTTAAAAATACAATTACTGGATTTAGTTAAACGGTTAGTACAGCTCGCAGACTGAGACCCGGCCGATGAGATGCCCTTCCCACAAGATGCGCAGTGAATTCTTATAATATTAGGATAAGCACGAGCAGCTGGTCATTTCCTTTTTCCAAATACTTTCTCTGTCTCGCACTGACCTATAAGACTCCGCCCATCGGCCAAGACTCAGTCTGTGTACTGTACATATATTGAACTGGTCTTGTAACTTAGCCACGACCAGTCAAATATGTAAAATATGATTATTTAGATTTTCGTTCATGTTTTAAAAGATTCACTTTTGGACGAACCCTCGTACATTGTGGGTAAAATAATTATTGTTGAATTGGGCATATAATTAAGGTCAAACGCGCATACAATGTGCGCAGACTCGCATCACACATAACAAAGATATAAAACATTTGTATTCTGCTCATTGGTTTACTTATAAAAATGTTTACTTTGGGTCGACAAATATGGCCATTGCAAAAGTATGATTTATAATAAAAATCGATTAAAAATTGTTAAATTTGCAAATTAATAGGGATACTTCAGTATCAATACTTGATGTATCATAGGTTTTTGTAAGCAAATGGAAATGTAAAGACCGGAAAAAAAACAATAGCATCTTTTGATTTTTATATACGTCAAACGTAAATGTCATTTATTATGTGAAATATAATTTTAATTCTGTGGTGAAACAAACTTTTGCATACGGACATATTGAACCAAAAGCCCTTTACATATTCAAGTACTGTACAAACAGGGCATGAGCAATATTAAGATTTCACCACATGTTTGAATATAATTTATCAAAAGTCACCCCTAAATAATTTTAATTTTTATAAATGAATTTTTGTTGGTAAAAAGAAACGGAAATGAAAGAAAGAAACGATGTAATTAAATGTTAAGAGAACCATTGTAAACCCGGTGCATTAGAGATACACATATTGAGTATGTTGTTAGGCAAATCAAAAATTATAAAAAATAATATTTTTATGAGCAGAACTGTACTAAGAAAATCAAACGCGCTACTATTAAACTTTTGTAATGTGCATTTAATTGTCAAAAACTAGAATTCTAAGATTGTATATAGTAGAAATAAATTTCAAAAGACTTTATGAAGGCAATAAAATCGCGAAACAATAGGGTTTGCCTTTTGAAATGAACGGATGGTTGTTGACTTGATTGAATTTTGTTGGTTGCCTTGACAACCACCATACAAACATAGAAAAGTATAAAAGGACAGTACCTAGATTTAAAAGGGATTCCTTCTTAATTAAGCAGCCAGTGAGGTTGTTCTAAATATTCGCGAACACCCCACATCTGTGAATTAACGTGCGGTATTCTTCATACAAAGTGCGAGCTAGTGTGACTACAAACATTGAAGTCCATCCTGTGTTTTCGATATTGGAAAAACCAAGGATGCAAATAACGTACTGGAAAGAAAGAAATAATCAACAAGGATATTAACTTCAACTACCAGGGAGTTAACCAAACAATAATTCAAATATATTTGAAAAAATACGAACCTGTGTCCAGCCATCTACAACGAGTCAACATATCTGAACGAGGTGCAGCCAAGAAGATAAACCAGGGCTGCCTATCAAGAGAATCAACCCGGAGGATCCAGACGTTCCTTCAACTACGAACATCTGTGGAGCCCCCTTCAAGAACGATAGCAGCACCTGCATTCTTTCCATCCAGCGAACTTAAAGTTAAACAAACAAAACTGTATGTAAAGTGATATTGATATAAGGTCACGTTCATTAGAAGGAACCAAGATAAACTTGTAAATGACTGACAGTCAAGTCAGACTTAATTGTAATCCGAGTTTTTTTACCAAGACTAAACGTTCATTTCTAACGTAGCCTGTTTTAAATAGTACATAATAGCCGGAAAGTTAAATAGTTAACCTATAATTCAAATACCATTCATGCATTTTAAATTAGACAACGATCTAAGTTTAAAACTTACGTGTCACATTAGTTTATTTCAAGAAACGAAGAGTCATTAACTTCCATTTAGAAATCCATGTTGAATCAAATTGTTTACCATTAGTAAAGTAGACAGATTAAATATTGTTATGTGTATGCCTAATAGGACTTGCGTAGAGTTATTTGTTCATGTTATTCCAAGTCAAGATTATGCCTGAGAGACATTCTTGATAAAGATGTTTTAAACTGTAAATATAAAGTTACACTCAATTCAATAATAATAAAGAGCATAATCAAAGAAATACCTGTGTATTCATTTAACCTGTCCAAGAGCATCATCACCTGCTAGACGGCTGTTTAGAGCGTCTAAGTGTGCATGTATCTTTCGTTTGTTAGGTTATCTACAAGACCGTCAGGAATCGGCCCCTTTCTACGACGTTTTAGTAAGCTATAATACAGAAGTAAGTCGTGTACCTTTCCTCAGGTTCAATAACCGAATACTTTTTAACGACCCATTAATGAGATTAAGCCTATTCATACTTAAAAATCACGACGACGTGAAAATATCAGATTGTTTTCGTCTGTTGATATAAAGACTTGAACGTGAAAACGCGCGAACTTAGTTAGCGTCTATGCATGTTGGTTATGAGAGTAATAGCAACACTAGAAAGAGAATTGAACCGTTCCACGATTAGTCAAATATTTAAATAATTCAAAGATTAGTTCTAATATACCGGGAGCAGCCAATTAATAATAGAACATTAACTATTATTGTTATTAATACGTGACTTTCAAATAGATAAAGCAAAATCAGAGTCTCATGCAAAACAAATACAAAACCTTGCACAACTTATAGGTAGGCAACCAATATAGCTAGCTGGAGTCGTATTAAAATTAATATTCAATTTTTAAAATAATTACAAGAACTTTTAAACGGTACTTACCGTATCGTATGATGTGTGATTTAGCAGATAAGTATGGGCACGTAGTTCTTCGACTTCCACCCTACCATTGTATATTTATCCACACAGAACTAGTGTGGGGAATAACAAAAACATATTATAACAATCGGATTGAAAAATATGGTAGGTGAAATTGAAATTCAAAAAGGTGGGATAGAGAAGTAGGTTTTGAAAGACAAGATATATTACCTATATATCGCAAAGTTATGAGTTTTTTAGTCACTAATATGTATAATAATATATTGATGTTGTGTATATTATTTTTGTGAATGTAGTCTAAAATAAATAAACTCACATGTATTTAGAATTTGTTTATATTTTTTGTAGACATAGTCGAATAATTTAAAACATATTAATAGTGTTTGATAATATTTTAAAATGTCAACCTAATCCTAACCACAGATTATTTTCAAAGTACAGCTTGCTCAAAGCAACGTTATTTGTCAACACTGTTATGACACAGTAACGTTTCATATGACATGTATCGTCTGTTTGGTTAATCAACCTATATAAACGTAAACAATTATAAATGAAGGAATGGGTTACAAATAAATATTTATTTAATAGTCAACTTGGAGAAATACCTAACCACATATTAAAATATGTGTTATATTAATTGAAAGTTTAGTATATCTTCTCCAATTCACTTTATAATTATCGGCTCTTATTTTAAAGAAATATTGAACTACATAGTTTCAATTTAGTATAACATGTTCGAGGTAAAAGTAAACGACTTTCGACTATTCGTTCTAGCAGCGCCAAGAAGGAGAGAACGAAGAAAATGAAAATAAAAGAAAAGGCGTAAAAAAGGAAAAACACAATTCGACGACAATATTTATGGCTATTTATTTAATACAGAAGCGAGCATCTTCAATAACACGTTTTAATTTTCCACAACATTCCGTACACGCCTGCCATAAATCACGTAAAAAAGTGAGAACTTTCAGCGTTTAATATCCACATTCCAGAAGTATCCGATAAAATTATACTTTTATATAACGGGCCCCGGACCATAATATAACACGAAAGCGCATACAAAGGAAAATGACGCAGAAGGAGCCGGCAACTTTCAAATTAAATTATTATTCAAATGCAAAAAGGGGGGAAAGACCGACCGAACCAGAAGCGGAAAGAAGTTATATTTCTAGTTTCCTATGGCGCTCTTCCTGTGTATAGTTCCCAGTCGTACGTCGAGGGGGCCGGCTCGTAGGAAACGATGTTGGTGGCATAAAATTTAAATAAAACTTCACTTAACACCCAATCATACATAAAAATTTCCTGCATTCAGAAACTGATATGATCATATTTAGCTTTGGATGGAAACATAAGAGATTACATCAAATGATGTTATATACAGTGCGTGCCTAAAATCGCCCCCCCCCCCTCTAACTATCTTTTACACAAAGTGGAATAAAGCGTTGAAATAAAAATGAATCAAAACCACTATAAAAATACTAACTTTATGACCATGTCCCATTTGAAAATTTGGCTGATGGCGCTGTAGGATATATCAACTTAAAAATTTTAAATTTCAAAGGGAATCGGATGAAATCCGATTCCCTTTGTTTGTAATTTTTGCCATCACTTTTAAAGAATTTTGATTAATTGCAACCAAAAAAAATAAAAACCACCCGATCAAGTTTACACTAGAAATAGAGCGTCTTTAATCCATGCTCCGAAAGTGACTTATATGAAGCGTTACTGCTATAAATGGGTCAAACTCGCCCCATTTTCAAATCAGTTCTGCCGATTTTGTCAATTAATAACTTTTATCATGCGGGGTGACTTTGATAACTTTGTAGAGAGTACCTAACTCATTCGGCACAAATAATTTTATTATTATTTTTATTACAAATGTTTAAAAAAAGTTACAATAATTCAACCACATCAACTTTACGTTCAAATGTAAAAGTTTGGTTGTCTTCTTGGGTCGGAGTTGGCAGAACAGCAATAGTATCTGCAATGGGAACTGTGGAGATATCCTTCACAACCAGTTTGAAATTTGTCTTCTTTGCATCAGTAGATTTTAGGCCAACAACAGTCCATTCGTCTTTTGAAAATTGTTCTCGAATTCTACACACGTATCTGTAAATAGTAGAGGTTCTTTTTCCGAACACATACTTTATGAGAACAAATGTTTCTGGAAGAAGTAGTTCTCGTTCTGGATAACGGTAGTCCACTTCCTCAACTATTTCTTCCATGACTTCATCAACTCCCTGATCTTCGATTTCCTCCTCTTCGCTATTGTTATTATCTTCGGAGCTGCTACTATCTGGTTTTGTAGCAATACTTCTTCCAGGAACAACATTCAGTCTCGTTTTCTTTCGACGCACTCTCTCAGTTCTTTCACCATACCTATACCTTTTCTCGCGAAGTAAGTTGGATAATCTGTCGTTAATTTCTTGGGTCGGATCATGTTGTATTTCTGGTAGTTTGTCTAATACTTTGTTTCGATTTCCTGGATAAATGCCAGTAGCAAAAAATCCATTTATTAAATTTCGCTTCACACTAGACTCTTCATTATCGCCTGGTTTGTTCTTACTTTGGGCAGTTACATTATCCATTTTTTCCAAAGCAAGTTTTTGCAATGACTGGAATTGATCTTTGGGTATTCTTGAAGTTGATGTATGTTTCAACTTATGCTGTACGCCAAGCTACTTTAAAGAGCTTAAAGTAAGTGACATCTAAAGGCTGTAAAAGGTGTGTCGATTGTGGAACAAGACAATCAAAGGATATGTCATTTTCTTCACACATTTTTAAAACATCGTCGTTAAAATGTGACGCTAAGTTGTCTCCTATTAACACCTTTCTACCTTCTAGTTTTCTGGCATGAGGCAAAAACAAAATCTGAAATCAGTCTTCAAACATAAGGCTATCCATCCAACCATGAGAAGTACGATTAAATCGTTTCGTCATAATTGAAAATATTAGAGGGAGGAATTTCCTCCAATGTATTCTCTATGTTAACAAAGTACTCCTCTACACTGAGAGAAATAAAATGTTCAGTCAACCAATTTCTAGTTGACTCAATAGTTTTCGGTGTTGAGTCAACTAGAAATTGGTTTACTGAACATTTATTTCTCTCAGTGTATGGATAGTCTGGACACACTTGCTCTAGCTTTATTAATGTTACGGGAAACACGTTGTGAAACGTCAGTTTTGTGTCGTAGAAGAAGACTTAAAGCCCAATCTTTACAAGGAAGATTACTTGAAAATATTTCTACTGCCCGTCCTTTCTGTCTAAATAATTTTTTGCTGACATTCGTATTTCCATCAAATCAAGAGGAAAACTCCAATCGGCACATTTTAGTGTAGCCGCTAAAAAAGCTTTTTCTTCTTGTTGCGAAAAGATACATTGACCACCAACCTTTCTACCGTGTCGACAGTGATATTTATTATAAATTGTCCCATACGGTATTTTATATCTTGCAGCTGCAGCTTTCATTGTAAGTTCGCCACCTTTTCAGTTGCTTCATTTAGTTGATCTTGGGTATAATTTTTATAATTTCGAGATCCAAGGGGTTTCACATATTTTCGCACCGTCTGAATGATTATAAAAGATGATTATTAGATATAATGATTAATTAATATCAAAGTCGCCTTCAGAAATCAATGTCACCCCATTTTACGGTACACATCACAGTGATTTTTAATTAAATGTTCAAAATGGGCACCCTTAACCTCTTGGCAATAGAACAAAAGATTGCAAAACGTTGATGTGATTGTCCTACACGTGAAATTCCACGTTTTTTTTTTAACAAATGATGGATATTTAGAAAATATATATAAAATTTGAATAGATCTTTCAAACACCTCCCAAATGGGGGGGGGGGCACTGGACCCCCTTTGCCATTTAAAATTCTTAAGTTGATGTAGCCTACATCAGTGGTTCCCAACAGGTGGTCCGCGAACCCGATGTCTTAGGGGTCCGCAAAATGTCAGTGAGATATTAAATCTAGTTCCTGGTTAAGTACACCCGACATGTCTTATATTTTAATTTTTATTTAAAAAAATAAAAAGTGAAACTATTAATAAGTCAGAATATGTAGGTCCAGCTCAAATTTATTAAAACAGTCCGTATTCAATAAGGGCCAAGGACTTAATGAAGTAAAAGCAAGTTATGTTTTAGTTACGTTAAAACAGAGAAAAACTATTAAATATAAATATATTATAAGGATATGAATTATATAATTAGTTCAAAATTATAATATACGTAGACAAACAAAGCAATTGCAATAACGTATAACTTTACAATTTCAGTGTGATATGTTAAATTTGTCCTTCGAGTTCATGATTTCTGAAATGTTAGGTTAAATACTTGACACTTTCACACAGAAATCAGACCGCATATCATGCCGATTCCTGTATATTAATTTTCATTTTTCTTCTCCGGGTTCGGCATTGGTCACCATATGTCGGGCTGAGAACTTACATTATGATGATGTGTTTTTTGTTTCTAATTCAGCAGTAATGTATAATTCTTCAACTTTATATGCAGAATGGTTCACTGGGAACTGAATCGATCGATTGCGTAAAAACTGTAGATAGGAATGATCTGAAATTTTGACACGATACTAAAGACGATGGGGGTCATTGCCTAAAATATTTTCAAGATAGCGGCACTTCGGGCTATACCGGAAGTAGGCACCAACTTCCTAATTTTAAATAGAATATACTGTATATTGTCAGATTTTTAGATTCTACGTGAATTCTAAATATATTTCATGTATAATGTCATATATCTAAGTGTAACCCTTTTTGACTTATTGAAATTCTTATGTTAAATTTGACGTTTGCAGACAGAAAATCAATAGCACTTTCTCCATATAAAGATGAATTTATTATTGAATTTTAAGTAAATTCTCTCAAATAAATGGTCTAATTAAATGCTATTTGTATAAAATTGTTACAATTATTAATACAGAGTGTGCGAATTATACGCCTGAAAACGAATTTGGAAAAATTGCCAAAAGACAATTTTTTTAAATGGGAAGCGGCAACTTTTATAATTTTATCTTATTCTGCATTAAAAATAAGGATGACTTTGTATAAATATGTCTATTATAAAAATTGGCAAGTTAGTGTTTTTATCTTCTACAATACATACTCTTTGCATTATTTCTTTTTCATTAGTTAGCCATGACAGTGTTTACAAAATTATAAATTGTCATTCGTTGAAGAAAAGTCATTTACCGTATCATTATTTCAATAAGTCATGCCGGGGCGCTTGCATTGTACAAACGATGACTATTTAAATTTATTTATTATTTATGGGGAATGTAATAAAGTTATGTCAAGAACATGTGATACATTTGCATTACATTATTATCGTTATTAATAACTGAATCTTTGCCCTCACGGATCCAAAGTTTCTGAAGTTTTCTATAAAGAAGGGTTCACACCGATGCAATTAGTTGCAGCAATTCCAGTTTTATGAAAAGTTGCACGAACATTCGCGTTCACACTATGCAATTTGTTGCAGCAATTTATCGCAGTATAAGGAAGTATTGTGATGATGAAAATTTTCGACCTCGAGATTTTTGCAGATGTCCACGTTTTGAAGTACCCTTCCCTTTCTTTCCTTTCCAATGCCAGCACGACCGATGCATGCTCGTAAATACAAGTTAACGTGGTTAGCAGTAACTATTCGACCACCGGCTTGGGTGTTTGTAATGCGTTCAGAAATAATATTTACGATTTGCAAGGATTTGGTTTTCTTTTTCCCTTCAGTAAATGCAGAGAATTATTAAGCTGCGTTCACGCTGAATGACACAAACAAAAGCGTAATTCTAATAAAATTAAAAATAAGGTAAATAAAAAGGGATTCTGAAAATAATAATAAACTACTAGATCAGGAGATCGCGGCGGCCATTTAATGTTTCCCGTTCCAGTAATAAGACGGCTTTTATTGCAGACTAGATCGCAACGTGTTCGCAGCTAAACATTGAATGTAAAATCTGGTCGGGAGAAGTGGGAAGATCGGAGAAAATCGTTGTGATGTCGATTGTTGCCGGGATTGGTGACGGACAGTAGGGGTGCCACGTTGCCACGTATTACTTGCATACGTATAAATCGCACGTAAACATTGAAACCCTATACCTAATGAAAATTGACACATACGGTATAATCTCCCTCTTGAGATCTGATTAGATTTTCAGAAAAATCGACAGATAGGAAGTAGTAGTTTACTTAAATGAAAAAATTAAATTTTGCCAATATTTCGGCAAGAATTCATATGCACTCAAAATTAAATTTGAAAAGAATTTTATTAAATAAGTTTTTTGAAATTCCTACCGGAAATAGGTCTTTTACTCTTATCGAAAAACAATTTTTTACGAATATTTCGCAAGCTATGCTTTTTAGACAGGTACGTTACGAGTATAAAAGTATTTAGAACTTAACTTTCAATACCTTTTGTATGAAAGCAAAATTCAAAATTCAGACCGAAAGTAACAGTATCGAATAGCGATTTTTTGCAAATATATCGTAAATTATGCCTACTATATATATTTGTCAAGAGTACAAAGGTATTTATAACTGGATTTGGAATATTTTTTGTATAAATGAAATTTCAAAATTCGGACCGGATGTAACACTTCTACTCTTAGCGAGTAGCCTTTTTTTTCAAATATCTAGCAAAGTATGCATTCTATAGAGATTTATTAAGAGAATAAAAGTATTTAGAATAGGATTTTGAGTATTTTATGTTCAAAAAAATTTTAAAATTTGAACATGAAGTAACACACTTACAGGTTTATTTTTCTAAGATCAAAGTATTTAAAACAATTCAGAACAACTTGTGTATAATTTGAAACGCACATACGTATAAGAAAGTCGTGTGGTGGCCACACCTCATTTTTTAATTCGTTGCATACGTTACGTTTGATTCTCCTTTTAAATGTTTTCAAATTCTCTAGCTCTATTGAAATTTCATGCCTTGTCTTTTCAGATATTGAAATAAAATAATAACAATAATAATAATAATCTTTATTAATCACCAGATATAAGTACATCTAATTATAGGAAAACAGAAAAATTAATTTCCATAACTCATGAACTAAGTATACAATAACAAGTAAAAAAAGACAATATAATAGTATTAGTTATAACCAAATCCTGTACTCATTAGTAACGAAAGAATATAAAAATTCCTATCGAATTCATCCCCGCCTGTAACATGATAGTAAGTAAAAGAACCTATTATCATACCTAAACATAAATAAGAAAATATATTCACCAATGAATATAAACGAAACAAACAAATATATTTAAATCAGCAAGTACAACAAAAAAACAAAAAAAACTTCAACTTAACAAAAATGTTCAAAGTGTTCACCATTATTTTCAATGCACATGTTTACTTGTCGATTAGTAGAGACCAGACATACTTCAATTTCGAGGCATCAATTGTTATAATCGGCTTTTTGAGATAAACTATGTCTTTTATTCTGACTCATAAATAAAAATCGAGAACATCCCGCAAGGCGAATAAAAACTCAATAATGTCTTCTTTGGGGGGTAAATTAAGGAAATATTGCCGGGAAGAAATAAATGCATTTTTATTGAAAAAACAATCTGATCATGTCATAAGCTACAACGTTAGAATATGACATTTTACAAACTTAGTAAATATGTGCGGGTGTCCAAAAAGGCTTAATTTGCTAAATACGTACAAAAAGTTTAAATACAAGTGACACCAATATTTTTACATTTCGATTTTGATGGCCAACCTTAGAAATCTCATAATAATGTAATTCAGTATCACGGTGCATGCGATATTGTATAATGGAAATTTAAAACAAAAAGCAAACTATACACTGTACAGTATTATTATTATTTTATTTAAATGTTGGAAAGGACAAGAAATGGTATTTAAAAAAGAATGGCCAGAGAATTTGAAAACATTTAAAAGGAGAATGTAACGTAACATATGCAATGAATTAAAAAATAAAACGAAAACGAAAAGGAAATTATTACTGCCAATAAATAAATAAATTTATATTTCAAAATGTTTATTTTTCTGGATTTCCTTCGTTTGACTATATCTCTGTCAAGAAAAAAGGTAGCAACTTCCGGTTTTCATCATTCTCTTCAGTTTTTTATGTGTTTCAATATTACGATATTAAAAATATACCGTTCCATTTAAAATTTTAAAGAAAAAACAAGTACCTAATATACATAAATTGAGAACAGCGCCCCCTGTTATTTTTTTTGACGACCACGCAATGTCGTACTACATATCCTCCAATTCTTTGTAATATTCTCTATCTAATGAGCCTAGAAACGATAATAGCCGTTGAGGCAAACCGAAATCATACCTACTTTTGTACGCACACCCCTCCACCTTCCCTTCGTATGGGAGTTAATCGAAAATTTTCAAATGAAAATTATATAAAAACGTCTGAAAATATTGCTAGTAAAAATATTAATTTATCTTAATCTAGAATTTAATGAAAAATTATCGAATTTTTAATTCACATTGACAATTGCGCCCCCTTGCGATCATTTTGGAAACTTTAAAATATTTTTATTGAAATTCCCGTGGTCCGTTTTACTATCAATATTTTTTCTTCCAGGTTGTACGATAAACGGTTGCCGAGATATGGCAGGTGGTCGATCGTAAACAGACACCCGGTATATGTTCATATATACTTTTAAAGTAATAACGTCACATGTTTTTTTTGGCAAATTTAGTAAGCAATTCAAAAATGAACTGATAACAGGACATTCCATTTAAAAGGAATACTTTTAGACAAAAAGCTGTCATGCAATTTTAATTTTTTTCTGCAAATGCAATTAATAATTGGAAAAAAATAAAATATGCCTGTATTAGGACATTTTATTGTGAACAATACTACCAAAAATTGCGTCCATTTATTACGTAGCTTTCGAAAAATATGATTTTATAAAAACATGGAATTTTTCAGAAAAATGGTTAAAATCTTAGGGCTCCTATAACTTTTTGACTAAAAATTATACGGGGAATAAAAAAATTAAATAATATATAGAAGCTCTATTTCAAAAAATATACCAATGGTCAGCCACCACGTTATGAAATACTCTGTATAATACAAATAAATTTAGAAGGTACTCGTAATGAGTGGATATCAGCGAAAAACAGCTTCAAAATATATTTTCTCGATCTTCCTTTCCCAAGGAGAATACTCTATCTGTATATCCGATATTTTGATATTTATATAAAGACCATAATATTTCTGAACCGTGATTAAAACACAAAATATACTTACAAAAATATTTTCTTTTAATGAGTGTCAGCTACAAAACCCTACAAGCGTTTTATCTGATCCATTCGTTACACCGCCCAACTTTAGAGGAAAGTAATTACGAAAAACGAACTGAATTTTTGAAACAGAAAAATCCCCATTGTTAGTCGTGCCTGCAGATGAAGATGAAACGTAAAATATAAATACAGAAATCGTGGTTGTACGTCTTATTCCAGACACCTTCTTATCTAAATCACCGCGAGATTGACTTACTAGAAGCCATTCACTGGATTAAATGAGTTTCTTTGACGGCGTCATCCAACGCGCCCAGCAAAAGCAACATCTAAATTTAAAATAAGCCAACATCAGCACACCAGCGGCAGCCAGCGGTACCGGCAACAACCAGAGATGAATTCTGGTTTGCTTTCGTTCAGCGTTAACTGGAGAAAATACAATAATGATGAGTTATAACCTTAGCGGTGGTAAATGAAAATCCGTTCCACTTAAAAATCCGGAGAGGAACAGAAGAATAATATAACCAACGTTGAGAAAGCAAAATTTGTTATGTACCTATAACGATTATTATTTAAATATATTAATAATTCATATCGGTTTATGCGAAATTCATTTCGCCGAGATGAAGAATAATAACAATTCGCATCGACACACCCGAGCGATGTTTAGCTAAAATGTGAATTAAAAATGCTATAAAAGAATGTTTAAAAGCACGCAGCTAATTTCGTATTTATAGTGAAATAAATATTAAAATTTACATTTAGTAAAGAAATTAAGATGAAAACCGACCCATTAGCAAGGGCGTACTAGAAATTTAAAAGGTAAGTAATTTATGTAGAATTTTATAAACAATTATTAAATGTATGATTGCATTTTTATTATTATGGTGTACTTACACGAAATTTTTCCATTTCTCTTAATTAAGAAATGTATATTATAAAAGAGGTAAATATTTATTGATTAACCAGGGGTATATAAGTAACCAAATAAATATAACCCCGATTTAAAAGTGCTATAAATAACATAATAATAAATAATATGCAAAAGGTACGTAATAATTAACATGTGTGAAGAGAAAAATATTATCAATTATTATATAATATAATATAGGGGAGACCAGGGTGGAAAGTAACAGAGGTAGGTTGTAACACCTCTTGTAGTTTTACTTTCTTATACGTAGTATAAGGAAGTATTGTGATGATGAAAATTTTCGACCTCGAGATTTTTGCAGATGTCCACGTTTTGAAGTCCTCTGATACCGAAAAAGTGGTTTTTAAAAAATGTCTGTGTGTCTGTGTGTCTGTGTGTCTGTGTGTCTGTGTGTCTATGTGTCTGTCTGTGTGTGTGTGTGTGACCACGATAGCGGCTAAACCGCTGTAGATATCAATTCCAAATTTTGTATTTACGTGTATAATCTCCCTCTTGAGATCTGATTAGTTTTTCAGTAAAATCGGTATACCGGAAGTAGCAGTTTACTTCAGCGAAAAAATCGAATTTTGCAAATATTTCGTCAACTACTAAGTTTAAACAAATTTATAAAGAATTCGTATACTATACTTAGAATTAAAATTGAGAATAATTTTATTTAAAAAGTTTTTCGAAATTCCTACCGGAAGTAGGTCTTTTACTCTTATCGAAAATCAGTTTTTTGCGAATATTTCGCAAGTCATGCTTTTTAGACAAGTACGTTACGAGTATAAAAGTATTTAAAGCATAATTTTCAATATCTTTTGTATAAAAAAAATTCAGACTGGAAGTACCACTTTTACTCTTATCGAATAGCGATTTTTTGCAAATATGTCGTAAGTTATGCATTCTATATATATTTATCAAGAGTACAAAAGTATTTAGAACTGGATTTGCAATATTTTTTGTATATATGAAATTTCAAAATTCGGACCGGAAGTAGCACTTTTACTCTTAGCGAGGAGCACTTTTTTGATAATATCTTGCAAAGTATGCATTCTATAGCGATTTATTAAGCGAATGAAAGTACCTAGAATAGGATTTTGAATAGGTTTGGTATAAAAAATTTCTTAAAATTGTATAGTTTGAAACGCTCATACGTATAAGAAAGTCGTGTGGTGGCCACACCTCATTTTTTTACTTTCTTATACGTAGTATAAGGAAGTATTGTGATGATGAAAATTTTCGACCTCGAGATTTTTGCAGATGTCCACGTTTTGAAGTGTCCTGATACCGAAAAAGTGGTTTTTAAAAAATGTCTGTGTGTCTGTGTGTCTGTGTGTCTGTGTGTCTGTGTGTGACCACGATAGCGGTCAAACCGCTGTAGATATCAATTCCAAATTTTGTATTTACTTGTACAATCTCCCTCTTGAGATCTGATTAGTTTTTCAGTAAAATCGATAGACCGGAAGTAGCAGTTTACTTCAGTGAAAAAATCGAATTTTGCCAATATTTCGTCAATTACTAAGTTTAAACAAATTTATAAAGAATTGAAATGTACTCAAAATTAAATTTGAGACAAATTATCTTAAAAAAGTTTTTCGAAATTCCAACCGGAAGTAAGTCTTTTATTCTTATCGAAAATCAGTTTTTTGCGAATATCTCGCAAGTCATGCTTTCTAGGCAGGTACATTACGAGTATAAAAATATTTAAATTATAATTCTAAATATCTTTTGTATACCAAAATTTCAAAATTCGGACCGGAAGTACCACGTTTACTCTTACCGAATATCGATTTTTTGCAGATATGTCGTAAATTATGCATTCTATATATATTTATTAAGAGTACAAAAGTATTTAGAGTTGAATTTGCAATATTTTTTGTGTACATGAAATTTCAAAATTCGGACCGGAAGTGGCACTTTTACTCTTAGCGAGTAGCACTTTTTTTCGAATATCTTGCAAAGTATGCATTCTATAGCGATTTATTAAGAGAATGAAAGTACTTAGAATAGGATTTTGAATAAGTTTTGTATAAAAAAATTCTTAAAATTGTATAGTTTGAAACGCTCATACGTATAAGAAAGTCGTGTGGTGGCCACACCTCATTTTTTGTTTTTGTTAGATGGCGCGGCAAGGCTTAATACAGCGTTCAAAGACATCAAACTCTCGACACGCAGTATTGTTACTTTCTTATACGTAGTATGAGGAAGTATTGTGATGATGAAAATTTTCGACCTCGAGATTTTTGCAGATGTCCACGTTTTGAAGTCCCCTGATACCGAAAAAGTGGTTTTTAAAAAATGTCTGTGTGTCTGTGTCTCTCTCTCTCTCTCTCTCTCTCTCTGTGTGTGTGTGACCACGATAGCGGTCAAACCGCTGTAGAAATCAACTCCAAATTTTGTATTTTCGTGTATAATCTCCCTTTTGAGATCTGATTAGTTTTTCAGTAAAATCGGTAGACGGGACAGTTTACTTCAGCGAAAAAAACGAATTTTGCCAATATTTCGTCAACTACTAAGTTTAAACAAATTTATAAAGAATTCATATATTCTTAAAATTAAAATTGAGAATAATTTTATTTAAAAAGTTTTTCGAAATTCCTACCGGAAGTAGGTCTTTTCGTATAATCGAAAATCAGTTTTTTGCGAATATTTTGCAAGTCATGCTTTTTAGACAAGTACGTTGCGGGTATAAAAGTATTTAGAACATAATTTTCAATATATTTTGTATAAAAAAAATTTCAAAATTCACACCGGAAGTACCACTTTTACTCTTATCAAACAGCGATTTTTTGCAAATATGTCTTAAGTTATGCATTCTATATATATTTATCAAGAGTACAAAAGTATTTAGAACTGGATTTACAATATTGTTTGTATATATGAAATTTCAAATTTTTGGACCGGAAGTAGCACTTTTACTCTTAGCGAGTAGCACTTTTTGATAATATCTTGCAAAGTATGCATTCCATAGAGATTTATTAAGAGAATAGAAGTACTTAGAATAGGATTTTGAATAATTTTTGTATAAAAAAATTCTTAAAATTCTATAATTTGAAACGCTCATACGTATAAGAAAGTCGTGTGGTGGCCACACCTCATTTTTTTTCTGTTGTCGTTGAGAATACGTTCAAGACAAAACTGGTCTTTGCTTTTCGGCTTAAAGTAAATTTTCTCTGTGTTCTTCCGAGTGGTTTACCAGAAGCTGTTGAATATCAATCAAAAGGTACGTTGATTATTTAAGTCTATTTTTAGTTAGCTATCGATCACCATAATATAATTCACCATTGGAATTGTGGTTATGTGTGATTCTCTTCCAAACTGCTTTAGTTTACAGTTGGAGCTGGTGGTAACAAAGTGTTACAACCGACCCCAACATATTCTCAATTATTATATTAGGTACCTACTTTTATTAGTTAGATAATAGGTGTTCTATTTGTAGATGAGAACTTATGAAAGGAAAACAAATAGAGTAACTGTCTCCTCCGATGTGATAAAAATGGCAGTTTTGTTGGTCACCGACGAAAATAGGCCCATTAGAGCAGTACCTAGCAAAAGAGTTAGATATTTGTCATGTTGCACTTTTCCGCTATGTAAGAAAGAAGAGACAAACTGGAAGAGATGCCGATAGAACTGGCTATATTCCTAACAGGCAAATTTTTAACGATCGGAGCAAGAGGAAATTTTATGTGACTACAGAAATGTGCAAGAATTTACGCAACAAAAGGAGTCAAGCAGATTGGAACATTAACATCTGGGGAGCGTGTTACTTTGGTCTCTCCTGCCGCCTGCGTTAATGCAACGGGAAATTCAATTCCATGTATGTTTATTTTCCCCAAAAAGTTTTACAAGGAACATTTTGTACGAGAAGGTCCCATAGATTGTATCGGCACTGCAAACCCTTCAAAGTGGATGACCCCAACCGATTTTCGAATTTTTATGCAACATTTCATCTCCAGCACTTCTCCTTCTTGACTATCACCAGTCTCACCTTGCCATTGAGGTGATATCTTTAGCGAAAGACAATAATGTTATCATGTTGTCATTTCCACCTCATTGCTCGCACCGCCTCCAGCCTCTGTATATGGGCCATTCAAGACCTATTTAGCTACATATCAAGATGCATGGATGCATAATAATCCTGGAGAAGTGGATGACGATCTACGATTTACCATCAATCGTGAAGGAAGCACTCCCTTTGAAAACAACCCCAAATAATATCATGAAAGGTTTCTCAAAAAGCGGAATTTACCCTTACAATAGAGAAATCTTTCAAGATTCGGACTTTGCAGGGGCCTTTGTGACAGATTGTTCAATGCCTGAGACTCCGAAACTGCCATAAATGCCGATGAGACATCACTAGACATTAATCCTGAAACTGCTGGACCTTCGAGTAGCCACTAGATTGCGAGACCAATACCAGAGACAGAAGTTGAAGTTTCTGAACCCTTGTCTAGGCCAGGATCCAGTTCTGAATTCTCACCTGAAAGCCTAAAGGCATTTCCAAAAGCAATGAAAAGAAAACAAACGGCTAGAGGGCGTGAACGTCGTGTAACTGCAATATTAACAGACACCCCCGAAATGAATGTATTGAAGGAAGAACAAAGTAAACAAAGAAAAGAAGAAACAAGTGACCAAAAAAATACTCAATGATGAAAGCGACAGTGACAAAAATGAGGAAGAAGACGAGGAGGAAACATTGTGCCTCATGTGTTGTGAATCCTATTGCAGTAGTTTGCCTGGGGAGCAATGGGTACAATGTCAGCGATGTAAATTATGGGCCCATGTTAACTGTGTTAGAAATAAAAAAATGTTCTTATGCAGAAATTGCGACTCGGACGATAGTTTGTCAGACTGAAATTTTTTTTTTGTCAAAGAATTTCCAGATTAGGACTTATTTACTTAATGGTATCAAACAATAGTTTTGTTGATAAATTATATTAAAAAAACCTACCTATTCATGTTAATTATTTCAATAATTAGCTGTTACATCTTACCCCAATGGCTGTTACTTTTTGCCCCAACGTTGAGGTTGAAAGTAACATGTCACTGTACATATACATATATTTATTTTGTTACCATGCTTAACAAATCATATCAAAAAAGTACTTCTAAAGTAGCTTGTATGTCTGATCTATCGTTTAATCAACATGGATGACCAAAATTGGGCGAGAATTAAAAACCAAAAATTAAAAACATAGAAATCTTACTTTCATCCCCGGTCTCCCCTAATAATTGATAATATTTTCTTCTTATTTCTTTTGGCCTTTTTCACACATGTAATATATGAATCGTCAATCACCAAATCAGTTGTATTATCTAAGATTGTATAGAAAATTTCGAAGTAACGAAGAAACATTTGAGATACGAAAAAGGAAAAAGGATTTTCTAATGGAAGTAAATGGAAGTAAATGTGTTAGCTTATTTTTAAACTAATCCAGAAAAATCCATTCGAAGTTGTACCAGAGTATTAGATTTGAAAAAGAGTACAGTGCAGGGTATTTTAATAAAGCATAAGTTGCGTCCGTACAAAAACCACGAAGTTCAGACATTACTTCCCTGCGATGCAGACAGATGATTAGTTTTCTGTAATTGGATTAGAAATTTTTATAATGAACGTCCAGATAATTTAAATTACATTCTATGGTCTGACGAATCTAACTTTTCTAGTTCATGTATGTGCAATAAAAAAATCGGTATTATTAGAGTAGAAGATTCTCTGAGAGTTAATCCGCACAATCCTCAGCACCAGTTTAGTTTAAATGGGCAACAGAATTGTTGGTCCAGTCTTGTATCAAGGTACCTTAACTGGAGACCGCTATGTATGATTATTAACAGAAATTCTAGATGGTCTCATGGATGATACGCCAGTGCTTGATAGGCTTCGTATTTATTTTCAGTAGGATGGGGCACCATCTCATAATTACGTTAACACTTCCAATTTGTTAAATGAAACGTTTAATCAAAAATGGATAGGAACCAGCGCACCCATTCGTTGGTCTGCACGCTCTCTTGACTTGACACTTCTAGATTTTTATCTTTGGGGTTTTATAAAGGATGGGGTATACAATTAGGGATATCAAAATGTGATGGAACTTGAAACTGGTGTTAGACAAACGCCAAATGAGAGCCGAAAATATGAATGATTGTCTTTGAACATTTATTAAGCTAGGCAACATGATGAATAGGTAATAAAAATGAAACTTTTGATTAATGTGTTTGTTGTTTTTGGTGTACCGTTAACATTATATTTTGTTATTATTTTCCATGACCGACATAGAACTAAATGTTAACAAATTTCTTAAGCTTTAAACGCTTCCTAGTTGTTTATTTTTTAGTTAAAGTAAGTTAGGTATTTGATATTTTTGTTCAAAATATTATGTCTTTTCGAAATACGTACAAATATATAGTGTTCCATTTCAAAAAATTAAATATTGCCAAATTTATCGGAAATAAGTAATTTAATTTTTTTTTTCTTGAACTGCATATTAATCAGCATTAAAAACAGTAATAATTTGCTAGTTTGACCAAAACAATATCTCCAAAAATAACGGAGATACCAATAGTCCACCGATAACTTTGAACACGGTGTTTATTATCTGGCTGATCAATAAATATTTATCATTTTTATTATATTAAATAAGATGAAAAACCGAGCCGCTATTAGTAAGGGCATACATTAATTTATAAGATATGTAATTTATCTGGTGTACTTGTAATTTTGCCATTTCTCTTAATTAGGAAATGTAAATAATAAAAGAGATTTATAAATATTTATTGATCAGCCAGAGGCATAGAAATAACCAACTAAATATAGACCCGATTCAAAAGCGCTACAAATAAGGACTACCATAATAATAAAAATAATAAATAATAATAATATGCAATACATTATAATTAACATTAGTGAAGAAGGCCGAAAAAAATAAAATAAAAATATTATGAATTTAAGCAATATTTCCTGTTGTTAAATCTTTTATCTTTCATTGTATAATATATATCTGTATAAGAAATTTTCGGTATTTTTTACTGAGCTTGGCAACCACCTTTGGGGAAGAACAGTGCGTTTTAGACATATTTCCGCACCTCGACTATAGTTCTACAATTCTTTAAAAATGTTGCAAAAAGTTTTGCAAAAATAAAATTTTGTAATGAATTTTAAATTTTGAAAATCGCACAACTGTTCTGATCGTAGTTCTTGCTAGAAATCTAAGAGTTCTATCATAAGAACATTTTTCCGTAAAGTTTGAAACCCAATAAGTGTTCTATCAAATATCCTTCTTATATTTTTCTGGGAAGATCATTATTCAACAGCTATTGAAAGAGTTCTATCAAAACTCTCCATATTTTTTTGCATAATATAACATATTTCTTGACATAGCATAATGCAATCTTAACCGACAATAGTTTTTTATGTTAATATACAATATTTGAACTGGTCTAAGACCAACCATCAATTTGACTCTGTGCACATCTTAACCTGAACAAATTTTATACTGTTGGATCACGCCATCAGAAAATGCCAAATACGCAAATCCATACACAAGGAACTATGAGTATCAGAACTATTTAGATAACTTAGACGGACAAAAAATGCATACGTCGCCAATCTTAAATTTGAACAGAGTCCTTCATAAACTAAATATTTTAAATCCAATATTTTAAAACGGAATAATATATGCGACGCAGATTTATATGTTGAAAATTTATTTAGGATTGGAAATATAGTTTGAATTAATACAGATTTCAAAATATTTAACATGTAATATACAGGGATAAATGAATTAAATGTTGAAGCGTCTTTTTAAACGTAACAACCTCCACAGTCACTTAGATCGATCCCACAAAACCTAGGTGATTACGGTGACGAACAAGACGAAAGATTTCAGCAAGATATCAAGACGATGGAAGAACGATATTAAGGAAGGCACATGATGGTCAATTACTGTTGGAGTCTGCAGCGAGAATGTCCTACTCATGCTAGAAAATCGCGTAAAAGAATATTTTTAGGTGATGAGTCATGAATGTATCTACTTTATGATTTACATACCTTACTTTGTATTCTTTGTTTTTTAATGAGCTTCTGTCTCAAGTGCTAATACTTATAACCTGAAATATACATAAATAGATGATTTTTTTCTTAATGAGGTCAATATAGTGTTATTCAAGAAATAGATCTGATAAGCTAAATCTGACAGTTCTTTTGGATTTTACACCCAAAAATTACCTAGAAGCAGTTAAAAAATTACAAGCGCCAAAATGTGTGTTGGTCTGTGTTATTTACTGCTAAGATCCCCGGTCATAATGTGTATCTCTCTTTTATCATTGTTACGACACTTGCTATACAACCATAATAAAAGTGTTACCAAAAGAAACATGGCTATTAAAGTACAAAAAATGTTTTTCATATCATTACTTTTATCTTTTCGCTTATTTACTTCTTCGCCTCTTTTAGAAATGACGGTTTGGATATCCGAAATTACAATTTGAGGGTAAAAGTGGAAAACGTTCAAAATGAATGCGTGGGCAATCGAGAGACCGAGTCAATTAAAATTCCTTATTATTCGGCATGAATGTGGCCTAAGTGAAAAAAAATTATTAGGCGTCACGTCTGATATATTAATTATAACCGTCGAGTTGACGATTTGTTTGTGAAAGGAGTTCCACCATATCGCACCCGCCCCCTCGCGCGCGCGAGCCTTCGGCGCGACCGATCCCCAAAATTATGCAAACGAGAGTAATTATAATGAAAGTTTCAGAGAGCGCTCAACGAATCGAGAAAACTTATATTTATTACACAATCATTATGTAAATTTTCCGAATTAAAACAAAAGTGCCTTTCCTTTTCCATCAAGACCAATACTGAAATTTTACTTTATATTCTTGATTTAGTATTAAAGTGAATGCATATAAATTAAGTCCCCAACAAAAAAGTTGTTTGCCGAGTAATTTCAATAAATCACAAATTTAAATTTGTTTTTTCCCATCGCCGTTCTTCTCTTTCTTTTTTCCTCCTAAACTTACTTCTTTCGCTTTTCACTTTGCCCCCTTCCGCCCCCCACCCTTTTCGTCTCTTTTCTTCATCGTTGCGTGTATCAATGCCCCCTCCTCCGCAGACTCTAACTTCATCTTCGGCTTTGGAGCTCATTCCGTGAAAGAATATTAATTATAACTTCCTTTATTTTGCTGTAGCAGAGAGAAGGTATTCAATTTTTGATATGGCAATAAAAACGTACTCCTTAATTTTTATCAGAAAGCATTTGAGTAAAGTGAGAGAGAGACGGTGGTGGAAGGAGAGGGAACATTCCGAACCTTAATCAAGGGATTTCACGGCCCGAGGCGTTTTCATAACAATAAACAAGAATTAAACTGAGGAAACTTTTCTATACGTACCAACACCTCTGGCCGGAAACAGTGGAGTTAAAACTGCAGCGGCACGGAGGGAAATGATTACCTGATAAGAAGTGGGAACAAATTTATAATCAGTCCTCTAGGCTCGAAAATGATATATTTTGCCGTCGGTGGCGTTGTAATTTTTATTTTAATCCGGAAATGTAAAATAGGAAATTTTAGATTCCGAAAACTTCGTAGGAAATAAATAGATGTAAACAATAATTATGCTTTAAAGGAGCTGAAATAGATTTCTAAGTATATTGCTTAGAAAGGAATCCGAACATACAAAAAGAGTCGACCAACTTGCAATGAAAATTTCTATACTACTCTGTTATGTCCCAAATAACACTAATAAGAAATGCTAACAAGGTGGACTAAAATTTTTATCAGATGTTCACTTTTCTATGTTGTTTTATAAAAGAATTATCTATTCTAAATTTGAACAACTTCAGCACGGGAAGATCATCATTTGGGTAATATGGCTCCATAAGGCAGAGGTTCCACAACAAGGTCGATTGGAGACGCTTGATTGGGAGCTTTACAACAAACTATTTATGATGCCAACGATATATCGCAGAATACGCGCTACTGGGCTTTGTTCATAAAAACCATTTTTATGTCGCCCACACCTCGACATCATGGTCGGCTTGAGTAGTGTAACGCCAGATCCAATAGGGACGGTGAATGGAAACATACTGTGTTCGCTGGCGTGTCCCTATTCTGTCTTTGGGTGAAGGATAGTCATAGAA
Organism: Amphimallon solstitiale; assembly: GCA_963170755.1. Taxonomy (NCBI): domain Eukaryota; kingdom Metazoa; phylum Arthropoda; class Insecta; order Coleoptera; family Scarabaeidae; genus Amphimallon; species Amphimallon solstitiale. The sequence goes on from OY720678.1 coordinate 91,884,408, forward strand.
AAGTAAGACGATTTCATGGAGATCGCAGAAATTTAGAATTTGCTGTGAAACGGCATACAGCGCTTACAGGGTTATTCATTATAAATTCACCTATTCACCTATTATCATCGTTATCATTGCATATACAAACAAATGTTTCAAATAAAAGTTGTGTGGCTGAGAATGAATTTCATTTGCATGTTATCAAAAACACAGTGGCGTGCAGCTACAACGGTATAAAAAGGATATATTTTTTTTTCTTTTCACTCCCTAGATTTTTCAACAATCGAACATGTATCGGATATGGCAGGCAATCGACTGGGTAATTTACCCTAACCATCAAATAACCTAGTTGATTTTCGTCACCGAATTCAAGAAATCCGGGATGACATTCCTCAGTATTACATAAATCATTTAATTTCAAGCATACCCCGAAGAGTTATCGAATGCATAGGAAACATTAAACATTATGTACAAGTTTTATTAAAATTGATCAACTCCTACTGAGTGTTCGGATTTATTTGAAAGTCAGTATATAAAAGTCAATTTTACTATTTAAGTACAAGGCGAATTTCTGGTACTTAATACTGTCAATATGTTGAGATCGTATAGATGTCGCTCCAATTCAGTTGCCGAAAAATATAGGAAATACAATGAGGCAAACCAAACCACGTGATCTAGTATGGCGTCTGTGTGCAAACAATGAGCAAACGCTAGTTTTCTATGACATCATTATTAGTTTTGGTGATTTTATTTTTCGTATGTGTTAAATTTATAAACACAATCATGCGGAGTGATTACACGGCCCAACAATGAAAATGTTTCGGACACAAAAATAGCTGAATCTTATGTATTTCTACCCGCTGAATTCAAAAATAACAATAAAAATCACCGATTAGCTCTTGTTTTGAAGATACAGTGACATGTCATTGATCTAGGGTAAGAATTATTAGTTTGAGGAAAATTTACGTTTTGGTATTTGGCACAATTGTCAACCGACAGAACACATGCTTTTTAACTATTTGGAGGTTATGTACACTTTTACTGGTGCTGTTAATGTGCATTTCGTATTGTTTCTGTTATAATTCATATATATTTCTCGTTTGTAAGTGCTTTTGAAGTGTAAAATTGTAAAAATGCCACGAGAATGTGTAAATCAAGTGAATCAATTCTGTTACATTTGTGGAGAAATAACATTTTCGTCACAAAAACGCAATCTGACGCCTATTGTGAAGACTGCTTACCAGCATTATTTTGGTGTGAAGGTAGGAGACCAGGATAAGTCATGGGCTCCACATATGAGTTGTAACTCTTGTTCAGTCACACTGCGAGAATGGTTGAAAAATAAAAAACGATCTATGCCTTTTGCTGTGCCTATGGTTTGGCGGGAGCCTAAAAACCATATAGATGATTGCTATATCTGCTTGACCCCACCTATAAAGGCAGGAATGTCTATGAAGAAAAGAAGAAAAGTTCAATACCCAAATCTTCAATCTGCTATTCGACCTATTCCTCATTCAAATAGCTTACCTGTTCCTAATCCACCCGAAAACTTTTCATTTGAAATAGACATTCAAGACTCTGTAGATGAAGAGGAACCCAGTAAGCCTTCCACATCCCATGACCCTTGTAATAGTACGGTCCTTCAAAATATAATTAAAATTAATAAAATGATATAAACTTAAATTTAATAGTGAAATTAAATTGAATAAAACTGATTTATTGATGAAATGAATAAAGTTAATGAACCCTCCTCGTACTCAAATAAATAAAATGACTTATTGGATGTTCCGCGTAATTAGCTCAGTTAACTAGTTCGGTTTAGCATAAGACTCTTAATTTCAAGACGGTTCAGGTATTTAGACACTAAGATTATTGTCCTGCACGTACTATTACTTCTGTTTTGTATTCCAAATTTCTTAGAGTGAGGTAGACAAATAACACGCAAAAGGATATTTAAATATTATTAATATATTGATAAAAATAAACACTATCAACACAGATCAGGTTACAAACAAAGGTTATAGAAACAAAACACAATTCAAATGGTACAACATGAGCAAATACAATTAACAACAGTGCAATGACGCTTTACCTATACAGTATACCATGGATTTAATTAAATGCTAATTTAATTGTTTTAAAAAAAAACATGCATGATATAGGCCTTTAATTCAAACAACGCTAGGTACCTTTATACGATGCGATGACTATGAACGGTGTCTTCAACGGGCAGCTTTTCCTAGGGTAGATTCAGATCGTCGTCTTCTTTGTTTCGTACTAGAGCACACACTTGTTTTTAACAAAACTTCTACATCAGGTAGTACACTATTGGTTTTATTAAAACTTATAACTGTTTTTTCACTAGGCTTTTCTTTTACTTATTACTAATGCGCAGAATTTCTATATTCTTATACGCATTATTAGCCCGTGAAATCGTTCCCTTTTGTTGGGTGCGGTCTAGTGTTATTCTACACGACCTGCGAACCACTTCATGCGCTGACTAGGGAACGTCTGTCTACGCCGGCTAGGGAGCGTCTGCCTGCCTACTCCTTGCTTAAGTCACGCCACGCCGTATTCTTGCTCGGGGTTTCCCCGGGCCACCTATGTACTTTACATTTCTTCACCACATTCAAGGTTCCACGTGTCGGTTGCACACACACTGTTTCTTATTTATGTCGCATAACTTCCTGGCTGGCGGCGATAATATTGACGCCACTTGTGTTTTTCATTCTTTCACACCGATACCCTTCGCACTATTTCTTTCTTACATATACAGAATTTACGTAGAAACATTTTACACAGGAATATAATAATTTAATACAAATAAATGAATAATACATGTTTCCTGATCTGTGTTGATTCATTATCCACCATAACATCATAATATACAGTACCCTAATATAAATATTTTGGATGTTATATTATATTTATATTCTATTCATTATATACAGGGCCTACCGTTACACCCTGATTTTGAAATAAAAGATGACAAACCGCACAAACTGTGTCAAGCGGAACTGAGTGATCTCATTAGGGACCTCGACCTGTCAAAGGAGAAGGCAGAGCTCCTAGCTTCTACACTACAGCAATGGAATCTTCTCCAATGTGATGTTAGGGTCTCACAGTACAGACAACGTCATAAGAATCTGATTTCCTTTTTTGAGAAGAAAAACAATCTTGTTGTTTGTCGCGACATTAATGGTTTGATGAAGGATTTGAATTTGAACCATGATCCGACTGAATGGAGACTATTCATAGACTCCTCCAAGCTTAGTTTAAAAGCTGTATTACTACACAATGGAAACCATCTTCCTTCTATTCCTCTTGGTCATGCTGTTCACATGAAGGAGACTTATGGAAATATGTCAACACTCCTCGACTCGATAAAATATAATGAACACAAGTGGAAAATCTGTGGCGATTTCAAAGTAATCGCTATACTCTTGGGAATGCAACTGGGTTACACAAAATACTGCTGTTTTTTATGTATGTGGGACAGTAGGGATAGAAAATCACATTATATCCAAGTAGACTGGCCTGCAAGAACTCTTAAGCCAAGCGAGAAAAATGTTGTTGCTAAGCCACTTGTGGATCCAAAAGATGTTCTTCTTCCACCCCTACATATAAAGCTGGGATTGATGAAAAACTTTGTTAACGGTATGAACCAAGAAGGACAGGCCTTTAAGTACGTAAGGGAAAAATTTCCGAAATTAAGTGATGCCAAAGTTAAGGAAGGTATTTTCGTCGGGCCGCAAATTCGAGAACTTGTAAAGGATCCTGCATTTGATCGAGTTCTGGAGGGAAAATAAAAGGAAGCTTGGGAAGCCTTCAAGGGAGTTGTTCATGGATTTTTAGGCAACAAACGGGATAAGAACTACACTCAGTTAGTGACAGTGCTCCTACAAAAATATCATGAACTCGGATGCAACATGTCTCTTAAAATACATTTTCTACACTCCCATCTCGACTTTTTTCCTCCTAATTGTGGAACTCTCAGTGATGAACACGGTGAGCGATTCCATCAGGATATTTCTGTTATGGAACAAAGATATCAGGGCTGTTGGAATGAAGCAATGCTTGCGGATTACTGTTGGTCATTGTGTAGGGATGCTCCAGAAGTCGTTTACAAGAAGCAAGCCAAAAGACCACGATCCCATGAAACCAGTACATAGTTATCTTTACGATCATACATCTTCCAGGTATTCTTCAATTATTTTAGGACTCTTTGAATGTATCTGCTACAAAAAAAATTAAATGGACTTTCAATGTAGATGGAAAATGTAATTAAACTGTATAGTCTCCTATTAATCAAATTCACACTAAGCTAATTCCATGTATTGTGTATCACAGAAACTAGAGCTAATAAAAATATTTCATTGTTAAATTCGTTTTTCTCAACCAAAAATTAGTAACATTTAACAAATTATGTGCAGGAAACATTAAAAAATTATTTTTTTGTTGGGCAATGTTATCTGAGGAAATATCTATAATCTGAAAATTCAGAAGTTGGAGTAATATATTTTTGAAATCGTCATAGAAAATTATTATTATTTTAGCAATGCATCTTTTGGTAAGTATCAGATGAACATTACATTAATTGACAACACATTGCACTATTTAATAGAAGGCATTCCACCTGTGCCAAGTATAGATATTTTTACATAATGCTGTTCCATCAGCCCATGCGATCTCTACCTGGGTACGGAACTTTAAGGACACCGGTTCCATGGCAACTGTAAGGAACTTCTTCCCCAACCAGTTTATCTCCAGACATGGGAATATCGGATGGACGGCCAGATCCCCCGATTTTTCAGCCTGTAATTTTTTCTGTCGGGCTACTTGAAATCACAAGCGTTTAATTCTCCAGCACCACACACAATCCAGGAATTGAAACGTCTAATTCAGGAAGAAATTCAAGGAGTTCCAGTGGAGGTGCTGCAGCAGTTTAAAAACAAAATATTAGCGAATACTCAAAGTATGGTAGATGGCAAAGGGGGGGGGGGTGGATTTTTAGTTTTATGCATTGCCAATATTTGAAGAAAATAATTTAATGTAAAATTATTATTTTTAACAATAAATGACTACCTACAGCATTATGATATGCTTGTATTAGTTTTTTTTTTTTTTTTAATAGTTAACAATCAAATTTGAACTATATTCTTGAGTATTACTACTCAGTATTTTAATGCTCTCTCCTAAATATTAGAGAAAGTCATTGAATCGATATAGCAGAAATACCTTGAAGGAAATAATTTATTATTTAACACCAGAAAAAAACCGAAATCACGGCCCTGGTAGCGTAATGGTAGCGAACTTGACTAGCAGTTGGCAGGAGTGGATTCGAGACTCACCATCGGAAAATTTTTCTAATTAAATTTACCTAATTAATTACTACAGAAGATATTATCTGCGATCTTGATGCAAATTGTGTTAATTAAGAGTTATTTAATGATTGCCTACGTATTCCGATCATGAAAGGCTACGTCTAGAAATATTATTACATTCGGAACATATTTCTTGTGCAGCAGTGCGTGCGTGAACTTCGCTAAATAAACTTTCATCTCGCAAGTCAAAAATCTCGTAACTTAATAATTGACAATTAACATTTGGGGATAAAGTAAAACCGAGGCAAATTTATAAAATTCGATTAGGACGGCCACATTAATTTAATTAGCTTTAGCAAAATTAAGGACTTGCCTTAATTAATCCAATACGGGAATCTTGGTAAATAACAACAACACAACATCCACAACGTCGTCGGCAACGGTGAAGTATCTTCTCCGTCCTCTGCCGGAGTTAACAAGCGATTCTATTATTATTACACATTGATCCGAGCTAGATAAACCATCGACGCCCGGCTCTTGAAACAATAAACTATCGGTTCTGTTGAAATGGATATGCGAAAGCGGAATATTGACTAATTAATGTAATACATCGATGGATCGTTTAAGGTAATTTCTCTGTGTTCTGCTAACCGGACAGATTGATACAATACGGGATGCTTATTATTCATACCACAAATAATATTGATAATATACGTATATATGTATAGGCGAAAATACTTTTTGAAAATTGTTTTCGTTTTAATAACTGATTCTTACTTTCTTCCTCATTATATAACGTGTCTCAGATAATATTTCCAGCATGGGGATCTCGCTTATTATAAAAGAAACAGGTTTGGCTGGGCCAAAGAGATTGGAATATACTAGAGGACTGCAGTTTGTAGTAAGTAGTCGCAGCATGTATTGTTCAGGAGAGGCGAGATGAGAGCGGGGACGAATCGAGTAGACAACACAGCAGTGGCGGTTATAAAAGAGGGGCATAAAATAAAATACTCTCTTGCAATTCATAAAAATTTATTTTGGATCATTATTACTTATAAAACGGATAAAAAAATAATGTAAATAGAATAAAAAATAACGTAAATCCTTTATTCATCTTTGAATAAAACTGTTTTTGTGAGCAAGCTCCCCACTTCTAGAACACCTGTTTGCAAACGTTTAGCTTCATGATGCAATCTAATTTTAAAATATGTTTTTAAAGTAAGTTTTATAAAGTCTATGCAATGATTATTTAATCGGCCACCATTGACAATATGTTCACCAAACATGGAGAGAACATCAGGTAGATTTGCGAATGTTTTATGAATTAACAGTGTCACAGGACGTTTGTTCGTACAATTTTTCTCTCCGCTTTGATAAACCGAAGGCATTTTTCAGCAACTTTGCAAATATTGTTAATACGAGGAGAAACTAACAGTAAGAGTGTCTGGTTTTTTATACAATGCAAAAATATTTATATTCTCTCATAACCAGAATTATTGAATATTATATTCTTCCCATACGATATTGATAGTGTTGATTAGCGAAATTAAAATTATAAAAATTTCACTGTATTTAAGATACGAACTTAGAGGTTTGCCGTACTCTTCGAACTTAACAACTAGTTCACAGCGGAGACATAAGTACGAATCATTTTAACGTCTTAAATTGTATTAAGGTCGCGTTTCAATATTAGCACATCCATTTCGGTTCGATTTTCGAAGTTTTTATATCACATTTTTTGTCAAAACCATGGATTACCCCAGTAGGCGTCTGCCACATACTTAACCGTTATTTATAATAAAAAGTTCATAAGACCTTTTCTGATTTTCTGGAAAAAAAATAAACAAAGTGAGATATTAATAAAAAAATTGATAATATTAATAACAATCGGTTGTAAACTGTAGTATTAAAATTTGCTTGCAATTAATGGTTAGTTTGAATAGTCCGGCAAACGTAAGTTCATATCTTACCGACAGTACATAATAATTTAATTTTGCTAATTAACACTATCGATTGTGAAGAATATAATTTTCAATAATTTAAAATATGCGTTAATTAGAGAATATAATATTTTTAGATTTTATAAGAAAAACAGGCAACTGTTCCTGTAACAACACAGAATTGTTATTGTCCGATTTTAATTTTCTGTAAAACATTGTTCATATTATTACAACAACGTCAACATGAAAAGTAAATACAAATCATGGTGAGAAAATTTCTCATAATAATAATAATAACTAAGAAGTCGTACACTTTCTAATTAATAAAAATTCCTGAAGTGAACTTAATGTTTAATTAATTCTGGCATACATATTAAAATAATTACAAATTTCATATAGGCGGAATATTAATATAACTCGACGTATAGCGTTCGGTAATAGTCTCCAGGTAAAACCTCCCCTTGAATTGAGACAATTAACCGACCTCTATTTTGAAAGCAGACCGGCTATATCATAAAATTAAAAAGTTTTCTGGGCATTTTGCTTGGGTATTGCTATAATAAAATTGAACGTTTTAAAATTACGTTATATACACTGACGCTTAACAGAATTGCTCCTTTTAATTGAATTGAAATAATTTTAATTTGATTAATTTAAAACTTCGATATTGCCAAAATGGTTGCTGTAAATATTAAAGTTTCAAATTTGCGCCCAATATTCAAAGTTTTGTATTATATTAATAAAATGTTTGCAAGGTGAACTAAATTTAATAAATCAATATTTGCAACTGTCAAAAGTTACATATTCTACGCCTCTGGATTTCGTTCAACTCGAGCACATCCAATCGGCGCTCTATATTTAAACCATGTTAAACACGTAATTTTGAATTCTTGAACAAATTAGCTGTGATATAATCGAGTGGATGCCTTTTCGCATCGACGTTTACACAAATCGCACAATCGCACCATTTTTACTACTTATTTCGCGTTAAAAGTGCTTAATTCTCGTTATTATATATCAACAAGCATTAATACTTTTAAAACAAATGGGTGTGCAATTTACCGAAATTATACGAACCAAGTACGAGCACAACATTTCGACCAATGACAGCACGAAGTCGGATCGCCATGAAGAACCATAATCGCTTGACCATCTATCAATTCCCCTTTCCCCACCTGCAGTTGTTGCGGCCAAACATTGCAGCTTGATACTTTCTCTAGTATATTCCAATCTCTTTGGGTTGAGGTGTCATAAATGAATTGTCGGGTAGGGTACGGAATCATGATAACTTTATTTTGAGTATTGATGGTAAACTTATGGATGAACCTGAACAAGTTCCCAAGTTTTTCGATGGGTATTTTATTGAGTCTGTACGTGAAGTTGTGTGGCGTATTGTTGTTAGTGATGATCAGTTTAATGGTGATGGCAATCATATTGCTCGTAGTATGTGTGCATTGCCTCTCAATGAATTTGAGATGAAAAAATTGTTCAACAAATTAAAAAATACACAATCTGCAGGTATGGAAGAAGTATCGTGCAGCTTAATTAAAAATATTACAGGGTTACTAATTAAGATTCTGTTGTTCAAAAGAGGCTGTAGATTAGATATGGCCAATTATCGTCTTCTATACCGACTTCTTCCAGTTTTTCTGAAGTTATTGAATATGACATTTTGGATAGATTGCTCTCAAATTTAGATAAAAATTAAATTTTAACAAGTCAACAATATAGTTATCGAGCTAATCATTCAACTTTAACAGGAATGCATGCTCTCTATGAATACACTATTAAGACTTTGGATACACTGTAAAACATTCTGTTGGATTTTTTTGCGATTTAAACCGTGCCTTTGGCTGTGTTGATCATGACGTTTTGCTTGACAAACTGGGGTCGTACGCAATCCAAGGTGTTGCACAATCGTTGGAGTTTTATATGTGTGACAGATTTCAATTGTTAAGAATAAGACATAAGGCTAATAGTAGTGTTAGAAATATAAAATCTTCTACCTTACCGGTTGAGAGGGAAGTGTATCAGGGCAGTGTTCTTGGCCCAGTTCTTTTTCTGATTTTTATTAGTAATTTTTTGGAAAAATTCAAAATAACTTTGTGTGCTGTCGAGAGGAATTAGGAGGATTTTGATCGAATCTGACCCTGGAAAAATTTTTCTAATAAAATTCACGTAATTAGTTACTCAGTGCAAAGCAGAAAAATCATATTAGATATATCTACGCTGAGATAGCGCACCTGACTAGCAATTGGGAGGAGTGGGTTCGAATCATACCCTGGGAAAATTTTTCTAATTAAATTTAATTAATTACGCAGTGCAAAGCAGAAAATCATATTAGAGACAATGAAATATTCTTTTACAAAATATGACTAATGGGTTTACTAATAATAAGTGATATCTAAATAATGACAAGACAAAATGTATGGTTTTGTATATAATACAAAATAGGGCTCAATTAGATTTACATTTATTTAATCAAAATAAAGAAAGCATTAGTGAAATAAAGTTTTTAGGAATAAATATAGATGAAACATTGTCTTGAGATGTGCATTTGTCGGAATATTATAGGTAAATTAACAGGAGTTGCTATCAGATATGTAATTTGAAAAATATAATTGACTGCAATCTTTTTATTTTGCTAATATTTACTCTATAGATGCAAAAGTGTGGATTGTATACAAATCCAAAGACACTGAAAGCTGAACTTTCATTATTTGAGGCAACAAATAAAAGAACCAAAAACTTAGATTTGTTATTTGCTGCCCTGAAAACTATAACACCAGGCCCAGTAGCTAGTGAACGAGTATTTTCAATTTCAGGCAATATTGTGTCCAAAATAAGAACAAAACTTAGCCACCGTTCAGTGGATATTTTATATTTTTTAAAATCCTATTTTCTTAGGAGAAATTATTGTGATATTTGAAAATATTTATTAATGAAATAAATATAAATATTATTTGAAATTTTTGTTTGAGTTTTCGTTATTTTTTGTAAGTAATGTGTAAAGTTTTTTTTATAATAATAATTATGTAGTAACTCTTTTTTTTTTAAAAATCTAGTCTATATCTCAAACAAAGTTAGTCGAAAGTTGCTTTTCCATAATTTTCTTTAAAATAGATTTATAGGAGAAATACGTAGGTAGCATTATTGCACAGTTAAGGAATAGCTCATGCGTGGGTTGTGATGAAATACCTGTAAAAATAATAAAAGATTGTGCACCTGAACTTGCGGTTATACTAGAACCAATAGTCAATAAATGTATAGAATTAGGAATATTCCCAAATGAATTGAAAAAATCTATTACTAGATTAATATACAAGAAAGGTGAAATTACAAAACTAGAAAACTACAGGCCTATATCTGTATTGAACATTTCTCAAAAATATTTGAAAAAATATTTTTAAACGTATAATGGATTTCCTTTTGGAACATGATCTATTCAGTGAATACAAGAATTAAGGCCAGATCTACGATCAGACCTGCTTATCAAGCCATACATGAGATAATTGACAGTCTAGATAGTGATGAGTGTACAATTGTTATCTTTATGGACCTTAGTAAGGCCTTTAACTGTGTTGTTTGAAAAATTGGAAAGAGTTGGAATAAGGGGACATTATTTGCAACTCATACAGTCCTATCTAGATAATAGAAAGCAGTGCGTTATAGTCGATGGTGGTGCTTCTCGTTGGGGGACGCTGAAAAGGGGAGTGCCCCAGGGTTCTGTCCTGGGTTCTTTATTGTATTTAATATATGTGTACGATCTCCATCACAGGACTAAACATAAAACGATACTGTACTGTAATGATAAGTCGGTAATTGTAAGAACTAAAAAAGATGCAGCATACAATGAAATACTGACTACTGTTAAGGACTGTGCTTCATGGTTTGACAGAAACAGGCTTAAGCTGAATCTTGCAAACACCAATATGTTGCACTTTGGATATTTCGAGAAACATCCAATAAAAATTATTTATGGAGATCATCAGCTAAATATGGAAAATATGGCAGTTAAATTCTTAGAATTGTGGATAGGTCCTCATCAGTTAAACTGGAAGAAACATATTGGCCATTTATCATTATTTTATTTAGTTATGCGTTACGTATCATAGCAGGATCAGTGAATCGGTTAGCAAGTCTATCTGCAATTATGCTTATGGACAATCAAGACTTAGTTCTGGCATCATGTTGTGGGGAACATCCAGGGTGTTCGTCCTCTAGAAGTCGTACCTGCGCAGTATCTTTGGTGTGAGAAAGACTTATTCCTCCAAAGAAAAGGCCAAAAAATACTTACGTTTACGGGCTTATATGTTTTTAAGTGTGTGAAGTTTGTGAAGGAGAACTATCAGTTTTTCAAAGAGCAAGAATTAGGACATCATTACAAGATCAGAGATATGTTCACATCTGGTGCCTCTACAAAAAGCAAAAAGTATTGTGGAAATAAGTTGTATCACCTAATTAATAAGATACCTTCACACATAAAATATATACCCAGAAAAGGCAAAGAACTGTATTTTTTGAGATACTTATAAAAGAAGCTTTCCGTAGCATGGATCAGTATTTTAGTTTTAGATATTGACGCATGGATGTGCTTTTTGACAAATTCAGCACTATATTTGTATTACTGAATAAATAACATTTTTTTTTCTTTTATTTTATTTTATTTCAGTTTTATTGAACTTGTAACTTGCTCGGTATACAAATATGCTAGGGATGGAAAATCATTAACATAATTTGTCGCGGCACTTGAGATAAAGCTCTGCATAATGTCATTTATAAAATTATTAAAACAGTGAGGTGCGGTTCAATTGTTTGCGGTAACATTCAACATGTTTCGTAGGTGCACAAACAGACTGGCTTCCGTGTTGGTTAGCTCTAGGGTACACATTTCGCCGGGAAACATTTAATCATTCCTCTCGAGTGGTAAACTTTTCTCGAGGCGCGGACGCCATGGCCGGAGGCCCAAGTGTCCTCTCAACTACCTGAATAAACAAACAACGGACGGCAACTTCACTTCAGACGAGCGTAAATGACGTCCAGGTCGGCCACTTGAACGGACACCACTACACAGCTATATGACGGCGTATTGCACTAACTAATTTAGAAATACTAAAATTTCAATAAAGCAACCACTCGACGTCTGAGCTATAGTATTAGCTAAAATTACATTACCGTTGTGCCGGAAGTTCCGGCAAAAGCCGGCAGCCTTGAAGGTCATTGTTTGGACTGGCAGTAAGACTTGCAGGATTGCAATTAATTATGCATTTAATCAAGTTCAAAACTAAATTTTAATGTAATTAGCCGAAGAAGTATGTCTGTGGTGGATGTTAAGTAACTATGACCATTACATTTTGCGAAGATTTAATAACACGTTAGTGGTAACTGATGTTAGACTGCTAGGTAATAAGCATTTGAATTTTGATCTCGTTTAGCGGCTGTAAAATGAAGTCAAGCAAAATAAAACAAACATTTCGATAATATAGATATTATCTTTGTCAATTAATGAACAGGAAGTAATAAAAACCTTAAAATATTAACTAGTATTAATGGAGCTGTAACATATATTTGACAAATATTATGGGGAAATTATAATACAGAAAAATAAATTGGTGTATGCTATACCTTTTCCCAGAATAAGAAGGAGTGATTTAAATATCGCGCCAAAATGGCGTATATTTTTAATTTAATATTTAATATTTCATTGGTTCTTGCTTAGGCAAGTTTAACATAACCTAGTCTCCTACATTTTTACTTTGGTTTATTATACTTTATTGTGTTACTAAATAAAATCCGTACTTTTACAAACAACATGAGTTCGAGTGCTCAGACGGCTTAAGACCTAAGGGCCAAGTGATTAGACATTTGAAACTTTGAATTTGATAAATCTGTCAAAACTACAGTTCGACAGTGCGAAAATCAAACGTGCAACGCTTAATATCATTGCAAAAATAACTATAGATGAGTCCACACCAAAAATTAACTGAACAACTCACACATATTCTTGAATTGACTCATTAATTTCAAGTAAGTGTTAATTAAATACTAATTATGTTACAATATGTTCATATACATGTTATATTTCAGCAATGTCAAACGTTTGGTGAAAATGACTGTTGGAGAATACCTGGGAAAAAGTTTGGATTGTCGCAAGTATAATGATTGCATGACAAGCTTTGTTGAAAACCTGTAGGGTCAAAAAGCCGTACTGATAAAGATAGGCAATTAAGAATATTTCATATAGTACCTGAATTGACACATAAGGTGAAGTTTCTTCAAAAAAATCCCCTTTCCGAAGCATGTATTTTTAATCTTTTTTACTTGATGTGAACACTAAATTATTGTTAATTTCCAATATATAATAGAAATGAAAAATAAAAATTTGTTATACTTTATAAGATAATGTAAATTATTCAATAAAAATGTTTCTATATATTTTCAAAATACGTAAATTTTAATAGGGAATAATAATTAGTAATGTGTAGGTGTATGTAATTATCTTTGAAGGTCGTGTAAACAACTTCAGCAGATGTAATTTTTTTTATTTATTACTGTTGTATATGAGATTCACATTTCCAGAGTAGTTGCTTGAATTTACCTCCTCTAGGTTTGTAATAGTAATACGAATGATTTATCTGTATACATTCTTCATTGATATATAAAATAGAAATCAAAAAGCAAAACTTTGATGACATTTTGGTAAAAGATAAAAGGTTTGATTCATTCTTGCTCTCTGATACAAATATTTAATATTAAATAATCTTGATTCACAATTTTCATGTTGATATAGCACATTCACTAAAATGTGCAGTAATTATATATATGTATAATGGCAATCCTCCTCAAGACGCCCAGAACAAAGTCTACTGCTTTCATTTGTAACTTGGTCCTATATCTTTATGCATAGATTCTTATAAAGATTTTTTTTATTTGAAAAACTAGAATCAACAGATTTGAATGTTATGAGATTTATATTCATCAAATTATAGACCTATGCACCTGCTTGTGTTTATTACTTTACTCTCCTACTGCAAATTGCCTTGTACTCGCATTGGTGGTTCGATTGGTAGAATGAAAATCTGCACATCCATATATTTTAACCAAAGTAGTAAATAAAACAACTAAATTCTTAATTAAAAATAATACTCTAACCTCAATTGTCATGATGTCATATCAAATTGTCTACTAAAATTTAAGCTATGTGTTCCATGTTTTGGCGGGATATTTAAATCACTCCTTCTTATTCTGAGACAGGGTATAAGTAATCTAGAAATTATGGAAATGTAGCAAGACCTGATATAGCTTATTAAAATATCGAATCGACTTATGTTTCTTTATTCGCATAAGTTCTAGAAAATTTCTAATTTTCTTACTTTGTTCTGTACATAAAATTTTTGTTTCATCAAATTTATTTATGAAAGAAAATGTCTTTAACATATTTGTGGCCATTTGGTCTATCTGACAAATATTGCATGGTTTGACTTACCGTGCCTTCAAATACTTTCCTCGTTAGAGATGGCCTTGCTTATTTTTAATGGATAATCAGACACAAACGCATAATTTTGATAGTTTGGTTATGTATACGTCTATAATTTGAATTTAAGAATGACAACTGTCAGAATTAGAAGTTTTTAAAAGCTTAGCATGTACACCAATATTAATTAGTTAATTAATTAAAAAACAGCCTATTCTAATGAGGCAAGATTTTGAAGGCACGGTGTATATAAGGTATTACAGTGTCCAATGGAATGCTAAATTTCTGCCAAGTGATTTTACGCAGTTTCTATTATTTAAGAGTAAAATTAAGGAGTTTTTCTTGGATAATTGTTTTTATAATGTTGGCCAGTACTTCGATTGACATTTTGACATTTCATATGAAACTTGATTGCGCATAGTATATAGCACATACGTTTCTTTTTCAATTTGAATGAGAGATGATATTTGATATTTTATGTAGTACTTGTGGTATTGTATGCAGATTGTGATTTGTAAGAAAGATATTATTATTATTACTCACTAGTAGAGTTTTTACAATAATCAAACCGAATATATGTATTTATGTATATATGTATTTTATGTATGTATATTTGTACCCATGTGTAAATTTTAATATGTTGCTTATTTTAGATGTGCTTTATTAGCCTATTTAAGTAAGTAATTATTGTACTTTTTATTGACAATGGAAATATTTGCTTATGTAAATCGAATAATAATAATAATTATTATTGTTCATTTGAACTTTCAACGTGATCAATGAACAGTCAGCATATTTGATATTTTTTATAAACCCTGGAATTGACATCGTGTAAATCTGACTTCCGATCCTCAGTTATTATAGTCTATTTTTTAATTCGGAGGAGTAAAATAAAAAGGCGCGTTTACACAATGGAATTTTGGAAAATTACTTTTTGGCGGCAGTTTTAAAACTAGCGACGATTTTATATAAATTGTAGTCAAGTAATTAATCAAAAATTTATTTAAAAAATTAGATAATTTTAATTTGAAATAGAAAGGAATCATCATCGTAAGTGAAATGCTTAAATCAAAAGTTTTAAAGGTGATTTGTATATTTTCAAATTTAAAAAGAAAACACAGATGGTTCTTATTCTTATATGATTATTTACAAGCGAACAAAAATTTAGACAAATATTAATTATAGCATATACATATAAAACATATAATTATTCACAATTTTTTATTATTATATACAAGTGAACAACAATTTAGACAAATGTTAATTATAGCATATACATATGAAACAGTAACAATTTATAATTATTCACTATCACTTTCCATTTCACTTGAACTATTTTCACACACTGATATAATAAATGGCTCGATTATATCATCGACCAACCCATCTAACTCACACATTCTTCTTTCTTCATTAATCACATGGCCTACACATTTCTTCCAATTGTCCGTAGTGATATTCTGGATTGCTTTTAGTAAAAGTATCTTCGACTTCTTATATTGCCATCTACCCAAACTCATTGTTTGGTATGACCTTCATTTAGCCATGTTTCATCTAAATAATAAATTGGCCGATTTTAACGATGATAATCTTTAATTGTCATCAAATATCTTCTTCTCCACCTAATTATATCATCACGTTCTATCAAAACACTCTTTCGATTCCTCTTCATATACCTACAATAATATATCATATTTATTCTAACATATCAAAGCATGTAAAATATAAATTTGAGTACTTATATACTCATTTTTTTTTGCATTGAACATTGGCGCTGACCTAAAGTTTATCATTATCATCAATTTGTATAATGTTGAACGGCTCATCTGTGCACAGATAAAAAGGTTTTTTTATTTGAAAGAAATATATTTTGTTAACAAAATTTATTTGAAAGAAAATAATTATTCTTAAGTTAAAAGAATTTAGTTTTAAATGGCGTATAAGTATGTGTTTTTTCATTCAAAAATGAAATATTTTTGTGAACTTCTTTTTACTTAAAAGAATATTTGTTTGACAACCGACATAACTGGTTGAAACCAGATTAAACCCCCACCAATTTTCCTTAGTAGCACGGGACTGCGACGCGACAATACGCTTGCATTTGTGTCGGCCATTAGTATTGTATTAGTTTACCGTACATGTGAGGAGTGTAGTTTATTTCAAAGGTACGTTATATTTTATAAATTTACTTTAACAAATTCTATTGATAAGTTTATACAGTATGTCTTTCATTAAATAAATCTAATATAACACATCAAGCATAGAAACATGTCTTTGTCGGTAAATCCTTTATTTATGTACTGAAAGTAGTCTTTCATATAAGCTGCCGTAAAAACCAGGATGATGTGATTAAAAATTTGTAACAAAAGTCAGTATTTTAAATAATGTATTAGCACTATCACTTGTTGATAATTCCTTGTTGCAATTTAATATGTAAAATACTAGAGGGTAAAAAGTTAACGGACTAGACCATTCTAATATGTATGTATTTTAATAATAGGTATACATATATATGTGTACCGGCATGACGGCGACTCCTTCAGATAGGTAACCGGGGAATTGCGTTCCAAGAATTCAATTTATAGTGCAGTTTATATTGTTCCTGACAAAAAAAGTTGTATTCTTTTGTATCGTGTATTTAGGAGTAACTTATTTAATTATCAAAATTAATAATATTTACCCAATGATAGGTACGAAACTCATATAATTATACTTATTTTCAGAATAGATAAAGGTTAAAATTAAACTTATTAATATGGAGAATGTTTCGAATATAGGTACTTATTGTTGTGAACTTTCATATATACTTATATGTATAATTTTTTAGTTAATAGGGATTCTAACAGAAGCAAACACTGGTTGGATACACGGAGTGAACCATGGGAAGAAGTGGTTCTGCATTGGAAGGAAACTTTTTGTCTAAGACAAATAAATAAATCACAGACTGTTTCAGAATTGTATTTGGAATGGCCGTTGCTTAAACATAATAACGGACCCGCATTGGTAAATACGTTAATAAAAACAAGTTCTGTTTTCACAAGCAAATTTGTTTTCAGATTGACATTGACTTTGAGTGCATGTTTGAAACGTACATGTTAACATACGATAAATGGAACGAGTTTTTTGACAAAATACTGATTGTAAGGGGAAATCACCTTAGTGAAAAACAATCATTACAATTTATGGAAACATTAAAGCAGAACTTATCGAAAAGTTTGTATACCTATATATGAATATAACTTTCAAGTACAGTGGTTACATTTTTCATTCCAGATTTTCGCATTACGACACAATTATAGTTATTGTCTTACTTGATACCACCCAAAGGACGTGTTAAAAGAGAAAGTAAAATCCCATGGAAGCCAACAATTGCAGAGTGTTCTGTTAGTATTATTATTAAAGTAAATGTGAGTATCATTTTATAGCTGAAACATTTTTGTCTTTAATTTTAAAAGTGGTTTTCTAGTACCGGCTACTTAAGTTAACCATACTTGCTCTAATTATAGTGACGTACGCAAAATAAAATTTGTCGCATATGTATATCATTTTACATGCCTAGAGCGGTCGGTAAGTAACTTGACACAACGTATTTGACAGTGGTTTGTACCTCTACACAAAAGGAAGGCACCGAACTACAGTAAATAGTTCAAACATATTTTTGATTGAATTGGGTCTTCATTTAATTTAATGTAGTTCAGTACATTTTCTGTACATACGACTGGACATGAGTCATAATAATGTATAATGAGCAACATATGTTCTGTCATATTTGACCTTTATTGAAGTACATACATACAAAACATATATAGCAAAATCTCATCATTTTGAGCCTGTAGTAGAAAAAATATTATATGTAACGCCGAGTATATTTACGCCCATCTTTATTACGAAACCAAACTAAACTACGATTTATGCTTCTGTTGACATAATTAACTATTTTCTCATTATTTTTTACAGACTCCAGCCGATATCGAAGACGTCATTGAAGAAAAAATATAAAATCAAAATATACCTAAAGTATCAGCATCTAAAAGTATCAGCATCTTAACTTATGCGTGTTTCAATGCGCACAAAATAACTCTAGTCGAAAATTCCACAACATAATAAGATTAAAGTTATTGTATAATTAGCGTTCTTCAATAAAATAGAAATTTAGTATAAATTTGTTTTATTTAATAGTAACATAATCCCATCCAAAACAATTGCAGCACATGGGATAAAGGGAGAAGAGAGATGACCATAGAGAAGGTACAATGACTATAATTGTATTGGTAGAGATATTTATTTATATGTACGTTATCTCAGTCACACACATAAATAAATAGATATAACAGCTATTAGTAAAATTACAATCGTTATAATTTTACTAATAGGTCTTATATTTATTTATTTATGTGAATGACTGAGATAACATACATATAAATAGATATAGCGACTAGTACAATTATAGTGATTCTACCTTTTGTATGGTCATCTGTCTTTTTTTGACTTTTCCCACTCTTCGTTCAAATAAAGCATCCTTTCATGCAAAGAAATTATTTGTTGGCTCAAAGAACCAGACAGGAGAGTTAATAAAATGAAAATTTCACAGAAAATTACGTTTTTATCAGTCAATATAAATCAAGTATTGCATGAAAATTATATTTCTTTAATTGAACAAAATGAAAGAAAATCAAAAAATTAAACTTTGTCTCTAAAAAATATATATTCTTCAGTTTAATATACGTTATTTTAATTCAAAAATTTTTTTTTTAGGACGAGGTGTATGAATGCATTGTATTAAAAAAATGCAAATTTCTTCCAAAATATTGTTTTTTTAAGATAATGTCAAACAGGTATTGGATGGAAATTATGTTTCTTTAAGTGAACAAAGTCGTAGGAAATGTAAAAAAGGTTAAATTTTGACTCAATGAAATACATGTCCTTCTGTTAAAATATATTTTTTTAAACCAAACAAATTAAATTTAAAGATATGAACTTTTTCGCTGAAAAAAATATTTATTTGCTCATATACAAAAATATCATTTCTTTGGCTGAATGCATATTTCTTTAACTGAAGAAATCTTTTTTATCTGTGTGGCAAATCATCACGCTGTTTGATTTCATTCAGCACTTTATCAAGTGTAGGAAGCTCATTTTTATAAAAAAAAATTGTGAATTATTTGCCTTATAGAATTCTTGACGGTTTCACTATAATCAGTAATTAAAGAGTGTCTTCCAGAACTTTGCTTGGGTGGGATAACTTGTCCTTTCTGCTTATATTCTTTTATGGTACGATAGACAGTAGACCGTGCCACTCCTAAAAACAAGATAACATAATAATATATACCTAATGATGGTAATGTATTATAACACTAACCTATCATACTCGATATTCTTGCGACAATAGCAGTAATCCTCATTCTGGGGTTATCAGCACGTAATTTTTTGAATATATTTACTATATTCAGCTTCTCAACAACAGATAGATGTCCCAAGATCACAAATTTTCGCCTTCTCAACGGGGAAATTTGCGATCCAGAAGTGCTTGCTACTTCCTCCATATCCAAGAAAAACGCTATGAAAATGATTTACACGGAGAGTATATCAGTCGATTCAGTTCTTAAAAGAACTATTTTACTATTATAACGCAAATTGAACGTAAAAAATTGAACAGAAACGCACTGACAAAATTAACGATGTATACAATAACAGCTGTTGTAACAGTATGGCGGCCGTAGACATGTAAAATTTCCATATTGTAATTCTTCCCGAAAACTGACAAATAGCAAGCCTCCTTTTTAGCGCTTCAATTTAAAAACACTCCTCCGAATTAAAAAATAGACTATAGTAACCTTTAATAAATTTGTAATACTGCAAATTGCGATTGTGGAAATTATTGAAATTGAAATGTAGGCGATGGACATACTACTAGTTTAAAGTGTTTTCCAGTACTTTAATTAAGCTGCTAATAATCAGCCTCATTAGCAGATCCCAAATATCGGATTATAGTATATTCTTTCATAGTGTGAGAAAAAAACTTAGACAGTAAAATATTTCCTGTCGGATTTTAATGTGTAAAGAATATTTTCTTAATTTCGAAGGAATTTATTATAAAATTTTCGTGCTCACTAGACAGGGTTGGAAATGTTTCTCCTGACTACACTGAATCTTTTCTGTTCAAATTTGTCATAAAAATGATAGTACAGCTTTGATATATGCGCAAAACAAACTAATGTACTATAAACGAAAAACGGCAAAAAGGGAAGAAAAAAAAACAAAACAAATATATCTTTTCGATAAGGAAGTCATTACTGTCTTGATGCAATAACTGCTAACGCACTTAATGATAGGGGCATGTACATTGAAAGAAATAAGGTCCGAGCTTTATTCCGGAGATTTCCCGGGATAACGTCAGAATAATATTACCCGTTATAAGTCACTTTTGTTTTCAAACTTCTTTTTCGGGACGGCCATTTCGAACCCATCCGATTAAATCTCGTATTATTCTTTTACACTTATGCATAGCTTCCATTTCTATTCACTTCATTTCCTGGCCGTCTTATCCGTTGGAAATATCTAAAGGGGGTCGCCGACAATGAACAATAAGTTCGTATTAACGTTCTCTCTATATGCTTGACCTAAAATCTCCAATCCACCCACAACTACTCTACACACTACACTGCACGGTACAACTGCCGAGCTGACACCGCACCCGGAATAATTTTCTTAGCTTAATGCTTTCTGAGTGCTTATTATTTCTTATTGACTTCCGAATTAGCCGAGCGCACAGTGTGAATCAACCTACGATCGTAATTGAGTGATATTATAAAGCCGCGAAAGAAATTGCTTTTGCCTTTTAATAATGCAGTACGTTATGCAGTTGCTCGTACAGTTAGTTTGAAAGAGGATAATTAGATTTTTACATTTAAAAAATACAATTACTTTGGAAGTAAATACCACACAGTGAGAGGAATTGCGATTCTAGCTGGTCAATATTCTATTTTAGATAAAATTGCTACCAAACACCAGAAACATGAGATATTGTTTAAAGAGGAAAAAAATATCACAATCATTAGTACATTAAACCACCAATAATATACAATAAAAAATTAAAAAGGAAATTCATCTCTTTCCAAAAATAAAGTTGAAAAAATCAGAAAACGCTTCTTTAACAATGTAGCTGTAAACTTACTATTCTTCTTCTGCTTCTTATCTGCTTCAGTCTTATATTTTTTCTTATTTTCACCAGTACATTAAACCACCAATCATTTACAATTAAAAATTAATAAGGAAATTTATCTTTTTCTAAAAATAAACTTAAGAATATCAGAAAGACCTTCTCTACCATATTGGTGTAATCTTCCTCTTCTTGATCTTCCTCAGTATCATATTTTTGCTTGTTTTCACTAGTACATTAGACAACCAATAATATACAATGCGAAATTAAAAAGGAAATTCATCTTTTTCTAAAAATAAAGTTGAAAAAATCGGAAAGCGCTTCTTTAACCATGCAGCTGTAAACTTCCTCTTCTTGTTCTGCTTCTTATCTTCCTCAGTCTTATATTTTTGCTTATTTTCACTAGTACATTAAACCACTAATAATATACAATTAAAAATTAATAAGGGAATTTGTCTTTTTCTAAAAATAAACTTAAGAAGGTCAGAAAGAGCTTCTCTACCATATTGCTGTAATCTTCTTCTTCTTGATCTTCCTCAGTATCATATTTTTGCTTGTTTTCACTAGTACAGTAAGCAACCAATAATATACAATACAAAATTAAAAAGGAAGTTCATCTTTTTCTAAAAATAAAGTTGAAAAAATCGGAAAGCGCTTCTTTAACTATGCAGCTGTAAACTTCCTCTTCTTGTTCTGCTTCTTATCTTCCTCAGTCTTATATTTTTACTTATTTTCACTGGCACATTACACCGTCACTAATATACAATTAAAAATTAATAAGGAAATTTATCTTTTTCTAAAAATAAACATAAGAAGATCAGAAAGAGCTTCTCTAACATGTTGCTGTTATCTTCCTCTTCTTGATCTTCCTCAGTCTCATATTTTTGCTTATTTGCAATACCCTTAACTTCTCAGCAGGGCGAGAAGGCGGCTGCCTTCCGTTGTAAGGACATTGCAAGGCAAAATCAATTTTTTTTTCACGAAAAATGTTATACTAATGAAAATAATTTTAAAAAATGTGGTAACTGGTGTTGCAAATAGACATTTCCAATCATGTGTAATGTCTACAGAGAAAACAGGAGGAGGCAGGAAAGAAATCTTTTCGCCAAAGAGCAGAAGAGCGTAATCAATTTCATAAAATATTTAAGGCTATAGAAAGTCACTATTGTAAAAGCAAATCAGCTGCTCGTATCTACTTGAATTCAAACCTAAATAGTAAAGAATGTGGAAGATGTATGATGCCCAAGAACCAGACCACAATTTGAAGGTAAAACATTCTTATTTTCGTTCTGTCTTACGAAGAAACTTTAATATTTGGTTTTGTAGCCCAAGAACAGATGAATTTTCTGCATGCATTTATTGAGCGAAAAACTGAAGAATGAGAAATACGACTCGGTTAGGCAGGAACTCACTACGAAGAGAAGAAATCATAAATTGAAAGCAAAGTATTTCAATTTATTTCTTACAGAGAACTGATCAAATTTTCTCACGATCAGTTTTGACTGTCAAAATATTAAGCCTTGCCTCGCGTTCCTGATCAAAGCTCTTACTTTTCAAGCCTGTTAGCCAAGTATAACTATAGAATAATTGTTGGTGATTCCAAAAGCAAACAATACAAAGAAAACGTTTTTATTTATCATTGGGATGAAAGTGAATACGCCAAGGAATCAAACAAAATAATTTCTGCACTTAACCACCCATTAATATAATATAATATAATCCAGTATTTGATGTATGGCTGCCACGGAATTGGTTTATGTTGTTTGTATAGTTGACCTATTATAGGTTTAGTTTCTAAATATGCATTTATACGTAAAACGTATATGCATGTATGCATGTGTTTGGGATACACACATACATTATGTGCCATTGCCGACAATCGAACGCACAGACACCGGTGTTTCGGTCTTTGAGGCCTCATCAGTGCACGTGGAGACTGTTATCTTTGGAAGATTATCGCTTGGGATTTTTCGCTGTTAATAGTTATCCTCCAGTTGTTACGCCAGTTAATAAGGATATCTAGGGCTGTTTGAAGGTGGGTGATGGCCGTTTGGGATGAATGTGATTTCGAAAGAATTAATTATCTGCAGTGAAAATGGCACAAAGGTGAGGAGAAAGTGCTGAGGGGTCCCAGCTGTTAATGTTCATGTCCTAAAGTGTGTGTTGTTAATTCGTATTTGGAAGCTTCTTCTATGGATGTACGTTTGTATGATTCTGATGAATATAGTTATTCATTTCTTTTTATTTTTTTATTTGATTTTATTTTCGGACACGTTACATATCTAAGTACAGGATAATATTGCTTAAGAAATACAAAACACAACACACAGTGAGTACACAAAAAGAAATAAAGGGTAAAAACGTATCCACAGTATAACAATCAATTCTATGCAATTAATTCAGTATCAGATTGGATATTTTATTAAATGTATCATAATATAAATCATAATCATTACATATCTTATTATAATTTGCACAACACGTAGAATAAGGCGATTTATATAGCATGCTAGTCCTATTATCCTCACAATAAAACGTTCTATGTTGATGGGAATTCCTATGTTTTGGAACATTGATGTTAACTTTATTCAGTAGTTATGCACAGTTAATATGATTACGTTTCATTTAGCGATTTAAGAGCAATACAAATTACTCATGCACCTAGTGTTAAAATTCTGACAATTCCTGTAGATAAATCCATACATTTTGTATGCGCCAGCCACTATCTGACTGACATCTTTAACAAAAAAAACAGCCTGGTGTCAAAGGTAACACCCAGGTCCTTTATCATCGTGCAGTGCTCAAGTGGTACATCGTTTAGCTTATAATTAAACTGGATTATACATCTTTCTTCTTAGATTAGCTCATTGTTTTACATTAGTTTGAGTTGAGACAAATGTGGTTCCTCCGACACCACACACGCCATTCAGATTCCCCTGCAACCTCAGGCAATCATCCACTGTGTCTGCTTCATGGAATATCTTGAAATAATCAGCAAGGAAAAGTACTTCACAGTCTATCGCTTTGGTAATATCATTTATAAAAATGAGAAACAAGACAGGCCTCAGATTAGATTCCTGTGGAACGTCTGATGTGGGAGTAAATGAGGGCGATCGAATCGACAAACTGCTTACTTTCGAACAGGTAAGACGTAAAGAATTGTATCAGCGCCGGAGACACACTCCAGTGGCAGGTAGCTTGTTTAGTAGAATGAAATGGTGAATTTGGTCGAAAATCTTGTGAAAGTCAATGTAGATTACATCAACTTGACCTCTTCTATCCAAGGTTTCCGAAGCATATTGAGTTAAACAACACAGATTGGTTACTGTAACGTGTAGTCGTAAATCCATGTTGAGATGGAGATGTAGTGTATGTTATTATTATGAACAAGTTGGTTTTCATGGGGTGGGGTTGTTGGCAATCCCACAGTTTGGTACACAGATTAAAATCCGTTCTGATTTCTCTAATAAATATTTGTTTGGAATATTTATTTAAACTAAAGAACAAGAGAATATCTAATAGTAATAATAATATTAATTAATTATTTTAAGCGAATATTGTATTTAAATCAAACAACATATTTATTGATGCCAAACAAATATTAGTTTGTTTTGAATACTAAATACTACGCACTAAGTAGACTGGATAAAATAAATATACATATATTTGAGTTGACTAAAAACAGAAACGATGAACCGAATAAATCATGTATTTGTTTCAAAAATTGAATTTATTTGGCTCATATCAAAAGAATATTTGTTTAGATTAACTCCATATTTTTTTGATTCAAATTATTTTTTTATCTGTGTAGTAGGGTTAATTACATAAAAATATATTCATACAAATGATGTAAGTTAGAAAGCATTACATAGTAAATAGTATCTTGTTTCAGTTTTATTACTTGAAAGAAAAAAATAATAACCATTAATTAATTAAGTAATTAATTCGTTGTTGGAGTAAATAGATTTTTTTATTGTACTGTGTAAACTTAAATTATCGGACACCGAGTTAATAATTATCAAAAAAAATAAATCATCCATGTCTCCTTTCAGTTAGTGTAAAAGCGCGAAAATATAAATTTTATAAATTGCATTCCCAATGATTAACGAGTCGAGTGAGAAAAACTTAATCGGATGTATGCGCTGCATTTCCCACCGTGCCCTTTCGTCGCGTACTCGGAAACGCACCCTTTATGCGACCTAGGAAACGGCGACGCAACTTCGAGTTTTGCGAGGGAGGGGCGGGGGACGTAGACGCGAGAGAGTTCGTCGACGAAGAACACTCACGAGATTATATTACATACTTCGGATGAAATTTACTTGCATTAAGACTGTGCAATTAATTTCTGCGTAACGACGGGCTTAATTTATATTTGCGTCGTCGAGGTCTGGTGGAAAAGCACTATTCACGCGACTCCGCCCCCATAGTTCTAAGAGAGAAAGAGAGAGAGTGGTATACTTAACTGGAAACGTTTTAAAGTGTTATTGTCGCTTCACTGCTCGTAAACGGAGTCCCGATACGTTTAAATTTAATATGTTTTGGCATTTGCAATTCTTAAAACAGAATCAAAGTTCGAAAGTATCCGAATGTTTTCGGCGGCGAGCAATAGGTACTCACAATTGTTCTTGCAAGCACGTACACCCGCCGGAATCATAAACGACATCATTAAATATGCGTTTTATTTTCTAGTGCACCTCGGCAAACTGGTCGGTTGCAGTTATTTATAGATGAAGAAAGTCAGAGATTTAAATTACCACATCCATATAGGTAACTCACATAATTTACAAGAGATTTAGGTAATTCAGATCGAGGCCAACGCAAACATTCCCTTATAGATATAATAATAACAACCTTAAGTAAAATTTCTTAAGGTTGTTCAGTACATTAAAACCATTGAATTCAAAATAATTAAGCCCGACAAATTGTGGCATTTATGGATATATTAGTAGGTAAATAAAGTCTAGAAAAAATGGTTACAAAATCTACCTCTGTACATACATATAATATTAAATAAAGTAACACTAAAACCGCCAAATTTTATACAATCAGAACAGGAATTTGAATGGACTTTTTCTTAATATAATCTAATTAATTCATAATGAGAACTGCATTTAAAAGTGTCTGACAAGAGACAGGACGCGAGCGACCGATGATTCATCACCCACGGCCGTACTTTTGAAATTTCGTATTTTTAAAGAGTTTTTAATTTTATTTATATAATTGGATAACAAGTGGGTGGTGATCTGTAAAATACAAAATATGTTGTTATTTGTTCATTTTGTAGTTAAAATCGAGTAATGTCTCCATACTTACGAAATACAAGATAAATAGAATAACTTTTAAAAACTCCTCACGCTTCTACCTACGCCAATAAAGAACGGAATTAACAGTAAAATCCATTTTTTTGCAGTTCACCATATGAATATTTCTTTTGTCCGTCGTAGTTTCGGCCTGATACGTCCGGTCCATACTTATAATTAGGGGAGTTACAATGGAGCCTAGAAAATAATGTAAATAACGGACATTTACTGAATAGCATTATTCATATGTAACATCTGTTGTTGACTCACATGTTGACGGGAAAGCGACACAAAAAAAGTCCACTTAACTCGTAATTATCCTATTTTCATCGGCGTAGATATAGAAGCGTCAGAGGTTTTTAAAATTTATTATATTTACCTTATATTTGGCATGATAAATAAAGTTATATACATATGTGTATACCTATTCATACATACGTTAGTTTCGTTTTTTCATTGTTTTGACTGTTAATTACGTACTTCGTAATTTATGTAATAGTTCCTGTTTAATCCCGTTTCGTGGACCCGACTTCTCCCAATTATCTAGACGTAAGTGTGCACTGGATTTCGTTTAGTATCAATAACATACGCGTACATTTTTAGTTATCATTTATTTAGAACATTGTTTATATTACTTTTTCAGATATGATATGGAAGAACGTCGAGAAATACATCGTGAAACAATGGCGAGTTGGATTGAGGGTCATACTGATTGTATGTCCAATGTCAGTGATTCCGATATTTATTGCAAGGTCTGTAAAATATCGTTACAGAATACCCAAAAATCGCACGTACAACGTCACTTAGCATCACTAAAACATACACAGAAATTGGACCCGTTGAAAGATGACAATTTTAACGAAGAACTCTGTGATGCTTTAATGACGGCTAATATCCCATTAAAGAAACTTTGCAATCCCACTTTCAAAACATTTCTTCAAAAATATACTGGTCGAAATGTTCCTGATGAATCCACCTTACGCAAATATTATGTTTCTAAGTGCTTTACGAAAATAGTAGAATGCATTAGATGATATCTTTCAAATCAGTACCTATGGATAAGTGCCGACAAAACTGTCGATATATTAGGACTCTGTATGGTAAATGTTGTAGCTGGAGTACTACATCCAACTATTCCTTATAACGCTTATGTAATAGCATCTAAAGTTATAAATACAGTTGATGGGGAAACAATTGCTAAAACCATTGAGGAGAATTTGCACAAAATGCTTCACTCGGACGACAGGTACATTGAAAAAATACTTTTTTCTACTCCCATACTTTAATTGTATTATTAGATATGCCGAACCTGTACTATAATGATGTTCATTACGATACAGATTTTCATTATGTTACAAGTTTATATCCAATAGGAATACAGATTTTTCATTACGATACAAGTTTATATCCAATAGGAATGCGACATTTCAATATTCAAACAATATTCAATATGGCGACTGCATATCTGACAGATATACAAATTAAATAAATGTGACAGTTCTCTGCAATTTACAAGTAAGTACTTAAAATTTGTGCTTTTTTGAAAATATAAACGGTAAAAATGAGGGAAAATGACAGTGAAATGTAATAATTGATTCCACCAGAAATTGTGGAACAAGCCTTAGTAGCCACGAACAATTTATTACCAGCCAAATTCACAAAAACGTACGGAAAATTTTAACCTCAATTTATGAAATGGATTGTTCAAAAAATATGTTTTATTATGGGGTCGTAGAAAAAATAGTGTATGCAACTCGCATTTAATGGCTATTAAGACACTCGTATTCATTACAATACTCGGCTTCGCCTCGTATTGTAATTCTCTTACTCGTGTCTTAATAGCTATCATTAAATGCTCATTGCATAATATACTATTTTTTATAACAGGCGGACTATTAAAAGAAACATATCCTTATATGCTGCATATTACTTGTGTAGCACATGCTCTCCACAGAATCTGTGAATATATCAGAGACACCTATCCGGAAGTTGATAGACTTGTATCCGCTTTTAAAAAAGTTTTCAGAAAAGCACCATCGAGAGTGGTCCTTTACAGTGGAATACTTCCATCTTTGTCACTGCCACCCTCACCAGTAATAACTAGATGGGGAACATGGCTGGAAGCTACTAGTTTTTATGCAGAAAATTTCGATACATGTTTAAATGACGACGCTCGAAGTAGTTCTGAGTGCAAGGAACTAACACAAATCCCAAATTTAAAAAATCAGTTGTTATTCCTTCAGGAACACCTTGGAAATTTGCCTAAACTAATCACATATTTTAAAAATCGAAATCTCAAACTAAAAGATGGATTAACCACATTAGATGTGGCTAATAATAATTTCAAAAGTATTCCAAGTGACTTCGGATGTGGTCTTCGGCAAAAGTTAGACGCAGTTTATAATAGAAATCCAGATTTAATAACATTGCGGCAATTGTGTATGGGGACAATGACACAAAATCAAACTACTAAATACGCTGAAATAAAAGAATACTTTCAATACGCACCTATAACCAGTTGCGATGTAGAAAGTACGTTTTCTATCTACAAGGATGTACTTAATTCAAAGAAAACAAGTCTTACAGAAGAGAACCTTGAGAAAGTATTGCTAGTAAATATTAATACTCCTTTACTGAACAAATAATGAAGTATTTTGTATTTTATAGATCACCACCCACTTGTTATCCAATTATATAAATAAAATTAAAACCTCTTCAAAAATACAACATTTCAATAGTGCACCCATGGGCGATGAGTCATCAACCGCTCGTGTCCGCCCCCTACTTATAATAAACGATAATTTATTCAAAGCGTAACTCCTACTCTATTATCAATATAAGTATCATATTTTGCTCTTACAGGAACTTCTACATATTGTAAGCAAAAGAGTAGCACAAATGGTTTATTAAAATAAATTTTTATTGTTGATTATTGTAAACGGATAGGGCCACTTGCTGGTACATCCCATATATATTGGAAACAGGCCCATTTTAAATTATATCGTCTAATAGGCATAAATGCACAAAATTGACTAGATGTTTTTTCTTTTCTAACGGTATAAGTACGGTGTCTGAATTTAGGTGCACTCGTAGTCGATAAATCGTAATATTATTCTGTAAAAAGGGTATTTGAAATGGGATGCAAAAGAAAATTATGCGCCTCGAGGCGAAGAAAGAAAACTACGAAATCCAGGAAAATTTATAACTTACATCAACAGTTTCGGTAGATTTATATTTTGTTTAAATAGAATAATTTTAAATTATTTTTTTCTTGTAGATAATCCAAAAGAAACGACAAAAACAAATGTGAAATCTGAGTGTGCTATTCCAGAACAGGAGTTTGAAGTGAAGGCTCAAAATGATAATTCAGATATTCGGCATGTGGAAATGGTTGACAATAAGAATATAGACGTTTATCCTCTTATGGAAGCCGAAGTAGATAGCAGTTACAAATCTATGTCCGCTATAGATTTGTTACTGTTACCCACAAGGACGAAGAATTGTCAATTTAGGTCATGTTCTAAAAGAATATGAAAAATTTATAGAGCATACTAAGGAAACCAGAATTGATCTCGTTTCTTTCTATATTGCAGTTTTTCTGTGACAGTTGCGAAAGTTTGTAATTATTTACACAGATACGACAATGTCATCCAAGACAAATTTAACAAAAGCAATGGTTTGGGCAAAGTTAGCAATTGGAATAGGAAAAAGCCAATGTGAAGAATTATTTGCACACTGAATAACGGACGCTGTATATGTACACTATAGGAACATTTGAAAATAAAATAAAAATAATACCATACCTAACAGAGAAGATATGTATTTTTAACTGAATAAATAAAATACGTATTTTATTTATTCAGTTAAATATGGAGTTTCAACATGTATCAGCCTCATCAATTAACTATATGTATTTGTACCTTTAACATAGAAAAATATATTCCCCATATTTATTTTATTCTTAAAGGTGGCTACACACATGCAACAAAACATCGTACCGAACTCCGTCGCGTCTCAAGTGTGGACGCAACCACGCAACAGTGCAACAGCGCAACATCGCAACATAACGGCGTCCCATCACTTGTCGGTTTTCTGCCGTCGCATCGAAGAAATGTTGCACTTTTACGTTGCGCCACATGTTCGCATGTCTGGACGGGCCTGGCCGATTATGGGAGGATGGGACGGCATTATGTTCGCGTTGATGTTGCGCGACGATCTTCTGTTGCATCTCAAAACTTCATCACACCGCAACTTCGTCGCGCACCAAGGAATGTTGCGCGTCGGAGTTCGGTACGATGTTTTGTTGCATGTGTGTAGCCACCTTTAAGAGACCAGAAGAGTCCTTTACATTTTACCAGTAATTCCTAATATATAATAACAGCTATAAGAAATATTTACACTATATTCTGATGAACACGTGTTCTCGTTTTTCTCAATATATCCACTCTTCAGCTTCCTAGACTAAAAATATAGAAAAAACTTCGGTTGTACTTCGAGGTGGGTAAAAAGTAGGCGAGACAATTCAGACAAAAACTATTTTATTGAAATGTGCATACTGGAGACCCCATAACAGATTTAGTTTGCGGAACTGGGTACTAAACAACCTTAAATACATGAAATATACATATAAAGATATATGAATTTTACCCCAAGCCGATGATTTGCATCTATTTCTTTTATAAACTAAACTAAATTATTGAAAATATTTGTTAAATTATTATAGGCGTTTCAAAAATTAACAGAAATAAATAATCACGCTATTATTATTATTAGAAATAAATAATTTCTTTGTGGTTTAAATTGACCGTTCCCACAATTTGCCTCACATTAAAAAAAAAAAAGAATTAATTTTTTTTAAACAATATTTTATATACAAAAAGATTTAAAATGTTGTGGTGAGTTTCAAAAATGTTTTTTTGTCTTGAAATAGAGTTAAGTTTTAACAAAGAATTCTAATAGTTACAGATGAAATGTAAAATATCATTTTTGAAAAGGACAAGATGAAATTGTCGAAACGTCAAATGTATTCTTTTTTATTTACCTTTATGTAAAATAAATATCAGGCTGCTGCCCTAAGAAAAAATTATTTAATAATTGAATTTATAATATATATATATATACAGGGTGTAGCACCTAAGATGCCTCGGATCGTAGCTCCTCTATCATACAATATATCGAAAAAGGTCTAAGAGAAAAATTGTCCATAATTACAAAATATTTTTGGTCATCAGTGCCGTGCCGTATTTCAAGAAGATAATTTTTGATTGGGTTTTGCAAACAGTCATTTTTTTCTAAAATATCAAATGGGAAGCATATAAAATAATTACATCATTGGATAATCGCATAATCGAAATTCCAAGTTTTCCATTAAAAAACAAAAAAAAATTATCTTCTTTCCTTAAATCACTTGAAAAAAATTAAGAGTAGGTAGAAGTGGTTTTAGTCTTTCCCTAAATTCGAAATCCAAACGCCGGTACAATTTGGTTCCTGCCAAAAAAAATGTCAAAGTATGGTTTAACTGCGAAGAAAAACCGTTATAACAGCGAAACCGCTAAAGTTAGCGGTATGACGTTACATAAGTAAAAAAAGTACCCTTCAAGGGCTTTCCGAATCAGCCATAAAATATATATTGTTCCATTTAAAAAAACATAGGTTTGATACGCGACTGGAATACGGCACGGCACTGATGACCAAAAATATTTTAGAAAAATTGCGGTTGTAATTATGGACAATTTTTCTCTTAGACTTTTTTCGATATATTGTATGATAGAGGGGCTACGGTCCGAGGCATCTTAGGTGCTACACCCTGTACACACAATGGCTCTATTAACAGTTGCATCGACTTCTAAGCAAGAACAACAAACAATAACAACAGTTCTCCGGAGAAATTAACTTAAGTTCGATAGTCAGTTCCAACTGGAGTCTGTTAATTACACTTTCATGTCGACGCGGACGGGCCCAGATAGATAAATATGTGTCTGGATGGACAGATGAATCGCGATATGGGCAGAAACCGTAATAAACATTCTGGATGTGAAACATTATGTAACTCAACTGCTGCCACGTGCAGCGGCCCATAATTTAATACGTCGCCAAACTCGATAGGATTGCGAAGTTGTAATAATTATCGTGTCGTCAATTTCGAATGGTCGGTCTTCTTGTCTAACATCCGGGATAAGTCGGTCATTGCACTTCGCTGCAGTTTCATGCAGTGACACTCACTTTTGTTATATTAATTCGTTAAATTGCTCTTACTGCAAAACTAGTTTCACACAAGAGTTCTACAACTGCTTTTAGTACGCCATTGCCAACACTGTGTTTATTCACAAAAGGCCGTTCCAATTCAATTTCAAAAAGTTCTGTTAAGGAGGGGTTTTACAGAGGAAAATTATCGAACGCCTGTATGTCGGGTTGTCGAAAATATATCATATATATTTAATAATAATAATAATAATAATCATTATTACCCAACAAACAAAGCCCAAAACAGGGTTACAATGAAAACTACATGTGTTTACATGTAATCAGCAAAAGGAAATGCAAATTCTATGACGATCCACAATCCACAGTCAGTGTCTTCACGAAAGTAAGTCTCCATATTTATTCGCCAAGCGACAGAGCGTGTAAATTGGAGAACGTCTCATGATGTTGGTTCTCGCAAATGGTCCTAGAACATTCGGTTTAGGATTTCGGGGCAGGCAATACCCAATAACATCTCTTCAAACACTTAAGGATACCATTTCATGACGTAGTAACACATCCTCCTGTGCTACACCTCTTTTGGATAAACGCCATCTGTCTTATACGAGAGAAACTTCAGGAACCTACGGTGGACACAATCCAATGCCTAGCAATATCACTTGCATAGATGGGAAACCAAATTAAAGAGATATATTCAAGCTTACTTAATACATGTGCACAGTATAAAGATTTCAACAATGCTACATCTGTGAAGTATTTAGAAACACGCATGACAAAACTCAATCATCTGAATGCCGCTGAGATCTTTGAATTCAGTTTTATTTGTTAACATGCTGTCGTCAATGTAGTAAGAAGAATTGTATGGGGTGGAAGACCCTGTGTAATTGACTGTACAATATTTATCAACATTTAACTTGAGTCCAGAACGTTTACACCATGAAGACAATACATTTAAATTTATCTGAAGGCTGGCTGCATCAACAGCACTGGTAATCACAGAATAGATCTTAATATCATCAACATATCCAAGTACAGGGCAATTTATATGTAGGAGAAGATTATTTATAAATAATATGAACAACAGGGGACCTAGATTTGTACCCTGTGGAACACCGGAAGTAAGTATAAACTCTGTGGAATAATATCCATCATAGCACACATAGCATCCTCTCTCGCAAAGGTAAGATCTAATGAGGTCAACAGCCGAAGGAACAAAGCCAATCAAACCAAATCTACACAGAAGAAACTACTCGGTCAATCACGGTAAATGCCCTGGAAAGGTCAGTATATATCACATTTGACGAGTTTAGTATGCATGTGGCTTTCATACGGTCCACGTACTAAGTCTCCTGCATTTAAATTTATTGCCTGATAATATTCTTGCGTCTACTTTTTTAGAATTGTTTTTATTGCTCTTTCTCAAT
This sequence comes from Amphimallon solstitiale, assembly GCA_963170755.1. Classification (NCBI taxonomy): domain Eukaryota; kingdom Metazoa; phylum Arthropoda; class Insecta; order Coleoptera; family Scarabaeidae; genus Amphimallon; species Amphimallon solstitiale. Next base: position 91,919,212 of record OY720678.1, read on the forward strand.
ATTCCTCTGGCTTATATTTATTTGGCTTTATTAAGACTCAAATTTTATGTAATTTGTACTTATTTAATGATATTTGCCGGAATTAATTAGGTATTATTTTATTATGTAATACATTTATAGCTTTATTATTATTATGATCATTTATTAATTAATTAAGTTGATGAAGTATGATTTATATTTACTTTACATGTTGAGGCTTTTTAATAATATTAGCAATATTTTATAAAAACTTAAATCGGACAAAAACAATTTTGTGTTGTAAGTGTGTCTGTTTTTGTTGCAAAATGTAAAAATACTTATATTCTCTCAGTGGCGCATGTTTTAAGTTATTGAAAGTTACATTCTTTACAATCGACGCTGATATTGTTAATTAGTGAAATTGAATTATAAAAATTTCACCGTCGGTAAGACGAGCTTAGATGTTTGCCGGAAAAATATATAATCTACTTCTAATTATCTTTTTTTTAATGTTTATTTTAATTTTTTTCTTTTAGCGAGGTATTAGTTTTCTGTAAAGATTGCTCATATTTAGTAAAAAGCTTCCACCTGTAAGGTAAATAGAAATTATTGTGAGAAATAATAAGTAAGAAGTCGTGAAACTTAATAATAATAATTATTATTGATGATAATAATAGTAATACTATATATTTATTGCCGAAGAAAATTTAATATATAATTAATCCTGGCAAATATTAAAATATATTCCGTAAAGCCGGAACCTTGTCCTTGAAGAATAAAATACATTTTGAGAGCAAGAAAAATATTAAGGAACAGGCAAAAACTGTAATAGTGTACAAATATTTGAAATACATTTGCTTGTATACCGCATGTGTCAAATATCATTAGGTATAGGGATTCAATGTGCGATCTATACGTATGAATATAATATGTGGCAACGTGGTACCCCTACTGTCCGTCACCAATGCCGACAACAACCGACATCACAACGATATTCTCCGATCCCGACCCAGATTTTGCATTCAATGTTTAGGTGGGAACACGTTGTGGTCCCTGGCCGTCTTATTACTGGAACGGATGACATCAAATGGCCTCCGCGATCTACTGATCTCTCTCCAAATGATTTTTTTTGTGGGGATATTTAAAAAATATTGTTTATACCCATGAAGCTGGTAGAACAGAAAAAACATAGTTGCCTTGAGAGAAAAAATAATTGAGGCTGCTAATTCAGTAACTGCTCACATGTTAGAAAACGTAAGAGTAAATTTCGACCGCCTAGGGTAATGTCTTGCTGTGCAGGGAGGAATCCTTTTTTATTTATTTTCATGTCATGCAGCGTGAACGTAGCTTAATAATTCTCTGCATTTACTCAAAGGAAAAAGAAAAACAAATCCTTGCAACTCGTAAATATTATTTCTGAACGCATTAGAAACACACGAGTCGGTGGTCCAATGGTTACTGCTAAGTGCTAACCATGTGCTAACTTGTATTTGCGAGCATGTGTCGGTTGTCGCGTAGCTGGCATTGGAAAGGAAAGTAGGGGTACCACGTTGCCACATATTGCATGGATTGATCGCCTATGGCTAACAAAAATAGACACATACGGTATACCGTATGTATTTTTTTACAAACCTCTTTAATATGTAGTCAAACCTATGTATGAAAAAATTATTACAACTCCATTTGGTAATAAAATTTAGTTTAAATCTTACCTGGGACAAAATGTTTATAATTTAATTTCGCTAATCAACACTATCAATGTGGATTGGGAAGAATATAATATTGAATAATTCAAAACATCTGCTTATTAAAAATATAAATATTTTCGCATTCTAAAAAAAAAACGGGTACGTACTGTTACAACACAGAATTGTTTTTGTAAAATTTTAGTAGTTTATGACATTGCTCATATTATTATGATTACAAAGTTTCGACATCTAAAGTGAATACAAATCATTGCTAGAAATAAAAGTAACAAATAAAATTTCATAGTAATATTAAGGGGATATTAAAGCGGTCGAGAAAGCAAGATATCGAATTTATCAGTTTCTTTTACTATTGTTGAAAATAGAAATGTGAAATTTTCTGTACAACTCCAATATAGATATGAGTACACGGAAATGTTGTCAGATTATGTAATTTTTTGTCACAACCATCTATTTTTTTTTCATTCCAAATTAGTGTAAAATGTACGTGTGTTTCTCGGTCAAAATCTGAAATAATTAAATGAAATTGATCAAAACGGATGTAATTCCCGTGTAGGCCAATGTCTTCTTGTGAGATATAGCTTTTTGAATTGCGGAAAAAGTTTAATTTGAGTAATTAAATTAAGAAATTCCGGAATGGTGCGGTACTGAATTATTTGTATTTTAGCAGCGCCTTCAGCTGTATTTTTTCTCTGTATTCGGGTGACGGAAAACAACACATTCATTTCAAATATATGAGAATGAGATGGCTTGCATTTGCGTCCTCCTACGGGCCAACACCTCCAAATGCAATTATAGTCAATTCCCAAATACAAATCGACTTTAATATCCCCTTAACATATTTATCCCAAGCGAAAAATTAATATCTTATACATTCTGGAAAATATCATTAAAATAATTACAAAATAAGGCCAATAGCTTAATGAAACATTCATTCCCTTGACAAATAAAAGACAAAACGAGAGGAACCGCAAAAGGATGTTTTTAATACATCGATGTTATAATGCTATAAATCATAAATAAGCCCAAAAGTTAAAATAAGTTTGTTTGAACGTATTTTAAATTTTGAATTTTTTTTAAAAAAAAATTATTCGAAATCCTATTCTAGGTACTTCTAGTCTCTTAACAAATCCGTACAGAATGCTACTTTGCCAGATATTTGCAAACAAGTGCTACTCGATAAGAGTAAAAGCGTTACTTCCGGTCCGAATTTTGAAATTTCCTTTATACAAAAATTATTCTAAATCTAGCTCTAAATACTTTTGTACTCTTGATAAATCTATATAGAATGTATAATTTATGAAATATTTGCAAAATAATCTCTTAATAAATCTCTACACAATCCACTATCATTAATATTTGCAAAAAAGTGCTACTCGATAAGAGTAAAAACTTTACTCCTGTCCGAATTTTGAAATTTCTTTTATTAAAAAACTCATTCCACAATCGAGTTCTAAATATTTTTATATTCTTGATAAATAGAATAAATAATTTTTGAAATAAATGCAAAAAAATCGCTACTTGATAAGAATAAAAGTGTTGCGAAATTTTCACCTTTTTTTACACAAAAAATTATTAAAAATCAAGTTCTAATGATTTTATACTCATAATGTATAGAAAGCATAACTTGCGAAATAACAATTTTTTGTCAAGATTAAAAGACCTACTTCCGGTACGAATTTCGAAAATCTTTTTGAATAACATTTTCCTCAAAATTACTTTTGAGTTCATTTGAATTCTTTATAAATTTGTTTAAACTTAGTAGTTGACGAAATATTGATAAAATGCGAGTTTTTTACTGACGTAAACTACTACTTCCGGTCTACCGTTATTACTGAAAATCTAATCAGATCTCAAGAGGAATTAATTAGAAAGAAAAACTCGTTTCACAAAAATATATATGATTTATTTCATAAACTAAATGTACATTTCGTTTGCCAAGCAAACATCATCGGTAGTATACAGATTCATTCGTGTTTTTACATTATATGTATGTTCGAACGTTTGCAGTGACAAACCCTCTCATTGTAGTAATAGCTATAAAACTAACCGTACTTTTATTACAGTAATATTGTAAAACTATGGTGGGTGTTTACGGAATGTGTAAGGGTGGTATGAGGTGGTAAGAGGAAGATTATACTTGTAAATATAAAATTTTGAATTGATACTTTCAGTGGTTTGACCGTATCGTGGTCACACACACACACACACACACACACACACACACATTTTTTAAAAACCATTATTTTGGTATCAGTAGACTTCAGGACGTAGACATCTGCAAAAATCTCGAGGTCAAAAATTTTCATCACCACAATACTTCCTTGTACTACGTATAAGAAAGTTTAAGTAGACATTATGTACACAAAAGTTGGTCACCCTGGCATACCTGGCATACGAAAGAACGAGTCCGTAAAAAGTCTATTTAGCCAAAGACGAAAGAGAAACTAACAAATTCAAAACAAAATGCACGTCAAGTACAATAAAAGGTATAAGAAACAATCACTATTAAACCGGTAAAAATGAGTAAATAATGTATGTATAATGGCTATTCGTGAAGTAATGAAGGGCATTTTTCGGAACTCCCTCATGGAGATGTTATTAGAAAATTAGTTAAGTTTCCGAATGAAATTAAAATTGTAATTTAGATAACAAATTAGTCATTACACGAACTATACGAAGGTAATATAATACGAGAGGGAGAAAAGTTCAATATTAACCGCGCGATAGTAGATAGCGGCAGGGAAAAAGAATATTGGATATAACTTTAATAAACTTGAATGCGATAAAACTTAATGTTCCTCTTAGCAATTCCTGTAGCTACTTTGGGCTAAAATTTTCTTAATCGGTTTAAAATTGGGTATAAGAGGAATTAGCGCTGCAATATACCTCTTTCTTACCTCGGGAGCGTCAGTGAGACAGAGCACTACCAAAGTTTAATTAAATTTTAGCTCTGATTATATGCGAAAATAGCACCGGTAGAAGCGATTACAGACAAATATTACTTGATTAAATCCAATCTGCTTTATTTTTCAATTCATTTTCAGTGCGCGAGGGGCGGAAGGCGGCGAGGGGACTCTCTCCGCTACGGCTAGACTAAGAAGACTGCATTTAATTCATCTAGAAATTACGTCGGGAACTGCTGCAGTCGGAAGTGCGGAGTGCTTCGATTGTTCGCGGGAATAGTAATTAACTATAATTTATTATTTTATTACGTCATAGATAGCGATGAGGACCATGTTATATGGGCTTGTCGCCAGAGAGTGCTCGATGCGTGGTTAGGAAATTTTGGGGAAAAATAAATTTCATTTATGCGCTGAAATAGTCTAAAATATTTAATGAAGTGACACAATTGCAGCCAAAAATATTCGACTTCTATGAAATGCCACATTTGGACCATATTTATAATATTCATGCCAATAAAATAAAAAAAAAATCAAGTTTTTAACTCAATAATAATATAAAAGAATAATATATTTCTTCAGTAAACTATATACCCAGTATACCGTTTGACTGAAATAAAAGTAGATATAGGGAAACACAAACACGCACACATGTGCATGCAAACATGAAATGGAGGGGTACGATAGTAGGGGAGTACAGATGAGTTCATATATCGGGACACCGGGGTACCGAGGCTTTAGTGCAAAACGTTGAAAGGTAGTATGCAGACGTTTGCTTTAAGGAATTGCTACGCTATGTACGGCTTTTGTATAATATTTTGGTAACTGATGTATAATGTATTAACATTGAACTGAAACAAAACTCTATAAAATTTGTAACTAAAATAAAATTCTTATAAAAAATTAAATAAAATTCTCACATTTAAAACGAAACAAAATATTATACTTAATGAACTATACAAAATTTAATGTTGAAGATGTTCAAATGTCTGTCCCTCAGGGCATTTTATTTTAATATTTGCGAGTTTGCTCAGATACAATGTATGTACGTTCACGCTCTAAAGTTACGGAACGAATGCCATGTCTGCCGGTGTGCGCTCTCGATCTCCCCACTATCTCCCCACACCACCGGTGTTGTATACATACATACATAGGTCCATGTTTATGTGTGTGTTTGAAGATGCATATTAACTTTTAACTACGACAATCTGTACATAATATCAGTTACAATATAAAAAATTACATAAGGGATAACAAAAGGAAATAATGAGGTGTGGCAACCACACCACTTTCTTATACGTATGAGCGTTTCAAATTATAGAATTTAAGAATTTTTTTATAAAAAAAAGTATAAAAAGTCCTATTCTAAGTACTTCTATTCTCTTAAGAAATCCTATAGAATGCATATTTCGCAAGATATTCGAAAAAAAGTGCTACTCGCTAAGAGTAAAAGCGTTACTTTCGGTGCGAATTTTGAAATTTCATATATACAAAAAACATTGCAAATGCAACTCTAAATACTTTTGTACTCTTGATAAATCTATATAAAATGAATAATTTACGACATATTTACAAAAAATCGCAATTCCATAAAGGTAAAAGTCTTACTACCGGTTCGAATCGTAAAATTTTCTTTTTACAAACGGTATTGGAAATTATGTTTGAAATACTTGTATACTCGTAGTGTATCTGTCTAAAAAGCATGATTTACGAGATATTCGCAAGAAACTTATTTTCGATAAGAGTAAAAGACCTACTTCCGGTAGGAATTTAGAAAAACGTCTTTCATACAATTTTTCACGAATTTAATTTTGAGTACATTTGGATTCTTTAAAAATTTGTTTAAACTTAGTAATTGGTATTGGCAAAATTCGATTTTTTCACTGAACTAAACTACTACATCCGGTCTACCGATTTTACTGAATAACTGATCAGATCTCAAGAGAGAGATTATACACTTAAATACAAAATTTGGGATTGATATCAATAGCCGTTTGACCGCTATCGTGGTCACACACAGCGAGAGAGAGAGAGAGAGAGAGAAAGGGGGGGGGGAAAGACATTTTTTTGGTATAGAAAGACACTAAAAGAGTAAACATTCCAGATGAGTAAATATACTAAAAAACGTAGAATAACGAAATATCTGAATCAAAAGAAAGAAACTTTAGATGAAAGAACAGGGGTAATCTAAACCTTAAAAATAAATTATTCTTTTTATTTATACAAAAATGCCTATTATATTCTTAACCATTATACATAAAATACTACTATTTACATACCGTAGTCGACAAATTTTAATTTCTGGTACGAAAGTAGAAGAGGGAAAGAGCACGGCGAAATAAAGTAAAGACAAACATTTAGCGAGGCTGCCAAGTACACCCAGGAAACGTTTGCTATCAAATGTGAAAATCCCCCGACTGCGTTGCTTCTCCCACCACTGTTGGAAAGCAGGCATCGCTGCATATTATAGGGTCATCTTGTGCATGCTAGTCACGGCGTCATTCGACTGCCAGATATCGAAGAGAGAAGACATATACTGACCTCGAGATATAAGCAAGACCTCCGCACTAAACTGCCTTCCCAAGGCGATTATAACAACGGCCATGGATGAACAAGACATCATGGCGGACTACGATGCTAGACTCAAAGCATTTTTAAAATGCTTTCCGAATAAGGACGACAGGCTCAAGTGGAAAGCCACGATGAAAAACTTGATGGAAGAATTGCCGAACATCGACGCAAACTCGATATTTTGGGAATTTTTTCCTAAAATTCGCCAAGGCGTCACACAGACACCGATATCGCCGCCGCCGCTATCGATGCAAGAAAACGTACAACTAATCAACAGTGCCCTGCCAGATGCAGTAGACACTAGCTCTGAAACTACAGAAAATATGACGATCACCTCCGTAAGCGGAAGTGACTCGGAAACACCCACCGAGGATTCTAACGATGGTTTCCAAACCGTCAAGCGGAAGAAAACAGGGAAAGGACGGGACCGAAAGGTCCAAATCATCGACAAACCCGTGTCCGAGCTAGAGCTACCTGGCGGCTCTGGACTCAAACCGGACACAGGTTCCGAGCCTCCCCGCGTAATGGCGAGCGGACGTACCCCGCCTATCATATTACGAGAGAAGGCGAAATGGAACGAACTCCGAGAAGCAATCGCCCGAATGGGTATAAAACTAAAATCAGCGGTAGTGCAGACGGTCGGTGTTCGACTTCTACCGCTAACCAGGACCGACTAGAATAGGAATGCTTCTGGTGGCGCTGGTTTTCCTACAGTACTGATAAAGTGTTCTCTGGAGTTTTTGTTGCGACCCATGCATTATCTGTTTAATCTGTCCATTAGCTCATCCACATTTCCGGATGTCTTCAAAAGGTCATCAGTGGTGCCCATTCATAAACGGAAGAATGCCACATCTGTTGAAGAATATAGACCTATATCTGTATTAGATGAATTCTCCAAGATATTAGAAAGAATTGTGTTCGACAGACTGACTGCATTTCTAAATGATTGTGGCGTGTTGAATGAGAGCCAACATGGCTTTCGTGCTGGTTGTTCAACTGCTACAGCTACTTATAGCTTTGTTGATGCAATTTATAGGGCCATTGATGATGGGATGTATACGGTTGGACTGTTCTTTGATCTGACATCAGCGTTTGATACTGTGCGCCATGGGTTTCTTTTGGAAAAGTTGTATTCCCTGGGCATTAGGGGAGCAATGCTTCAGTGGTTGCGGTCGTATCTGGCAGGAAGAACTATGACCGTTAGAGTAAATGGCGTAACATCTACTGAGTATCCAGTTCAACATGGTGTGCCACAGGGATCTGTGCTCGGACCACTGCTGTTTTTAATATTTATAAATGATTTGCCTGAATTTGTTGGTCCTGATGAGCTGGTAATCTTCGCTGACGACACTTCTATGCTCGTGGTCTCTCGTGATGAAGACTCTCTTTTTGCCAAGGTGAGTCGGATTTTGACGGCATTCAGTGAGTGGTGTTACGCGAATAACTTGTTACTGAATACGAGTAAATCGGCCTGTGTTAAGTTTTATAAACGCAGAGTTGTGGGGACAGATGGGTTTGTTTTTCCGAATGGTGATGTGTTGCGTATGGTTGACAATATAAAGCTCTTGGGGGTTCATATTGATGGACAGTTAACTTGGAGTAATCATATCGATTGTGTCTGTGCAAAGATTAACAGCGCTTACTATGCCATTTTAAAATTAAAATCTAGCCTCCATCATGACTCCATAGTGAGTGTGTACTATGCTCTGGTATATTCGGCTCTCTCTTATAATACTGTTCTGTGGGGTAATTCCTCTGGGGCTAGGCGTGTTTTTATTCAACAGAAACGAATATTACGCTTAATTTTTAACCTAAAGTCTGATGACTCTTGCAGACCGGTTTTTGTGGGGGAGGGTTTCTTGACTGTGCCGGGTGTGTATATTTACCAATGTGCACGGTATGCAAGAGATAACTTGGGTAGGTATTGCTGTGGTGGTCATGAATACCCGACGCGGCAAGCCCATTTGTTGCGTGCTGACCGGCATAGGACTGCTTGCTTTGAAAAGTCACCAACATATGCCGCTAAGGTCATATATAACAAGTTGCCATCGGAGGTGAAGGGCACGCATAATGCTCATCAGTTTAAAACGGCATTGAAAACATTTCTACTGCGACAATGTTATTATAGTGTCAATGAATATTTGCAGGGATAAAGTGATTTGTCACATTTATGTTTGATTTGTAACTGTTTGTTTTATATATGTATTTTTGTGACGCTCATATACACTGTAATGTGTCTGATATGAATTAAATTTATTATTATTATTATTATTACTACGACAGGCTACTACAGATATTTGTAGCAAGAAAACTAAAATACCACACTTATCAACTAAGGGAAACCAAACCGCTAAGAGTGGTTGTAAGACCCGTATGCGAAGGAATCCCAGACGAAGACCTAAAGAAAGAACTCACCGACCAAGGATACAACGTTATTCTGTGTAAACGAATGACGAAGGGTCCGGATAAAACACCAATGCCGCTGATTTACGTACAGCTGCTGAAAGACGAAAACAACAAACGAATATTCTCCGACCTCCACGAACTAGGGGGAACGAGAGTGACCGTAGAATCCAAAATTATATCAAGAGAATATAGAACACAATGCCATAGATGCCAATTATACGGCCACGGACAAAGAAATTGCCATGCTGAACCAAGATGCATGAAATGCGCAGAAACGCATCTCACCCAAGAATGCAGATTATATGTAGAAACGCCAAAATGCACTCTTTGTGAAGGACCCCACACCGCAAACTACAAGCAGTGTCCTGAGGCCCCACGCAACAAAAGAAACAACACAAACTCCGGAACAAAAGCCAGTACGAACGAAAAACCGACCGTACCACCGGCCATAGCGCCTGCTCCGACTCCGATAATCGAGGTGGATAGCCCGACGATCGAAAATGCAGAGGTCCCGCATCCAACGCAAGACACCGAAGAACACATCGTCCCGATGGATACAACACCGCACACCCCGAAGAAAGGGAAAAACAAGAGGAAACACAAAAAGACTAAAGAAACAAAGCTACAAACTCCGGCGCCAAACACAAAGGTGGACAAAACCACCGACAATCCGACGAAATCGTCAGAGCAACCAACACCTACATCAACCATCATCTCGAACATCAATTGGACGGGACTATGGAGTATCATACAGAAAATACTATGTGAAATAACACAGTGCCACAACAAACAGGAGATATTCTCAAGAATTTTGAGTTACGTCCCGGAAATGTTGGCCGTTTTTAAACAGCCGCCCGCCGAAGATCCGGCGCGCACAACGGCGCGCCCCACTCACAACACGTGAGCGATTTCGAATCAAGGAGGACAAACACATTTACCGGGCCGAAGGTGAACTGAGTAGCCTGAAGCCCGGGTAAATAATCATTTACGACGGAAGAGGTGAGGGGCAAGCTGCCCAGGTACTCGGAAAAACGAAAGACACAAGACAAAACAAGCTAGTCACGGTGAACCCATATCATTCCAAATACTTGTTGAAAGAATATCTCCAACTTGGAAGTATGTAGTGTTTACACAAGCTGATAGCAATTCTGTGATGACCTCTGTAGTCTTAGATTGGTTCTTTCTTGTAATGTGTTATCCGTGGAGAGTATGTTCTTTCCTATAGCTAGGGTTGCCTCTGTCGGTATATTCGTGAATAAGCTAGTTACGTCAAAGCTAACCATTATATCTTTTTAAGGCATCTTGCTATCGAATGGTACGGAAAATTCGTGAAACTGACAATTGGTATTAGAGGGATGTCAAGTTTGTAGATTTTTTGTAGTCCATACATGTACTAACTGTGATGTTATAATTGGAGGAGATTACTCTATGTTTATAAAGAGTTTGTATATTCAAGTTTTTACATATTGCTGTGATACCAACTTATATAATTGATACAAATAATGTAACACTTTCTTAATCGATTTGTTCATATCAGCATAAACTTTTAAATTTTTATTCGTGAATTCATCCATTCTCTTATTTAGTATAGTTTGGGATAAAGTGAGGAAATTAAATGCAATATCTAAGTTTTATATTAATGGTATATATGTATATATATTTTTAATTATAGTTGCTAACAATATCAACATTTTCTAAAATTTTGTTTTTAATTGAAAATATCTATACTCCCTTTTGAGTCGTAATATGTGTGAGATATATATATAATGATGTTTAAATGAATGTTCACTATGTTCTTTTAATTTTGATTCTTGTTAAATTTATTAATACGATGCCGTCACTATTTTACTAAAACATACATTCTCACATAGTGCCTTAGTAACCTAGAATCTTGCTACTTAAATGCTTTGAAATTGGTTCATACTAACTGCTATTCGCAAATATTTTCACATAGTACTTCTAGTAATTTAGTTCTTGCCCATCAAAAACATCCTCGCATATTCGTATTAATTTGTTTGAATTTTAATTAAGTGATAATTCAATACTTAATAATGCCCAACAATCCACTAAAGGCAAATATTCGCACATAGTACCTCTGTAGCATGTTCAACACCATTAAATATATTTATAATTTGAAATGACTAAACACAATATTTAAAATCAAGTGAACATTTATTTTGTATTAGATAAACTATAATATTTCTATATCATGACTTACTTCATTCGATCATACAATTGATCAAATTCTATCTTATTGATATCTTCCATTTTCATTTTTAAGAGGATAAAAGGAAAATTAATTTAATGAATTTGTTCAAAAGAAAATCTTAACCAAAACCTTAAATTCTAATTTTGAATATAAACATTTAAATTATGAATTAATAAACAGTGCTTATATGCCCTACTATAACTTTATTTTATTGTCTCGGAGTTTCGCTTTATAATTTTCGCGTGTTTACAATTCAAACCGCAGTCGAAAAACTGTGGACGTTCTATCATGTTTGGCTTTTATATATTCAAACAAAACACTGTCGCTGCTTTAGCGCCCCCTCATTCAAATTTTAAGTTGGCATCTTTCAAAAATGTTCGTAGTAACATTTTTCTTCGTCCTTTTAAGTTGTCACTTCCATTCCAATACACCTGAACCATATTGACAGTTGCGCAACAATGGCCACGCTTCCAAATTATTCGTTATTGAAGTTTACAAATTTGTTGCTTCTTAAGTGTATCGTTTCTTCTCTTCCTCTTCAATATAAACCTTCATTGTATCTATATAAATATATTGCTTTTTTCACTGTTCGTCAAATACTTCCTCTTGCCGTTTGCTAACTGTATTCTGATTCTTTTTTTATTAGTTGGTCTAGAAGCAAGGAAAAATAGTTATATATAACCTGGATCTTCTTTGCCAAGTCTGTGCTGTGAATAATTGCCGCCTCCGTCACTTTTTCCTTGTCCTTAATCCACGTTATTTACGTATATTAACGTTGTATTTTTCTCTTGCAGGTTCCTAAATCATACATGATTATTTCTAGGGCCTTCGAAACACTTAGGCTACACATACAAGAATTAAAGAATGCCTTTTAAACTTATATTACTGTTTACAAAAAATGTTTTTATTTACGATTTAACATTTCTTAAGAGAAATGTCATAGTCATATCCTTTTTTATGAAATGTACGTATTTACTATATATTTAGTTTTATTGCTAGAATCATTTCTATGAATTAGTACCATTTATATTCTCATACAAGATTGTGTTATTTTCTTGAGCACATCTGATTTAATTTTCATTCGTATTGTGGCATTTAATATGTCTTTTTGCCAAAATAAAGCCTATTGATTTAATTAGTATTTGTATTGTAACGTTTTCGGGTTCGCAATAAACAACTCGTGCAATTTATTTATTTAAAACAGTCTGTATATTTACACACGTAAAATTAATTACAATATAAAAATATAAAACTAATTAACACAGGTATTTATTTCTATTACTAATATTTATGTCCGTATATTTATATCACTTCCATTTATATAACACCGCACCACTATATTTATTTTGTACTACTTATATTTATGTTTACTCTTCGACTACCACTCAAGGAACTATTTATTTATGTTTATTTATCTTCGCACGAGACTCTTGAACGAATCTCTTATTCCGGAATTACACATCCTTCGGCTCAACTGCTTTTATATACGCATACAAAACATCTGGAAACATTCGCGAAAACTCCATCTTTCTCTCGATATTTGTAGAACATACGACAGACATTCTGTCTCTTCGCAGTACATATAAAATGGATGATTTATTGCTTTACGACTTGTTTACGAGTCGCGCCGAATATTTGCCTTTCTTTTGTCGTCGCCCAGATGTCTGCTTCTCTGTGGGCTTGTTTCATTACAGTATTATCTAATATTTAAATTTACTCTTATCTATAGCTTTTAATAAAGGAATTTGTCCTCAAATGTTGGCAACCTATTCTACTTATGTGTATATATTCTAAACTTATAATCTAACTTTGAATAAATATTTAAAATAAATTCTTGCTCTTATTTAATAACTAGATTAATTCTTAAGACTATTATTTTAAAAATGTAAGGATCACGGCAATATGTTGTAGGACCTCTTCATTAATCTTTTGTATTTTCCTGCCCCTGTCACTTTCTGTATTTTGTTCTCATACGTATCTCAGAGATTACCTGCTGAAACGTCAAAAAAGTAAGTCAATAAACGATTGGAAGAGCCCAAACAGCAACTCAAATTACACTTCATCGTCAACAACCGCACATCCTAGAGATAACCGCTTTTTCTTCGTTTTCCACATAATTTGCACTCCTTAGTGGAAAGCGTTTATAATTGGAATAATATATGTAATTCGGTATTTCCTAATTTGAAATCATTGACCTCATGTAATACTTAATTGGAATAATTCGACACGAACCTCTCTTAACACATCTTTGATATACATACAAATAACAACTCATATATTATACATACATATTTAAGTTATTTAAATATAATTCTCGACACGTCGACCTTTTTTATTTTAATAGAGATAACTTGTCTACAAAGGAAAAACCCTATCCATTTTTCGGCAATATACTTTAGATTTCATTCATAAAATATACACGCAGCTCGTAAAGTACGCGATAAAATTTTATAGGTTTCTCCATCTAAGTAGGATATTTTTCACACACAACCACAGTAAAGGTATGCGCATTCACCTTTTGTCGTTTCATGAATTGGAAATGTAATTTTCTTGCCACGACCAAACGAAGTGTATAAAATTTCTTTTTTCTTTATATCACTCACTTTTTAATATAATTAGGATTTTCACATTTCCTTGCCTTTGACGCCAACACAATATTTGCGGGACTACTATATTAAAGACGTTTTTCAGAAATTATAAAACTTTTCGTAATTTTAAATTAAATATATAAATAGAAGTTTAATGTAAAAAGAATGTCTTGTATAAAAATAATATTATGTATTTAGAAATATTTAGAATACATTCAAATACAAAAAATAAGCATAATCGCTAAAAATGTGGAAAACTGCTTGTAGTTACCGAAGAGAAAACCAGAAAAGACTAATTCTTGAATTGTTTCGACCTTTGCTTGATGTAAATCCATGTTCAAATGAAATAAAACACACATTAGGATGCTTAAAAATTTACACTATATTACTAAAATAAAAACACTACAGCTGTTTCGCTACACAGTAGCTTCTTCAGGTGATATCTTTAAACTAAAATATTACCTACAATATACAACATTTATATGAGGTATTACACAAAAAATTGGAAAGTCTTAGAACTATTAAGTTAATTGCTATTTGTAAACATAACAGTATCTAATTTGTGGGGGTACAAGTTTAACAATTGAACCTAACTACATGGGGAAATCCTTCTCAAAGACTAAACATATTTAATGCTGGGGACGAATTAAGGTCTAATTTGGCATTTAATATTATTTCTGTTTTTTGAATTTGTTAATTTCTAGTGACTTAGTGATTTAGTTTTTTACCTTTATTTTCTACATGGAGAATATCAAATTGTGAATTGAATTCATGGTCATTCTCTATTAAATGATTAGCGGAGATTGAATCACTTTTATGATTAATATAGGAATAGTAATGAGCTGCGACACGTTAAGTACTAGTCCTTCTTGTCTGGCCAATATAATCCTAATTTATTGTCTTTAGTAGTTTTTATTTCTTATACGTAGTATAAGGAAGTATTGTGATGACGAACATTTTCGACCTCGAGATTTTTGTAGATGTCCACGTTCTGAAGTCCCCTGATACCGAAAAAATTGTTTTTAAAAAATGTCTGTGTCTCTCTCTGTGTGTATGTGTGTGTGTGTGTGATCACGATAGCGGTCAAACCGCTGTAGATATCAATTCCAAATTTTGTATTTACGTGTATAATCTTCCTCTTGAGACCTGATAAGTTTTTCAGTAAAATCGGTAGAACGGAAGTAGTAGTTTACTTCAGCGAAAAAATTGAATTTTGGCAATATTTCGTCAATTACTAAGTTTAAAGAAATGTATAAAGAATTTAAATGTACTCTAAATTAAATTTAAGAAGAATTTTATTAAAAAAGTTTTTCAAAATTTCTACCGGAATAGAGTCTTTTACTCTTATCGAAAATCAGTTTTTTGCGAGTATTTCGCAAGTTATGCTTTTTAGACAGGTACGTTACGAGTATAAAAGTATTTAGAACTTAATTTTCAATACGTTTTGTATAAAAAAAAATTCAAAATTTGGACCGGAAGTAACACTTTTATTCTTATCGAATAACGATTGTTTGCTAATATGTCGTAAATTATGCATTTTATATATGTATAATGTAATTGGTCCTCATCAAATATGTATTTCCATCTCTATACAGTTGATTTTCGAGAGCATCAATAATTAGAGGATGGATGGTATTTTCCAACTTATCCAATTATGCTTCACAATTTAAATTCCATTGAAAAACAACGGACCAATCACTTGGTCCACCAAGATGCCTGCCCATACATTAATTTTTTCAGGATACTGGATGTGTCGTTCTACAGATAGATGAGGCTTATCGTTACTTCAATATTTTCTTTCCTTTGAAACTTTGAAAACAACATATTTTAAGCAGTTAAAGTGTGTTTGAGTAAATAGATATTTAAGCCGAAGACAAAAAAAAACAAAAAATTAAACAAACCAATAATTATTTTCAAAAATCTTCAAAACAAATGGATTAATTTTGAAAAATTTAACACCAAAATGTACTGTTTCAAAAGACCTTTAAAATAACGTATTACTCGATACCCCTTTCCATTTAATATTTTTAAGGGTATAGCACCCAGGAGCAGGGGGTTAAAGTGGATGAGTCTTCTTACGTGTTTCAGGGAATTTTTTATAGATTTCCAGATTTCCAGAAATTTAGGGTGGGAAGTTTTGAAATGAACACGGTGTATAAGAATACGGTTTTTATATTAGAACAAAAGTTTAAAACAAACCCAGATCAATCATAAACAACTGTCAAAATGTTCTTCGTTTTCCCTATTTTCTCGACTGACTTAAATTTTTTCTTTGGAATATTTGGAACAATTTGGAACAACAATTTAGACAAACTAGAACAATCGTCAGTGTTTTGATTTTCAAAAGAAACTTATTTTTCCGATTATTTTCGTCAATTTTAATTTTCCTTTTCGAGATTCTTTGGAACACTGTTTTCAACAATTAGAAAACCCCGGAACAACTTTTGTAATCTCGAAAAAAGGGGGTCTTGTTTTTTTTTTTAATTATCTAGGGCAAGATTTTTAAACAATTTTGAACAATTTAGAACAAACCTAGAACAACTAGGAACAATTGGTCAGTTTTCAATTTTCGAAAAAAGAGAGGCTAACTTCACACACTTCTCTGGATGGTGTTGAAAATTTATCTATCATTCACACCTGTACATGTAGGTACCATGCGTTTGCTTCTAGTACCTATCAAAGGCAAATAAATTAAACGCTCAAAAGCTTCCATTCATGTTTATTTTTTTACAAAAATAATATTTTATTACCTATATTAAATACCTGCTGCATATATGCATTGATTTACTATATGAATTGCTAGAAATAAATTTAAAGATGTCGTCTTTTCCACTAGATCAAATGCATACTTCCTTCTCTTTTTTCTTCGGAGAACTAACTCGAAACTACCTGTTTAAATGCATCTAGAATCTGTCTTTGTAGCAGTTTCAAATATTGCCAATTACCTTTTCCCGACGAGGAAAAGTTTTTAACGAACGCCGAGACGACGGCAGCGGCCGAGATCTGTAGCAATACTAGTGGCAGTAATAGTAGTACGTATAGTAGTAGTGGTGGCGGTGGAAGTAGTAGAAACGTTCCGTCGTCTCAAGCTCGCTCCTCGGCAAACAAATTCGATTCGGAAGAAACTTCACAAACGAAGCAGCAACGCTACCTCCTCCTCCTCCTCTCCTGTGCTTCTTATTTAATTAAATGCATTAAGAAGAATACCGTAAATTTTGAATTCAGTTTTCAGAAAAGTTTTACTACTAATTGAATTGTGGCCGTTTGCTTACATTCAATTAAAGCGCAGAGATTATCGATTTTACAAGTTAGACACAATACGAACAGGTATTACTTGATGTATTCAATCGCAAAAGTCTGAGGCGCATATCAAACTAATTAAGTCCTTTTGAGTAAGTTGTCGTGACTATAGTATCAGAAACAATATTAAAGCTAAGTCACTTTTATCTTAGCGTATTTTACTTAACTGCGATCATTCGAAGCAAGAAAAGAAAACATGGAATAACTAATACACAGCGCAACAAAATTATATTTTTGATGTGCTGTGCCCCTGAATCTGCGTTCTCTTCTTTTGAGCAGCTCCAGTTTTTCAGATACACTACTACGTGCATATTGAGTCAGTTTACATCAACTTTTGTCTATTACGGTCGCACTTTAGATAACTCTTTGTAATTCCTGCCATGTCTGCATCAAGAAGGGTCTGCATTAACGATCCAAAAAAACAGGCAAAGGTGTATGCCATACTTCAATGTGCTATAGAAAACAATAGAAATGACGTCAGTCACCGGCGGATTCTTATATTATCTGACAGTCAAGCGGTACTAAAGGCGTTATCAAGCCAAGAGGTGTCGTCAAGATTGGTCTGGCAATGCCTCGAAGAACTCAAACTGCTGGCAATCCGGAATAAGGTAAAACTAATCTCGGTGCCAGGGCATAAAGGGATTGGAGGAAATGAAAAAGCTGATGCTCGCTAGGAGTGGATCAGAAACAAGATTCATAGGCCCAGAACCGGGTCTGGGAGTACCCAAAAGTGTGACCCGAAGCCACGTTAAAAACTGGGCTTATGAAAAACACTAACATCACTGGGTAACAATTCCAGGACAAAATCATGGCAACCATACAACAAAAGAGCCGCAGAACTACTACACATGAGCAGGGAACGGCTGCGAACAACAACGGGTCTTTTGACTAGTCATGCACCTGTTAAAGTGCATCTCAACAGGATAGGCCTGTATGATGGAGACCTCAGTTGTAGATTCTACAATAAGGAACAAGAAACAGTCGGGCATATCCTGGTAAACTGTGAAGCACTGGATCATAGGAGGCAACGCATCTTTGGGCAACCGAACGTAGATCCAGAGATGCTCAAGAGACACCCAGTAAAGGACCTGTACAGACTAGTACAGGATACAACATTGCTGGAGTGGATAACATAGATAACACAGGTTGAGCACAATAAGCCTTATCGGCTGCAGTGCAAACCGGAGACGTTAGTCAGACAGGCCTGGGGAAAAAAGAAAGAAAGAAACGATCCAAATAGTTTTTGTAATATCTGTGCTGAATATATATTCAAAAAATATCATTTGAGTGTTTCAGATTTCGTAAAACAAGCATATTTTGAGTGTTTCGGTTTTTCATTGAAGCCAAAAAACAAGTGCTGGGTGCCGAATGTTGTATGCAAAATCTGTGTTGAGGAATTTTGTTTATGGACCACTCAGAGGAGGACCTCTTTCAAGTTCAATAGCTAAAGAGCTGTTATCGTGATGATTTGAAGGTTCACGCCAGATCATCGGAGACCGGAACTTGAAAGCGATCATCCTCTTAGTGGTCCATGGTGAATCCACTTAGAGCAGTTATTCTTGTTGATTCCTGTTATATTCACAACACAAAAATTTGTTTTGTGAATATAACAGAAATCAACAAGAATAACTGCTCTAAATGGATTGACCCCACATCAACATCAGCTCTTAGACCTGGGGAGCCAGAATGATCAATTTTTATCACTATCATCTACATCAAAAGAAAGTTCTGACGAATTGGATGAGCTAAGCTGGGCGAGCAATGACGAATTCTTTCCATAAAATCATTAAGAACCGAGACCATTCGCTCAAAACGATCTTAAAGATTTAATTAGAGACCCTGGACTGTCGAAAATTTCATCTGAATTAATAGCTTCCCAGTTGAAAGAGATAAATCCCATAGCAAAAAAACTTAAGTTTCGTATTACCACACTCGAAAACAAGGTTTATTTAATTTTTTCGCTGAAGAGGATTATTTTGTGTATTGCACAGATATTTCTGGTTTGATGACTGTTATGGGCTTATTGAGATATGATTCAAACGAATGGAGTTTATTTATCGATTCGTCAAAACGCAGTTTGAAGTGTATACAATTGCATAACGGAAATAAACTAGGCTCTTTACCGATTGCACATTCAGCCAAGATTAAGGAAGAATACCCTACAATAGCATTGGTCATGAACATACAGTGGACGTACGAGGTTTAAATTACGACGGAGCAAAGAAATAATGTAAACAACACGCAGTTCCTGAATAGCACTATTCATATGGTGAACTGCAACATTTATTTTGCCCCAAAACGACAGCAAATTTACCATATATTTCGCGAGATAAATAAAGTTATGTATATACCTATATACCTATTCATATTTATGTTAGTTTCGTTTTTTCATTGTTTTGACTGTTAATTACATACTTCGTAATTTTTGTAATAGTTCCTGTTTAATACCGTTTCATTGAATCTACTTCTCGCAATGATCTTGATTTAAGTGTGCACTGGATTTTGTTAAGTTTCAATAACATACGCATACATTTTTAGTTATCATTTATTAAGATCTAGAACATTGTTTATTTTACTATGATATGCAAGAATATCGAGAATGGCTAGTTGGATTAAGGGTCATACTGATTGTATGTCTTCCATTGTCAGTGATTCCGAAATTTATTGCAAAGTCTGTAAAATATCGTTACAGAATGCTCAAAAAGCGCACGTACAACGTCACTTAACATCGTTAAAACATACACAGAAATTGGACTCCTAAAAAGCTGACAATTTCAACGAAGAACTGTGTGAAGCTTTAATGACGGCTAATATTCCATTAAATAAACTTGATAATGCCACTTTCAAAACATTTCGTCAAAAATATACTGGTCGAAATGTTCTTGCTGAATCCACCTTACGCAAATATGTCTCTAAGTGTTTCACGAAAACAGTAGTATGCATTAGAAAACATCTTTCAAATCAGTACCTATGGATAAGTGCCGACGAAACTGTCGATATATTAGGACGCTGTGTGGTAAATATTGTAGCTGGTGTACTACATCCAACTATTCAATATTACGCATAGGTAATAGCATCTAAAATTATAAATACAGTTGATGCAAATACAGTTGGGCGTGTCCGCTCTCTGGTCATGAAGAAGATAAAGTATGACGTATATAAATGTGTGATTTGTGTTAATATTAAAATGGTTAATTTCCTTTTAGGACAACAAGGCGGATTTACCAAATATCCTTGTTTTATATGTTTATGGAATAGCAGAGATAAATTAGAACATTGGACAAGGATTTTCACGCAAATAAAATTCAGTTTAACAGCCGCCATATTGTTAACAAGCATCTAACTTAACGTTCCCTTCTACTACTGTGTCATAAAATAAAGCACCAATGGCACGAGTACACTTATACAACAATGTTACATTCATATATTCGTGTTTCCTGATGAACAATTCTCGACTCAAAATGAAAACAAATATGCATTTACGTACGAGTGTCAGAGGTGAGAACATAACCTCACATTCGTGTATATCGCACGTTTGATCCAATCAAACAAATGCAAATTCACAAACTAAGATGTACGTATATTGTACACATATATCAGTTATATATACGATCGTACAACAGGTGCTGTGAATGTGTTCTATTATTGCATATTTCACGTATATTGGATTTTTTAAAGACGAATGCAGGGTTTCCATCCGTTATATGTAACTGGAGTACATATATCTTAATCGAGTTACACCTACTGCTGCGTCCCGTGATATTGCCATTTATTTAAAATTGGAATTTATAAGAATTTCCGTAGAGGTTTCCGCCAAAGACGCCGACGTACACACACACATTATATTAATCATATTTTTTGTTTATTGCTTTATTATTTTTCCTTCTTTCTTTCCGCCTCTCGTCTTTGACATATAAAAATGTATAGAAAAGAAGATCACAAGGCAGGTTCTAATATTGGTTATTGTATTGTGTATGTACCGTTCTGTTATATTATTTATAATTACTGAGTAAGTAAACATAACATAGAATTCTATAGTACCTAATAAAATAATTGACAAACATAAGAGTGATTATTTTGAATTGGGACATCTTTCTTGTATTGATTGAGATTTTTCCTCGAGTTTTTTTGAAAGCCGAATGTATTACTCACTTTCATCTTTTCGTTGATTTGTTTTGCATTTTCAAGAAGTTTTTAATAAGTAGCTATCGCTACTCCAATTAGCTATAAAATTATGGATAGTACTTAAATAACATAACAGTACAATATAATACAATAACATGAGAACATAATATAAATGCACAATTAATACCAGAATAAAACGCAGGAGCACAATGTAAGAAAAAATAAAGTTAAAGATAGGTAGCTAAACAACTCAAAGGGTTATTCTAAATTCACCTGTAAACGCTGCTTAAGGGAACAATAAAAATATTGCATTCTGAGCTAATTTCGTTATACAGTGAGCATAAATGAAATCGATGAGCGAGATAACAGGTTATTTCTGGTCTGGTTGATATAAAATGTATCGGAATCACGTGAAGATTGACGAGGTACATGAAAATTGAGTTTTGAAACAAGCAGACTGGCGACAATCTGATTATGTAGTGATTTATACAAAAAGGTGAGACCTATGTTGGTACGACGAGCCTCAAGAGAGGTAACTGAAAATTCTTTCAGTAAGATATCATGTGGAAACCCACTGTATGGATAGACGTCATGCTCTTTATACCATAAGTAATACTTTAGGAATCGTCTCTGAAGATTCTCCAATAAAAGTTTCGCGCGTTGATTGTGGGCACTGAACGAGATTGAGCCGTCACGCTCGGCTATGTAACGCTCGAGTCGCCATGGTTACTAAACGAACCGTAAATTCGACAAAAATCGTCAAAACTGTGCAAAGAACTCCTCTCTGAATACGCGAAATTGAAAGCTGCCCTTTGGCATTGGTGTACGGGCGACATTGAATTTCCGGTCGACGGAGAGATTTTCTTCCTAAGTGGAGCGGTTATAAAGATATGGGCTTTTAAAGAAGAGCGTGCACTCGATGTTTAAACGGCAAAATGGCTTACGTCATGACGATTCACGTGACAATCAAAAAATCCCGAGAAACGTCAAACTGACAGGCGAACTGAGTTGCACCACAGATTCACTTTTAAGCCTGAAATACAAAATTTTGAAGGATGTGAGGGCTCATCAAGACTCGGGGTCTTAAGGAACCGACTTTTTGAGACCTTTTGTATGCTTATTTCGAGTAAGCAGTCGCTCGCAATCGAAGGAACCGGCAATTTAAAGGTTGTTTGCAGAAGGATTTGGTAAGAAAAATGGCCGTTTAAATGTGCACTGATATCAATGTATTCCGAACGGGTAAAAAATAAATATCAGACTCTCATGTCACTGGCGATCAATGTATTACGGTTCGGCGAGTTGCATCTCCACACAATACATAACGGTCTCCCACATGACTTGATATTTTTATCTATACAGGGGTCGATTAATATTTTAATAATGATTTGAATTAAAATACGATAATTCCAGAACGTGTGTATTTCCTTAAAGGGGAAAAGGAGGATTGCTTTCGACATTTATGTGCCCCTACTACGAAATAATTTTATTTAAACGATTACGCAAGCGTGCACAGTGGGCGGAACCGGCTGAAATCAATTTTTCTCTCTTCTGATTAAAATTAGGCACTTGGGAGTTTTTACGGTCGCCCATCACTAATTCAAATGTCGAAATAGAACAAAATGGCCGAAGGATTTTTTGAAAATTTACGTATGAAAGTGAAATTTTAGATACGGGGCTGTCTTAGGTTGCCGATTACCAATCCATAGTCAAAATGTCAAAAAAAAAACGAAATGACGGAAGATTTTTTTGAAAATTGTCGTATGAATGTGAAATTTTAGATACTGGGGTGTCTTAGGTCGCCGATCACAAATCCAAAGTCAAAATGTCAAAAAAAAAATGGCGAGTTTTTGGAAAATTGACATATGGATGTGAAATTTTAGATACGGGGGTTTTGGGGGTCGCCGATCACGATTCCAAAATCAAAATGTCAAAAAAAACAAAATGGCGGAAGATTCTTTTGAAAATTGACGTATATGTGAAATGTTAGATACGGGGGTTTTGGGGTTGCCGTTCACGTTTCCAAAGTCAAAATGTCAAAAAAAAAATGGCGGACGAGTTTTTTGAAAATTGACGTATGGATGTCAAATTTTAGATATGGGTGTTTTGTGGGTCGCCGATCACAATTCCGAAGTCAAAATGTCAAAAAAACAAAATGGCGGAAGAATTTTTTTGAAAATTTACGTATGAATGTGAAATTTTAGATAGGGGGGTGTCTTAGGTCGCCGATCACGAATCTAAAGTCAAAATGTCAAAAAAAAAATGGCAGACGAGTTTTTTGAAAATTGACGTATGAATGTGAAATTTTAGATGCTGGGGTGTCTTAGATCGCCGATCACGAATACAAAGTCAGAATGTCAAAAAAAACAAAATGGCGGAAGAGTTTTTTGAAAATTGACGTATGAATGTGAAATTTTAGATACGGGGGTGGTTGAGGACGCCGATCACGAATCCAAAGTTAAAATGACAAAAAAAAACAAAATGGCGGAAGAGTTTTTTGAAAATTGATGAATGTTTGTGAAATTTGGATACGGGGTGTTTGTGGTCGCTTATTACGTCTTTAATTTGGCGATTCTTTCGGCGACCGTTACATGGAAGAGCCTTGATAAAGTTTTCACTTCTGCCGTGTGGTTTTAAGCACACTCATTTTTCTTCTTATTATTATTATTACTGTCCACCAAAACACAACTGTGTGTTACGTGATACTTAGTTCTTTTTTTTCAATATTTCAACTAAGATGTTGACGCAAAGCACTTTTAGAGTTTACTTTTAAATTATTTATCCTATCCTTGTACATATTAAAATCTAATTATTTTTAAAGTTATCTCATGTTAAAAAAGTGTGCGGCTAAGTAAGAGAATACCTCGGCGTTCTCGAGCACAGAGTAGCTTTCATAGGTGAAACTAAATAATTCTTAATTGTATTACGTTGTATTGACCTGCAAAATTTATAATTAAACATTGTTTCCGATGCAAGTCTTCACAGTTTTTAAGACGCTTAGTTGTTATCAACTATTTTAAAGTAATTTTCATGCAGGAACCTTGAAGTCAGAACTGTCTTTAATAATAATAATACAATAATAATAAATGTATTTTTTTGCAAACTTACAGTAGTATACCAGTGTCTCACCGAAACGGTAAAGTGCATTATTGATATTTAATAATGCAGATAACCAAAATGTTTAATACAAAAATTGTAGCTAATCATAATCTCTACAATTTTAGAATATCTTCATTTATACCGAGTGTTTTACAGCGACAAACAAGCAAAAACTTGCTATACATTTGCACTAGTAGGATTTTCAATCTCTTCCAGCTTGAATTCGTGTAAGATTCTGCTTACAGTTTTATTAGAATATCCTCTAAAGCACGAGCATTGCCATGATGCTTTTTATTATGTCCCATTTCCTAAACTTTAGACACGCCCTGTATATACGTCTAATTTGAGCAAAAGGTAGTTCACATTTATTCGTTCTATAAACTTCAACATAAATCTATCTTCGAAATTCATGTGGACTGCGTTTGAGTGCTTCCTGACAATATTACTTATAGCATACTTTTAAAGGAATATACGTCTTATATACTTTCTCGTTGCATTTGAATTAAAATCAGTCTCATTTTAAAACGCTTTATTATAATTTCAATAATTTAGTAATGATTCTGTTGCTATTTGGTATTACCAAGACATCAGATGTAGTATAATAATATAATTACAGTTTTACTACTACTGTAAGTTTAATAATGACAATAATAACTTATTATTATTATTTTGTAACAGACGTAATTTGCATCGTTTAAACTTCTGTATACTTTTAAGTTCGCGCCTTTGTACCCTACACTAAATATAATTATATTTACATAATGCATCAATAGGAGCATACATATAGTAGTCTCGCATATTATCACAGTAAATAGTAGTAGTTGTAGTTTCAGAATAAAATGGTTTACACGACAGACAAGAGCTAATGAGCATGATTAGCTCGTTTGCCTACAAACCGCAAAGTTAAGGGAGTAATCAGTCTGTCTTCTGGTCTGGTATATATCTATCAGTCGGCCCTCCAAGCTATACGAGTTTTAATCCTCCATTCATATGCAAATAAGTTTTATTGCTAGTTGCGAGTTTATTAAGGGCCAGGGTACGCTGTATATGCTAATCTTCCGGGGAACCCCCTCTCTATACGAAACCCCACAACCTGTGTCTCGGTAATATTGTACTATGTATCTTACGTTCTGGATGGTGTATGAGAGAGTTCCTATTCCTGCGTTAATCCCTACGGTGTCACCATCATACCAGAGCCGCACACCATCACCAGTCATGACAGCATGAACTGGAGAAGAGACCGAAACAGTTAACTAAGTTAGGCACTGTAGTGTACAAACTCTTGGTCCCATTAATGAACTCTTGACATAGAAATTTACCGGAGAGAAGGGGTCAACAATAATTTTATCGTTTTTGGGGATTATCCAGAGATATTCTCCGTATAATGTTCACGTATTTTAATCAGTATAAAGTGTAGGTTATCAAGTTATATTAAAATGAATGAAGATCGAATGGAATAAGTATAGATATATTAAATATCATAAAATCTAGTTCACTGTAAAAATACAGAGATGGCCTGACTAAATAGGAAAACATACCAACCATATATCCACGGCGTCATATACATTTCAAAGGAAAAAGAAAAAACGTTTTAAAAATTGATTTTTTTTATATAGAGATGGTTGTTTCTGCGAATAGAATAAATTTAAAAGTACACATTCGACGAGTCCATGACAGAAGGACTCAGACGCGACTGAAGATCATTTACGCTATAACCTAAAATTTACTTGACAGATTTCTTGCTTATTTGGTTAAAAACAAGATAATTTAAAAATTATACTATACTGTTTTTTTTTACTATAACAGTACTGCTTTTCACTCTAAAGTTAATACCTTTCTTACAAAATCATAAAAATTAAAGTCATGGTGTTTGTACCCTAACAAGTGTCGAATATCGTTTATGTCATTAATTACTAAAGGCTGATGTGCCAAACAAATTGAAAACTATAGTTCAATATCGGCGCATATGCCCACTTGTGATATTTTACAGATTTTACTGTAATTCATTTAGATGGCACTTGTGTCAAAGTAAAACATAGTAAAATTTCAATGAGAAGCAATGCTTTATAGTAACATTTGAAAAAAATATAACATGCAAAACGAAAGTTTATTAAAAAAAAGAAAAACAAAAGTAACAAACTCTTGAAAATTATTGACATATTTCAAAAGAAATATTTTTTTTTGTGTGCATAATTTTTATCATCTATTATTTAAAAAAAAACATATTTACAATTACCAAATCTATTTTAAATAATTCTGATGAAGACCTATTAAAGTAATGTCGAAACTTTAACTATTGGGTATTTCTTTCACATTATTTATAAGAGGCCTCAAACCAAGAAATTAAAGAAATATATTAGTTAAAGGTCCAGATGGATAAATGTCCTTTACTTTTTTTCTTAGCCGTATTAAAATTTTATATTATTTGGCTTCTTTTTCGTGAAATGCGGCTTTTTTATGTAGGTGGCAAATAATAATTAATCATTGACGTTTCGACAGTTTTTTATTGTTTTCATCAGAAGGTACGTTTTTTTTTATTTTTAGCAACATATCTGGAAATAATAAATATTTTATTCTTATACTTATACAATTTTTTACTTGTTAATATCTTAAAATTGTAATTACTTTATATTTACCAATAGTGATATTATATTTATTATTTAAAAATGTTGTTAATTTTAGTTGAACCGTTTTTTATTATCTATTATTTGTCAAACATGGGCTTGTTAGTCGTTTCTAAGCAACTACGCACTTTTTATTTCAAAAAATTTTCCTAAATAAGTTTGTATTTTTACATTGACACGGTTCTTTTCCGTATTCATATGTTCGAAACATTAACATTTACAAATAGGCTCGGATATAGTAATTTTGTTATTGTATTAACGGAAAATATATTTTAGACAGATTATTTATTTCGTTTCTGTCATTAACAGCATCCCAAGCAACACGAAATATTTGAATAAACGTTTAATTGTCGTTTATACCTAAAGTATAATTTTGGTTGACGTTCACTGTCTTATCAACGCTAAAATGTCCGCCTGATAAACGTTGAAGTATAGTGTACAGTATACGTTTACGAAACATGTTGAATAATTGTTTATACGATACGTTTATTTTCGTATCAATTAAACGCGTATTATACGTGAGTGCAGGTATGTAAAATAGACGTATATGTTTTATAAGTGTATACTATAATTTCGCTACATTGAAAACAGGGAAAAACCAAATATTTATAAAAAATTTATTATTACGTATGAGCACAGACAAAAATTAAATACAGTTAATTCAATTTGGTGTTGTGGAATCGTTGCTTAGACTGCTTCAACCAATCTTGACATGCGTGTTGAATCGATTTGACAGTTAGTTCGTCGACAATCGCGCTTGTCTCCTTCTTGCCTTTGAAACACATCCTCACTGCTTCTGTAGGTATATACAAATAAATTAATTAGTACTTACTGTATTGAAGGTATTGAACAGAAAAAGTTTTTAATATATACCTATATCGATTGTATCATTGCCGCGTGATTCATTTTTAACAATCGAACATCTTTTATCTTGCAAAACGTATTAAAATATTGATTACTTTGTTATGACTTACCATTGATGACTTTGTAGCAGTTTGTGTCCTTAAATGCGTATTTTCGTCTCTGGGAAGATGATTTGGGAGCGCTTCCGGCCCAATTAAATGCCAATCCCAATCTATTGGTTATGGTGAATTTTAACAAATTCATGGCATTACATCTAACGTTGCTTCCTCCAATTGAAGCTGTTCGAGCCCTCTGCAAGAAAGAATTTCATAGTTAAGAAAGACCAGTAATAACTTCCTCAACCATATGTTACCATGTAAACATAGTTATCTTCATTTTCTAACCACTTCTCTAAACTTCCAAAGTCTTTGGGTCGGTCTATTTGGTTCATCTGAAGGTCGTTGCAAAGTATGAATATTTTTCAATTGACTTGCTTGCCAGATCTGTGACAATAATACGGATTGTTGATCTGCACCTCTTTAATTTTTTCCAAGTCGTGTACAAGTTGTTGCCATTGAAACTGGCTTACGTCACTGTTTACAGAGATTGATGATAAAGGAGAAGAGTAGTTTCTTGACCATTCGTGTTTTCGGCTCGACTTGCAGAACAATGGCCACTGTAATAATAGCAACAAACAGTATATCAATATTTTCTAGAAATTTGAGAAACTGTACTAACGTGTAACAATTTTGTTGAAGTATACACACATACATAAATTAGAGGTTTATAAAGTTTGGGTTTAGGTATAGAGCTTAATTTCAAATACTATATACAGTGCGAGACAAAAATCTTCCTCTGTTAGCTTTTGAACCAAAAGAAACAAAAATTTGAAAAAATATAAATAATAAATTAACTACTATAAAAATGCAATTTAAATAAATAATAAAAATTCTAGATCTCCAAATACTTTTAAAACAAGCGGTTACTCGACCCCGTTGCCATTTAAAATTTACAAAACCGGTCTGTCAAAATTTAACAAAGACACGTAGTCAGTTCATCTACGAGTGCAAGATTGTGTGAACACATTTTCTTTTAGCGGATTATGAAATCCATTTAAACACACGCAAAATGTTCTTGCACCATATCACAAAACAAATATTTAAAAGAACCTTTCCTTTAGGAATTAGTAGGCTATTGTTTATTATATTTTAGTATTTGTTTCAATTTTATAAATATTTATTTTTCTTTGGGCGGCCAAAATAAATATTCTTTTTAGTTAACAGTATTAAAATATTCAACAACATATGTATGGAATATTAGTGATCCTGGTTAGTAATTTATAATATTTTTATAATTTGAAATATCAATTTTTTGGATTTACCTAATAAAATTTTATTTAAATTTGTAACATAAAATACATATAATTGTTCCTTTTATAGAAAAATTAAGGTACATTAATTAAAAATTTTAATTACTTATCTAATGTATTTTTATAAATGTAATAATCATTTTTAAATTCAGTCAAGTTTGTGTTTTTATTTGTCACAAGTCTAAAACTATTTAAATTGTTATTAATGTTCAAAGTTCTATACAATATTACCAGAAAAAATATATAAATATAAACAGGACAATGCCATTTTTATAATATAGATAGGTTATATTTCGTTTCAAATTTTTATTGATTTGGTTCAGCACGTAACAAGGAGAAAGACTTACCATATATACATACATAAATACGATTTAACACAAAGTTGATCAAGCCGGAATGAAACTGCGACTTGTACAAAACCACCTCTAACCTCAAATAAATTTAGGCATCAATTATTTATTACCAGTTCGCTGTTAATTGGCTACAAAATACTTTTATATCGCATTAATTACATAAACAGTTTAATCAGAGCACACCTACATTAAATGGAACTGGCAACGGTCATCTGTGCAATAAGTAGGCGCAAATTTCACAAAATAATCATAGATACGCATAAGAATACATCTGTCATGAATATGCAATACGGTACTTACCTTAACAGCAAACACTTAAACAACAACAATAGCAACAACAATGGCGACGATGCGAGTACACACATTCACTATCTCGTGCAGCGATTATTATGTACATCGGCGTAAGTGATCACGTGATGAAACCGTTGAAATACTATTGGTTCAGACAAACGGAAAGAGCCGAGTAATAGCCATAATTTTGTGTACTATACACGTGTATTACTCGTTGAAGAGTTTCGCCTAAATTAAGTATATCGTATACTAAAATGAATTATATTGAATGTATTTAAGAATCATTTGCAGCCATTTAGTGGTCAACTAATACCACATAATTTAAAGAAACTCTGATTTGGAAACTGTACTTAAAAAAATACAAATGTTACACAGTGTTCGTTTAGAAATGGTATATCATACACATTTATTTCACCGGTAAAAATATATACGTTTTAAATATACGTTAAATAAATACACCATATCCAAAATAAAACCAAAATATGATTGAATACACGTATATTAAACAATAATGCATGTCTGCGTGTTGCTTGGGATGATGTTCATATCTTTTGATTTCAATTAATTCCAATATTGTACGTGGTTTAGCATTTGTTTCAATATACAGGCAGTCCCAGAAATAAAAAGACGGAGTAGTAGAAACCGGAAGCTAGATTGTGTAAAAACGTACCCTCAAAATATCAAGTCTTTATTCGTGCGCAGACGGCAGAAAGAAAATAATAAAGAATTCAATTGCCCTGACGCCGACCCTGGACTAAATATCCACCTGCTTCACTTTCACAATCGGTCCTTTTCAGGACAACCATATTACTTGTGTTTAAAAAAGGAGGAGGAATAGATACTTCATAATAAATATCAAACCATTAATTACTTTAATGTTACACCTGCTAGAAAAAAAATTATTACATCCTTGATATTTACTGTAATAAAGGCTAGAAAAATACGATTTATTGAATATTCTAAAATAATAATAATTAGCTGTTTCCGACCATAAACACATTAAAAAGTAACGACCTTCCTATTTTAAAAATAAAAACAATCTTTTATTGTCTGCAATAAACTGGGTCGCCCATCTGGGTCAATAACCGGCTACATAGCTGCGTTATCTAGACGCATCTGGCAAAAAATATGTTTTATATGAATGAGTACGATTCAACGTTTTTTTCCCGTTTTATACAAATAAAAGCGTATTTTTCTATGAATGCGTGTTCGTTTCTATTTACAAATGAGCATTCTTACGTGTATTTATAAACATACATTCTGTACCAGGTCCGTAATGTAATTTTTTTATCTAAAAAACAACATAGAAAATTAAATTTTTAATTTCTTGGTTATTGCGGTATATTTGGGCCTGTTTCTGTTCGGACTTTACATACCTGTCCAATGAATGTGACAATTTATAGCTATGTTTCTTTAATGCCGTGATGTTATAAGCATATTTGTGGCCTTTTATTCTTTCGATAAGATGTTGCATGGTTTGGTACACTTTGTCACATGCCCCACATGGAATGGAATAAACTACATGGGGTCATTTTATTTTTCATGATTTTGTCCTTTAATCTGGTACTTATAAAGTGCAAATTGTTGTAGGTTTTATGTGGTATGTTGATATTATTTCTTTTATTTTTCACAACAAGTTTGGTATGTATGGTAAGGCTATGTAATTTATTTTATTTATTTGATGTGACAGTTGGTCTGTGTTCCTGGTGTTGTGAACTATTATTGATTTTGTATTCTTTGTTTACTAATTTTTTCCACAAAATAAGGAGGAGAATTATTATTTTTGAGTACATTTTTGATAAAGTTCGGAGCCTTCCTCCTGTATTTAGGGTTCGTTAATTTTACTGCTCAATCAACTGGACTCACAACTATACTTTTTTTAATTGTTATTGAATGAAGGGAAAGAAAATTTACATGTCTCCCCGAAGCTGTCGACTTGGTATACCACTTAGTAGCTATGTTAATACCTTCTCTAATTGACGTTATTTCTAAGAAATTCAGTTAGTGGTTTTTTCAAAATCGCTTGTGAACTGTAGTTTCTTATGGTAATTTTTGAACAGGCATATAATGTAATACAATTTTTCGCAGTCACAACTATGATACAGTCATCTATGTATTTTTATAAAATGGTATATCAAAATTAATTTTTGAGATTATACGTTCTTCAAGGTCTTCGAGAACCAGTTGCGCAATGACACTTTATACTAGGGCTGCCCATAGCACAACCATCAATTTGTTTGTAATACCTATTATTAAACTGCAAATACATATACAGTGTGTCCCCAGATGGACTAAACAATAGGGAATTTTTTTTATTTGGGCCTTTACGCAAAAATGTCATTCTTATAAAATTTTTGCCCGTCTAAAAACCACCAATTCTGAAACAATAATCTAAGTATTATTTTTAGCAGCAAAGAAAATTACAAAAACACACTTGAATTAAAGGAAAAATTGTTTTATTTTACTCAACGTGGTATCCTCCAACCTCTACACATACCTTCAGTGACAGAATTGATCGCTTCCGTAATTTCTTGTTTTAAAATTTCGATATTATCATCTAAATTAGTATTACAAACATGCTGTTTTACATATCCCCATAAAAAGAAATCCAATGGGCTTAAATTAGGGGAACGAGTCGGTTAATTAACAGGTCCGTAAGGACCTATCCATCTGTTTCCAAAATGTTTTTGCAGATAATTTCTAACCAGCACTGTTGAGTGAGCAGGGCACGCATCTTGTTGAAAAAATACACTTTCCAAGTTAGGATCATCTCTTATTGCAGGCACTAAAAAATTTGAAAGCAACTCCAAATACGTATATTGATTCAAATTTTCATTAAAAAAATACGTACCGATGATTTTTCCATAACACCACACCACACATTAATCTTTTTGTAATGCTGTCTTCTAGTTGTAATTTTGAAATTAGGATTTTCTCTAGACCAAAATCTACAGTTTTGCTTTGCAACTATCACGTTGGTTGTAAATGTCGATTCGTCCGAAAAAATAATGTTTTTGCAGAAATTACGATTTACAAAATGATTTTCTCCTAGCCATAAGGTGGCCATCTGATAAAAAGAAAATCGTCACATTGCTACTGTGTATTTCTGTCCTTTTCCAACCATTAGGCGTGTATTATGTGTTGCATACGTGAATGTATTTTTATTAGCCATCTAGTTGGAAGTAGCAGCGATATAATTTGTAAAACAAAATTTTTGGATAAAGGATGGTACTACTAACGCAACGTATGTCTTAGATTGAACCAAATTATACAGAGACTGACAGACCAGACCATTTTTTGTGCCTGGATCAAAAAACAGAGTTTTTGTCTCATACGCGATTTAATAGAATATGTGTCTATTTTGACATCATTGATATTTAGGAGCAAATAATAAACAATAGCCATTGAATTGAACAAATAGTATCATATCATTTCAATTTCATGTTATTTGTAAATATGTGATTTTTTTAGAGGTTACTCTTTTATTGGCTGACAGAAAGACATATATAACGTAATTATATGACTGAGTAAGCTACATAAGACGTATGTCGACCTTATATTTGCAGTAGACATTAAAGTTTTGCTACATTAAACTAGAGAGCACCCCGAATATTCTTAAAAGCTAATATTATTATTGGCAGTGCCCTCTGTTTAAGAATTACTGCACCCATCACTCTGATTATGATATATGTAATCTACTTTTCTCATCAAAATATGGCTTGTTTAATCGGAATGCTGGGTAAAAACAATTAAATGCACAGGACAGCTATAAAATACGCTTAATTGCTTTGTATCAAGCATCAAAAGAAGGAGAATTTATTTCTCCATAGGCTAAGCTACCTAATATCTTGCAATTATTTATATATTCGAAGTAATTGCGAAATAAAGTAGCAGATTTTTGATACAAAAACTTCCTGTGTTTAACAATTTTTTCCATATTAATCGAACAAACTTCAGTTATTAAAATTACCCAGTCCTCTAGAGATAAATTTGCAGATTATACCAGTATTTTTTAATATCATTTTGTTGCTTATTAACGGATTTTGGTGCGATATGTTAGCAGCATGTTTACAATGTAATTGAGATGGGCGAGATGACCACCATAAGCAAAAGTCTAAACGCAATGCATCATCACCATTTCTCAATTCATGTACAAAAATCGGTATATAAGTTTTAATTTTGTTTTCTTTAAAAATTCTTTGTAAATGTGATTTGCCAATTAAATGATTTGACTATGCCGACCTTTTTGGTAAGGATAATTTCGGATATGTTTCTACAGAATCTAGAGCCAGTACTGTAGCAGCATCTTCTTCATCGTGTATCCTTTTCCTTTTCTTGATGCCATGTACCTTTTCTTTCAAATTTTTCTAACAAATTTCGTAAAGGATTAACGCACACGTGAACATTAATAAATTTTTGTTGAAATTTTTAAATTGCAAAGTTATAAGAAACCACCAGTTCCATAACATTGAACGAGGTAAACTCTTTGTTCTAAAGTTAGCATTACTGTTAGGAAAGTCTCATTAAAGATTCACAAATACGTAATGAAAATGACATATGCCAAGTAACTTGACTTACATATTAGGTTGTCGTGGAAGATAACAAGATAATATGATTAAATCAAGAACATAAAACTTTATTGCTTAAATTTTTGTGTTATTGTATTTTCTCAGCTGCCTAAAATAATATTTAGATTATTGCTTTCATTCAGCAGACGCAACAGTTGCGCAACTGTTCAGTGATCACATCCAGTAGACGAGCGCTCACTCTGAACATGTTCAGGAGCGATCGCCATTTTTGTGAGCGGAAAAATTCTATGCTCACTTGGTGAGCGTATTCTGTACGCATGCGCCATTGATTCATTCCAAGACCAACCTAATACATACTTCTGAAAAAAGTTACTAGAAAAGTAAGATACAGCAAATTAAAGGTATTGTGCAGTAATAAATGTATTATAATATTGGAGTTCACTCAGTATTTTATTCGGGGTTGGAAAAACCAGCCCTTCCACTAAAAACTACGTCAAACCTTAATGCAGAATAACAATTTATTATTATTGTTTATTCGGTTTAGTCTCTATAATTTTAACATATGGCAGCAATGAAAAGTACGAGATGACAGACGATGACATAAAGGTGAGCGGTCTGTCCAGCGAACACTCAACTGTTGTGAAGTGAACGGTTGGAGCGGGATCAGTTCC
This sequence comes from Amphimallon solstitiale, assembly GCA_963170755.1. Taxonomy (NCBI): domain Eukaryota; kingdom Metazoa; phylum Arthropoda; class Insecta; order Coleoptera; family Scarabaeidae; genus Amphimallon; species Amphimallon solstitiale. Next base: position 91,954,754 of record OY720678.1, read on the forward strand.
CGATCCGCCTGCTGAATGAAAGCATTGTTTCAGAATTGGTGGTTTTGAGACAGGTAAAATTTTTAAAAAGAATGACATTTTTGCGTAAAGGCCCAAATAGGATTTTTCCCTATTGTTCAGTCCATCCGGAGACACACTGTATATACACGAGGTATGACCATATTGAAATAAAAAATTTCAAATTTCGCGCGCTGTATTTAATCTAACGAATGGATTAATTTTTTTATGTGTTGAAAGCACTGTTAGTGACAGATAGGTCGTTCGTGTGACGAAATGTCGGATTAAAGAATTTGTCTCAAAATTTGTGTTAAAAACGGAATTAAGTGCAGCGATGCGTTCAAAATGTTAAAGAAGGCCTTTGACGATAATATTCTGTCATAACCATGAGTAGTTTATAAATGGTACAGACGCTTTAAGGAAGGTCGAGATGGCATTAAAGATTACGAGAATTCTAGGTGTCCTCGCATGTCCACTAGTAATAAAAATGTGGAAAAATTAAAAGGATTGTACTTGCTAGGAGAAGAATATTAGTATTATGGAGGTTGCTAAAGAAATAGGTATGTCATATGGGATAAGCGATTTTTCTAATGTTTTGGACATGAAACAGGTGGCAACAAAATTTGTCCCTAAACTGCTGAATTTTCAACAAAAAGAGCATCGTATAACCGAACGATGCTAAATTTGTCCCTAAACTGCTGAATTTTCAACAAAAAGAGCATCGTATAACCGAACGATGCTAATTAAATGCTTTTCTAGTGACATCGTTGAGGACCCAGATTGGCTTAAACGCATTATAACTGGCGACGTGGTATACAGATATAATGACGAAACAAAAGCTCAATCATCTCAGTGGATTTTTTCTGAGGAGCCTTGGCCTAGACAGCACGTCAAATCCGGAGAGATATGAAAGTCTTTTAACAGCCTTCCTAGACTACGATGGAATAGTTCTACATGAGATTTTATCGACCGGCCGTACAGTAAACAAGGAGCATTACTTACAAGTTTTGCGCAATTTGCGTGAGTCAATCTGAAAAAAAGTCTCAAACTTTGGAGATACAATTCGTGAATGTTGCACCACGACAATGCACCGGCACATGCCCCATTGCTTATCCAACAATTTTTGGCAAAACACAACACTGTTATGTTGGCGCATCCACCCTATTCTCCGGACATGACCCCTGTGATTTTTTCCTAGTTTGTAAATTAAAAAGAATACTTGAAGGACAACGTTTTTAAACAATAGATGAGATACAGACAAAACCGCAAATCGAGCTCAAAACGATACCTAAAGAGGCGTTCCACCCATGCTTCTCAAACTGGAAACTAAGTTAGCAAAAGTATATAATATCAGATGGAGACTAATTGGAAGGGGATGATGGAAACATTGTAGATTAACTAAATACTTTCTGAGAAAATTCAAAATTATCGTTTCAATTTCATCACATCTCGTACATACACGTATATACACACCTGTATATATACAGTGCCCGCGGAAAAGTCTGCACCATATGGAAAAAAAATTTACTCTTTTAATTTTTAAAATTATTTTTTTGTAGTTTGTTTTTGCATAATTAGAAACCAAAAACTAACCTAAAATATTTAACATATCGCATTTGCTTCAATGCGTAAATGTCATTTAAAAATTACCAACGTCCAAACGTGCCATTATTTGTCAAAATATAAGAACATGCCATAAGAAAAAGTTGTTTGTACTTTCGCGGACATCCTAAATCCAAAGTTTCGTACAAAAATTTTAATTTTAATTTTTTTTTCATAATTTTGTAAAAAAACGCCTGTATATTTTTTAAGTGTATTTTTCTCTCGAATTCTGATAAAAACCTATGTTACCATGTAATAAACAAAAAAAAAACAATTTGTATTTCAGAATAAGGTATATTTTTTTTAAATAAAGGATTTCGTTAAGAAAAGTGGAGGACATTCTTGGACTAATTTCATATTTTCGTATATTAAAAATGTTTATTTTTCAAACATAATGGTCAAAAAACCTAGAAAATAACACTAGTTGTAAGATTAGAACATGTTATGTACCTAGCCTTGTTTGTTTTAAGCAAAATTTCCTTTAGTATCTCTAAAGCAGGAAATAACAAGCTTATTCTTAAACTTCGATAAATTCACAAGTAGGCCTAGAAAATAATTGCAAATTCTAGACATAAACAACTAAATAAATGTCAGTGTTGTGTATTTCTCTAATACATTTGTTTTAAAATGTTATCCATGGAAGAAAAAATAGAAATCATTTTAATTCACGGAGAAAATAGAACCAACAGGGATACGGCAAATATTTTTAATCAAAGACACCCTAACAAATTCGTTTCGCACTCTACTGTTGGTCGTATTGTAGATAAGTTCAAGTCATCCGGTTCAGTTCTAAATGATTTTAAGGAGCCACATGTAAACTGGCAAGTTCAGCAGCATGAAGAACATGTATTATTAGATGTAGTAGAGCATAAAACTACATCAATTGCTGCTATTTCCAACAGAACTAGGGCAAAAGAGACTACAGTGAGAAAAATTTTAAAGAAACATAAGTACCGTCCATTTAAGCCAAAATATGTCCATATACTAAAAGAACGAGATTTTAACGCAAGATTTGATTTTTGTATGTGGTTTCAAGGAGAGCTCGAAGAAAACCGTCGTTTCCCCAAAGAAATCATGTTCTCGGACGAAGCAACGTTCTCTTCCAATGGAACGGTGAGTTCGCAGAACTGCAGATGGTGGGCTGATGAAAACCCTAACTTTATCATCGAATGCAGGGACCAATATTCTTTTAAAACAAATGTTTGGTGTGGTATTTTTTATGGTAGATTGATTGGACCCTATTTTTTCCACGAAAATTTAAATTCGCAAAGGTACTTGAACTTTCTCATGACCGAAATAACCGATTTAATTGATGATATGGTATTGGAAGAAAGATCTGTCCTATGGTTTCAGCAAGACGGCGCATCTATACATAGTACACTGGCGGTGAGGAGTTATTTAAATCAATTATTTGGGGACAAATGGATTGGCAGATATTCAGCGTATCCATGGCCAGCGAGATCCCCTGACCTAACTCCGTTAGATTTTTCCCTGTGGGGGTATCTAAAAGAGAAAGTGTACCGCAAACCACCATTTCGAAATATTGAACATCTAGAAAACACAATACGTGACGTTTGCCTAGAAATTCCGGCCACATATTTTGTAAACATTACAAGAGAGTTCTCTAGAAGGATCATCAAATGTATTGCAAGAGAAGGGAGACATACAGAAATGTAGTATTGTTAACATTTTTTTATTCATTTAGTTTAACTGTATAGTAACGGTATTTTTGTAAAATTGAAATTGTTGACTACGCTTACTTGTGAATTTATTTAATTTTAAGAATTAGAATTGTTTTTTTTTTAAATTAACTTTGTTAGTTGAAATAAAATTACTTTTTTTTCTCATTTTTAAAAGGTGATTTTCTAGCTTTTTTGACCATTATGTTTTTTAATTTATTTTTAATGGTACATACGAAAATATGAAAATAGTCCAAGAATGTCCTCCACTTTTCTTAACGAAATCATTTATTTAAAAAAAATATACCTTATTCTGAAATACAAATTGTTTTTTTTTGTTTATTACATGGTAACAGGTTTTTATCAGAATTCGAGAGAAAAATACACTTAAAAAATATACAGGCGCTTTTTTACAAAATTATGAAAAAAAAATTGAAATTAAAATTTTTGTACGAAACTATGGATTTAGGATGTCCGCGAAAGTACAAACAACTTTTTCTTATGGCATCTTCTTATATTTTGACAAATACTGGCACGTTTGGACGTTGGCAATTTTTAAATGACATTTACGCATTGAAGCAAATGCGATATGTTAAATATTTTAGGTTAGTTTTTGGTTTCTAATTATGCAAAAACAAACTACAAAAAAATAATTTTAAAAATTAAAAGAGTAAATTTTTTTTCCATATGGTGCAGACTTTTCCGCGGGTACTGTATATGCATTACTTTGACATATTCTAATATCTCGTAACTCTTTCCGTTTCGGATATTCTCATGTAGGACACGTTATTTCAAACACCCTGTACAGTACGCTTGTTTAAGAATAAAGACAAAAATAGTCGTAATGTATTAAATCAATTGCGGAGTAATAATTTCTATCGTGTTACCCATTTATTATACATCCGCAATTTGATCATTTTCGAATGGGGGTAATGGATTTATTGCATCGAACACTACATAGGTCTACGTTTGGAACTGTGTCCGCACAACTTGTCTTAATTACAAGGAACATATATTTATCATATCCCGGAGTATTCGAGATTAATACAATGTCATATTGTAACACGATTAACAAACAGTTTCGAAGTTCCTCCTCTAATTGAGCGGGATTTATGTATAGATTATAGTTCTTGGCAGAACTATTTAACAGTGTCGGGAAACCGCATCGCCACCAGATGGCGTTGCAATGTTTCGCGCGCAAATGCTGTATTTTACCGTTTATCCCGTATAGCGATATGGCGAATAAACAAGCATAGATTTTCCTACCGAACCGACTGAAATTCAACATGTGTTAACTCTTACATGCTCTAGTTTGTTATAGGTATTGCATATGTGTTTTGTTGACGAATCCGTAGATGTTATATTACTTGACTACATATATGCTGACGAATATTAATCAGTAATTTATAATGTATTCAATTCGAGGTAGATTATGAAATATTTACTTTCCGTACAGTTCTAACTGAGATAATATTTTCTTTGATATATTAATAAAGATAATAATATAAAAAAAATAGAGATAAACTTATTTTATTGACTACAATCTATTGACAATCTTCAATTTTTTACAAAACAATAACAAAATTAATTCCAAAACTAAAATTCTGCTTATTTGGCTAGCTCGAAGAAATCCCAAATTTCATTTTCGAGTTATAACTTGAAAAAATTATCGATATTTCTTAATAAATTATTATATTTACATTTTTTTAAAAATATCTTTATATCTTTAATTGATTAGATAATTCTTGACTTTTAAAAAATCATATGGAATATTCTCTGTTTATGATACAGTCACTATAAATTCTCTATATATTTAAATTCATATAGAAATCAGAAACTGTCGCAATATTATCGAAGAGAAAATTGGACTGCAGCATCCAGATTTTATTAATTGGACGCATCTCGCTTAAATGCGAGTTTCGTTTATCATTATCAAGTCATAAATGCACTTTATATCTTTACAATTTCCTCACAGATCATGCAATGATAATAACATGATTTTGTAGTATCTATATTCATTTCTTTCATATAATCGAGTTGGTAATATTGTAATTGTAATAATCATTTAGATTGCCTAATGTAAACAAACCTGTTTTAATGTTTTGTTTCATTTATTTCTTTGCTTATCACAACCCATGTTATATTTTTCAACTACTCCACTATTTTACGTCTTTTGTGAAGCTCCTCCATTGAGTGCATATTAAAAAAAAATTTATAACTGCGTTCCACCTAACTCTAGATCTCCCTTTGGCTTCGTTCTAAATATCGAAAGACACACTGTATGCCTTTTTATAACAGAAGAAAGTTTAACATCTGACGCTTTACTATGGCTGACTCAGAAATTAATTTGGTTAGTAGTTGTAGATTGCTCGGTGTCATTGTTGATGAGGGTTTAAAGTGATCAGAACACCAGTGGGATAACACTAGTGTTATCCCAATGGTGATTTAGTGAAGAGCATATCTTCTAAGATTACATCTTAGCCAAAAATACTACGATTAACACTCTTTTTTGTTTTTCTACAAATTTCTACTGAAGATGGCAACTTAGTTGCCGAAATACGTATATAGATTTTTTATATCTCTTTAATTTTTTGGTGGTACCGGTTTTTCCTTATAACTCGGAAACTATCAAATTTTCATAAATACCCTCCCTATTCAAAATGGAAGTACATAAAATGTCCTTCAAATTAAAGTATTTTTTTCTCCAACAAAACGTTTGGGCTCAGGAGCTAGTTCCAAATTTACGTATTTTGGCTGTCTCCACAAAAGCCCACTTTTTCCACAATTGAGAAGAGCGCAAAGAAAACAATCTGCTGCAATATCATTTACAGAATATGTGGGATAACACTAGTCTTGTCCCACTGGTGATTTGGTGAAGAGCATATCTTCTAACGTATATAATCTTCTACGTTTAACACTCTTCTTTGTTTTTTTACAGATTTCTACTGAAGGTGGAAACTTAGTTGCCGAAATACGTATATAGATTTTTTATATCTTTTTATTTTTTTTTGGTGGTAGGGGATTTTTCCTTTTGCATTTTGATTCAGATTTTTAGCCACAGTCTCCACCCATTTTTGGAAGAACCCGCTCAAAAAAAACTTTTGTACCTTTTTTTTAGCATTCTTTTCAATGTTGCAATGTTGCAAACTTCTGATTCGAATTCAGCACCCTAAAAAGAAACTATAAAATGGGGGCCCGTTTGAGTACGAATTAACTGCATTACTAGTATTGTTTGCTTTTATTTTAAATATTTTTTACCAGCTGCCTGCCTCCATAATACTATACGTATAACATTTGTTATAAATTCGTTAACACACAGGTTGACGTAAACCTTATTGCTTAATAATGTGTTGTTTATATTATAATTTGTTTAATAAAAAAAATTGTTTTCTATTACATGTTTGTTTTATTCACATTTATATTTAAAAAAAAAAATACATGCTTTTAGATTTCTTTACAATCTTCTGCTATCTCCGAACAAACTTACATTCTAACATTATTGAATAATAGAACGTTAATTAACGATAAGGTATATTCAATTTAATAAACAAATTGCACACATTGACAAATCCTACAATATAATAAGTTGAAGAAGTTGTTTTTCTAATATTAAACGCATTCCAATTAGGTTGTAGATCAGTTCTCCTATCGTTTTACTTTCTTATACGTAGTATAAGGAAATATTGTGATGATGAAAATTTTTGACATCGAGATTTTTGCAGATGTCCACGTTTTGAAGTCCTCTGATTCCGATTCTGATTAAACAAATTTATAAAGAATTCATATGTACTCAAAATTAAATTTGAGAAAAATTTTATGAAAAAAGTTTTTCGAAATTCCTACCGGAAGTAGGTCTTTTACTCTTACTGAAAATCAGTTTTTTGCAAATATGTCGTAAATTATGCTGTCTATATATATTTATCAAGAGTATAAAAGTGTTTAGAGCTAGATTTGGAATATTTTTTGTATAAACAAAATTTCAAAATTCGGACCGGAAGTAATACTTTTACTCTTAGCGAATAGCATTTTTTCGCAGTTATCTCACAAAGTATGCATTCTGTAGAGATTTATTAAGAGACTAGAAGTACTTTGAATAGGATTTTGAATAATTTTTGTATAAAAGAATTTTTAAAATTCGGACCTGAACTAACACATTTACTCACAAGCGTATTTTTTAAGAGGATAAAAGTATTGAAAGCTTAATTTAGAACAACTTTGCATAATTTGAAAGGCACATATGTATAATAAAGTCGTGTGGTGCCTACACCTCATTTTTTTATGTCCGCTGCATTAAATTAATATTTCTCTATAAATCACCCTGTATACTAATAAAAAAATAAATAAACGAAAAATTTGTTGCGTTAGCAAAAAAAAAAAACATTGAAACACATGCCCCTAACTACTAAATATCCATTATCCGAGCATTTATCCCAAGAAAAGATGCGAATATCCATTTCGATAAATAAAATTCCTCCGAATGTAAATAATGAAAGCAGGGAAGATGTTGCCCACTTTGAAAAATCCTTCTCCATTTCCTCCATTTAGTTTCTATTAATACGAACCTTCGCATGTATAGGAGAACACAATATCGTAAGGCCATCGTCAGCTCTACGGGAAAAGAAGTCTCAACAGTAGTACGTGAAACCGTTCGTTCGGACCGATTTGGTTCAGAATAAGCCCGAAAAAAAAAAGGGGAAACTAAACAACATTTTAACTGATATGAGGTTTTTATCTATCGGCGGAAAACCGTAGGAGAGATACGCAGGGGAACCAAGGGCGAGCCACCGTAATAAGAATCTCTTTAGTACACAAATATCTACACAGCAGCGGATGGAATTCTATCAAAGAAACAGTTCAGTGCCATCCCGAAATAAATTCTAGTCTTATTGCAAGGATATTGTTTCAGGTTCAATCGGTCGTTGATGCAGCTATCGAGAATTGCTTCGAATGTCTCCTTTCTGTATTTCAGTATTTTCCATTCGGATAACGGCGTGCGATACCACGGACAATATAAGCCTCATAACTTATGGAGTTTCTTTGTACAGAAGCTGAACGGGAGGTGGAGTTATTGTCCCTTTTCTTTCTACCCCCCCCCCCCCCCCCAGTCCTCCGTCCCACAATATCGGCCAACCTTTCGCGATCTATGTAAGTATCTACTGGTCTATTTGAACGTGATCAATCTTGGAAAAATTCCTCTATCTCATTCATCGCTACATTTTACAAAAGTAATGTATAGTATTTTTATTTTGTAGTTACGTATAAAAATGACACGCTCCATTCTACCAACGTTCAAGATAAATTGGAACTACCTTCGCTATTTTTCTTCTTTCTTTCTTTTATGTTTCGTTTCCTTTTCTTTACTGAGTTTTGCGGAATTGATATCCCGCAAAAAGTATTTCTTTTCTGTTCCTTTTCCGCCAATGGTACATAGACGAACACCTTCGAGTTGCAAGCGAAGGACTTTATATTTTACTTATTGTCCAAGTGCTTTTTATTTGTTTCCGAAATATTACAGTACTTTCAATAGATAACTACATATGTATTTGCTCTGTGGTATTACTCCACTATATACTTACGTACTGCCGTAAGTTTTTATTTGTTTTATAGCGCCAGTGTTGACCTAATTTAAAGATACGAGTGCTGTTTGAAAAGTGTTCATATTGGGGGACATTACATACCCTCATGATTTAGTGAACTTTCAATGTCGGTATTGAAATTAATGAATGTGCGATAAAGAATAATATACAAAACAATGTTATTCATTTACAACAGCAAACAAGGTGTTACGCCATCGTATATTAGTCAGAAATTGATTTATGTGCATGAAACGCATAAATATAATACAAGAATCATCAATGATTTCTTTATAGAAAAAGGAAATAGATCATCAACGGCTAATAATGTTTTTGTTAATGGTCTAAAAATGTTTAACAGCTTGCCGTATGACATAAAACATTCTAATAACATAAATAGGTTTAAGAGACAACTGTCATTATATATTTTAGAGAAATGTATATAAATAATCTAAGTGTATGTAAATAGCGTATTGCTAATAAAGATATATTATTATTATTATTTTGGTAAAAAATTGTCATTAGCTGCGTTGTAATTCATATTTGTCATTTAAAAATGCTGAATGTTTGGTTTCGAGAGGATCAAAAAATGATTTACAAAGTGCATGTATGGAATAAGTAAATGCATTTATATTTTTTATATTTATTATGTTTGATAGAATAATCTGGATAAAATAATTAAAACATTTCGATAATACAGACAATTATCTCTATCAATTAATTAAAAATATTAATACATTAATAAAAAAAATTATATTAACATACTTTATTGCCATATAATTACAATGCCAAAACAAATCAAAGGTCATATACAATAATGGTCATGGTTAAATCAGAAACTCTTCTGTACTGTATGCTTCTTTTGCACATAATAACGAAAATGTTTTATTTACAAATTCATGCCTGGAAGCATTTTTACAGTGTTCTGTTTTCAAAGAAGCAAATTAGTTCTTTATAAATATGGGGTGTCCAGAAAACTTCAGAAAAAGTCAAGTAGGTGTTGAACTAGAAACTGCATGTCGTAACTTAAGTCTATGATTTGTATTAAATATTAAATACCAATGTAGTCTGCCAATGATTGTTAGAATCGTACTCTATTTCAGACATGACTTAAAGTTTTAAAGTATTACTTAAACTTCAAATTTGTCTAAACACCCGTTATAAATAGTAAAAACTGTCAAGTGATTATTATTTTTGAAGTAGCCTCTGCATGACCAACTGAAATCTAGTTTGTATATAGTACATATAATTCGCTTTTTTTTAACACACTTAACATATTTCAGAAATATAACACTCTTATTGATTCTCCGTAATCAATTTTGATGATCATATGACTAATTTTATTTTAGAGAATGCATGTCTCGCATTCTCAATGATACAACCATTGACGTCTATTATAAAGCTGTCTATAAGAACCTGTATTTTTCCTGACTTGTGGAAATGTGCAATAGTCAGTCCGGTCTTCATGAAGAGAGATAAATCGCATATTAGGAACTACAGACATATATCTATTTTATAAAATTTTCCCAAATTATATGAAAATGTCATTCATTCATGATTATATTGCAATACAATAGGTATTTACATAAAAGTCAAGAAAGTTATAATTTTTCTGACTAGGCAAAATTTGAAGGACAAGGCTGCATAGCGGCCGAGTACTTTAACCGCTGAGTCAGATAAAGGCACTTTCTTCATCTGTATTCTATACTATTTTTGCTGAAATCGTATAATTAAATTTTAGAAAATAAATTATATAAATATTGACAATAAAAATTATCAGAAAAATTAAATCAGTTCTGTTTCTCTTGTTTCCGTAGTGACTAGTCAGCATGCGTTTACAATAATAATAATTCATATCGTTTCGTGATTTTTCCATGTTCTTTCATCGAGTTAATGACAGAGTGGTAAATATCAATGTCTTTGAAAAAAATAGTGACATAGAAGACATTCCATCGAACATAAGTGCAACTGCCAATGAAGCAATGGAAGATATACTGCCAAGCAAATCTAAAGACAGGTATCAGAAAGTGTACACAAGATTTGAAGATTGGTGCAAGGTTATAGTAGCTACAGAAGAAGTTATCCTCGTTTATTTTGTAGAGAAGACGCATAATACAAATTCTCTACTTTGTGGAACATTTTCTCCATGTTAAAATCCATTTTGTTACTGAAGAAAAAGGCTGAATTTAAATATTTAAAGAGAAAATCAGCAAAAAGATCAAAGACATTTTCGCGTTCAGAAATTGGGAAATTTCCTAGAGAAGCTCCCGATAATGGTTTTCTGATGATGAAGGGTAATAAAATATCTACGAGTTGATTTAATTATCTGATTTTTGTTGAAGGTTGTAAGAGTATTCGGGGTAGCAGGCGCATGTCAAAAATAGACAAACCTCACGTATTATTGTTGCTAGTGGAGAAGGAGGCCTTAATATTGTCCTATATAGAAAATACTTGGCTAATTTGTAAGCTGCAGGCACATTTTGATATTTCTTTCAAGAATGACATAAGATGACTTTGCAGTAAAATCATACTAGTCTGGTTTTTACTGTGGTGTGTCAGGAAAATTCTACTTTTGTAATCCAAAAATGTTCAGTAAAATGACAAAATCTGGACGATTTCGGAAAATTAATATATTTTTGAGTATCAGCAGACATCACAATGTGGTAAATCACAAGCAGTGCCTACATTAAACATATTTTTATTTTTTTGTGTTATTAACTAATTATAACTCTAGTATTTCAAGTAAATGTACATAATACACGTATAATATATCTTTTATTACAGCAATTTAACGACGTATCAACCTAAAAAAAGACATAATGTGCAAACATCTGTTATTTCTTTGGGTCTAGGTGCTCTACACAAAAGGAAACGTCACACAGTGAAATATAACATCAATACTATTGTTACCCGGTATAGATACAAATTATGTATATATGAACTTGGATTGAATTAAAAATGCTTTGCTTTGGTAACCTGCAATGTCTATAGTTTATTTTAATATATTGTAATAATAGAGATTTTAATGATTAAATAGAATTTTAATAAAATTTTGTATTAAATCTATAGTTTGAAGTACGTTATCTTTATGTCAAGATCTGTAGTATGTTTTACTACAATAAAATTTAAGTTGATAAGACAAATTGCCTATAAATGTATAAACAACTTCAATTATGTATAAGACATAAGTTTTTTAGGAGTGTAGAGGAATTTCCCTAATTTCACTGTCTTAATTTCTCCATTGCTGTATGAATAAATTTGTGTTTTAAATTCAGTATATGAAGGACTCTAGTCTAAGTTCCGGTATTTGCGCCATAAATAGAAACTTTTTTTGTGATACAATCTTTAATTGTTAGTTTTCTTTTTAATAAAATAGAGCTCATAAATTAATTCATACAATATTCATTACTCTGAATCTTTTAGTGTGCTGTGTTATTTTGTACAGGATGAGTTATTAGCAGCCGCTTCTTCGATTGCTCTTTTGTGTTGTAAATAAAAGAAAAAACAATTAGAGGAAGATTCACGGTTGCTTGTGGCGCATATTGGAAAAATACTTTAAGCTCTAACGCACTTCCGGTTTCCCCGGAAATATAAAGAACTTCATTTTTTAAATGATATATATTTTTGAAATTTCGAGTACTGCTTTAAATTGTCTGTTCAACTTTTTTTTTAATTGAACCAATAATTTTTGAGTTATTAATTTTTTTTGAAAATATTTGACCAAAACACGTGTTCAGAAAAAAATCATTTTCAAATTGTTTTTAAAAGTAAAATATTAACTTTGGTGATGCTTGTCGCCAAGAAAATTCTGCATCACTTCGTATAAGTTGCACTCGACAATACCTCAAAAAACTATGTTTTTTCAAAGCTTATTTTCTGAAATTCTCACATACCAAAAACTTATTTCTTTTAATGAAACACCCAGTATTTTATTGAGGCATTTTGTTCCTTTTTTTATTTTCTTACATTTTTGTTAACAATGTCCTATACCTATCTTTTGTAATTTCTGAGATAATCACTATAGGAGCAATTAGCGGTCAATTAAAGAACTACCAGCCCTGTTATTTTATTATACCAACTGCAGCCCTGTTATTTTTGTTACACCAACATATTTGTTCAACCAATGAAAGGCAGGAATGGGGCCCTACTTCCTTAGTCAAGTGTCAAACAAAGTAAATGTTAAATCCAACTATCCCAAAAGTAATAATTTTACAGAATGAAGAGCATCGCATTTAATTTTTTTAATTCCGGCAATGTCCAGTTGTAGTATTTAATTTTTTTTTTTCACTCTTGGTTAACAACGAAATAAAATAAAGGTTATGTCTACTGATATATTTGAAGACGTTTTCTAACGTCCGTAGAAAGCGAAGATACTCTCCTCCATTAATATTTTCTTCAAAAAAATAAGGTCCAATTATGTAACTATCCACTATTCCTCCCCACACATTTAGTGACCAACGATTTTGAAAGTTTGCGGGTGTGATAAAGTGAGGGTTTTTATGTGTTATAATAACGAAAATTTTGACGATGAACGTATTCACTTTAATAGAAGGTGGCTTCGTCGATAAACAACAAAAAATTGTGGAAACCAGGATAATTTATCTGCTGCCCATTGACAAAAATGTGAGCGATTCTCAAAATTTCTTTCATCTAACCCTGTGTATGAATATACTACGGATGAATTACATATTTACTAATTATTCTGTATTCTCAAATTTGACTTACATCTAAGTGACGACTAATTTTCGTAGTACTATATACTAGTACTACTAGAACCGTTTCTTTATACATTCGAAGGCTTCTGGCTTCGGCAGACTTCTACCAGGGATCGCTGTGCATAAAGTTGGATGCTAGCAAAGAGTTTCTTTCAGATTCATCCAAAACGCCAATCCTATCTACTAATTCTTTATAAGAATAATTCATTTGGATGATAACTAATAGCGATGCTTTTATAAGTTTGACATAAACGTTTACCGACTTTCTTTAAAAGTTGACTCAAGCAGTCGGCCGCATTCCAGTCTTTATTGGACGAATATTTGAGTGCATAGAACAGCGCTCGTAGTTCTTTATTTGACCGCTAATTGCTCCTATAGCAATTATCACAGAAATTACAGCTGGATATTGTTAACAAAAACGAAAGAAAATAAAAAAGGGAACAAAACGCCACAATAAAATACCGGGTGTTCCATTTAAAAAAAAATAAGTTTTTGGGTTGCGAAAATTTCAGGAAGTAGGCGGGTGCAACTTATTCCAAATGATGCAGAATTTTCTTGGCTATAAGCATCACCATAGTTAATGCTTTCACTTTTAGAAACAATTAGATTTTCTTTTTTCTGAACACGTTTTCGTCAAGAATTTTAAAAAAAATCAATAACTCAAAACCTAATGGCTTAATTTAGAAAAAGAAATGGCAGATAAATAGACAATTTAAAAGAGTACTAGAAAATCCAAAAATATATAGAGTGAGTTATTTAAAAAAACTAAATTTCATGCATTTCCGTTGAAACCGGAAGTGCGTCAGAGCTTAAGGTATTTTTAGAATATGCGCTCCAAGCAATCATGAATCTTCCACTAATGTTTTTTTCTTTTATTTAAAATGTAAAAGAGGAATCAAAGAAGCGGCTACTAATGACTCATCCTGTATATGGTTTATGAATGAATTATGAGCGACAGTTTCATTTTGTTAATTACTGTGAGGATAGTTAATACTTGCACGTTTAATTGTTATTTAGTCTGTTATTTGTCATAAGCTACGATAATAATAATAATAATATTTATTGCCAAAAAGATATCTCCAATTAGAACAAAAACACATTGAAAGTATAGCAAGCATATTTTAACTTGATGCTTAAGAAAGAAAACCTATCTACTGTCATCACAGACATAAAAAAAAGAAAAAATAGCAAAAGATGCGAAGTAATGAAAAGTTAACTAAAAGTATAACCATAAATCATAAATTATTTGGGTTGTTTATTTGAAGCTTTATTACATTATTATACAGGTATAGGTCGCAGTGCGAATAGCAACGTATTTAATTTTTATCTTTTTTTTTGTTTTAAGAAACATTGTTATACATTGTCTTTAAATGTTCTTGAGATCTAATACAGCAAGTAAAGCTTTGTTCTCGTTTCACTTTAACGTCAATTTCAATTTTTTCTTTTCCTTTTTGTTTGTTGTTTTTCTACTGTGTTGTTCATACTCCCTTATCCCCTCCTCTTGCCTCGTGTTCCTATTGCCGCTGTGGTCGCCGTTTTAAATGGGATGGGCCGTTTCCGGACAGGGAAGACCACAAAATTGAGGGTAAGGGCTTCCTTTTTAACACTGTTGTTATTAATTAACCTTATATACAGGGTGAGTCAACCACTCGGGTAAGGCCGATTGTGCCTTTACGAGTAAAGATATTTCGAAGCGGTTTTTTTCATGTGATAGCTGTTCATTAGGAGCACATTTCAAAAATATTTTGTATTATACAGAGTGTTCCATAACTTAGTGGCTAACCATAGTTATAGTTTTTTAAATGGAACACCCTATATATTATTGCATTTTTGAATTCCCCGTATAATTTTTAGTCAAAAAGTTATAAGATAGTATAGGCCTAAAGTGTAAAGTTTTTGACTTATTTCCATTTTTCTGAAAAATTCAATGTTTGTATAAAATTATATTTCTCGAAAACGACGTATTAGATGGACAACATTTTTTTCAGTATTGTTTACAATAAGAGGTCCAAATAGAAGCATGCTTTATTTTTTTACATTTACTAACTGCATGTGCAGGAAACTGGATTAAAATTAGATGAGACGTTTTTGTATAAAAGTCATTTTTTTTAAATAGAACACCCTGTATATCAGTTCATTTTTGAATTGTTTATTAAATTTCGTGTCAGAAACATGTAAGACGTTAATACAGTAAAAGTGACTATTACAGAGTTATTGTCGTTTTTTGATATGCTTTTGTTAGTTTTTGCAAAAAAGTCAATTTTTTCAAATGGAACACCCTGTATATTATTTAATTTTTGAATTTCTTATTAAATTTCACATCAAAAACATGTAAGACGTTAATACTATAAAAGTGACTATTACTGAGCTATTGTCTCTTTTTGATACAATTTTGTCAGTACTATACTATATTAATTAAAACCTCAAAACTGACAAAATTATATCAAAAAGAGACAATAACTCAGTATTAGTCACGTTTATAGTATTAACGTCTTACATGTTTTTGATGTGAAATTTAATAATAAATTCAAAAATGAAATAATATACAGGCTGTTCCATTTGAGAAAATTGACTTTTTTGCAAAAACTAACAAAAGCATATCAAAAAACGACAATAACTCTGTAATAGTCACTTTTAAAGTATTAATGTTTTACATGTTTCTGACATGAAATTTAATAAACAATTCAAAAATGAACTGATATACAGGGTTCCATTTAAAAAAATTGACTTTTATACAAAAACGTGTCATCTAATTTTAATCCAGTTTCCTGCACATGCAGTTAGTAACTGTAAAAAAATAAAACATGCTTCTATTAGGACCTAAACAAAACTGCAAAAAATTTTGTCCATATAATACGTCGTTTTCGAGAAATATAATTTTATACAAACATTGAATTTTTCAGAAAAATGGGAATAAGTCAAAAGCTTTACATTTTAGGCCTATACTATCTTATAACTTTTTGACTAAAAATTATACGGGGAATTCAAAAATGCTAGGGTGTTCCATTTAAAAAACTATAACTATGGTTAACCACCAAGTTATGGAACACTCTGTATAATACAAAATATTTTTAAAATGTGCTCCTAATGAATAGCTATCACATGAAAAAAAGCGCTTCGAAATATCTTTACTCGTAAAGGCACAATCGGTCTTACCCGCGTAGTTGACTCACCCTGTATATTGTATATTAATAACACGATTGAGTGTAGCAAGATGTCACGCTATTTCAAAATAAAATGCATACAGTTTTTAACCATTTGTAGTAATACGATGCTAAAATATATATATTTATTAAACTGTTGTTGCATAATTATATTTATTTTAATTGGCTTATAATTGACGACAGATGCACGTAAATTTAGACAAAATATTGAATACACTTAATAGAGATTTTATTAATATATCGATTACTCAAATATTTAAATCGAAAATGAATAGTGTAAACACATGGATGTTAAAACTAACATCAAGCAGTAAATAAATACTGTGACTTACATATACACATTTTTTTCTGTGTCATTTTTTGGGTGTTAGGTGTCGCTGTGATACTCTCACTGCATTTAACACGTAAAAATGACATAAGCAGCTTTTTAAGTCTTGAAGCCATTGTCGACAGTCTCCACGCCCACTGACGAGACCTCAAAGGTCGAAACACCGGTGTCTGTGCGTTTGATTGTCGGCAATGGCACTTAATGTATGTGTGTATCTCAAACACATGCATATATGCATATACGTTTTACGTATAAATATGTATATGTAAGTCACAGTATTTAAATACTTAAATCTTATCACCAAGTAATAATGTTTAACAATTACCCTGAAGTTTGTTAAAATCAATTACAATAAACACAGGCATAATAATAAATTAGATGCCAACAAAAGAATGTATTTTAAAAATAAAATACAAAACGTTATGTAATAACTTTTCATCTTTTAATTTGATAACAGGAATCTTGATTAGCACGACTACACTATTTCTCTTTATTTCAACTTTAATTTTCGTTCATTTAGACGAAGATGAAGTAGGAGAAGACCAACAAGGAGACGAGGAAGAAAGCTGTTCGTTTACTTTTCCACTTGTTTCCGAGTTAAGATCACGTCTCTTTGCACGGCCAAACTTCAAATCCGGAACAGAATTTGCGAACTTTTCCCGCTCAACTGCCCTCATTGTAACCCGAGCTTTTACCTTGATTGTAGCTCATTGTTGTGTCGCCGGATTATTTCCGTGGAATTCTTTTTTATTATCCACCCTATTCCCTTTTTCGTTATGTCACCCTGCATGCTGCCGTTGCCACCGGTTTTCCGAAGAGTTCGGGAAGGGACATTATTCTCTCTTAAAATACACACAATCAATGTTAATCCGGGATCCCCCGGAACGGTCCGGAACGCTTAATTGCCCGGAATCCACCTTTGACGATTAAACTCGGAAACAAAACGTAAAACCAGGAGCAGGAGACGTACACTTTCTGCGTGATAGCTACTAGAAAAGGTAAGGATCGTATTTACGGTTGATGGTGAAAAAAAAAGTTTGCGTTTTTTGTTTTCGTTAGCTGGGGTTACTGTTGTCGTACTTGTTGTTGTTGTTGTTGTGTTGTTATTCCTGGAGTTCCGCATAAAATATATCTGGATCGTCTCGTAGGCGCGCGCTTTTGTTTCGAAACTCATTACCGGGAAACTGCACTTTGCAAGTTTAAAAAGCCCAGCGAATAAAAATTATAATTTTCTACACTGAGAGTTTTACGCTTTGTTGATTCCATTACGTCGTTCTCCAAAGGGAGTGTAGAGAATGGTAGTTATTATAGACACACAAGGCTACAGCCCAAACTAAAAATATTGCCATGCAGTTTGTGTATGAAATATTCCCAATTTAATTCTTACATTTTTACTAAAATAAATTTAATTCTTTTGGAAAATATAAAATTGAACTAGCCAGGTTTTCTTAAGTGTAAGAAAATAAATTGCTTTTTATTATTTTTCCATAGGTATTAAATTCAAATGCATACATTCAAAAAAAAAAGGTGTGGCCACCACACGACTTTCTTATACGTATGAACGTTTCAAATTATAGAATTTCAATTTTTTTTTCAAAAAAATTATTCAAACTTCTATTCTAAGTACTTCTATTCTCTTAATAAATATCTATAAAAAAAAGATACTTTGCAAGATATACGAAAGAAGGGCTACTCGCTAAGAGTAAAAGTGTTACTTCCGGTCCGAATTTTAAAATTTCATATACATAAAAAACATTGCAAATCCAGCTCAAAATACTTTTGTACTCTTGATAAATATATATATAGAATGCATAATTTACGACATATTTGCAAAAAATCGCTATTCGATAAAAGTGTTAATTCCGGTCCGAATTTTGAAATTTTTTTTTTAACAAAAGATATTCCAGATTATGTTTTAAATACTTTTGTACTCGTACTGTACCTGTCTAGAAGACTTGCATGACTTGCAAGATATTCGTAAAAAACTTATTTTCGATAATAGTAAAAGACATACTTCCGGTAGGAATTTCGAAAAACTTTTTTAATAATTTTTTCTCAAATTCAATTCTGAGTACATTTAAATTCTTCATAAATTTGTTTAAACTTAATAATTGAGGAAATATTGGCAGAATTCGATTTTTTCACTGAGGAAAACTACTACTTCCGTCTACCGATTTTACTCAAAAACTAATCAAATCTCAAGGGGGAGATTATACTGCTAAATAAAAAATTTCGACAGCTATCGTGGTCACACAGAGAGAGACAGACATTTTTAAAAAAACACTTTTTCGGTATTATGGACTTCAAAACGTGGACATCTGCAAAAATATCGAGGTCGAAAATATTCGTTATTATACTACGTATAAGAGAGTAGAAGTAAAGAGAACCATAACAGACCCATCACAAAGATAGAAGGGTACCATCAAAGCCACAATCATGAGTTTTAATAGCCAGTGTGACCACTAGTGCAGAGGATCACTGCACTAGTGCACTACTGCAAATAATAATAATAATAATTATAATGACATTTATTTTCTACCATGCAACAAGAATATTGACAAAATAAATATAATAAAAGAAGATAAGAAATAAAAATGAACTAAAATCTGTGCGTATAGTAAATAAATGTGGTGTGGCCACCACACGACTTTCTTATACGTATGAGCGTTTCAAACTATACTATTTTAAGAACTTTTTTACACAAAAATTATTCAAAACCCTATTCTCAGTACTTCTATTCTCTTAATAAACCTTTGCAAGATATTCCAGAAAAAGTGCTACTCCGTAAGAGTAAAAGTGTTACTTCCGGTCAGAATTTTGAAATTTTATTTATACAAAAAATATTGAAAATCTAGCACTAAATAGTTTTGTACTCTTGATAAATATATATAGAATGCATAATTTACGACATATTTGCAAAAAATCGCTCTTCGATAGGAGTAAAACTGGTACTTCCGACCTGAATTTTGAATTTTTTTTTATACAAAAGATATTGCAAAATTATGTTTTAAATACTTTTATACCCGTAATGTATCTATCTGAAAAGCATGACTTGCGAAATATTCGCAAAAAACTGATTTTCGATAAGAGTAAAAAACCTACTTCCGGTAGGAATTTCGAAAAACTTTTTAAATAAAATTGTTCTCAATTTTAATTCTAAGTACATATGAATTCTTTATAAATTTGTTTAAACTTAGTAGTTGACGAAATAACGGGAAAATTCAATTTTTTCACTGAAGTAAACTACTACTTCCCGTCTGCCGATTTTACTGAAAATCTAATCAGATCTCAAGACGGAGATTATGTTCATAAATACAAAATTTTGAATTGATACTTGTAGCGGTTTGACCGCTATGGTGGTCACACACACAGAGATAGACGCACACAGAGAGACATTTTTTAAAATCCACTTTTTCGGTATCAGTGGGACTTCAAAACGTGGACATCTGCAAAAATCTCGAGGTCGAAAATTTTCGTCATCACAATACTTCCTTATACTACGTATAAGAAAGTAAAACGATAGGAGCACTGATCTACAACCTAATTGTAAAACAAAAGGCTCTCTCTACTCAGAGGACAACAAGGTGTGTTGTGATCTTTCGTAGAGCCTTTAGAATTAATAAAAAGTATATAAAGAATGCCAAAAACTAACTTAAAACTACAAGTGCAAATTACGCAGATACATTTACCCATACACACTTATACATACCGTAGTCGACAAATTTTAATTTCTGGTACGAAAGTAGAAGAGCAAAAGAGCACATCGAAATAAAGAAAAGACAACATATACTGAAGCTGCCAAGTACACCCGGCAAACGTTTCCTATGGAATGTGAATACCCCCCGACTGTTTGTGCTTCTCCCACCACTGTTGGAAAGCAGGTATCGCTGCATTTAAAATGCATTGGATAGATAGCTAGTATAGAAGTATAAACAGAAATTAAAAAGTGTCGACTACGGTATACATGGTTATACAACCAGATATAAATTAAAAGCATTTCCCATTAGACATATGGCATCATGAGAAAGAACCCTTTACCCAATCAAACAGAAATAAGGCGTAATGAAGTCACAATTTTATTAGAGTAATCAACCGCTTCAAGTTTCAAGAATATTTTGATCTGCAACATCTTTCTCAGAATCTGTTAAACTTATTGTGTTTTCACAATCACCATGTTAGCATTTAGTTTAATAACTAAATAAAGAATATCATTCTACTAATATTTGCAGTAAAGGTTTTGTGGGATATTTTAAACCACCCTAAGCCAAGACCTCTAAGTATTCTAAACTATCAGAAGAAACATCTCATTCAATAATTTTTGTGTTTTGAATTTCGAAAATTTTGTATTGTATATTTCGACTACTTTTGCATTCTTTATAAATTTTAATAAACATTGTAGTTGCCTAATTGCATTTTTCAACCTGTATTATTGTACAACGAAACTAATTTACAAAAGCAAACAAAATAAATTCCTATTTGTCATATATATGTATGTTACTGTAGTTTAGTTACAGGTTTTCAGATATACACCTGATAACTCATCCGCACGGTCAAAATCGAATTTTCATTCGAAAGATGCATCCCGGAAGGTCACGACATTCAAATAAATTGCCAAGCGAACCGATACAGAATTTAAACTATCCTCGTTATTTACCTGCAATCTGAGAGCTCTAGCAATAGCAGAAATTTGCGTAATCCTAACAGGGGTAGAGACAGAGGAAAACGAACGAACAGAAGCGCAAAAAAAGGGGGAACGAACACTAAAATGAAACTGACACCGACACCGACTACTGGAAGCGTATGGGGGTCACGTCTTGCATTGTTGGTTCTTCAAGCTCTGTCTGTTGTCTTTTATTGCTGTTTGGTCCGTTTCTTTTTTCATTTGGATCTGTATACCGTTCACGGTGCAATATATTCGATGCGTCTACACTGCGATCCATAAGTTTAATTCCAATACACGACAAATGAAGAAATAAAATACAAAGCGTTAATACCATAAGGAAGTTGAATGATAATCAATTATATATCTAAAGTGGTCTACTAAATAATATAATAATAGAATTGATTCCGTTTTGTTCTGTTTTCAAACAGAAACGCATAATTAAATTTTAATTAAATATATTCAGTTATTTTTAGAAATTCATTTAATAATTTCTTAGCAATTTATTATTTGTATGCGGAAAGGTACCAGCTGTCTACGTCACGATCATTTTTCGCGCGATCTTTTAGTTTCGTGTTTCGTGTGCAAATTCAATGTATTGAACTAGTTTTGTCTGCATACGTACGCGCTGCGGATGATATGAAAGGCCAACTTCCAGCACTGTAAAATTATTCCTGTTTCAGGTCTTGAATCGTGAAACTTCCTTTCCTTCCGCTTAATCTCACTCAGGCAAAAGCGCCGTGAGGAGGCTAAAACCTTTGGCTTAATCTCACTTAGGCAAAAGCGCCGTAAAGAGGTTAAAACTATCCGCTTAACCTCATTCAGGCAATTAAAACGCCGTGGAGAGATAAAAACTATCCGCTTAATCTCATTCAGGCAATTAAAACGCCGGGGAGGTATTAACTCCCGCTAAACACGTCCTAAAACAATAAAACCTTTCCTGGTCAGACTGATAAAACGTCGTGACCGATTCCCGCCAGAAAAACATTATTAATATTCATTTGTACATTTTATTCTAGGATCGCGCAACGAACGTTAATCACCGTATATCTATAACTATTTAAGATCACCATACGAGACTCAGACCGCGTATTTAAATAAAGAAGTGCTTTGACGTAGATATCAAAAGTAAATTTCCGCAATAACTATTTTAACCTCATTTATTTTGTAACTTATGATTTGTCAATAATTTTCGATGGACGTACTGTACGATAGTAACCAACGAAAGTCAAATTATTGTTTAAAGTCGAATGTAAAAGTTCAATTATTGGAAAATATGTCCTTTGTTTACAATCCGTAATGTATTAAAACTGTGTTTTAGGTTACGTGTCTAACTGACAGACCGCTCATTCATATTTAGAAAATTAAATTATTTTTCTTTGTATTATCCTTTGTTTCACTACAATATTGCTAATAAAGATGATTTTATTTATCTATGCTAAGTATATATGAATCTGTTTGTGTATACATATACATGTATCTGTGGATTTGTGTGTCGTAAAGAATAAATATTATTTGAAACAAGTTACCGCATGTCTTTCCAATATTTTTGTTTATGCAAACCCGACTGCAGGAACTTCATCTAGTGATTAATTACTTCATTACAAACAAAGAAAGTACTCACCCTGATAATTCTACGCTGAGAAAATAGTCGCTGTGCATATTCACTAACCTCAAACAACACCACGAGTCCGCGTATCCATAACAGTACCTGTCATTAAGTGAACGTAGCCGCAGCATCACCTATCACCGAAGGAACTATTTGAAGCTTCACGCTTATCGCACGTGTAGGTATAGGCCACCAAAGATACACGTGGTCGATAAAGGAGTAATTTTACCTAATGAGATTTGGTGAATATAAGTCTTATAACAGTAGGTCTGATTAATTAACATAATTAATTACAGACCACGTTATAACCTATAAACAAAGTAGCACCCTACGTTCAAATTTGACCCTAACACATTTTCCGTTATTAAACAGTAGAGGACTCATAGAGTCTTCTTGTTTAATGCCTATCGGTGCTGGTATTTCGTCTGTCCGTTGTCTTTCGATCAATATGTGAGTCGATGTTTAGAGATTAAGCTGTTTCACAATTTCTATTTTTTCTTTGGGCCTAGATCTGTCAAAGGCTTTCGCTAAATCGGCACATATAGCTTTGTTGTAAAGGCGAAATAACAAAAAATATATTTGTAGATGCTAAATATAATTATAGGCACTTCTTGAATTTCAATTTTGGAATAGACGCAATTAAACTTATGGATGGTACGGTATATAAATGAGGAACATTTCTCATGGCCAAAAAAAAAACGCTACATGGTATAATAACATCGGAAGATGTGGCCCGTTAATATCTTAATGGATATTTTTCAGTTCAACGTAAGATCCGTACAACATCGGAATTTTAAGCGACAAAGAGGCAGAAGGAAGAGAAAAAGGTCGGACAAGAAGAACCAGAAAGAAAAAAAATGGAAAAGAGACGGGGCAAGAGTGATTTCTACGTTTTACGTTGGCCGCACGAAATGATGATCATCCAGAGAGAGAGTGAGTGTCGGTATTGGTTTTTAGTATTCCGGTGGCGAGTCTGGAGTTCGGACCGGCCATCTCCGCTGCGCCGTTACGCCGTTCCGGGGGCCCATCAAACGCCTCTTGTTGTGCAGTAGATGATGAGCCTGGACGATCGTCCGTGCGTTTCGACGATTTAGATGGAGGAGATTACAGAGGTCGATAAAAAGTTTTAAAAAAATTGCTATACAGAGCTATTCATACTTATGAAACCTGATCGAAATATTGCTAAAAATGATCTGAATGTATGACTTGAAGTATTTCAATTAAATGTATTTCATCTAATTCGTAATAGTTAGAAGTATATAATAACATTAGCCGACATGATTTTTATAACTAACTTAACAGTCCAAAATTGCAGTATTTTGCATTGTTCAAACATAAAAACTGTGTTCTAACATTTTCAAAATAATTTTTTTGTTTTTACTAGAGACTAACGTAAAATTTAAAATTAAAAAAGTATTTGTAACAAACTATACCTATACCGCGAAGGGCACCGGCAACTACACGACGTTACGGATTCCAGAGAGAAGTAGAGAATTCTAATATATTAGTCATCGCGGAATATACTAAACTAGAAACTTCTGGAATCGATACGTGTATATATGAAGGTTGCAGTGTTCCACAAGTCGTATGCGTGTGACTTTCAACAAAGTAAAACCGTGCAAAGATGTTGAAAAAATTCTCCGAACACTTTTTGTTATGTTTGTGGATTATATGTTACAAAATCACAAAAGTAGCCTTTACGTGACTACATTCAAAGATGCTATGAACAATATTTTGGCTTCAAAATTAAAAGCAAAACAAATCATGGGTACCACATAATATAATGTCGTATTTCATGTTATGTCAAATTAACTCGGTGGAACAAAAACAAGAATTCTTCTGAAGTCCTGTCAGAAAGGCCAATGGTTTGTCACTAACTGTTACTTCCATCTTGCAAAAATTGGAGGGTTTTCAAAATGAAGTAAACACAAAGTAATGTATCCAGACATTCCATCTGTAAGCAAACCGTTGAACAGGACTGATTGTGAGCTTCCAACTCCAACGCATTCAAATTCTTCTGCAAATTCCACGAACGAGAAAGATATAAACGATGTTTTGAATGTCTCATTGTCAAGTGATTTGACGTATCTTCCTTCTGATGAACCACATCCGAATGATTTGATACGGGATTTGGGTTTAACCAAAAAAAAATTTTTGGATTTCGTTTAAAGGAATGGAATTTTTTACATTTCACTATAAGAATCTCTGTATTGAAAAATCATCACGATTTTTCAATACAGAGATTGCATTTTACAAAGTTGAAAGAAATTTCTGTAACTGTACTGATGTAATTCAAATTTGTATGAAATGAGTATTGAATATAACCCTGCAGAATAGCGATTGTTTATTGACTCGTCGTTTTACTTTATAATGGTAACTCGAAATTATCAATCCCAATGGCTCATTATATAAACACAAAAGAAACGTATGACAGTATGTCAACTATATGAAATCTCATTCAATATGCAAATCATCTTTGGCAAATTTGTGGTGGCCTTAAGGTTATTTCCTTATTACTTGGACTGCAAGGATGGTTTACCAAATATTGTTGTTTTTTTGTATCTGTAATATAGTCAAGCAATTAAGCATCACAAAATAATGGCAGCCACCGACCAGCAATGTTGCTGGAGAATGTAATATAAAATTGATGCCGTTAGTGGATTCTAATTTGGTGATTCTACCCCCTCTATACACTAAATTAGGATTGATTAAGCAATTTGTCGAAGTACTAGAAAAAAAAGCAACTGTTTTACATACTTATGGGATAAGTTTCCAAAGTTCACGAAGGAATATTTGTTGGTCCACAAGTTAAAAAAGTTGTTCAAAGATGAACATTTTGAACGTACCATGATTGTTTTAGAGCTGGCAGCATTGACTTCTTTTCAAAATGTTTGCAAATATTTTCTGGGAAATTAAGAGAGTGAAATCTACCAAGATATCATGGATAGCTTGCTAGAAAACAATAAAAACTTAGGGTGTCGAATGTCACCCAAAATTAATTTTTTGCATTCACATTTGGATTCCTTTCTTGCTAATTTAGGAAAGACGACTGTTGAACAGTGGGAAAGGTTCCATCAAGAGATTGCAGAAATGGAGAAACGATCAAGGTAGGTGGGATCCCGTCATGATGGGAGATTTTTGCTGGTTTCTTATTACAGAAGGCAACAGTTGGTGAGAGAACTGTAAAAGATATTAAAACGACTGACTCACCAAAGAGATACCTGCAAAATCTGTCTTTGGAGAACTCTGACTCTTTTTATCGTGAGCCAGTTACTAATGAAGAAGTACGTAAAATTATCATAAACCTCAAAGTAATCATACCAGGGCTGTATACAATGTGTCAAGTTATTTACTGAAACAAATCAGAGACGAGATAAGCACACCTATTGCGGATATCCTTAATAAATGTATTGAACAAGGCACCTTTCCAAACCAACTGAAATTAGCAAAGGTAATCCCTATATACAAACACGGTGATACAAGTTCGTGTGAAAATTATAGACCGATAAGTGTTCTGCCAGCTGTATCAAAAATCTTTGAGCAGGTTATTGCTCAGAGATTAAGGCACTACCTTGAAAGTAAGGGATTCCTAACCAGTAAGCAACATGGATACAGGAAGGGACACTCTGTAATAAGTGGCATGGCGGCAGCCTTATATTACATCTTTGAGGCACTAGATAATAGGATGTGTGCAGAATTGAGTATGCTCGACCTTAGCAAGGCTTTCGACTCGGTAACTCCAGACATACTATTCGAAAAATTGGAACATCATGGGGTGCGTGGCCACCCATTAAAACTAATAAAATCATGCATGTCACAAAGAACTCAGATGACGGCATGGAACGATAGAGTCTCTGATATATCCGAAATAAAATACGGAGTGCCTCAGGGGTCAATACTTGGCCCAATTCTGTTTCTTGTGTATATCAATGATATGACAGTCAATATTCCGGGTGCGGAGTTGTGTGTATATGCCGACGATACGTCGCTGCTGGTCAGAGCTGGGGAACAGGATGAGCTGCGGAGAAAATCCACTGTAACCGTACAACATGCCGAGGGATGGTTCGCAGCAAACCTTAGAAGAATGTGGGAACGCCAAATTCTTGAGCTTGACTATGCATTCATACCTAAGGGTGAATCTACATGTGGACGATCTGGCTGGGAGATTGACTTCCGCGGTGTTCGCTATTAAAAGAGTAAAACATATTGCTACCTACGAGGCAGCTAGAGCAGTGCACTTTTCGTACTTCCACTCCCTACTAAGCTATGGAATCCTTTTTTGGGGACATACGGCGGGTGCGGCTAGAATATTCGCTCCGCTATAGAAGGCAGTTAGATCGCTGCGCGGCTTGAAGTATGGTGAATGCTGTAGGAACTACTTTAGAGAGCAGGGGATACTTACTTTGCCCTCAGCATTTATTCTTGCGGCGGTTGTGTATGTTCACACTAACAGACACGTGTTCGATACCAATGGGTACAATCACCAATATACTACCCGAGGGAGAAACCGACTAAGAACTCCCCATCACAGATTGGCACGTTCCCAACTGTCTGTGGACCACTGGGGTCCAAAACTATACAACCGCATAAGCTCAGATACAACGCTACCTTTAACCTGTTCAGGAGAGGGATGTACTAATTGATATGGAGGTTTATACAATAGCAGACTTCCTTGCTTGAAATGTTATCTACTCATTTTGTTTGTGTTATAATGTGTTGTATTAATGTTTTGTATTTCATTGACGATGCTCTGTAATATTTTAATTACGAACTATAATATAAATATACAAATAAATATACAAATAAATATACAAATAAATATACAAATAAATATACAAATAAATATACAAATATAATATACAACAGGCAACATAAAAGGAAGAAATAAATCTATTTATGCAAAACTTTTATATATTCTCCTTCGTGTCCTAAGTGTTTTTCTATTCTTGATACTAATTAAACATTATGTCAAGATTTTTGTACTTATCTATTTCTTTTTATAACCACTGTATAAAAAATTTTCTAAATACAATATCATTGTTTATCCACTAGTGGAGAATGATTATAACTCTAAAACTAGACGTGGTGGAAAGATTTGTTTTTTTGTTATACCTTAAAAATTAAAACTGTCGGCTAATGTAATTATTAATGTTTTGCATCGATAAGGTCAACTCATAAATATACTAGATTTATTTCATACTCGTTGATTGTAATAAATTGATTGAAAATTGTTGGGCAATAAAGCTTATTATTATTAGTGGTTATTCTTGAATTTCTTAATTATATCCACTAACATTGATAAATTGCTCTTATACCTGTACTACAAGCCACATGCTATAACTATAGGACGTTTCAATTGACGGTGTACTTTTATTATATATATACAATTTCAACTCCATCACATTAAGAACCCATTAGAGGGGACATTTACACAAACTTGACTATCCCCCTTCCCTCACATAACAATAGATATGTTTGAAATAAATGAATATATTACAACACATAAAAGAAGCTACGATAAATATAATTTTTAAGAGTATGTATATAATATATAGATAAGACACAATTTTTATTTTAGTTTTATACTGGAACGTGGTTTCATCATTATACTGGACTTTTATTATATTACTCAATTTCAATGCTATCACATTAAGAACCCATTAGTGAGGACATTACACAAGTGGACTCCT
Source organism: Amphimallon solstitiale (assembly GCA_963170755.1). Classification (NCBI taxonomy): domain Eukaryota; kingdom Metazoa; phylum Arthropoda; class Insecta; order Coleoptera; family Scarabaeidae; genus Amphimallon; species Amphimallon solstitiale. The sequence continues at coordinate 91,983,771 of OY720678.1, forward strand.
ATATACCCGCACCTGCTGGAAGGTTAACGTTTAACATTTCACTCATTATAACATTGCTGTGCGCTTTTACTTTTCAAAGTGTGACTCAATAACTTTAATGTCTGCCCACAAATACCATAGCATTTCTGTGGATAGAAAGAAAGGTATGTTTAAATTTGTCAACAAATCAACGGAAGTTTGAAAACCAGTTAAGGGCTCACTACCTTAATTAGTTTCTTCCAAATCCTGACTTTATTTTTTGAAATAGTTAGACAATTATTTTTTCTAATTACTTTAAGAAATAAAAGAAATATCATAGCGTAGTCCTTTTTCCGAAAATATATGTAGAAAAAAAATAAAAATTGAAATTAGACAAATATCCGAAAATTAATGATACGACAATAAGTTAAAAAATATTCTAACCACGTCCTTGAAATAGTTGAAAATATATTTTCTTAATTAAACTTATGATTTGGGAAATAGAATACATTCTGCAAGACTAATTGTTGGAGAAATGTTAAAGTAAAATATGGTACGGTTTCGGCTAGCAGGCGGAGTTTCGCCAGACGAGATTTATCGGTTTTGAAAACTCTAAACAGAGACATAAAGATAAGGGTTTACGATCCCCATTTAGTGGGTGTTTAGAGACCAGATTTTGTGACTGAGTGAGAAAGAAAATAGACATTGTGCGAAAACAAGGAAGATCTTATAAACTAGAAAGTATTCCACTGAGAATGAAACAGTAGTTATAAATTTTAATAAAGTTAAAGTTTTATTTAGAATGCTATCGACGGATTTGCATTTTCAAAATCAGCAATTCTTTTATAAGTGTATTCGTTACGTTTTGTTGATCAGCAATAGAGATTTAAATGTTGCTGACACTTTTATTTTTAAAGTACTAACAGAAATTACTTTGACATCCAAGGATTAGAAATTCACAAAAGAAGATAAGAAGATGTAAGGCAAGATCAAATGGAAATTCCCTCTACATCTAAATGTTATGATATTATTACATTTTGAATATGAGAGTCCTACCGATGAGAGCTTCGACGAAACAAAAATTGAGGTGTGGCCACCACACGACTTCTTATACGTATTTGCGTTTCAAATTATACGAAATTGTTTTAAATTGTTAAAAATAGTTTTATCTTTGAAAAATAAGCCGGATTTTAAGAATTTTTTTATATATAAATTATTCAAAATCCTATTATAATAAATCTCTACAGAATACATACATTGCGAGATATTCGAAAGAAAATGCTACTCGCTAAGAGTAAAAGTGGTACTTCCTGTCGGAATTTTGAAATTTCATTGATACAAAAAATATTCCAAATCCAGCTCTAAATACGTTTGTACTCTTGATAAATATATATAATTTACGACATATTTGCATAAAATCGCTATTCGATAAGAGTAAAAGTGTTACTTCAGGTCCGAATTTTGAATTTTTTTTATACAAAAGGTATTGAAAATTATATTCTAAATACTTTTGTACTCGCAGCGTACCTGCCTAAACAGCATGATTTGCGAAATATTGGCAAAAACTGATTTTCGATAAGAGTAAAAGACCTACTTCTGGCAGGAATTTCAAAAAACTTACATAATAAAATTCTTCTCATATTTAATATTGAGTACATATGAATTCTTTATAAATTTGTTTAAACTAAGTAGTTGGCGAAATATTGGCAAAATTCGATTTTTTCACTGAAGTAAACTACTACTTCCGGTCAGCCGATATTACTGAAAATCTAATCAGATCTCAAGAGGGAAATTGTATTCGTAAATACAAAATTTTGAATTGATAGCTATAGCGGTTTGACCGCTATCGTGGTCACACACAGACACATGCATTTTTTAAAAACCACTTTTTCGGAATCAGAGGACTTCAATACGTGGACATCTGCAAAAATTTCGAGGTCAAAAATTTCACATATACATACTTCAAATTATCACAATACTTCCTTATACTACGTATAAGAAAGTAAAAGGAATTATCCGGTAGATAAATGTCGAGAATTAAAATATACTCAAAATAAAATTTGGTTAAAAAAGTTTTTTGAAATTCCTATCGGAAGTGGGTCTTTTACTCTTTCGAAAATCAGTTTTTTGCCAATATTTCGCAAGTCATGCTGACAGGTACCTTACGGATATAAAGGATTTAACATAAATAAATATGTAAATAAATAAATAAACTCAATTTTCAATACCTTCTGTATAAAAAAAAAATTAAAATTCGTACCGGAAGTAACACTCTTAAGTACTAAGAATAGAATTTTGAATAATTTTTGAATAAAAAAATTCTTAAATTGTATAATTTGAAAAACTCTTATGTATAAGAAGTGTGGCGGCCACACCTCATTATTTTTGTTAATTTTTTATATAATAATTGACATACTAAAAGGACAAGAAATACTTCTTGCAATATATTGGGTGAAGAATAATAATTTTATCTCCTACCTGAAATAGCCTGTATTGTATTCTGTCCCAACATTTTTATGGTTTCAAGTCCACGTGGATTTGAGTGACACATGGCTAGTGTCGATTCAACAAATCAAACGCGCGGTACACTCATAAATCAGAGGGCCTAACGGCTGCAACTTAACATAAATACTCCATCTCATTCGCACCAATTGCGATTAGCACGACGGTCGAAAACGTACGTCGGTGTATACAACAATCGGAGAAATACAGGACGCGCCTTTTTGAAATCGGAGTTTCTACAATCTGGAAACACAGCCTTAATTAGTCTATATAAAAAGTATTTCATTTAATATTCATCGATAACTTTTTACAAAAATTATCATTTGACCATTAAATATCCCTTACTATACAACATAATAATAACATTACAACAACTTCCTTTATACGTTGGCAAACTCCACTCGTACTTATGTATATACACCCTTAAGTTACAAGTGCTTAATTGTATGTAGATATATTGAAACATCCATCGCAGGCAGTCACTAAAACTGTGCTAATATTAATTTAAATTTGGACGTCCCGTGCATTAGCAGCAGTACGCATAAAGTCGAGCGAGGATAAATGTCTTCTGGGCGAACGTAAAGGGATAGGTTAGATCCTTGTTCTGGAACATGCAAAGTGCATTTTAACAGACGGACCCCGGATCAGTTCGGGGTATAAAAGCACAAATATTTGAGTGGCAAACATTACTCTAAGTAATTTGTATTGCAGGAGGATTTGTAAATCGAAAACAGACACTACGTCAATATTATCGCTTGTAAACTGCAATGCGTCTACGGTTTCAACCTATCCCTTACAGTTGTTGTTGTGATGTATATAATGTGTTTTTATATGACGCAAAAAACACGAGATTGATTACGAAAACCTAGAATGAAGAATTTATATTGTAATAATATTGCAATATTGCAAAAATATTATGATATACTGTGTTGTACGTTGGCTTCTCTTCTCGTGCCGACGTTTCGTCCACTATTCTAAGTGACATCTTCAATATTGTTGCTGCTTCTGCAAATTATTTAGTTTTTGTTTTAATGATTAGATTAGATTTTATTTGTTGAACTGTGGATTAAGAAATATATTTTGTTTCATTTTTAATCTTTTGCTTTTAGGCCTAGTTCATATCAAGATTATGCTGAAATGCTTGTACCAGCATTGCATGGCTATTCATGTTTCCTTTTTAAAAGACATTCCTGAAAGTAAAGTACATCCTTTATTAACTAACTTTTATAGAACCATAGATCAAATCATAACCCTGACGAGTTTTACTTTAATTCCATCCAAGAACACAAATTAACATCATTTCGCTAAAGCATTGCTGCTGGGCATTATCGGTTAATAATAAATATGTCAAAGTTAAGTTATCCTTTTATACTTACATATTTATTACATGATAGCTGGCCCGACAGACGTTGTTCGGCCCTTTCCGATGGGTGGCGCGATGATATACAGGGTGACAACTGGGAACCGGACAATTTTGAAATAAATGTTACACAAGTAATTTGCAAGATAATACGATTTTATTAACATCCAAATGAAGTTTACGATGTGTATCAAGTATGGAAAATAATGTCATCAAGATGACTTTTATCGCAGTGCTCGCCCTCTTCAAGAATTCCTCCATAACACGCTCCAACATCGCTCAATAAATAGTCAAGATTTGTTGGCGAATGGCATTCTCCAAGTCGACCAAATTACGAGACTTGTGAGCATATACACGACTCTTCAAACACCCCCACAGAAAGAACTCACAAATTGACATGTCTGGGAACCCTGGAAGCCAAAGCACAAATCCAAAACTTGAAATGAGTTTTCCTGCGAACTTATTGCGGACAACACTCTTTGATGCGTTGGCAGTACGTGCCGTGGCAATATCTTGCTGAAACCACACATTCCTTGGATTTATCTGTCTTTACGTAGTTCTGGCACCATAAGATTTTGGATCATCTTAACGTCGCGGTTAGAATTAATTGTGATGGTACGGCCGGCCTCTTTAAAGAAATAGGGACAATAATGCAATAATGTAGTAGGGCACTATGACTTTTTAAGAGGTCGGTCGTGGATATTTCGTGGATTTTAAGGAGACCAGTACCTAAAGTTTTGTTTTTTAACCGCTCCATCTAAATGAAAATGAGTTCATTAGAAGCTGCAAATCTAAATTATCGTCCAATATAACTGGCATTCTTGTAGCAAAATCTTCTCGAGTTTCAAGATATCTTTCCTTTAATTGCCGAACAATTTCTATTTGTATGGGTGGAATTGTAAATCCCTATTCAAGATTTTTCTATGCGATTCCCGATTTATGTCCAATTCAATTGCTTGGACTTCTCTCACTCGCTCTATATTTTCAGGGGTTCTTACGGTTCTTTGTGAACCTTGTAACTCTTTTTCATTACGCTGTCAGTTGTTCTTAAATTATTCTATTCAGATTCTGTGATTTTCTTTTTTGGCACGAAACCAACATACATTTTGACCCATAAATTTAGAATTTGTTAAAACTTGATTACCGCGCCACCTATCATATCCTAACATAGCTATGAACCATCGTCTCGACAAAATAAATACATTGTGTGAATATTACCTAAATCGATCTTACTTTGGCTGCTGTGCGCTATATTTCATATTGTTCGAATCCGAAAAGCTTTGGCGATTTACGTCCAATAAGTAGTCTACCTCTCTTCTCTAAAATTCTTGATGAAACAATGAATATCAGTTACAAAGTTTTTGGAGAAAAACAGAATTTTACCTGTTTTCCAGTCTGGTTTTCGGACAGATCATAGCTGCACCATTGCTTTACTAAATTTATCTGATAATTTGCTTACGGATATGCAATGTGGCAATGTGGCGATATGGGTTTTGTTGGATACCATTTGAGGTTTAATACCCTAGAACATCAGCTTCATGTGTCGATATTACAATACATTAGATTGTCAGAATCTGTTATAAATATGTTTCCCTTTACTTGAACGATGGGAGGGTGCAATGTATGTCGTTGGATGGGTTGCTCTCTGTGTTCAAGAATGTTACTCGCGAAGTCCCTCAGAGGTTGGGGCCTTTTCGGGCGGATTAAACATGAAGGACCGGCGCCTTTTGCATATGGCTTGTCCCTTCCGCAAGGTTGTTTTATACAAATAGCACACCTAGTTGCATAACAATTTCCTTTCAAATCGACGTTCATTACTTGAATTTGCGGTTTAAAAGAATATTTATACCACCTGTGCACCCGACCACACTATATGAGTGCTCGGACTCATATCAGATTGCGAGGGTGAACTATGCTCTACCCGACAAACTGAAATCCTTGTCTTCAAAAAGCTTCAATATTGCATGTAAAACTATTACTTGGTTAGTTAGTGTGTACTCATCCATTCTATTTACTTTATTTTTAGATGTTTTCTTTAATAATTCTTAATTTAGTTGGCATATTTAATATCACTCACAGAATTGGCATTTATTTTCAGATGTCAAAAAACACTATCAAATTGATTTTTGGGGCGTTTTCATTATTATTATCTACATATACACGTTTTTAATTATTTTTGAGTAACTTACATGTTTTTAAAAACATATTTTTGTTTTGTCCTCAACGATAGTAGACTTCGGAAAGAATGTTAAACTTCTTCAATGTCTCGTTAAAAGAGCATTGTAAACGGTCTAACTAAAAATGGTGTGCTCATTAAGCATATTCCTCTGTAGATTTTAATATGATTTTTAGTTTGTCATTAGAATATATTTCTCTCTCTTTACTGTATAAAGTTTATGTAAAATAAAATTCAATGACAAAAATTTCAAATAAAATATCCGCCTGGCATCAAAAATATACGCATATACAGAAGTTCATCAAAAGTTTTGGTATCGGATACTAGAAAAAGCATCATGACAGTGCTCGGGGTTTACAGGTAGGTAATTAAAAAGAAAAAGATGTAAGCAGACGCAAAGAGACGATTCAAGCTCAAAGAGAGAGAGGGTATCATAAATACTATATTACAATTATGTTTTTTCAAAGTAAAACGAGTAATAACTGAACTTCCCTAAATTTAGTAAATATTAATTCTCCAGTGCGTAATCATAAATTATATACGTATGCAATTTTATATAAGGGCAATGAATTAAAACTGCTTTATGCCATGGTGGCATGCAATAAAATTTGCCTACTCCCCGGCCACAGTCAACCCTTTTAAATGACATACATAAATTACAGGCCGGATACTCCTTGCTTCGCATTCCGAAAGTACATAGTTATATGAAACTATTTTACATTAATTGCATTTTTCAGTCATGCTATAATCAACGACACACATAAATATGTAATTACCTCTTTACGGACTAGCGCAGATGGCAATGGTTTGATTTAGTGTAACTCGTGACTGAATTTTATTCATTTCAATTTTTTATTGATGTACTATATACCAACAGGATGATTATTTCGTAGGGAATTCATGTAATCCATCTGCTGTAACTGATTTTGGCGGAGTATTTAACATGCGGCAAAATTAAAAGAGTCATTTTAAGAGAGAGGTATTTTAAGACCTTTTTGTTCATAATATATTGTTGAAAATACACTATTGTTTAGCTGATAGAGAAGAAATATTTTTCGAAATATGTATGGCATGTTAAGTGTTTTAAGTATAAACTGTTGTGTACTGCACGTTTCTTACTAGATACAAAAAAATAAACAATACTGCGATTGGAAAAACCGAATATAATTCCTATAGTCTATTCCACCCTTGAATCAAAATATTGCTCTTATGAAGATCGCACGCGACGTTGCATAGTTCTAATGTTGGATAGGTATTAGATAAGTTTCATATGGCAGGGTTGGTATTACGTAAATTTCATAACGATAGTAATGGCTGATTGTCACATTGACATTGGTGGTTATGTTCAAATATTCTTCATATTTTTATATTATTCATCATATGTTCTAGACATTTAAATGCATAAAAATACGCAGAAAGAAAAAAGTAGTTTTGTCACTTATTAATAATAAAACAAACGATATTTCATGTAGTTTACTAAAACAGATATATTTAGAATGGAAGAGGTAATAATTATTTTCACACTTCAACTTTAAAAAAATGCAAATGTTTAATATGATATTTACTATGTATCTGAATACCACGAAGAAGAAGACGATTGGCCAACGTTGATGATAAATTGTTTGAGATCATCTTGCAAATTGTCCAGTTTCCACATGTGTTCCCTAACTTCTATAAGGAAATCGTAAGAAGAAATAAAAGCAACAAATGGAAGTCTTTTAGCGCCCATAACAAATCCTTTCTCATTACCAGCATGAATTAGTGCAAATCGTTTTCCTCAAACACTTCAAAAAGAAATACGTGATGCAAGAAAATGCATTTATTCAAACTTTATAGCAACCTCTACAAACAAAACCCAGGCAACCTGGCAAGTAGTCAGGGGTTTCACAGGCAAAAATGCTCAGAGCAGTTTTTGTGTGGGTGACCTACAGAGTGATTTACAAAATGACGAAGCAAAGTTAGCGTATGTCAATGGCCTTTTGATAAAGATAAGTCGCAGATAATGATAATGAACTGCATACTCATCTACTTAACCGCATAGACAAAACCATATTTCTTTTTCCTACAACACCGAACGAAATCTTGGATATTATGCACTCATTAAAGAACACCTGTGCCGTGGGACATGATGGCGTTCCTGTTGAACTGCTAAAATCTTGTGCTTCTGAACTAGCCGAACCTATAAGTTTCCTCATAAATTATACATTAGAAACAGGAAGTTTCCCAGATATGCTTAAATGGTCGACGGTTACCTTAATACATAAGAAGGGCAATAAAAATGACATAGGAAACTACCGACCTATATCGATACTTTCAAACATATCAAAGATATATGAGAAGGTGATTTACAAGAGAATATACAAGTTTGTTGAGAGACACAATATATTACACACAATGCAAAATGGTTTTGTGCTGGGTAGATCCACCATACGAGCTATTTACCAGGCTATGATGGATATCTATGATGGAATAAATGACCATGGATATGCAGTGGGAATCTTCATGGACCTTTCGAAAGCTTTCGACAGCGTAAATTACGGAAAGCTCTACAAGAAACTGCAATTTATGGGTATACGTGGAACGTGTTTGAAATTGATTAAATCCTATCTGACAGGTCGTAAACAAAGAATATCCCCTGTTAATGGAGAAGGCAACATCATCTATTCAGATTGGCGGGACATTGAACGTGGAATATCACTAGGCTCAATACTCGGCCCGCCGTTATTCCTTTTGTATGTTAAGGAACTTCCTACTCTAGTGAAACACAGTACCATACTCTATGCGGATGACACATCCGTAATAATAAAAAATAACGTAGACTTGCAAAGAGATATCCAACTAACTCTGTCCAGTTTTGAAGAATGGTTCAAAACAAACAGTATGTCACTTAATATGCAGAAAACATCAATTGTACTTTTCAGCCATTTTAAACAAACAATAGAAATAACATATAACAACACTATACTTACTGGGATGGAAAAAGCAACTTTCTTACGGTTTGAAGTGGACTCACAGCTTAATTGGAAATCACACGTCTCCTGTTTGGCATCTAAGGTATCATCTTTCAACTATGCTGTACGAGTTGTGTCTCAATACGTTGATGTACACGCCAGCCTATCGGCATATTATGCATACGTTCATTCGAGGCTCCTATATGGCATCATCTTCTGGGGGAACTCGGTGGATGCATCACGAATCTTTGTCCTTCAAAAATCTTGCATACGGAGTATTTTCCGCCTGAAAAGGAACGCTTCATGTAGAGATACATTTAGGAACTTTTCTATACTTACCCTGCCGGGTATATATATTGCACTAGTGGAGGGGATAATATACTTGCAACACATATAATAAATAATATACCCTAATGTACTCAAATCTTGTTATTTGTATTGCTAATAATATCTCCTCTCTTACCTAGTCATTCAAATTTACTCAATTAATCTCAGGTTATAATCTATGATAATGATAATGTATCACTCAGTATATAAAATTTTAAAATCTTGGCACCAAAATTAATATACTCATATGCTATAATAGGTTTCTTTATTTCTTTTATCTATGCCCAAACACTACTCAGTTTTATTCTAAATCAATTTAATTAATTCTTTTTTTTTTTTAATAATAATATTATTTAATGCATTTAGAAATAAAAATTAATCTCCTACTCTTTCAAATATTAATTACGATTCATCACTTCTTTATGGTATGACTTTCCTATAAATGTAGCTAGTTTTTATTTTTAACCGCGCAGTACTAGCATTTCATTTACTTTTATAAAGATGTCGCTTAGGTATTTGCCGTTATACACTGCTACATAAAAATAACAATTTAAATGTTTCTAATAATCTTGTTATACTTAATCTTATAATGAGGAGAATATTGCTGCTAATAAATTATCCCTCTTATAGGATAACAATAGTACGGTATGTATACTTTTCCTCTCACTATCTTCTTTATAATGCTATTTTATTTTTGTTTACTTGTAGGTCATTGACTTATCAGCTTCTATGTCCGTAATGAAAATGTCTAATACAATGTTACTATTTTACCAAATAAAAAGAAGAATTTCGCCACAATACTAGTTTAATGACAACAAATATAAAAATCTTGATTCGAAAATATACATCCAAAATAGTTATACGACATGTACATAGATTGTTAACCTGTCTAATCGCACCTGTACGTTTATTGTTATATGAAGGATGTCAGCAAATGTTATTTATTCAAAAGGTATGTACAAAATTCAATTCAATGTATCTTTTTCAATTTAGCATGCATAAAAACGATGCAATTTTATTAAATATAAATAACCTTCGTCTATAAACTATTAAACAAGTTGAAGGTATGTTATAGTACCAAGGTCATGTCAATTCATTTATATATGTGCATATTCTGTAACTTTTTATGAAAATAGAGATTTAATCTTTTAACAAAACGTATTTCTATACTTGTTTTATACTAGTAATCAATTCTAAATAATATTTATGACTTTTACTCGATATACAATTAAATAAATTCAAATTTTCCTTATTTAAAAATTATACAACCTCTTGTTAATATTTTTCTTCTATCTCTGGTTTGTTTAAATTATGTTTTCTTTTTTTTTTTCCACAGGATCTTACTGGACTCGTTCTGTGCAACTGGTAACTCTCTGGAAACCCTCCTAGCACGACTTCTTGGTGTATCCTCGTTCTCCTTCAGGATCTGGAACTGCTTCGGTTATATCTTACAGGATGTATCTTGTTGTGTCCTCGAAAACTGCGGGATATCTTCTGGATTTAAATGCAGCTGTACTTCTATCTCGACTTGACACTGAACTAGACCTCTTCGGAAATATATATGGGTTATCGGATCCTCTAATTAATTTACCATTTAGTGCAACTGATGGATCCAATATTCCGCTCGGACTTGGTTAATATTTGGTAAGTAATCTTTTGATATTTATTTTCCTTATATAATATCTTCTTTATTCATACAGGATACCAATTAATTAAATTACTATGAAATTATTGAATAATTTTATGCTTCTTTATAATATATTTTGATTCTACCGTCAATAAATATTTTCTATGCTGAAAAGAACACTTTAAGCACCAACTTTCGCGGTTTTAGTGAATTTAAGATATACTTTTCGGAATAAAATCGTGATTTTCCGAAAAGTACACGCGCCTTTCTTGAAAAATATTTTTCAATTTCGTTGTTTGTTTTTCGTCACCAAGACAATATTTTCGTTTTCTAATTTCATCCAATTAAATTCCTTTTCTCACAATTCTTGTTCAAAATGGTATTATAAAACTTTATTGATACGTTTCAGTGCTTTTCAAACTTTAGTAAACCTTCTCTATTAAATCTCTATTAATTTATAATAATGAATTACTAAGACTTTGTACTTCAAAAAATATTGCTAATCAAAATTTTCTGTAAATGTCAATTTTGACAGATCCGCTTATTCAAACTTTACCCGCGAAATTATTTACCAAGTTGTTTCCTTCATACTTCAACAATTAACATTAAATTATTTTACTTTACATTATTGTTAATTAGACAAGTTTTACAAGATTTCAAACTACATTTTTACATAAATTATAATATTTAAATCTCCATTTTCAGATACCAATGAAAATTACTGCCACCAAGAACCTGGTCCACTACAACTCCTTCAAGTACTGTTTTCATAATTGACTGCACACATCTTTATTGTAATAAATAACATTTTAAGTATACACAACTGTTCTTTTTTAGTTTAAATATTTTACTATAACAGTCACAAAGAAAAATTAGTAAAATTAAATAATCCTTCCAACTTGTTCAAAAATATACAGTGCCAAACATCAATATTGTTACTCAGCACATATGCCCCTTTTAAAAAATGTAAATTTTCAACTCGAATCAAAATTTATATTTATTAAACAAAATCTGATAATTAACATGTTTATCAATGTGCTCAAAACAATTATTTTAATCTACTAAATCCTTTAACAGATTTCAAATGAATCTTCTATTATTTGGTAATATCATATAACATTTATTTATAACTATCTGTACATAACAGTGTTTAAATTCTAAATTATTTGTGACACTCATAACTATAAAACTCAACTTTCTTATAAGTCCAAAAGTAATATAAGGCTTTCCTTTATTTTCATTTTAATTATAAAAGTATAAATTTATTTATTTAAATGGATGTCTATGACCTGTATAAGAAATTTTTGTTCCATTATTTATCGTACTATGTATTATAATCTTTCTTAATGTTCCAATACCTTATTAAAATATCTATATTTTTATTAATTGCCATCAAACTTTTTAACATTAATTGCATATATGTTTTTCTGTGTTTCCTTACTCAAACTTCTTATAAAAATATTATCTGTACTAACTTTTACATAAATAGGTGAATAACATATTCTTTTTATCTGTCTATGCCTCAGTTACTTATTTGCCTCTTTTAAAATGATTCACTATGCTTACTAATTATATATTATTTTCATTATATACTGTTCTCATTCGAACAAATTCCCTTTTTACCTATAATTGACATTTTCGTCATTCCCTATACTTTCATTTATGGAAAGTCCATATTTTTTTTTAACTTATCGTTTTTAAAGGCTTACGTTACCTATATAATTCTTTTTTAAGACACTTTTGGTCCTATATTTTATCATTTTGGGTATTTTTCACCCTTTTATACATATTCACTCTATAATAATTCCATATTCTTATGGTACTTTTAATATTTACTATTTATTGTAAGCATTTACTTTCATCTAACATATTTTATTTTTAAGAGGCTCTTCTTAACTTCTTTCTTTTCCATTTCTTCATCACCTAACATGTTTGTTACATCTTGATAATTATTTTCTAACTTTATTCAGTGCTTTACTTATTCTGAAACATTCTTTTTAATTTTATAAGGCTCAAGGTTATTTATCCTCTATACAACTTCTTTATCCATTTCATTCCATTTTAATACTCAGGCAAATCTATTTACTAGTAAGATTACTTATATTACCTTCTCTTATGGTTATTTACAAATTTATATACAATATGGGAATGAGGATATAACTTATTTTTTTCTTTAATTAATCATCATTTTTTTTTTTAATAACTAATAATTGTAACAGACCTATAACTAAACTAATCTAATATAATACCGGAATACTTTATGTACATTCTTTATCTGAAAATCTCTCTATAAATTCAAATTATTTTTCGATAAACATGAACTTGTCTGTATACATGTATATCTGTTTCATCATTATGTCTTTTATTTATTTTAAAGAAAGCGAAATCCAATATGCCCCTTTCTTATCAATTTGTTATCTGTATCTGGTCATGCCCCTATCTTATAATAAGGTATTTATGTCCTCCTAATACTTCATTACTATATAATTATTTATTTTCTAATAAACTCCAGGTCTCTATTTGTCAAAAACTTTTGAAATTTTGAGATCTACATGTTACTTGGATAAGCAGGTATCGTAAGTACCTTCAGAAGACGATCTCCTTTCTTATCTTCTGTCCTGACTAACATTTCCTAGGTATGAATTAGCATGATTCCTCCTTTTACAGTTTAATCTCCCAATATTTTTCTTACTTATGAAGTTGATGTGGATTATGTGTCATAATTATATCGTCGTCAATGATTTGTCGTTTTATATCGTTGTGGATGATTTCTCTTATTAAATCATTGTGGATGATTTGTCGTAACTCAGATTCAGGAAGTGTCGTTACTCACTTACACAATACAATCTCCCAATATTGTGACTTACCTATAATTTCGGAAGATTTAATATAACTCAGATTTAGGAAGTGGCGTTAATCACTTTCACAGTACAGTCTTCCTAATACTGTGTCTTACCTATACTATGACTTATCATTCTACTATATAGTCATGTAACATAGATATGTGATATGTTCCTTTAAAATAACCAGTATCCTCATCAATTAGTTCGTAATTATTCAAACCTATCCTTCGATAAACTGTAAATGGTCCAGAATATGGCCTTATGAGTTTTGCCATAATTTTATTCTTTCTATCTGTTACTCGTAACGCGCGAACTATTACTTTATCATTTATATTATAAATCTTATATTTACGTTGTTTTTCTTTTTTCTTCTGCTCCCATTTAATTTTGCGTTTCAAAAGTTTGTGCTTTATTTGTTCATACCTGTCTCCTATTTCAGCAGTTTCATCATCTTGCCAAGGCCTTTGTGCAGGTTGTCCTGTAAAAATAGTTATTGGACATGCTTCGTGTACAGTACTTGGAGTATTATTCATGACGAATTCGATTTGTTTTAAATATCTTGCCCATTTATGATGGTTGTCTTCCAGTAATATACGTAAATATTTTAATACTTCCTTTATATACCTTTCAGAAGGATTAGCCTGGGGATGCCGTATTGAAATATGATGTGACTTAATATTTCTTTCATCTAAAAATTCATGATATCTTTGATTCATGAAGTATGTTGCATGATCCGATAAAATTGTTCTAGGAGTTCCATATTCTGTTATATACTCTTGTAGAGCTTGTAAAACCGTATCCGTATTGCATTTCTGTGTAGGTATTAATCGCACATGTTTAGAAAAAATGTCACACAGTACCAAAATATTACGATATCTTCTTGTGCTCGGGATTAGATTAGAAATAAAATCAATCGCCACTAATTGTAATCTATCATCCGCTATGATGCTCAAACTAATATTTTGATTAGTATAATTCTTTTCCTTTGCCAAAACGCACGTTTCACATCGTTTAATTTCCCTTTTAATTATCTTCTCGTCATTTTTACAATAATAAGCTTCTCTGTACATAAGCCAACATTTTCTCGCTCCTATATGTGTGTACATCATATGAAGATGTCGAATAATTTCAATTGTATGTTCTTCGTCTGTAACATATACCTCCAAATCGCCTATCTTTTTCAAAATTATCCCTTCTCTTATACTCATACCTTTATATGAACCATTTGACTGTAGATTAATTTTAATTATTTCCAACTCAGGTGACTCTTGAGCTTCCCTAATTCTTTGTAATGAAAAAATACCTTCTAATCCCAATTTCACCAAGTTGATGTGTACATTCGTAGTTTTAGTCTCCCCATACTTTCTACTCAAAATGTCAGCAGCAATCATTTCTTTCCCCGGTCTATATACAATTTCCATGTCATATTGCTGTATTAACAACGTCCAACGATAAATTCGGTTATTATTTAATTTAGTCGTCATAATGTTCAATAAAGCTTTGTGATCCGTCTCCAATTTGAATTTCTTCCCTATTAGGTAATAACGTAACTTGGTCAATGCATATATGACTGCAAGCATCTCGAGTTCTGATATCCCAAATTTCCTTTCGCACGGCTTTAAAGTTCTTGACGCGAAATATATAGGAACCTCGATACCATCTTTCATTTGTATCAATTCAGCCGCAACTGCTACACTTGATGCATCTGTCCTAACGATGAACTCTAAATTAAAATCCGGATGATATAATTTAAGATTTTCTACAAAATTATATTTTAGTTGTACAAAACATTCCTCACACTCATCAGTCCATTTCCATTTCGTTCCTTTCTTCAGTAGATTTAACAACGTACTTGTCTTTTGACTATAATTAGATACAAATTTCCTATAGTAATTCAACAATCCTAAAAAACCTCTCAGCATCTTGAGTTTATTTGGTCTGGGATAATTTTGGATCTCCTCTAATCTTTGTGGATCTAGTAAAATATTCTGTTGGTTTACTACGTAACCCAAATAATTAACTTCTTTTTGGCAAAACTGGCACTTAGACAAGTTTAATTTCATGCCATTGATTTGTAAAGTATTTATAATAATCTCTATATGATTTACATGCGATTCTATATCATCTGAAAATATTATTATATCATCTAAATAATGAAGAGCAAATTTTTCATATTTGTCCAGTATCTTGTGAAGAAATCTTATCAATCCCGCAGGACTACTTTTAATGCCGAAAGGACAGACTTTGAAATGGTAAGTAATTCCATTTACGTTAAATCCACAGTACTTCCTGGAATTCTCGTCCAACCTTATTAACCAAAAAGCATTCTTAAGGTCTAATTTGCTATACCACTTTTTATTTCCACATTTGGTAAGTAGGACATCAATGTTTTGTGGAATTTCGTGCTCAGGCATGATCCTAAGGTTAATTAAGCGCGCGTCAATACAAAGTCGAATAGAATTATCTTTCTTTTTTACTAATACAACAGGACTAATAAAATATGTGTTCGATCTCTCTATGATATCCGCTTCTTCTAACTTTCTTAATTCTTCATTTACACGATCTTGAAAAAAATACGGTATTGGATAATTTTTACATGATAAAGGCGAATCATCATTAATCAATAACCGGTGTTCATAATCTTTGGCAAAAACGACTTCATCATTTATTAATTTGATGTTCTTATCAAGAATTTCTACTAAACTATCTTCAATCCATGGTTCTGGTAATTTTTGTAGCCATATAAAAGTTTGAATGTCAGCTTTATTCCTTATAACTTTAACTTCATGCTTATCTTCAGTTATAACAGTATCTCCATATTCCTCATTTATATCTGTTGATCTGGGTAATTCGAACATTGCCCCTTCCAAATGTTCTTGTGTATCATCATTTTCTGTACGATCTGCTATAATAATATTGTTTACCTCATTCTGAATATCTTCCTTATACTCAATATAGGCGTTTATTTCTTTCATATCCACAACTTTTTCTAATAAAATATCCTTCCCTCCTATCTTAATTTTGTTTTCCTCAAAATCTAAATTCATTCCAAGTATTCTCATATTATCTATTCCTAGTATGCAATCATAAAACAAATTGCCTATTAAATAAAATTGCATAATAAATTTATATCCACTCAAAACGACATCTATGCATAACCTCTTATTGATACATCCCATTTTTCCCTTATTTGCAGACATAACATTCGTATTTTTGACTTTTATTATATATTTAGAATATTCAGGAATTTTCATTATCATATCTTCCTTTATAAGAGAGATTTCTGCACCAGAATCCAACAAAGTTTTAAAATTAACATTTCTAATACTAATTATGCAAAAAGGTAAACTTTCATAGTTATTAATTATATTTCCCATATCTAAATTATTTTGTACATTCCCCATTCCCGTTATATTACTACTTCTACTTATATTACAACTAACTCTATTTATATCAAAATCATCTATTAATGAGAAGTTCCCGGTATCGCATTTTGATATGGATTCAATTTCATCTCCAAAATTGGCGTTTTTTTTTCTTCTATTAGACCAACTTCTATTTCATCTGGAACCTGACTTCCAGTAATCCTCCTATCTGATTTTCTCCAATCTTGAGTGTGTATATTATTTACCTGTCTCGAGTTTCCATAATACCTATTGTTTTGATCTTGGTAATTATTATGCTGAGGTACTTGTCTCGCAGATTGATTTATAAATGGATTATTCCTATTTGCGTTTGGTCTTCCAATACCTCCATTTATGATACCACGATTATTATTCCAATTGTTATTACCATTCCCTTGTGTATTATAGTTCCTATTATAATTATTATTCTGTTGACTATTAAACTGGTAAGGTTGTCTTTGCCCAAAATTGTTATTTTGACTGTTACCAGGTTGATTATTCCTCGGATATGCATTTTGTTGTAAAGATGTATTGTTACGTGCATATTGATTATTCGCACCATTGATATTTGACGAGCGTTGCTGGTTATTCTGAGATTCGTTTCTTCCATTCACTTGTCGAAATTCCCTATATTTCACGCCGTCTGAATAATCATCTAATCGTCTAAGTATGTTGATCAACCCATTCATATCTGTTACATTTTGACAAATAATTGCATGTGTATCAACAGGAATAAAATGTTGCAACAAATGTTGAGATATGGTCTGTTCGTCTAAATGTGAGATGTATCTACAATAATTAAACATTCTTTGTGCATAAGCCTCCCTCGAAGATTTACCTGGCTGATATCTCCCTGTTAACAGCCTCTGATGTGCTCTGCTTTGCTGCGTCTCACTCCAGTAATTGTTTTTAAATAATTCCACAAACTTACTTAAATCACCGCAACTGTCTTCAACCCTTTGAAACCAATCCGCTGCACCATTGTTTAAAGTCGCTCGAATAATATTCATTTGGCTCCTAAAATCCTGTATCTCTTCTATGTATCTTAAGATGTTAGTTAAATATGCCATGGGATGTGTCGTCATTTTATCTCCGCTAAAATGAGTAATATTTTCAATTCTTATACCGTTATTCAATATATGATAAGACGGTGTACAAGTAGCTTGTGGTGTTTTAATATTTTTAGATTTCAACAAAAGTTCTTTCAACTCTAATTTCTGAACCTCGCACTCTTTTAAAACCTCTTCTATTCCAGATTTCTGAACACTCGTAGACATTGTTAATACTCTAATATCTTTCAAACACTTATCCTCAGTATTTTCTATCTTCTTATTTAAATTCTCCGCCAATTTTTCTGTCTTGTCCGTAACATCTTTGCTAACCTGATCAACTTCCTCTCGTATGCGTTTAGCTAACTCCTTATGTATCTCACTATTGTTCTTTTCTAATTGTTTAACGTTTTCTTGTACTACCTTTACTTTACCTTCAACCTCTTGTACTTTATTTGTAATAAGAGTTTTAACTTCAGTATCCTTAATCTTCAGTTTGTCATCCATTTCTTTGCGCATTTTAACTTCCCTATTATCCATTTCTGTAGTAAGTTTTATAACCTTTTCTTCGGTATTTCTTAATAAAGATTCCTTTAATTCTTCAAGATTTCTTTTATTCTCTTCTCTAGTATCCTTACTAGCCTTATCCAATTTACCACTTAATTCTTCCTTCAAATCCACTAAATTCTTCTTATTCTCTTCACTCACCTTGTCAAATTTCCCATTTAATTCTTCCTTTAAATCAATTAAATTCTTTTTACTTTCTTCGTTCGTTTTATCCAATTTATCCAACTTATCACCTAATTCTTTTTTATCCTCATCCCTATTTTTCTTAGCTTCCTCGCTCGTCTTGTCTAATTTACCACTCAATACTTCCATACTCTTTTTATTTTCTTCGTTAATCTTTTTATTATCTTCATTCATCTGTTTTAACATCTGTAAAATTGATCCACAATCTACTACTGGTGTCGACATTTCTATTTTAGAAGTCTCTCCTTGAATTTCCACCTTATCACCTCTATCCTGTGTTTCCCCTGTCTGTTCAATACCTTCCTGAACTTGTAATGTAAGTTCTCCTCCCTCTGGTACATTCACATCCTGACCTACTTCCTCTTCACTGTCACTAGATGATTCAGATCTATTTAATCCAAAGTTACTCTTAGATCTGGTATTCATTTTAAATAACTATAGTACACAATTTCTTATACCTTAATATACTTTAAGCTGATTTAATTACCTTTGTAAAATGTATACTAATGTTACCGCTATTACTATGATTAATAAAATATTTGAAATATATTGTTGCGAGTCTTATTTTAATTTCTTCACGTTAGATACGTCATAAAATGAGCTAAGGAGGGTAATATAAATTACAAACACCTAATCAAAATTAATAAAATAATCAAAATACTATTTGCGAGTCTTATTTTAATTGCCCCACGTTGGGCACGCCATAAAATGCACTAGTGGAGGGGATAATATACTTGCAACACATATAATAAATAATATACCCTAATGTACTCAAATCTTGTTATTTGTATTGCTAATAATATCTCCTCTCTTACCTAGTCATTCAAATTTACTCAATTAATCTCAGGTTATAATCTATGATAATGATAATGTATCACTCAGTATATAAAATTTTAAAATCTTGGCACCAAAATTAATATACTCATATGCTATAATAGGTTTCTTTATTTCTTTTATCTATGCCCAAACACTACTCAGTTTTATTCTAAATCAATTTAATTAATTCTTTTTTTTTTTTAATAATAATATTATTTAATGCATTTAGAAATAAAAATTAATCTCCTACTCTTTCAAATATTAATTACGATTCATCACTTCTTTATGGTATGACTTTCCTATAAATGTAGCTAGTTTTTATTTTTAACCGCGCAGTACTAGCATTTCATTTACTTTTATAAAGATGTCGCTTAGGTATTTGCCGTTATACACTGCTACATAAAAATAACAATTTAAATGTTTCTAATAATCTTGTTATACTTAATCTTATAATGAGGAGAATATTGCTGCTAATAAATTATCCCTCTTATAGGATAACAATAGTACGGTATGTATACTTTTCCTCTCACTATCTTCTTTATAATGCTATTTTATTTTTGTTTACTTGTAGGTCATTGACTTATCAGCTTCTATGTCCGTAATGAAAATGTCTAATACAATGTTACTATTTTACCAAATAAAAAGAAGAATTTCGCCACAATACTAGTTTAATGACAACAAATATAAAAATCTTGATTCGAAAATATACATCCAAAATAGTTATACGACATGTACATAGATTGTTAACCTGTCTAATCGCACCTGTACGTTTATTGTTATATGAAGGATGTCAGCAAATGTTATTTATTCAAAAGGTATGTACAAAATTCAATTCAATGTATCTTTTTCAATTTAGCATGCATAAAAACGATGCAATTTTATTAAATATAAATAACCTTCGTCTATAAACTATTAAACAAGTTGAAGGTATGTTATAGTACCAAGGTCATGTCAATTCATTTATATATGTGCATATTCTGTAACTTTTTATGAAAATAGAGATTTAATCTTTTAACAAAACGTATTTCTATACTTGTTTTATACTAGTAATCAATTCTAAATAATATTTATGACTTTTACTCGATATACAATTAAATAAATTCAAATTTTCCTTATTTAAAAATTATACAACCTCTTGTTAATATTTTTCTTCTATCTCTGGTTTGTTTAAATTATGTTTTCTTTTTTTTTTTCCACAGGATCTTACTGGACTCGTTCTGTGCAACTGGTAACTCTCTGGAAACCCTCCTAGCACGACTTCTTGGTGTATCCTCGTTCTCCTTCAGGATCTGGAACTGCTTCGGTTATATCTTACAGGATGTATCTTGTTGTGTCCTCGAAAACTGCGGGATATCTTCTGGATTTAAATGCAGCTGTACTTCTATCTCGACTTGACACTGAACTAGACCTCTTCGGAAATATATATGGGTTATCGGATCCTCTAATTAATTTACCATTTAGTGCAACTGATGGATCCAATATTCCGCTCGGACTTGGTTAATATTTGGTAAGTAATCTTTTGATATTTATTTTCCTTATATAATATCTTCTTTATTCATACAGGATACCAATTAATTAAATTACTATGAAATTATTGAATAATTTTATGCTTCTTTATAATATATTTTGATTCTACCGTCAATAAATATTTTCTATGCTGAAAAGAACACTTTAAGCACCAACTTTCGCGGTTTTAGTGAATTTAAGATATACTTTTCGGAATAAAATCGTGATTTTCCGAAAAGTACACGCGCCTTTCTTGAAAAATATTTTTCAATTTCGTTGTTTGTTTTTCGTCACCAAGACAATATTTTCGTTTTCTAATTTCATCCAATTAAATTCCTTTTCTCACAATTCTTGTTCAAAATGGTATTATAAAACTTTATTGATACGTTTCAGTGCTTTTCAAACTTTAGTAAACCTTCTCTATTAAATCTCTATTAATTTATAATAATGAATTACTAAGACTTTGTACTTCAAAAAATATTGCTAATCAAAATTTTCTGTAAATGTCAATTTTGACAGATCCGCTTATTCAAACTTTACCCGCGAAATTATTTACCAAGTTGTTTCCTTCATACTTCAACAATTAACATTAAATTATTTTACTTTACATTATTGTTAATTAGACAAGTTTTACAAGATTTCAAACTACATTTTTACATAAATTATAATATTTAAATCTCCATTTTCAGATACCAATGAAAATTACTGCCACCAAGAACCTGGTCCACTACAACTCCTTCAAGTACTGTTTTCATAATTGACTGCACACATCTTTATTGTAATAAATAACATTTTAAGTATACACAACTGTTCTTTTTTAGTTTAAATATTTTACTATAACAGTCACAAAGAAAAATTAGTAAAATTAAATAATCCTTCCAACTTGTTCAAAAATATACAGTGCCAAACATCAATATTGTTACTCAGCACAATATATATATATATGAGTGCGCCTGTTTCGCTAAGGAGAACTATGAACTTCTAATGAATTATAAAATCGAATATAGTTACAACACGCCCGGTCGCAAAAAACTGTCAGCTAGTGTTGCCTCAGACTACTAGGACTTCAGTGTTAAAAGGTGCCACTTCACAAATGATTAAAGTGTACAATCATCTGCCTTTATCTCTTAGAAATTTAACCCCGAAACTTTTTAAGCAGCAGTTCCATCGTATATTATCGGAGAATGTGATTTATACAATCAACGACTTTTATAATTTGAAATTTTAATATGTTTTAAGATATATATTTTTATTGTATTGTTTATATACTTTTTTGTATTTTTATTTGACGTGTTCTACGCATTTTATGCACTACACAGAACTAAATAAATTTATTATTATTATTATTATCAACCTTTTGGTAACGTTACGCTTGTACTTAGGTTTTCTAAAAAGGCTTGCCTTAATGTACTTACGGTAGTAAATACGTCAAGTACATCAGTATTAGCCTAAGCTTTAGAAACAAAATGTCCAATTGAGGACATAATGAATGTAATTACTGAATGGGGGCAATTTTCAACGTTATTGAAGAAAGGAAGAAATCTTACAGCAATAAAGCTACCTAAATTAGCACTCTACAATTCTATTAAACAAGAAAAACTTGAAACTTCTGATTGAACACTATTAGGACAAAATTGGGCTGATGATCATGAACTTGATAATATTGCAGCCAATTTTTGTCAGATAATTATGACCAAAATAGTAAAAATAATAAGACTGAAGCAGAAGAAGAAGACGTACCATGCAACGATAAAGACGAGTTTCATGACTTGTTACAAAAATTACAATAAAGTAATGTTCTATTATTTGTTGTCAACATCCCCATTCCAACATTACTTCTTATTGCGTTTACTTTGTATAGACAAACAAAATGCTATTTGTCCCAGACTGACAAACTACATGTATTTCCGCACATTTTTACTTTTTTTTGGAAAATAATCACAAATCAATTTTTATAATGTAGGCTCGATTATTATGCGATTTTATTTGCTTTTTTAAAAATATTCTTTCTTGCAAAATTTATCCATAGATAACAAGTTCCATGCATAAAAGAGAATTAAATTACGAAGCACTGTTTTTTGAATTTGCAAACAAAAATCAGAATTTATTTATGAACTAGTAGTTAATTTACTTCTAAACACTAAACCTCTTGGCAGTGTGCGCCAAGCACTAAAAAACAGTACTGGTTTTAAAAAGTGGTTGTTAGTACAATATTTTGGACACTGGTGTATGCTTTAAAATTACTCTGAAACAAAGCAAGAATTAATCAAAACAACGAAACGCTAAAAATAAGGTCCAAGAAGTCTATTTGGATTCGAAATTAACGTAAATTTTACCAAGAAAATGTTTTGTCGCATCAGCCGTAATTTTCATCTCAGTGGCTATGTAAACACCCAAAAGTGGAGCATATGGGACTCGAAAAACTCACGCATGTTGTCGTTGTAGTTCTTAGATTGACGGTATTACTGTGCCATTTTTTTCTTAAATGAAATTGACAATAATGTTAAGGTCAACGAAGAGCCCTACAGAGAGATTTACATTTTGGCCAAAAATTCGTAATTTTACTTTGTCAAGAATTGGTTTCAGCACCCTGGTGCTATGTATTACACAAGCTGTTCAGCAATCATTATTCTACGCGGTTTGTTCAATAATCATATAACCAGCTATGTTGGTGATATTTCATGTGTCGCCGCAGAGTTGCGATTTGACAGCTTTGGATTTTCTTTCTGGATACCTTTAAAGATAGACGTTATGATGACAATCCAAATATTTAAGCATAATATTGTTCATGTAATAAAGCTTCAAACTGTTGAAAATATACTGGAAGTAAAAGAAGCAAGCCGATTTAAGAACTACCTCTTTATCCTTGACTTTGGGCCGACGATAAAGTTAACGAAAAGATTCTAGAATCGGTTAATCGAGGAGATTCATCGGAAATAAATGAAATTTAGTATTTATTAATGTTGAAGGGATCATAGATTATAGCAAGAAGTTAGAAAATTGTATGAGTTAATAGTTCTATACCAAATAATAATGAAAATGTAAATGTAAGTATTGCTGGATATGCAAGAGTTGTTTAATAGTTTCAATAATGTAGGAGATAATATTAGTGAAAAGCAGAGAGAAAATATGCAAAAATGCAAAACAATGTGTATGAGGTAGTTCTAGAAGCAAGTAATCTCAAAGCAGCAACATCAAAATCTTATTGTACCGGGTGGTGCAATAGTGTGTCGGCGGAGCTTAGTATGAAAACTAATAACGCTGTAGCAATGAGACATTACGTACGTATGTAGTATGCGACTGTGCATTTTCTAATTTTATCTACAAATATATAGGTTGTTCCAAATTTTCGCAACCACTTGCACCTTTTTTATTTTAAATACATTGCTATACTTTCTAGATATTATAATAATAGCCATACAAATTATCTTTGCAATGATATATAGATATGTGCACTTCAGACTGTTAGTATTGATTTTATTGATAATTTTGTTAAAATCTTGACAGTTGCGGCATCTAACATTTTAAGCTGTAGTCTGAAAATTGGTAGAATACCTCACGTAACTCTTGTGTTACTAATTTATGGACTAACACGTTATTTGTTTTTTGGTTGAACAAAGTGAATAAATATACAGGATGTCAAATATGTGGTGTGTTTATTGGTTATTTTCTCGTTTTTTCTAGACCTAACCTAGAATATTTTTATAAATCAGCATATTCCTTGTAAAATTGCCTTTAAAATGGTACCATAGAAAAGTAGTTATTTCTAGTATTTTCAAGGTTATGTTATAACCCTTTAATGGATATATATACTCATGTTTATAACATGCAAAATGCGGGGCATCTAATAGTTAGTTGGCCATGAAAATAAAACAAAGTAATGTTAATGCTTTATCATTAGTTTTAGAATTACATTTTGAAAATTTTCCATAATAAAACAATCTTAATTTAAAATGTGTTCAAATATATTTCCATTCTACTCTTCACATGCTCTCAACCGTCTCTGTATCGACAGACTTACATTCTGAGCTAACTTATTCTCACTTAATTGAAGAAAAGCGTTTCTTATTCGTTGCTGCATGTTCTCTGTCGTTATAGGAGGTGTTGCGTTAACAATGTTTTTTACAGTTGGCCACAGAAAGAAATCACAAGGTGTGAGATCTGGTGATCGTGGGGGCCAGCTTTTCAAACTTCCTCTCCCAATCCACTTATTGGTGAATACCCTATCTAAATGTGCTCTTGCAGGAGCACCATAATGTACTGGTGGACCATCATATTGATACCACAATCTCCTGTTGACGTTATCTGGAGACCTTCTAATAGCAATAGTAAATTATTTTTTAGGAAATTTGTGTAGATTGCACAATTTAAAGTATTATTAAAAAAGAATGGAACCAATAATAGTGTTTCCTATGATGCCTCCCCATGTGTTAACACTCCATTTTTGTTGATATAAAATGGGCTGAACAAAATGTGGGTTTATAGTGTCATAATAATGGGTATTTTTCTGTTTGTTGTTCCACAATTAGCAAATGTTGCTTCATCTGTGAAAAGCACATGATCTAGGAAAGTTATATCGTGTCGTAACTGTAAAAGTAGCCATTCACAGTAAACTAGTCTCCTTTTAAAGTCTGTTTGTAATAAGCCTTGACGATTTTGAATTTTGTAAAAGCGAAACTTACGTTTTTTTAAAACCCTTTTTACAGCAGTGATTTCTATCCCGTGTTGTTTCGAAATTATCCTTGTAGATACTTGCGGATTTCCGCAATGGACTGGACGACTATCACTTCATTATCTTCTGTAATCATAGTCTTACTTCATTCATGTTCGACGTAATTCACTGAACCCGTTCGAAGAAACCTTATCAACAAATTTTCAAACGTTTAACTATCCGGTCGGGATATTCCATCGCATATGTTCTTGATCTTAAAAATGGATTTCTGTTGGTAGCGCCAGGTGCAAATACCATGTCTATGAGCTCCTCTTCGAAAAATTCATTTTAAAGCAAAACCAGCAACAAACTATTACGGTATGTAAATAAAAAATAATGTCAATAAAACGATATAACTGATTACAAGGTAAAAACAACTACTGACAAACAAACAGAAATTAATAATTCACTAGCCGAACTTAATTTATAACAATAAAACGCAATTACAGCAAATAAAAAATACATAAAACGACTTTTTATGGACTTTTGAAGTAGAGATTTGATGTTTGGTTGCACAGCCATTTTTTTTTTTAAACCAAGGCCAACCAACTATTAGATGCCCCACATATTGCATGTTATAAACATGATTATATGCCATTAAAGGGTTATAACTTTGAAAATACTTGAAATAAGTACTATGTCATTGGTACCATTTTAAAGGCAATTTTACAAGGAATAAACTGACTTATAAAAATATTATAGGTTAGATTAAAAAAAATCGAGAAAATAACCAATAAACACACGACATATTTAACACCCTGTATATTTATTCACTGTGTTCAACCTCAAAACAAATAACATGTTAGTCCATAAATTAGCAACACAAGAGTTACGTAAGGCATTTTACCCATTTTCAGACTATAGCTTAAAATGTTAGATTCTGCAGCTGTCAAGATTTTAACAAAATTATCAATAAAATGAAAACTAACAGTCTGAAGTGCACTTATCTATATATCATTGCAAAGATAGTTTGAATGACTATCATTATAATATCTAGAAAGTATATCAATGTATTTAAAATAAAAGAGTAGAAGGTGGTTGCGAAAATTTGGAACACCTGTATATTTGTAAATAAAATTAAAAAATGCACAGTCGCATACTACATACTGCCGTGATCCTTATTGTTTAAGTATTTTAAAATAGTTAGACAATTAAGTATTAGAATAAGAAAATAATTTTTAGTTGTAAACATAATTGCTAAAACCGAATTATGAGTTGCATATTACTAAGGCGCAACATTATGATGATAGGTATATAGTAATTTGAGATTGAAATAAATTTATATGATAAAAGGTATAGAAATAAGCACAAAAATAAATTCATGTATTCTATATTTATAGAAACGAGGAGCACAAGATGTGTTTTCAGTATACAAAGGCCGAACCAAACTTTTCGCATTGTGTAAGAGTGGCATTAAATATATTGAGAAGTGAACCACTTTTCAAGCTTAATAATGTACTAAAAATAAATAACAGACAGAGAGTGATGATGAAAGATGGAACAGTGAAAAGAGTTAGTCATTTGAATGCTGTAAAATTGAATGAAAAAGGTGAAATTAGACATGCACGACATGAAAACATCTTTCAGAGTGAATAGATGCAGTAAATAAATTTGTAAAAAGATTGTTATCTGTTAGACATTTTATGGTCACATTTAACAATACAATAAATACCTGATACTTATATTTAATAATATTTTTAAAAGGATATATAAAAAAAAGTGTTCTTTATTCGACACGATTTAAATAAAGTAAAGGCTTCAGAAATAGCAGGATAAACCTGGTTTAATCCGGAAAAGCTTCAGAAATAATAGGATAAATCTGGTTTAATCTGAATAAATCTACAAAGAAAAAAATAATGTTAACGTTAACGTAAGGGAAAATTTTATTTCTTTGAAATTATACGATATTGAAAATTTGAAGACAGCAAGAATAATATTTTTATTTAAATCCATGTAATAGATTAAAAGCAATGTGTTTTTCGCACAAGCAAATCAAGAAGAGGATATTGAAAATATAAATAAAATCGAGAAAAAACCTGAGAGACATCCAGAAAAAAATAAAAGAAGAGAAACAACACACAGGAGCCCTCAATACCGCTCGTGTGGGAAACTGGAGAAAACCAGGATCTTGCAATGAGGCTGAGGACCGAAGGGGACATGTTATGTACATGTGTATATGTATATATGTATTTATCTATGTGTATGTACATGTTTTTTTGGAATAAAACGTTTATATCAATATATTTTGTTTGTTTGTTTGTGGTTGGAATAATAAAAAGGACATTTTTCTTTTAACACCCACATGTGGCAAAAGAATTTCTTTACTGTTGTTGTTATTGAATATTGAATTTAATACAAATGTTTTATGAGATTTAATTTTTTTTTATTAACCTTTTCCGATTTAGTTTTAAATAAGAAATGTTGTTGACGAATAACGGAAGGATCACTGCTAGAACCTACAAGAATAATGTGAATGATAACAGGGATTAGGATTAAAATATTTGTTGGAGTAGTTATAATTTAAATGATTATAATCTCTGCATTCATAAATAAATATATATAGTTTTTGTATCATTGGTGCCCAATGTATGGCAATAATACATTTATTTTATTCATATAATTATGCTAGCAGTGCTACTGCAATACGTACGTAATGTCTCATTGCTACAGCGTTATTAGTTTTCATACTAAGCTCCGCCGACACACTATTGCACCACCCGGTATAGTAGGGGGGGGGGTAGTATCAGTATAAAATTTAGAGAAAAACGAGATTGAGGAGAGGTCATGATTCTCAGCTATCTCAAGGTATCAACGTTAGTGATAGGGACGACAGATTAAATTGTTGCAATGAAATGTACTTAGATAATAGTCAAGATATACCATCCTATTAGTGCAAATTCCAAAATAAGGAATATAGCACGTAACCCGTATCACAATCAGTAACAAGTGAAGTTGAAATTGACAACATTGTACCACACGTGCAAAGCTTTGATGAAGCTAAAGGAAACAAAGCCTGTAAATAAATAAAACCTTGTTAACAAACCTAATCATTGTCCTTTGTCTTAGAAATAAGATGATCCTACAACTTTCTTATTGGGAAGGCAAGCTGGTTTTAAAACTTTCTCACTGACTATGCCCTGGCCTAGAAGATCGGGCCAAGGTCACTGATGAGGTTGAATCGGCTTGCATCTATTACTACAAAATTGGGTTTACGGGTTGCACTACTGCCAAGGCAGTCGAAGCAGTCACTTGATTCCTCTTTCTAGGCCACAACGAATAGAAAGGTAAATTCTTTTCAATAAAGCAACAAACTTGGAAAAATGTTGATCGATATTTATTTATTATTATTAGAACTTTAAAAAATAACCAGACGATGGTCCACATATTAAACTACAATATTCTACAAATGATAATTAAAATAAACGTTGCATCGAAATTTCCTTGTAATAATAAATATATTCCCGTTCCAAAGTGTTGCAGACCGACAGGCATTAGACATAATACATATCGCAAATAATGCAGGACAAAAAAAGAGAAAGAGAAAATAAAGGAAATAAAAATGGATATCATTCCAGAATGTATACTTTCGTAAGTTTGAAGGGACAGGCACTCTTCTGCAACAATAATAGCTACATTTAGGTTTTGATGTTAAATTGTATCGATAAGGAAACTCGAAAGGGATTGATGCGCAATGCGATGTCACATGCAGGAGAGAGGAGATTTCCTATTAGATATATGTGTACGTGTGTTGTGTGTGCAAGTGTGTGTGCAAGTGTGTGTGTGTGTGTGTGTGTGTACGGATGGTGGTCTGGACTGCCAACCAACCACCCGATACGTTTACGGAATGCACACACAAAGAATTCTAAAGCTCCAATGACGAACGTTTATATTCCTTACCGTAGAGGCACGCCAACTGTACTGTTTAATGTTTAGATTGAGCGAGGATACAGAATTGATTTATGTTAAAGGTGAAAAGAACTTGGAATAAGCATATCAGAAAAATAAGAAGAGGAAATATTGTTACGTTATTATTCAAGTTTTATAACTCAAAATATATCTGTTTATAAAGCGTCACCTTCTACTATTAAGTTTTATCTACTTCTTAGAATAGATAGACGCTATTTATTACATATATCTAATAGTTTTCTAATAATACACTATTATAGATGTTCTAGTATAGAATAATTATGCAAGGCCAACTGTATTTCGCTATCGTCGTCACATTTTTTTGATTCTGATAATCTCAAAATATCAATCCGTTCGTGGCGCCACCTATCCAAAGCATTATAAACTACTTGGTAATAGTTGAGCGTTTTTAAAATTAGTTGGTGAAAATATTCAATATGATTGGATTATATCAACCCCACGATACACTTATACCGGTAGGCTTACTTGAGCTGTCGAACGACGTCATTGCGAAGCAAGTCAAATTGACAGTTCCCATATCTGCTGTCTGATTTTATCATTGTTCCTAATAAAAAAAAATTGAGCCATCAAGTTTTCATACATCACTCCAACAAGAATTACTGCGATTTTACAATAAATCATGCAGAGATTTAAATTCAGAAGCAGTTCCCATATTCAAAGAAAAAGCAACTTAAAGCAATAAACAATAAATTGAAAATCTTTAGAGAGCAAAAAATAGATGCTTTGCTAAAACTGACAGATGCTCAAAGTACGTTTGGATCAAGCTGTAAAATGTATGAAACATCAACATAGACTAATTTTGATGGTTTAAAGTGTCCGATGCTTACTAATCACCTATGAAAGTAAATTATTTGATACAATACTTTTTCCATGATTATCACATTAAGAGCAACACATTTGTACATCTGCGAACATTCATAAAGTATTTTGAGGTATCGTAGCAACATATATAGTTTTGTTTTTGGTTATTAAGAGTTTCTAATACTATTTCAGGCTGCTTCTCGTTAATATATGGCAAGGATGTAGTTAGAATAGTATTTGGCTTTCAATCTGAACAAACCTGGATAGCTTTTCCTTTAATAGTGTTTAAAAGATTGACTCAAACTGAATTGAAATAAACTTCTTGAACTATCAAAGTTGTATTTATATTAGCCTAAAATTAATATCTTTTACAAACATTTATCTTTAACTTCCATGGTATCTTTCTTAAGGAACATACATATAATACATTATCTGCATTTTATAAATATTTATATTTTGTTCAAATACATAGTGTTTTTTACAAACACAAAAACAACTTGATCAAATCT
The DNA here is from genome assembly GCA_963170755.1 of Amphimallon solstitiale. Lineage (NCBI taxonomy): Eukaryota > Metazoa > Arthropoda > Insecta > Coleoptera > Scarabaeidae > Amphimallon > Amphimallon solstitiale. Next base: position 92,014,988 of record OY720678.1, read on the forward strand.
CTTCATATTAGAAATTCTGCAAGGCAGTAAAAGCATGAAATAAAAGTTATACCGGGTGTTTCGGAATTGCACGGCACTATTGTAGGTACTTGTTCTCCAGCATAAAATAAACAAAAAGTCCATATAAACATATGTCTCAAGTTAATTTATTACTAAGATATTGGAGCATAAAGATATTTATTTAACAGTACAACATCCAAAAGAACTGTTTAAAGTGGCCACCGTTTTGTTGAATGCAGCATTCAACACGACAAATTCATGCTTCTTTAGCACATCGTATAGCATTAGGATGATTCTAGATAGTTGCTGCGGCTTCCACGATGCGATTACTAAACTCTGATGAATCCCGAGGTCCCGATCTAACGCCAATAGATCGGTAGTTTAGTAATCGCATCGTGGAAGCCTCAGCAACTATCAAGGAATATCCTGATACTATACTAAGTGCCAAGGAAGAATGAATTTGTCGTGCTGAATGCTGCATTCAACAAAACAGTGGCTACTTAAAACAGTTCTTTTGGATGTTGTATTGTTATATAAATATATTTATTCTCCAATATCTTAGTAATAAATTAATTTGAGACATATGTTTATATAGACTTTTTTGTTTATTTTATGTTGGAGAACAAGTACCTACATTAGTTCCGTGCAATTCCGAAACACCCTATATTTGGCAATTTTATTTTAACTTAATATTATTACAATACAAAAGCTCTTAAAATTCTGAAATATGTGACTACTATTATTGTCTAATCTAGAATCGATATTCTGATTAATTTATGGCTTGAAGTCAGTGGAATCAGTTTTATGCTCTTGTATTTCAGTGTGTAATTTATAATTATTGTAAATATGTATATTAAACATAACAAACTTCTCTGCAATTGCCCGAGATCCTTCTATTAAAAGTGATGCAGCTGTACATTACCAATATCGAATAGTTCAAATCTATACGATTCACTAAATAGGATTAAGATTCGTGCAAAAGAAAATATTATAATCTTCAAAATATATATTAAATAAAATTCTTTATTTACATTTTGGCAATGATTTTATTCACTAAATGAAACGTTTATTAAAACCTCAATTACAATTAGAATTTATATTTACACAGATCATTAATGCATAACTCTAGCCTCTAGATAGCACACTACAAAAATAAACTCACAGAATAAACTCTTTTGCATTCTGTATTGAAAATGTAATTCAAACACATCCAAAAAAAAGTTAAAACATCTTAAGTAGTTATTATTGCATTTAAAAATACCACTTTGCCTGAGTACTTCAATAATTGCTTATATTATTAAAAACTACTACTAATCGTATAATTTGGATTTCTGGAAATACCGTTTTCAAATGTATTAAATTCTGCCTCTTAGACGCAATTAATGTCACATTTCGTATCGTCTCTTTCTTGGGAAACCTGTAATATTTAATATGACCATCTCTAATTTTTCGATTGTATTTATGACAACCAGGCATTGTAGATATATAAAATTCTGATAGAAAAAATGCCGGGTTTAAGGGAAGCAACTTTGCTAAACGTTATTTGGTAAATCATATTAACAATAAGTCTGAATATATAAACTCTATGGTATTTTAGGACTGATTTAGCAGAATTTTAAGAAGATTTATTATAAATATTTGAACATTGTCCATTTTTGTTCTGCAATTGGACTTGCTCCTGTTATCACCTTGTTATCATCGTAAAGTTGAGAAGTGTCAACAAGAAACTGGTTAGTGTTATAAAGCAAATTTTGGTCTCTCTTGTAATGTGTGCGTAGAAATACTAACAGATTTAGTATAGGCAGCACCGAACTAACTGAATTAGCAAATTGTAATAGTGCCAAAATGGAAAAAAGTACATCAAATATGTACCAAAATACACAGCAAAAACGAGTTTAGTGAATATTACCTTTTTAACCAGTGTTATTTGGATATATTCTACAGCACGTGTCAATTTTCATTAGCCATAGGCGATTAATTCATGCAATACGTGACAACATGGCACCCCACCTTTCCTCTTCAATGCGAGCGCGAGACCGATACAAGCTCAAGTTAGCAGTAGCTGTTGGACTATTGACTAGGGTGTTTGTACTGCGCTCAGAAATAATATTTACGCATTGCAAGGATTTTTCTTTCTCCTTTCAGTAAATGCAGAGAATTATTAAGCTGCGCTCATGCTGCATGTCAAAAACAAAAGCGTAATTCTAATAAAATTAAAAATAAGGTAAATAAAAAAGGATTCTGAAAATAATAATATGCTACTAGATCGCGGCGGCCATTTCATGATGACGGCTTTTATTGCAGACTAGATCGCAACGTGTTCGCAGCTAAACATTTAATGTAGAAGTGGGAAGATCGAAGAAAGTCGTTGTGATGTCCATTGTTGTCGGGATTGGTGACGGATAGTAGGGGTGACACACGTGGCCACATATTATTTGTATACGTATAAATCGCATGTAAACATTGAATCCATATACCTAATGAAAATTGACACATACGGTATATTTCTTTTAATAAGTGGACATGGATATATATGTTATTGTAATAGTTGAGTACAAGAAAGTTATTTTGTCTTAACACGAACATTTAGTTCCAATTCCGTAGAATAAATTGTTCCACATGCTGGGCTAAAAGGAGGTTCAAATGATACTACCGATACCAGAGGTGCTTAATATTTTATGAGGCAAATATTGTGATGTGAAATAGTTAAGGCTTAAAAATCTGCCAATACAGTTGAACGTGTCGACTACGTAGTACCGCAACATCTTCTAAAATCCAAAGAAATCATCTACAAAATCCAAACAAACACTTTACAACGTAATTAAACCCCAATTAGTGTTACCTTTTGAATGTTGTAAACAATTAGAAATTTAAGTAAAATTGTTGTTTTTGAAACTACCCACCAGCTTCATATTCAACAATACATTTTTAATTTTATTTTATTCTATTTCATTATTTTAAAATTATTAATATTAATTATTGTAAAGTTGATGTTTAATGTCTTATTTTAAAGTTTATTTAAATAAAAATTCAGAAATTATTTCTTTTTGGTACTACTAGATAGCGTTACTTCAGGATCAATATTTTGAGATTACCAGAATCAAATTCATCAATATACTTCGAAGTTATGTTACTATTGACAATTTTAGTGATATCAAATACATTTTGACATTCCTTTATTTCCTTTACGATACATAAATATTTTAAATATTCGCATTTGAACAAGTAGATAAATTACTTAGTTATCATATATAATATAAAATTTGTACAGACATCTCAATTTGAGAATACTAAATTTTGCATGACATTTCTCAATGTATACCATACCAGTTAATATAGCCTATTCTCATAACAGTAAAAAGTTTTAAAAAACTCCATTGAATGTATATAAGTAATATTTAATGTTAATTTGACAATGTTATTGCAAATTGACATATAGAACATATTATGTTGTATGAAAATAATCATATAAGGGATTAATTAGATTAGAAACACCAGTTTGTAGAATAGACAATTTAATGAGGTTAGTTTAGTTAGTTCTTTTTATCTATATTTATGATTTATCAATAATTTATATATTTAATTTACATATAGGTATAGTACATAAAATAAATATTTGCTTTATCTATATGAAATTATGATTTTATTTTATAAAACTGAGATGAAAATGTCATTAATTATAAATGCTACAGTAAATTCTTGTTTTAGACTATGTGTTGTAGAAACAAACAATTGTAAATATTTACTCCATAAGAAGAAATATACAAATAAATTAACTAATAGTACTTAACAGTTAATAATGCGTGTCAAATGACTGGATATCTACTTTGCTCCAAAACACCTACAGGTTATCCAGCTCCTTTACTACAATACTACAATAGTCGAACAATATCCCAACAGAACCTTCTTAATTATACAGGCTTTAATTCGTTAGCAATGGATAAAATGATCCGCCTCCGTTGGCTACTTCCAAATATCAATATAGATAATTTTGAAACAAAAATCTTGAATCCAAAAGTAATATGAACGTTCAGTACAATTATCTTCTTTATTCAATAAATAAATATAACACCATCTGGTATTTTTTTCTTATAAAGGTAATTTTTATTCACGTAATATACATATATAGAATATTTATTTATAGAATTATCTTTGTTACATTTTTAGTTTTGATTTCATATTTTACAGCGAACTATTCTGTCTTTTTTTTTTTTTGAGATCCGTGTATGTTATTTTGAAATTTAGAATCTTGATTTTGATTTAGAATTTTGTCTTTACTTGTTTAATTAACTAACTATTTATTTATTCTCCTTTTGGAATATTGCGCGCCATCTGTCTTTGTCACCTTTGGTTGTTCTTATCGGCATATTGTAGATTTCGGTGCAATATTTGAACTTCTTGATTTCATTGATTTATTGTTCGGTTTTTGACTCTAAATTTATTTTAGTAATTTTTAATTATCGTTCGTTGTTTTTACTAATGTTTTTTTTAAATCAGGCAGCAAACCTGCATCTTTTCTAGTAACATAAAACATCACTTACTTTATAAATATATTTACATCTTATTTACTAATTTCTCTTATAGTTTAGAATACACAACCATCTTGTATTACTGAAAACCAGGAATGTAGCCGAAATCTGTGATTATAAAATCTTAATACGAAGTGTAGATAGAATCGTACTTTTTGCGGCTTACTGTTTCATTCTTGCAATTATTCATTACGTCGTGTTCAACAGAACCATATGTTATTTTATTTCTCAAAAAGTAACTGCAATACCTACTACGTAAGTACTAAGTACGAACAGATATAGAAAACGCTAGTTTGTCTTAAAGATTATTTAGTTTTATCACTGTTACAACAATGTAGGTTTACCTTTGCATTCTAATATATAGACAGTATAGTTAACAGAGCGGTATAACCAGACCTAGAAAGACAGCAAAAGCGAACTGTACCGTGAAATAATGTCTAAATTTGCATGACAGGCGAAAGCGTCTATATAACTATGCAGTTAGTTATAATTTAATTCCGATATTACGCTGTCTCTATGTTTAATTTAGCTTATTATATCGTCATGTTTGTTTTACACTCGAGTTTCCGTCATTCACTGATGAGATTTGGGAACGGAGAAGTCTGCTGCTAGAGAGAACAACCGGCAACCGACGTTCATCTTTAAACAAATAGAACCCGAGCGAGTTTGCTTGTTGTATCCTCTCGGAGAGATGCGTCCGATTTTCCTCAGTCTCTCTCTTCCCCGGCGCTCGGTGGAAAATGTTTCCTGCTTTTCCCGCTCGGGTGTTCCTCGTTGTCGCCTACAAGTGCTGTACCGTATTATTTGTGAACTTTTCCCGCTCAGATGCCCCCATTGTTGCTATTGCATTTACCTTGATTGCAGCTCATTGTTGTACGTGTCGCTGGCTTATTAGCTTCGCAAATTAGATATGTACACAGTTAGGGATAATTTTAACAAGGAGAAGTCGAGGCAGTTAATTTACACAGAGGATGGTGCATTAAAAGTAAAAGTTTTTAGTATAATTTAAAAATTATAAGTAATATGACTAATACATACATGTATTTTATGCCTGTACATTATGGCTTAGTGATCGTAACCTCTGTGTGTTAATATACAGGGCCCGGCAATGAAACGGAATGATGTAAAATTGTATTTATTCCTTGATTGACCATGTATAATATAAAATAGAAGAATAACCATATGACGTACAATGGAAAAAAATTTTTAAAACACTACGTTTGCCAAATGTCCTCTATGAAAATTCACTATCACCCGAGTAGAGAGATTGCATTTTCTAAATTTTATCACCTATTAATAGGTGTGCAGCATGACGTACGGCTGATCGGTGTGGATTTCTTAGCACCGCCTATCGTATAACTTTGATGTTGTTATGGGTTCGAACTGTTCTTGCACTCCCACCTCTTTTTTTGGTCGTTGATCCATTTTCCTTGAGGTTGTTAATCCACCTTGTTACCGCGTTTTTCGACGGTACAGGCTGGTTGTGCGGTATATTTGAGTGGGGACGATAAACGCGATGCGTTTGAAAATAACTCTTGTTATTCTGATAAAAGGCCTTCACTGGGAAGCCGCGTTGTTTACCCGGCTCATTATCAACTGAACTGTAGGCTGTGCTCTAAAGTTTACTTCAAATTATCTTGTTTCATTGCCGGACACTGTACAAAAATACCACAAATTTTAAATATTAATTACAAATGCAAATATTCGAATTAATGTTTACGTAATTTTTATATTGTTATTTCATAATTTTCAAATTGATTAAGTTATCTTTCACAAAAAGCTGCCTGTACATGTTTCTAGCATGGAAAATCCCCGATTTGTTGACGTCAGCATTTGTGCATATGAGCGGTATGAGTTAGTTTCCCAAACGCACGTGACTGAAGACTGTTTGTCGCGTTTTTCGGTGTATACGTAGGTCGCCAAGTACCTATATAAATCCGAAAATCTCGCATGAAAATCACTTTTTCACTTTTCTCCCTAAGAATTGACCTTGTCTCCAGCACTCTGGTCAATTCACTCCTTTTCCTATCAATTAGCCTGGTCTCTAGCACGTTGGCTAATTAATGCGCAATCACCTAGGTCTAGTCTCCAGCACTCTGAAATGAAGTTTCCGTTAATCCGCGATTAACCAGGTCGGCTTCCAGCGCCTGATTGTGTTAATTGAAATATTAAAAGTATGATATTTTAATTGGTATAACTTTGAGATTGAGTTTTAAATAAAGTTCTAAATATAATGCACTTGTTTTTGTCGTTTATTGTGTAAATAAATTGATTAAAGAAAGCGACTTACCTGGAACTTAATTCTCCCCGAAGCTAACTGGTTGAATAGTAGATGAGCATTTCCCGCACTAAGAATAAATTCTCTCATCAACTGTTAATTTAAAAAACAAAGATCTAGTGATAACGTCAGCACAGAGGTTAGGAAAAGTTGTGAATGCACACACCGCTACACGAAAAGCCGAAGTGGCAAGTAACCCTTTCTACGGATCAACCATTGTACTATCACAGCATACCAAGAAGCTTAAATTCACTGTCTATTGAGTAGCATTATTAATTAAGTAATTAATAAAATACCTTACCCTAGAAGGAAGTTCATTACAATGTAATTCTAAATAAAACAGTAATAATGATGATATCACTATAGTGTGCCGATTCATAAATTACTCACCGACCTGTTTTTTGTGAAAATTGATTAACATTTTCTTCTGAATGTAATCATATAATATCAGTTTCTTGCAAACGGCAACAGATTCGTCAATGGAGTAATAATATTCATAAATATTTTCAGAAGTACAAGCAAAATATGGAGCACTGTTATTAAAAAAACTATACATCAAAATAATATCATACGAAATTATTTGTAAATATAAAATTTCTATAACATTTTGAACAATTATTTCGTTACGACGCTTAAATTTAAATTTCGAATTTAACCAAGCCGGTGTATTGACGACATTTAATAAGGGGCTTGTCGGGAATTCACAAATGAATTCCAATAATTCCTCTTCTGCACCTCTTTCTTGATATCTTTTATATTTTGTACTCTTCGAATGGCTGTCTTGATTACATCTTGAATTGGTTGGTATAGTGGATCCAGTGGCGTCGCAAGTAGAAAATAGATGCGGATCGTCGCTTCCCGCCACCATTGATTCTTCGGAATTTTCGTGAAATTCTTCAGCTCGTAGATTTCCAATTTCACCAGGTGGGAACCTTTTTCGCCCGGAGATTGAATAGTACAAAATCTGTCGGGGGTATTCCAAGAAATATTTTGTGTTCGTTTGATAGGTAATCCAGTAATTCTGGTACATCGACAGTATCCTCCACTCCAGGAGCAGTCATGCACAACGTGGCTGTGGTCGGTATGCCAGACCCAGATGAAGAGGCCTCCCTTATATTTTTGTAGAATACATCTATTAAAATATCTTTCATTTTGCTCGGAAGTAATGTTTGGCAATACATCATTCCTTCAATAGCTCCGTAAACTTCTCGAATTAAATTTCGGCTTTTTCCGATAATTTTGCTTCTTTCATTTCCTTCATAACTTTCTTCAGCGGTGTTAAGTAATTCTTGCAAATCCGCTTCCCAGTCAGATATTGATCTTGTATGCATCTCGCTATTGTCATCTCGAGCCACATTACTAACACTGCTATTTGAATACTTCTTGAGCCATGTCTATGGGCATTTGTTTCACATTCGACAATTTTGAGTATTGATCCACCAGACTCTCTTGTGGCATCGTCATTTTCTGTCAACTAAATATAAATTATTAAAATATGATTTTAATTAACTAATCGATATTGCGATGAAATTCATCGTTCTCGACGAAATCGTGAAGATTTAAAATATTGTTATGCGTTGTATGTTTGAGTAATATTGGTTTATTCGTAAGTTCAGTGTCTGTTACATCTAATATGCAACAGCGACCGTTCGCCTCATATACAGGGCGCAAACACCATGTACAATGAATGTGCTCCATTCCGTGATTATGGATCGCCCAAAAAGTGACATCGTAATAATTATTGACCATTTTGTTAAATTTAGATACACAAAAACCACAACTTATAGTACCTCGACCTTCAATTATACTACTGATAAATATAAAATTTTTGCAACAAATTTCGTAATTATAATGCATTGAGCGACTTGAGATTTTTTCGAAAAACCAAACTCATCAGGATCTAAATGAAAAATTTCTGGTTCAATATTATTGATAATGGAAGTATATACTTGCGGTTCTGTGTTTGAATGATTGTCTGTTGACGGATCAACTAACACACTAGAAATGTCTTGGAGTGACATGATGTTTGCGTAGCAATGAAGCTAACTTATAAGTGATTGAAATATAGAAAATCTTTGCTTTTATACCCGCCGCAGCCGTAACATTTGTCAGTTGTTCTCGCTAACTTTCGCATTTGTAGAAATTTGAAAACCGAAGGTTTTCTACCCCCAGCTGCTGCCGCGGCGGTAGACGGGGAGGGGGCAGCGGGCAGGGGGGGGGTTAATCGAATCAAATCCACGGCGTCATGATATATGATTCATGATTGCCTCGCCTGCCCACTGCCCCCCCTCTCCCCGCGATATTCAATCCGTTTCGTTTTCGGTGGTGCACGCTGTATGTCTATACTATGTGGCATGTGTCAAAAATATATTTTTGAAATTTGTTTTACTTTTATAAATACTCTCGAAAATAAATACTGTGATCATGTGATCATCATTACAGTTCAAATGTTGTAGTTAAAATATAAGAAATGAAATATTTAGACGGCATTCCAATACAAATAATGACCAATACGTATTCTACGTTAGCAAAATAGTTTTTCGGCTAAACTGTGTATAGAATGACTGATAGCCGAACGCTGGAACCAATGCGATAGAAAACCGTTCCTCAACGTTTCCACTCACTTCTTATATTTATACTCCGGGCCCAGCGCAGCGGTGTGTGCGCGCTCTCAGAGTCATTTATCTTCTTCTTTCGTTGACGGCACCTGCTTCTGTCTCGTTAATTTGCGCGAAATAATCCACGCGGTGAGATGGATGTCCGTAATCTGCAGGTGGAACGGTATCCTTTGTTCGACCTCACCCACTTTCTTATTCCGTTTCTTATGTAATCCTTTGTGATCGTCTCTATTTAAAATGGCTTCATCTGGCGTCCATTGTCAGCCGCCCCGTGCGAACGGTCCTTTTCGTCCCCGTCCTGTCCCTTTTTAAATGACGAGGAACGAGAAAGAACAGGGAACGACGCTGTTTTGGATTCATTAAACAATGTACGTTAGAGACGGAAAAAAGAGATGAAAGAAAAAGGCATTTTTGCAGTTAGGCAGAAAAAAAGGAGGAAATAAAACATCCGCAACAAAAAATAGGTGATATATTTTGATGCGTGTGTACAGTGCGAGTCATTGAAAATGGACCACCCAAGTGACGTTGTAATTAGTATCATTACGCTTTGTCAAATATATTACTATCAGAGTAATATTTAAGGCTGGACATAGTGGTTCGTTCGCAGTAGCTTATAAAAATAAAATGCGATTATAAATAAAATAAATAATTTAAACGGAACTGATTTTTTTCAAGTTTGAGCTTTATTCTACAGGCTGATTCAAATCAAGTGCGCACCAATGCTAACTCCGTTATTATTAATTTTAGAAACTAGGTTAAATTATCAAAGTAGTAGGGGAAGTACGGCTATGGTGGCATCCTGTTTTTATAAATATGCGTAACTATGTTCATTTAAACCGCAATAGATATTTAATCAAGGCAAAATTCAAAGAATAGGAATTAGTTTCATAAATAACCAATCTAAGCTATTCCAAAATGATATATTTCTATAAAATATATATTTTGATTTTATTGCCAAGTGTGCCATCATATACCTATATAATGTATATGATGGTAATGATATCGTAGGTAGGTAGATACTAATTATTTACAATAGATAAAAAAATTTATGCAAGCAGGATTTTCATCATCAGAATCATCTTGAAATTGTGGTACATTTGGAAACAGATTTTCATCAACATCGAATTCTATCCTTTTCTTAATTTCTCTTGCGGATTTTCTCAGTTCTACTGCTTTTTTGGTCTGCTTCCTTGAGTTTTAGTAGTTCAGTAGTGGGTGTTTTATTCAAAACACCTTGCGAATCTGATCTTTTGCGTTTTCTCTGTTTCAGTATTGAATCCATTTGAGGGACTGGTGATAATTCTTGTACAAAATCAGTCGCATTTGAAGAAGTCACAGGAATCTTACTTCAACTGCAGAAGATTCTGATAAGTTTTTCTGACCTAAGCAGAAATTTCCTATCGCATTCATACAACAAACTACTGTGAAATGCTGACATCTTTCAGCAGCAGTTAATGAGACTACTTGATTCTTTCCTTTGCAGGCAAAATTTTTTTCAGAACGAGATTGGACAGTGGACAATCCAGATTAGTCCATGTTAAAAATTTGTTCAGGCGTAAATATGTATTCTTCAATTACTTTTGTCAAATTTTCTAAATATGCTTTGATATTTGGTCTATTGAATGCTTGAGCTCGTACAGGAGAGGTTGCTTCAGGAATTCGGAGGCTTATGGATGGATTTCTCTTTAGAAAGCTGCGAAGCCAGTGCCACCCAGCTAAATCTTTTGTGATATTAAAGGTATGGTTTAGGCTTTTCAGCAAGTTGAAAAGCTAATTTTCTCACATCAGTACACGTTAATCCAAAGATCCTTAGTTCTAACATTTTTATATGGTCAACTATTTACTGTTCCCTTTCTTTATTAAAGATAGGTAATCTACCTCCCAAAAATCCTACATCATTATCTTTTAGCATCTTATTACTATCTGAAATCCTTCGCCGAAGTGTTCTTGTTGGAACATTAAATGTCTTCGAAGCGAGTTTCCATCTCAAATGTTTCGAATTTATAGCATCTATAAGCTTCTCCCATATTATCAGCTGACCATTGCTGGCTTTTGGAAGATTTTTCTTGTTTGTTATTCATGACGTTTATGCTATAACAAATAGAAAATTATAATTTCTATCAACATTAAAACATTAATGTACTTATGAACACCATCTGCACATTGGTATGATGCCATCATAGACATAGTAAACGTATGCCATCATGCCCGTAGTGTAAGACACGTCTTTGTGGGAATGTGTGGCGCGTGTATTGTAACGTAGGAACTAACTACCGGCCTAAATTTGATGTTATAATGTACATTTATATTTAAATCAATACAATTTGTGTGTTTCTACTAGTTGAATCAAAAAAGAAACGTGCTTTAGTAAAACCATAATAAAAATTTTACGTACCTGCCAAGTTAAATTTGGGATATTGTACCAGAAATACCCAAGTAATTTAGCTGTAAATACACAGATAAGACGATACAACCATAGCAATCGAGATATCATAGAAAATCGTCATGTGCCATCACAGCCACGGTGCCATCATAGCCGTACATCCCCTAGTGTTTTTAATGTTGTTTAATATGCAGTTCATGAATAAACAATTGATAACGCATTTCCAAGAAACATTAAAATTGTTTATTTTTTGAATATCGTCTTAAAACGGATAATAAAGAAGTTATACAAATTAAGTGCGCACCATTGCATTCTCCCTTATTATTAATTCTGAGCTTGTTCTGCAATTCGTGTACGGTATTGTGCTGCGTTTTATACCCCCTATTTTTTAAATATCCCCGTGCTGGCCAGCAAATGTGATCATTGGTACCAATCCATTTATTGGCAAAGGTGGCGTTGTGATAGTTTTGTACTAGGTGACAGTTGTGTGCGGAACACCGTCCTGTTCAAAGTATAAAATTTGGCGCATCATATAATTGGCGTTGTCAAGGAAATCTGCCAATCGTTTCGAAGTAATTCCAGATATATTTCTCCTGGCTAAGTCTCCAGGTAGTAATGTTTGTGAGGTTCGGAACGTATATGGGATGTACTTATGCTTTTTCAAAATTCTTTGGATTTATGAATAACATAAACCCAATTCTATCGTAGCCTCCCTAATACAAAATTTACGATGAGTTTCAAAATATGCTAACACCGTAATTTCTACTTCTTCATTGAGAATAATATCTTTCTTAGCTCTTTTCTTTTTAAATAAGCAATCATGTTTTATAAACTGACTGTATAGTTTTCGAAAATAACGTGAGTCTGGCTGCTGGCGTAAAGGATATCGTTCAGCATAATGTACGCTAGTCTCTTTTTAAATTTTTACTGGACACGATATATTCTTCCAACATATCGCATTTTTCCAAATGAGAAAACGCCATAGTCAGATATCTAAAACTAAACAACGTAAATGTGAAAAAATACATGCGAAAGATATATACTCAGTACGTTGTTGACAGTGTTAAATAGCATACTGTTTTTCTTTTGTTGGTTTAAAGTGAAAGAAGTCTACTATTCATTTTATAGGGCAGATAAAAACATCACCACTACATCAACAGCAATCCACAATAACTCCTTTATTATCGTTCATTCATAAACTGCATATTAGTCAGCATAAAAAATACGCTTCTATTTTAACCTACTCTCTAGAATTAATAATAAAGGGGATAGCATGGTGCGCACTTAATTTGTATAACTTCTTTATTATCCGTTTTAAGACAATAGTGCATAAAAACTTTCATATCACAAATTAAATTATTAATCAATATTTTTGAAAATATATATAGGGTCTATTTAAAAAATAAAAATTTTCAATGTTTCCCGGAAATACGATATTTAATTGTTTATTCCTGAACATGCAGTAATCACATTAAAAACACTACTACTTTGCTAATTTAGCCTACTCTTTAGAATTAATAACAACGGAGTTAGCAATGGTGCGCACTTAATTTAAATTAAGTTGTATATTATTTACAAAAAAAAATTATTTTCTACATAATCTCCCGACACTTTCGTCGTAGAAAGTTTACGCTTGCGCATGTAGCTATTGGAGCACAAACTCCTCTACTGCTTGGTCATTGTTGAAACGCCGACCTCCAAGTACTTCTTTCAAGAGACCAAACAGATGAAAAACACAAGGCGACAAGTCTGGACTGTAGCGAGGATACTCCAATGCTACCCCCCCCCCAGACTGTCTAATTATTGCCTTGTGACGTTTGCTGAATGAGGCCTGGCATTATCATAAAAAATAATTAAACTTTTGACAGATTCTTCTTCCTTTTCTGTCGAAAAGACAGCTCTGCGGCACCCAGAAGCTCGCAATAATATTCCGCGTTAATAGTGCGTCGATCATGGAAAACATCCACGTGACCAACGCAAAGCCGATAAAAAAAACAGTTGCCATAACTTCTCCAACTGATAACCTAGTCTTCGCTTTCACCGGAGCTCTTTCTCCATTCCATACAATTCTGCTTTGACTCGGGTGTGTAATGAAGCACCAAAGTTTAGTCGCACGTTACGATGCGGTTCAATACCGCCTCCCCACTTGCCGGAGTCAACTGTCACGATGGGCCGATCACTCCCGTAACTAATACCAAGGTCCTCGGCCATATTCCAGAGCGTTATACGTCTATCGTCCTGCACGAGATGTCGAACCGCCTCGATATTGGCTTTTCGTTGTCTTCTTCTCATCGTTTTCACACCCATCAGAAAATTCCTTGTACCATGCAAAAAAAAACAGGTTCGTGACAAGGTCTTGTCGCCGAACTGTGCTTGTAGTATCAGCAAAATTTTTGTTGGTATCACACCCTTCTTAGCCAAAAACTTGATAATTATCCATTGCTCCACAGGAACATGCACTCATTGCTCACTTGTGGTTTCTGTAGTACTAAGTTGAGAGAATTAAAGTCGTTTCTATCCCCTGCCTAAACTATCACCTTAGCTGAAAATCAACCCATCCCAGCTCAGTGACTTGTGTTGAATTCAAAAGAATCAGTCCCCTTTAAATTTGGTATAACTTTATATTGAACTCCTACGGCTAGTTAAAAATATATTCGTATATTATAAAAATGAAATTTCTACGTCTAATGAAATAATTTTCCCGAATTTAAGAAAGTCCTTTCTAGCATTGTCACACTCCCAGTTTTCACTTAAATACGATATTCTATGTTTATTAAAAACTGTCCATAATTTAACATTTGTCTTAATTTCTACATTATCTGATAGATTTACTAATATGGAGGTCTCATTTGTGAAAGCTTGCTGTTTTCTAAATTAGAGATGGCCTCTAAAACAATGGCATAATTTTTGTAAATTTGTTGTGTTTGTGTTTGGATTTCAGTATCCTAAAATAGCTGTTGTCTTAATAAAATTACCTTAGCTTTTTATGAATTAATTTTTTTAAGATTTAATAATGTGAAGTGTTTTTCGCTTTCTATTTCTGCTTGAAACCATGTTATCAGTCACGGTAGTACCGGCTGTGGTGGTAGAGGAATGCCCTAACAATATTTTTAAATTCACCACAGCGTTTTGAGATTTAATAGAAACTTTTATCGCGGAAGCTATCAAAATAACCTCCAGCCAAAGAAGGGATGGGAAGAACATCTTTGGTATAACGTGAAGCCAAGAGGCGCAATTTACATTCGCAATTAGCTGGTCATTACATGCGTATTTGTTTGCCATATATTTTGTATTTTATTCTTAACCAGCTGGCCCGGCATACGTTGGTTGTTCTGCCCTTTCCGGTAGGTGGCGCGATGATCTATATATACACGTTTGGTCTACGATTATCTTGCATGCGGCTTCCCGTACATAACACGAAAGGAGTTGCCAAACCGTACCTACCTAACAGATATACATTTGAGAGCCGACAAGTAGACCTTCAGCGAAACCAAATTGAATTCAATCATAAAAATAATAAATCTGAAGGAATTCTTATAATATTATAATATTAACTGCATTATATAGGAATCTTATTATCGTAATTATCGTATCGGCCTGTCGTCTAGCATCGAACAGTACTTGCCCACATGTGTATAAATATTGGCAACAACGTTCGTTTAATACATGGACTTTTAGCTCGCATGCAAGGTAAAAACAGACCGAACCTGTATAATATATAATAACTCGGTCACAACCACAAGTATGCCGTTACTATCGTCTCAGTTATGACCGAGAGTGCATACAAAATTATGATTTTTGTAGTTTGTTCAAATTTCCCGACTTTGTAATTGTTTCAATTTTTTTCTTGAAAACTTTTCCAGAACCATAACAAAATAAAAAAGAATTACGCATATCCATCTTTCGAATCGTGGGTTATGGTCTTGAGTTCATACAAAAATCCTATAGAAAAGGGCACTTTCAATTTTTCCCGAATTTTCCAATTTTCTCAGCCTAAAATCTTTATTCGCACTATTACAATCATTTTTAAGGAAAAATTAACCAAGTCGGTCCAGCCGTTCTGAACCCTTACCCCCTTACTAACGAAGAGCACTTCATTTTTATCTATATAGATTTCAAAATAGAGGTATTATTACATCAATGGACATCAACCTGATCATGTTATTTTGTCGCTTCCGTAAATAGTGATCGTCGACATTTTAGCTTATACAATGTTACACTAGCTAAATTTGTCAATCTCTTCGCTCTTGAATCCGCCTCCTTCGCAACCGCTTACATCTTTATTACTATTTCTGTAAAACGCAAAAAAATTTGGTTTTCTAAATTTTTGGCACACCTTCTATAAACGCATATTTTTTTCAACGAACTGGTGTCACGAGGACAGGTGGAACGACAATTTGCTTATGCATCTTTACGTCAGTCTGACTTTTCATTGTTGAAATATAAAGTTTAGGCTCTATTTAGTGTAAAACTTAGACTTGACACTTAAAGATTCACACAGACTGACGTGGAAATATATATGTCAACTATTTGCTTACATACATTGCAAAAAGATCACTCTATAATTCCTAATTGCTGGATCATTTTGCGATTCTTGTTAAATATTTTAAAAAAATAACACAAAAAGGGAGATTTCATGATTAAAACGCAACTAGAATAATAATTGAATCGATCGAAATAACTAATTAATGTGTCATAACTAAGTAGTTATTAATTTTACGGTACTTGTCTATTTGAACTTTTAGATTTCAAATTTGTTTCTAATTTCATCAATTTGCTAAAATGACTCATAACGAAATACATTAATAAATTTACCGTTTATACTTTGTAATAGTATTGTAAAATTATGATTAAACTTGTTTACAACTTTATCCAAATCGTTAGTAGCAGTTGATTTTCGTGTAATTTGTCTATGAGAAATTTATGTTTTAATATGCTGAAACCTTTAATTGAACGCCTGGATGTTTATCCCTGTTCCTCCTGCATTATTAAACAATATCTCACGCTACCGGGGCTACTACACGTTCCACTACACGTACATCTACTGTGAAACTCTCCGTTCGGAGACGAAAACGAGGAAACCGTAGACATCGTCTGTACGGGTCCGTTAGTGCTAATCGAGCGAGCATCTGGCGCTTACCTTTTATGGAATCTAATTTCCTTCTTCCGCCTTGATAGTCTGTTATTGCGAATGTAAAATAATACCGCAATGATTGTAGGACATTTCGACTGTACGTGATAATTGTGTGGAGGGGGGCGAGGACGAAGTCCACGGCATGAATGTAACATCCTAGATGGTGTTAATGTTGACTGCTGTTGCAGTAATTGCGTAGAAAGATGATTGTCACGGAATCTTTTCTATTATTTTCGTGAAGTTTTAGTTGGCGTTAATATCGTGAAGAAATCGATATTTATTCGTGGACTTACGTTAAAATGGAAATTGCTTTCAATAATGACACTCTAAAATTTCAAATTGGATGAGACCAATTTGTAAACTGTAAAAGTTTAAGACAGCCATGTAATGTAAGTATCATTTAGATAGAAGCAGTGTCAGCACATAAATAAATGCACCGTTGAGTTTATACTTTAACCCAGATATGCACAACACTTTTTTTCTAAATTTTTTTAACAGTACTATATCATTTAACGTGGATAAAATTTGAAAACACTTGATTTGGTTTCACTCAATTTATTAGAATATTTCTAACAATTGTTTCGGTATATTCTACCATTCTCAAATCATCAAAAAGATATTACACTGGACAAGATATATAGATGACATCTTTTGTATATTTTTACCCTCTCACAATAATCACCTGACAGGCTATTGTCCATGGAGACTGTGGTGGATAAGTCCTATCAGACGGGTACCACTACGTTAAATAAAATCACGTACTTATTAAACTGAGACAGTACAGTTACTTAACAAACCGATATAAATTCGATTTGTCGAAAATTCAAAAGTGGTTTTACCCAAATATATTTAATTTCCTGATATTAATGCGAAATTAAAAACTAAACTCAATTAATTTATTCAACTCTGATTACCTAATGATATATTGATGAGATTAATGATTTGATTATTACAATGGGCAATAATATACATGTCAAATGGGTAGAGCTGAATTGATGTTCGCCAATAATTCAGGCGTAATTGAACGACACTCAGTTGAAATGCGCTCTCTCAAATGATCTTTGTTTCTAATATTGACTGTGTACACTTTGGAATTTACATAACCCCACGCAGCAGTATCCATAGGGTTTAAGTCCGGAGATGGTCGGACCCACTCCATTCGTCCTCTACGACCAATCCACTGGGGAAAATTTTCATCTAGCGAATCACGAACGTGTGAACCATAGTGTGGGGGTGCACCATCCTGCTTGAATCATTCTGGTTTTCCCAAACCCTGAAAATCCAAATCAAGAAGCAGTTCTTCTCCGAGCATTGTAAGATAATTTTCACTGTTAACTGTGCCGTCAAAGAAAAAGGAACATATAATCCGGTCTTCCACAAGCCACACCAAACCATGATGCGACCAGCTCCTTGCACCTTACTGTCGTTGTACCAGGATTATTGTCAGACCAATAACGCAGGTATGTCGGTTGATCTCACCACTTACATAAAAATTAGCTTCGTCCAAAATCATAACCTATGGGTCTTCCTCCAACTTTGTCAGAAACCAATAGCACATTTCCATACGGCGATCAGGAACGTCTTCTAACAAGTGATGTAACAATTGTAACTTATACGAATGAAACATGTTCTTTTGCAAAATATCCCATACTGTGCTTCCAGGAATGCCTAGTTCCAATCTGGTACGCCGGATTGATTTTTTTGGGACTTATAATAACCTTTGCCAAAACTCCTTCCACAACCGCTTCTGAAGTGCTCGGACGGCCACTTTTTTTATCATCAGCTACACTACCTTTGCCAAAACTCCTTCCACAACCGCTTCTGAAGTGCTCAAACGGCCACTACTTTTAACATCAGCTACACTACTTGTAGCTTTGAACTTTACTACCAATCTGCCAACCATTGCGTTGTGTGCGACACCGGTTCTCGTTCACGATGCCTCCTACTAAATTTATCTGCAACTCTTCTGTTAGAGATTCCTTTTCTTCCATAGAGAAGAATAATCTCTACCCGCTCTTCAGTGGCCAACATTTTTCAGCCCTGAAAGAAAAGAATTAGTGAAATCTCAATGATTCGGGACTTTTCAGACACTCTGTAGAATACTTCCATTATGACAACATACAATGGGAATTAGTAGTATATTTGCGTTTACTAAGAAGACTATCAACTTCCAATCAATAACTTAATGATCAAAAACTCCGATCGGAATTAGACGATACCATCAGAGTAGTAACGCTATTTCATTTACGCTGCGCCGTATGGCGACGAGATAGTTTAGATCGTCAAAAAGAACACTAGAGTGCGCTGACGTTCCGTCTGCGCCATCGAAATATAATTATACACTCCAAACGAGACCAACAGGTCGGATTAACGCAATATAACGCGCTTTTCCTGCAAAACGCTAATTTTATTAAACGCTCCCGGAATATTGACATTTTAATGAAAATTTAATTCGCCTTGCAGGGGAAAAATCAAGCTTAGTTTCGACTCTGGATGCCGTGTGTTGTATGTAAATTGCGCGCGCGGGGACAGCAACATCAAAGCTTTTCGACGCGCGTTAACGTTTTTGATCAAAAACGGTTTAATTGCAGAGTCCACATCGCAGCAGGAGTCGACCTAACAGCACCAGCAGTCGTCGGTGTTTTCAATTTCAAGTTTTTACGAGCGCTCCACTCGCCGGCTCCTCTATCGTACTTCAGCATAAATAAAATACATTCGCAAAAGGTCGAGCCGGTCGTACTTACCGATCCGGGTGGCTAACTTCTGTCTGGCTTGTTTTTCGTTGCCGTTCATTTTCGTCCAGATGGATTGTGATCAGTTAATTTAATTGCATCAAATTTGTTTTGCTCAAAAATGACGCCCAACATATTTTACATAAACTACATACGGAAAGTATATATTCTTTGATGTACAGAGAAGAACTAAACCTAGAAATAGAAAGCATAAGAATACCTATAAGTAAACATTTACGAAAGGGGAAAAACACATGTAGAAAAGTTGCTTTGTGTTTCAATAGTAATTTATAGTAAATTATCCAGTCGCTGAGTTGTTGATATTGTTAACAATGCCTAATCATACAATACGACGCACTTCATCAGCATAAAGGACAACTACATTATTTATGGCATTTGGAATATTATTGATATGAAATATACAGTGTAAGTATAAGCCCTAAGATTGACTCTTGGGGTACAATACAATTTACATCAATATGTAGAGGATACGCGTTATATTGAATTGCACGTCATTGTTGAGATTTACTTTAGTGGTGTTGCAAATGTAACTATCAGTTACTGAAGTATTCGTTACTCGATAAGATCCGATGTAACGAATACTCGCATTTAATGGCTATTAAAGCACTCGAATTCATTGCAATACTCGCCTTCGGCTCGTATTGTAATTTTCATTCTCGTGTCTTAATAGCTATCATTAAATGCTCATTGCATAATATACTATTTTCAAACACACAATGAAAATCAAGATTTAAATACTGTTTACTCTCAATATCAGCTTTTTGTTTTAGGTAAGACTAAAAGACCTACTTAGGGTTGGAAGATTATACTAGTAAATATATAGTTTGTTGTTGAGAGCCTTCGCAGTTTGGCTACTATCATGATGAGACACAGAAAGAGAGAAAGAAAAGAAAGCTGTTTGGAAAAACCATTTTATCGAGGTCAAGGGACTTCAAAATGTGAACAACTGTAAAAATATTGGCATTTCAAGACTTGCCTGACTTTACCAGTAAATTTATAAGTAACAAGTAAAAGCGTTTTCTTTGTACCCTTATTATGGCGTGTTGATTTTAAGAACTTAAGGTAGGTTAAATGATTCTTAATGTTTTTTTCGTAATGCTTGCATTAATATTAGAAAAAATTCTTAACAAACTTAAAGGTCGATGATTTTCAAGACAAATTTTGTTGCCTTCCTTATAAATCGAATAGACTATTGTTAGACCATGCTGAAAAAAAAATCTTTCCATAAAAAACGATGTGTCTAAATTTCCAATTGCACACATAACATCATTTTCTGGATAGGTATATAGCATGAAGATGTTTTCATTAAAGTTTTTAGGTTCATCTTAATTTTCCCATAATCAACTCGATTGCCTGAAGTATTTCGAATTAATTTTGATTGGTGCGGAATTTTAAATCTTAAAAAACTTGTTTGTTTATATGTATTTGCGAAACTGAATCTTTTAGTGTTCATAATGTTAGTAAAAGATGGACATATTGCTGTGTTATCTACTTTTAAATTGACATAAGTAATGGCGATACCTTCACGTATGATTTTAGTATAACAGTAGATACTAGAATTCTTACGTGGATTCGAAGAGCGGTTTACTCCTTGCTTTAGAGCCTTTCTCTTATCTAGTCCTTTATGGTATAGGGTAAGGAAATTAAACACAATATCTATGTTTTAATACTAATAGTAGATATATTCCAAATAACTATAATGATTAACATTAACACATTCTATCAAAATGATTCTTTATAGAATTGTTTTTAGGCGTTATTGTCTATGAAGAAAATATATAAAATTGATATGATTGTGATTTAGTGGATGTTCACTATGTATTTGTTTTTCTTAAAAAGAATTATTATTGAAAATTGAACACACTGCAAGCACTATTTCACCAAAGCAAACAATCGCACGTAGTACTTTTATAATCTAGTGTCTTGCTACTTAAATATTTCGAAATCAGTTTACACTAATTTCTAGGAGCAAACACTTTCACATAGTACTTCTAGGCACTTAGTGTTTACACATCAAAATATCCTCGTATATTCGTGTTCAGTTATTTAAATAAATGTCATGAGATTATACAAATCTTTTATGATGCTCAACAATCCATTTGAGGCAAACATTCGCACATAGTACCTCTATGGTCGATCCAACATCATTGAACATATTTCTAATTAATAATGAATAGGCTAAATATTTAAAACAAAGTGAAAACATTTTAAGATATACTTGTATGTTATAACTCATAAAGATTATTTGTGACACACTTTGTTTGATTATACAATATTTCAATCCTTAATAAAACAGGTAGTGCGTATTGCCCTACTATATATGTTGTTCGGTATCAATAGATATACATTTATGCCGCCGGAGCTTCGTTTTTAATTGGCGTTTTTGCGATCTAAATCAAAGTCGAAATCTTCGTATCCAGTCTTGTTTTTCGCTTTATATATCCTCCAACAAAAGACGACCGGTACTTTCGCGCCCTCTGTCTTGAATTTTGAATTGGCCATACTGCCACATACATGGTTAAATTTCTTTCTTGCTGATTTTAAGTTGCCATTTCTTCTTCATACACTTTGATAGCTATACAGCAATGAAAATCTTCCTTACTTAAGTTTACAAATTTACTTCATCTTATTCCAGGTAAGTGTGTTATTCCTTTTTCTCTTTTAATGTAAACATCTGTTGTATCTGTTTATGAACTCATTACTCTTGTAATTATTTGATAAGTATTTTCCTTCACCATTTACTAATCGTATTCTAATTTTTTGCTTACCAATTTGTCTATTTGGGAATAGCGGAAAAACGTCGCAAATAACTTCTATCTTCCTTTTCAACCCCTTACCAAGAAGGCTTGTTGCAGTTTCCTTTTTTTTATCTCCAAACCAGCCTCTCGTCTCAGGTAAGATTGTTAATTCTAATATGTCACAAACAAATTATTGATGTTTTCTTTTCTTTTTGCAGGTGTTAAACAATACATTATCATCATTGATACCTCAGCGACACAAAGACTCAAATTATGGGAACCAAAGGACACATTTTAACATTTCATTATTGCCTACAAAATGTTTTATTTACGTAACAAATACTCATAAGATAAATATCGTAGTTATATCCTTTTTTATTAACTGTGTTGTTAGAGTCATATTTATGAATTGATAATATTCATACTAACATTCACATTTTCCTTCGACACTATTGCATTTTCTTTAGCATATCTGATTTTATTTTATTCCTTTTCTACACAATAAAGCTTTTTTAAATAAAGTTTATTAATAACCATTAGAATATTGTGTTTACAATATTTTCAATGAAGGAGTTTATTCTTTAGAGTTCTGCAACCCATCTTACCTAAGTAATTAATATAGCTTTTGCTATTTAAACTTAAATAAATATACAATTGAATTATAACGTTTATTCTATAACTAAAGTAATCCTAATACTATTTTCAAAATGTGAGGTTCACATCAATATGTAACTTATGTGAACTTTATTGATTTGATAATGGTTTCTATGTATAAATTCATTGTAAAGATATTCCTAGTTTTTAAATTCGTTTCTAAATGGAGAAATATATTTCTAACTAGCTGAATTATTTTATTTCTATTCCATTTTATTACGCTACGTGCGCAAACATTGTTTGACAGCTGATTGTCAAATTGTAAATCAAGCCAATCGGTTACAAGGTGCGAAAAATTGATAGATAAATAGAAAGACATAACTAGATTTGTTGAACAGATCGCGAAACAACACAAAACTAATGTAATTTTAATTTAGGCGGGAATGGGCTTTCCAGATTTTTTTTAGATATTCCAGATTTTCTTTTAATTGAGTTATTTACATCCCGGGAGCATAACGAAAAAAACACAACAAAAATACGAATATACATCGTTCGAATCGTAAATTATGACCTTGAGTTCATACAAAAATACTATAGAAAAAAGCACCTTCAGTTTTTCCCGAATTTTCCAATTTTTCGGCCAAATTTTCCAATTTTTTTTTTCACTGAAAACTTAATTCGGACTGTTACAAACACTTAAAAACAGCAAATAAGAAGCCAAATCCGTCTAGACGTTTTCAAGTGATCGCTTATCAACGTATAGCATTTCATTTTTATTTATATAGACGAGAGTCCTAAATTTTAATTATTACTTTTGCTTTTAAATGACTCATATATTTATTTATGATTTCAAAGTAGAAATTACTGGAGTTTGAAAGAAATGTTGCGTCGTCAACAGAAGGCTGGCGTCGGATTTCTCTAAAATGTTTTAACAAGTTCTTTCGCGCATTTCCTAGTTTTCTTTTAATTCTCTTGATAGTATTGATTAATATTATTTCTACGCATTCCTATACCTAAATCAAGAAGTATGTATTTTTTTAATATTTAATCATATATAAATGTATTTAATACTGTGAAATTCAACTTATTCATCTTTATATGGAATATTTTACAATATTAATAGTATAAAATTATTTAATTAATTTGGGTCAAGTTTTGTATAAAAATTTTTAACGAATATACATTTAAGGAGCTTGCGTGGCACCTTTACAAATGTTTAGTTTAACGTTTTGTTTTGATAAAACATCTTCCTGTAATTGGGGTTTGCCAATTATACGAATATTTAATGGCCGTGAATTATTATGATGTGCCTCTCTGCATTCGACATAGAGTGGAAAAAATAATAGAAACATGAAAAGTATCGGAACTTGAATTCGGAACAACGGGCTATGGAACGGATGTTAAAGACACAAATAACCCCATTTTTGAAATGATTACTTCACAATTGTTATTCAATACAGCCCTGCTTTAATAAGAAAATGTTTTTCATAAGCAACCTTGATGATTTTGTTTGAAACAAAGTCACTATTGTTTTTATAATTAACATATTTACTTATTATTAATTATCAATTCACTTTCTTAACTGCAATACATTCTAAAACAAAAAGGAATATTACAGATATTAAAAATCTAAGATCACCATTAATATTATTTATACCCAAAAATTATTTCTCGGATCAAACATAGCTTTCCCTTATCGTCTACGAATTTATTCAGAAGTACGTATCTAAAAAAGTTACCCATTTCTGTCGGTAACTTTGACACGCATTGTAGTGTTTAGAAAAACCCTCCCGTCGAGTGTTATTGCCGAATTCTCCGAATATATGGTAAGAATAATGAATGAACGTGAACAGGTCGCCACGATCCACCTTTCGAAACGTTGAATGGTCCGGAAACCGCAGATTGGTGAAAATTACAAGGAAACCCGGAAAGATGGGAACCGTACGGTTCATACGTCAAAGTCAGCAAGTTCAAAAGAGACAAGCGCGCACAGAATTTATAGAACGAACACCAGATCCGGCCTCTATTATCTTCCTATTCCATTTATCTCATATATAGTTGGCTTTGATATTTACGTATTTAATACAATATTAAACAAACATATAAATCGTGTTTATCTTTGTAGGAATGTTAGGTAAATCGAAGAAAAACTATTTATAACTATGAGGAAAATTGTTATTTAGTTTGTTTAGATGCTTCAGTTTATACAGTTAGTTAATAATAAATTAATAATAAATGATATGAAAATAATGATAAAGTTAAAACAAAACATCGCCTGTTGAGTATAATATATACCGTAATTCGAAAAATTCTGTAGATTTAGTTCCATTTTTCTTCTGCAGACATGGTCTTATCATAAAGTACCAATTTAACTGCAGAAGTAGTGATTTTTTGGACTCATTACTAATGCCGTTAATTTAATGTGAAAATATATTATTATTGTTTCGGCGAGACATGAACGCGTTTCGATCTCGTTGGGTCAAAATGCGTTCATAAACAAATATTTATCTTTGACTGAGAAATGCGCCAAAACTGCGTTGTTTTCTTTTTCATTGGTCGTAAATTTTTATTCCAACGCACCTCTTTTTTCCTTTTAGGAAACAACTAAAAAATGCTACGAACCAATCCTGTGATTCAAAATATCAAAACCTACTTTATACAGAGCAGTCAGAGCAGCAGGACTTATGTGGACGGCAGCATTGTCTAAGGAGTTATTATAGAAAAAAGGGAAAATGACTGCCTTTAACCACTCCAGGATTGAAGTGTAGTGTTACCCTGTTATGGGAACACCTTTATCTTTGTGATCAGTCAACGGAATTCCTTCTGAGTTCTAAAAAACAGCAGCTAGGAGTTCTCCGGCCGATTACGACACCTTAAACTGCTTGGGTGGTGGTGTGCCATTTTTATTTCATTGCATAGAGTCTTTCTTAGACTCGGCTTCATAATGATGAACACAAATTTCATCACCAGTAGCAATTCGACTCAATGCACCATCCCTGCCTTTATTACAGAAGTTCAAAAACGCACGGGAACATACTCACGCTTTGTTGTTTATGCGACGGCCTGCGCATCCTCGGCACCCATCTTGCGCTGATGACAGTCTTGCCAAGATATTTATAAAGAATTTTACAAATGATAGTCCAATTATTCCTACGAGTTGACTCTTCTTTATCCGAGAAACTTACATTATTACATTTTCGACTCTTTTAACAAGTTTTGGAATGGCCACTTCGATCTGCCCCGGCCGTGGGTATCTTCAAGTGATTCTCAATCCTGCTTAAAGCTAATGTGCCACTTAAAGTCTATTTCCGGCCAAGAATCCCCATAAACCAATGACATCTCTTCCAGTATGGTATGAACAAGTGTTTCTTGTTTTGTAAGGAACTTGATAACAGCGCAATACTCGATTTTCTCAAATTTCGCACCTTTTTCCCGAATACTGACACGATTATGTTATAACTTTTTATTTATACTAATAATGAGTTGAAAGAGCTGTTTCATTAACACCTAACCCCTCTATTCCGCGAAATCAAACCGCCTAAAACACATGAAACCAGAGTACAGGTTTATACATGTGTAAAATAGTTTAAAAGTCAGTTTGGCACGAGTGTATATTTCTTTTCAAAATTCGAACTAGAAGTAATACTTACATACACACTTTCTCTCACATTTTTTT
This sequence comes from Amphimallon solstitiale, assembly GCA_963170755.1. Taxonomy (NCBI): domain Eukaryota; kingdom Metazoa; phylum Arthropoda; class Insecta; order Coleoptera; family Scarabaeidae; genus Amphimallon; species Amphimallon solstitiale. The sequence goes on from OY720678.1 coordinate 92,041,691, forward strand.
TGCAAATATCTTTTAAATTATGCGTTCTACAAAAATTAATTTAGTCAAGGCATTTAAAGCGCGAAATGATACTCCAAAAAAAGTAATACGCTTTTCATTTTAGGAGAATTATGAAGAAACTAGGTATTTTTTAAAACAAGTTTGCTTAAATACAAAGGGTTTGAATTACAATTTCCCTGCATTCCACCTATATGACACTGTAATGTTATGTATATGAATTTCTGCAAATGAATTCCTCTACCTCAGAAAACGAGTTTAACTCCTCATTCTTAAATATAGATGCAACTAGTCATAGTGACATATTTATTTACACAGGTCATTGAGCATTGTAATGAATCTACAAATATAATAAAGAGACGTGCGCTAATTTATGAAGTTGCAAAGATCGACGTACAAACAAGTATTTTATTAGCGAATCATAGAACACCCTAAAAATACACCCATTACGGATACTGTCAGCCTCCCAGTTTTATTTGTTACTATATTCACATAGACTTTAAGGTATATCTAAGCAACTATAATCGACAAAAGAAACCTTCATTGTAAGGCATGTATGTTTACAATCAGATGCTAGTTAATTTGATATAAAATAAATTGGTGCTGATACCAATTTATTTTATACGTATTGCTGTGACTCTTGCAAATTAAGAGTTATGTAAATTTATTTAAATTATTTAAATAATTAAATTAGGGCAGAATCAAGCATATATCCTAATGCTAGGCCTTATGCTAGACCAGGATCTTATAGTTTCTGCAGAAAAGTAGGTTAAGCAATTTCACACTTCATTAGCTCAGTATATGGTTACACTAATGATACTTTCTCTCAGGGGCATAAAATAAATGAAAATACAGAAATATCTTATAACATAATTTATTAAGATATTAAATTAAAGCAAAACAGATCTATTTACAAACAAAAGAGAATTTATGCATAAAAATCAAACTTTTGCATGTTATGATAATATGATAATAAGAAAAAACTAATACTGTAGTTATTTATAATCAAAACAATAATATCAATTAAATTAGAAGATAGTCTGCTAAACACATTTGTTACATACTTATACATGAATATTTAAGTTAAAACAACAAATCAAAGTTTTGCTAAATGTCGTGACTTATACTGGATAATAAATAAATAAAATATGAATTCCCACGGTCCAAATAATATACATATTAACACATGGACTTTGTTTTACAGTACATCTTTCGACTCGTTGCACACATCCCTAACGTACACAACTACGTGTCCAGCCTTAATGCAATATATGTATTCAATTATTATTACGTGCTTATATTGTGTTTAAAGATATTGACTCTGTTCTGATTAATACTGCTCAGCGCCTTTTTTCGCTCCCAAACAATACCACCAAAACCAATTCGTGTTTCTAGAATTGATCAAGACTCCATACTATGAAATAATCACTTACTTAATTAATTGTACACATCCCTGACCGATTACCCAACACGTCAAATCTTAATACACAAGCACAATAATAAAAAAAAATTAATGGTGAAAGTATATTCATAAATAAAATAAAAGAAAAATCACCAACCTCGTTTAAACTCCAGCATAAACCACCACATACATTTGTGTTCAACACTATATACAAAACAAACAAAAATGTACATTTATTATTATACAATTAAACTACCTTAATTCTTCATACAACTGTTCAAATTCATCCATGTTACGCATTTATATAAATAAACTTTTACACAATAAAAATATTCTAAAAAAAAAAACTTTCAACAAACTTAATACTTTTGACATTCTACAGATTTGCAAACGTAAAGTGTGTATACTTATATCCAAAATTAAAAATAAAACCTGTCATTAAATATAAAACAAAACTATTACAATTACTAAAATGTTTCACCGTAACGCATAGTGTGATACCATCGCGTGTTAAAATCAAACATTCTAGTTCCCCAAAAATATTTGTCTCTCTTAAAAATATTTATAAGTTTTATTTTTGTAAAATTATTCATTCATAAAAATCGTTAGTTTAAATATATCATTCTGAAATACTAAATGAGTTGCCTCATTCTAACTCGTAGTCTACCTATTTAGTTTTCTCATAAATTTAAGAGAAAACATCTTACATTCACGTTAGTGGCAGTTGTATTTTCTAAACAAATAGGGTTACAATCTATATAGATGAATATTGTCACACAAATGTAGGAAGTTGCATTTATGAAAGAAACTAATACAAATATAATAAACACACATGTCTACGGGAAAATAATCCACGACTCTCTGGAGAATTATATTCTGTATATTTTAAGAAATGCCTATTATTTCTAATAAGATCATTGCCAATTTATACCTAAAAAAAATTTATAAAATTGTTTTAAAAAGTTCGCCATCATTTACTACATTTTTTAAAATCCACCATCACTACAGTATACATAATTATAATAATATCGCTATTAAATAATATATTATTTTGGTATATAGCACACTTACTTAATACTTTTCCTTATTACCGTTACACGGCTTAAATAAAATCCGGTCCTGCAAAGGAAAATCTAAAGACCGGAGAAGGAAGCAATCGCGCTAGCAGTGTCATGCTGCAGCACTAACTCGGTTTTAATTTAAGAACGCGCCGTGCAAGACGTAATTTAGCGGGTCGATCTTCGGGTGAAGAGCGCTGAAGCCAGCAATCGACCATTTATCTATCGCACGGTCTTTTATAATCGGCTTCTGCAGCGGTGGCCCCATTTGTTAAAGCGAAGACACACCGGAAGCAGGTATTGGTGGGGTGGGGACGAGGTACGTCCCATCTACTCTCCTTTTTAATTATTTATTGCGAATAGTTCAATTGATCGGAATTACTATTGGATTTTCTGTCTTTTATGAGAAAAAAAAGCCCGAGTTAGCAACAGAATTCTCATTTAGTATGAATTTACCTTTTAACATTTAACTGGTCTAGCATGCAAATGATTTTAAACTATTGAACGATTCTCGAACACATTCTACCTTTCAGGATTTTAATAGATAAAGGTAACTAACCTCCTATCACAGCACTGAACTATATTACTTAGAAGTACACTTAATTTAATGTATTACGAGGGGAAAACTAAAGATTTCGGGAAAATCATAAATAAAATAAAATGATAACTAATTGAAGTACTTTATTGTTTTTAGAAATAATCACCCTTAAGTTACATACACTTTTCCATTCGTATAAACTAATTGAGGGGTTTTTATCAAAAACAGCCAATGTCATTTTTTGTTAAATTTTAGCTATTGGCACTACTTGCTGCAGAAATGACATGTGCATATGTCTATAAACTTGTGTGTCAAAAACTGCCGAAGTCAGTGACATACAGCGGTAGAAAAATATGGCGTTTTAGCTAAAGCAAACAACCAATGTCACAATATGACATTGGCAGTTTTTGTCTAGATTATAAAATCAGTTTAAAAAGTTCACCGTGCAACGTGCTTGTTATTTTACAGTGTCTTTTATTCTTTTTATTGTTGTTGTGTAAAATAAACGGCACAGACTCTATAATGTCATCGAACATTTTAAGAGATCCAGATTCGACTGTACCGTGGCCTGCTAAAAGAAAACGCAAAGCGAAAAAAGTTAGGTTATAAAAAAGCAGAAAGTATCTGGAGAGTATCATATAAATCATAAAGGTGCTGCAAACAGGCTAGATCTACAGGGGTAAACTGCAGAAAAACTTACATTGATTCCAAGGTAATTAATACTCTATAATTAATATTTTTTGATGCAGATGCAAACGCTACAAATGCTTTGAAAAGATTTAATTTAACGATCGTCAAAACATATTGCAAAAATTCAATTCGTTGTCTTCAAAGAATGAACAGGACAGCTACCTAGCGGATCTTATTTCATTCAAAAATGTAAAACGAAGAAGTAATCAAAACGACGATGATGACGGTCCATCTTTCGACCATTCTGTAGCTTTTTATTATAAAATTAGATTAAATGGAAAAGAAGAAGACTTATGCCATACTGCGTTTTTGAGCTTGCATGGGATTAATAGAGGTCGATTGCGAAGAATACAAGATTCCATCAAAACTTCTGGATTAGCTTTTTATGACAAGTGTGGAAAACATGACAATAGGCCTTCCTAAACGCCAGATGAGATTTTGAATCTTATTCGGCTGCACATTAAGTCTTTTAGATTGAGGCAATCTCATTATTCACGCAGAGATAATCCCAACAAAGTCTATTTACCGGAAGAGTTAAGCGTTAAGAAAATGCATAATATGTTTTTAAATGAAATTAGAATTAATGTTTCATATTTCATTTATTATAAAATATTTATGAATGATTTTAATATCACATGTGGTGTACCAAGAAGTGATACGTGCGCTAAGTGCGACGAACTTATTCTAAAAATACAATCTGCTGACGATGATGCTATCAAAAATCAACTTATGACTGAAAAAGATTTTCATCTGCCAAAAGCAGAAGCAAGAGCAGGCAGATGCCTGGCAATATCATTTGACTTTCAACAAAATCTTCCTTTGCCGCATATAAGAACCAGTGACGTATTTTTTAAAAGTCAGCTGTGGTACTATGTCTTTGGGATTCACAACTTAGCTGATGATTCAGCTTCTATGTATGTTTATACAGAAATACTGCAAAAAAAGGTTCTAACGATGTCACATCCATTGTTCTACATTACCTTAATAATGAGTATATAACACATAATAATCACCTTATTATATTTAGTGATAGATGTTCTGGTCAGGACTAAAATTATATAATGGTGTATTTCCAGTACATGGTGGTACATGTTTTAAAACTATTCAAAAAAATTACTCACAAAATTTCCCATAAGAGGCCACCCTTTTCTGCTTAATGACCAGGATTTTGCTCTAATTGAGAAGAAAAAAAGAAACAATAGCCCAGAAGTTCCAGAAGATTGGGATTTATTAATAAAAGAATCGAGGGAAAAACCATCTCAATTTAACGTCGTCAATATGAGTCAAGAAATGTTTTTTGATATGCAAAGCGCATGTTTTCTTTACTTCTTAAAAGTCCAAGTCCAAGTTTAAGCTTGAGACAAGCCCGTGTTATCGAAATATCAGCTGATTCTCAATATGTCAAAGTTCGAGAAACTTACACTGGCCCATGGACGCACTGCGCCGTTCGAAATAAAAAAAAAAACCTTTAGAAAATTTCATGGATTTAAAAACCTTGTATAATAAAAAACTGTTCTGATAAAATAAAAAATATAAATAATTAAAAATATCTTGATTTTTTATTAGCAAAAACATCCATTGTCAAAGCTCATTATTTGTTTTTCTTCCAAACTAAATGTTTCATATTCATAAAGTTTATTGCAAATCACGCAAAAAAAGGACTTTTACTTAGCATAAAAGAAGCGATAAACCAAATGATATTGGCTTGGTAAAGTTTTCTTTGTTTTCTGGAAACTCAGTGATTTTTGATAAAAACCCCTCAATCAGTAAAGCATTTATCCCACTCAGAAGTTGGTATATTTGTAATGTGTGTTTTATACATCTCAACTGTCTTTTCAGGATATGAAAATCTTTGTCCACGCATCTTATCTTTTATTTTGGGAAACGTTAAATAGTCATTGGGGGATAGGTCAGGCTGTAGAGGCAATGGCAGATCAATTCAATGTTGTTGTAGGTCATATAGTGGAGTGTAAGTTTTGCAGTGTGCGAGCTTGCATTGTCATGATGAAGTAGGATGCGACGGTTCGGATTGCTTTTTCGCAACTCTACAATAACTTTCGGCAAACAAATGCTAGTATACCATTCTTCATTCACAGTTCTACGATTTTCCAAAAGAACCGTAACCACGTGACCAGCGCGCTCGCAACTTTGGTCGGCTTTGCTTCACTTTGAAAACCCATACAGCAGATTGTTTTTTTCTCTCAGGTATTGGTATATCCATGTTTCATCGCCACTGACTATGTTAAGAACGAGTTTTGATGGACCTCAGTGGAACCGTTTCAGTGTTTTTATGCACCACTTGACACGAGCTTCCTTCTAGTCTGCTGTCAGATTATGTGGGATGCACCGCGCACACAGTTTCCTTGCATTGAAATTATCATACAAAATTGTTTGTATTGCAGTCATGCCAATGCCTAAGGATGCACGAATTTCATCATACGTCACATGTCGGTCCACCTTAATCATTTCAAGAACGGCATGGATGTTTGCCGTAACAACAGCCGTTGAAGGTCGACCTTCACGCAATTCATCGCTGAGACTATCACATCCAAGTTTAAACTCTTGAATCAGAGATATATTGTAGTTTTAGATAGTGCTTCACTATACCAATACCAGAATTCATTCACTGGACAATTCTTGTTGACCACTTCGAAAATCATAATAAATCATCGCTCAAAAGTGTTCTCTTGTTAAATTCATTTTGCCTCTGTATCACTAACTTCTAATTGTCACAGTAAAAAAAACGATCTGACACTTCTTGATTCTGTCACTTGTTTTCGCTTACATAAATGTATAATATAATGTTGAATTTGCATAAATCTTGGATCAGGTCAGTCACTGAATTGATGGTTCCCGAAATTTTCAGTGTTCCCCTTGTATACTAATAATATTGCTAAATCAACAAAATTGTATAATTCGTATATAGGATTTAGAATTAAAATATATGATAGCGTGTCCAAAAAATGAGGTGGTGGCCACACCTCATTTTTTGGACACATGACTTTCGTATGTGCGTTTCAAATTATACAAAAGTAGTTTTAAATTAACTTTTATTTTTAAAAAATAAACCTATAAATGTGTTATTTCACGTCCGACTTTTGAGATTTTTTTTTATAAAAAAATTATTCAAAATTTTATGCTAATTACGTCTATTCTCTTACTAAATCTATATAGAACGCATACTCTGCAAGATGTTCGAAAAAAAGAGTGCTCCTCCCTAAGAGTAAAACTGTTACTTCCGGTCCGAATTTTGAAATTTCATTTATATAAGAAATATTGTAAATCTAGCACTAAATACTTTTGTATTCTTCATAAATATATATGAAATGCATATTTTACGACATATTTGCAAAAAATCGCTATTCCATAAGATTAAACGTCTTATTTCCGGCCCGAATTTTGATTTTTTTTCTACATAAGAAGTACCTATTCAAAACCAAGCTTTAAATACTTTTATTATCATACCTAGAAAACATGACTTGCTAGATATTTGCAAAAAACCGATTTTTGGTAAGAGCAAAAAACCTAGTTCTGGTAGGAATTTCGAAAAAAAATTCTCAAATTCCCTTTTTAGTCTATTTGAATTATTTGTAAACTTGTTGTAGTTGACGAAATATTGATAAAATTCGATTTATTCACTGAACTAGACTACTACTTCCGGTCTGCCTATTTTACTGAATATCTAATCAGATCTTAAGAGGCAGATTATACATATCACTGTTGTCCATTTTTATTCAAAATTTTGAAAACATCCACAGCCTCACGCATTATAACAAATCCATATCAATTTAGATTTCTGGAAAAGAAATCCACTATTTATGATACGATGTACAATGCCATTAATTCTACTTATGGTTCATTAGGTGACAGATGCTGTTATTTATATATAAGATTTGGGTATATCGTTAAATAAAATGGAAAAAGAAGCTGCAAAATGAAAAACAATATAGTAATAATAAAAATTAATAATTTTGTTGACAACAAATAATCTTAATATATAAAAACGTTGGTATATATGTATGTAACCACATTACAGCTAAACCACTGGACTTATCGCAGACACATCAAACAATATATTCTTTTGTTCCTCCAGTGAGTTTATCTATTTTGAACCGGTAAGTGGCGCTGGGTTCGAGATATTTCAATAAACTTTATTCAAAGTCTGATTCAGGTGTTCAAAAAATTTCGATGTCAAGTAGGTATTAAACGATAAATCGTTGATACTAACTTAAGTCTATGATTTGTATTAAATATTAAATATCAGTTGTCTGTCAATAATTGTCAGAATCTGCTCTATCTCAGACATGACTTCAAATTTTCAAGAATCACTTTGACTTCGAATTTTTCTAACACCCGATACATGTATATATATTAGTTACAAAAATGGACCCAGCAGGTGGCGCTACAGTCGATATATTTACGAAAATGTGTACTTATTGTTGGTTCATATTGGGGTTACCAAAATTCATGTGTTTATAAAGCCGATATTGTATTTATTTATTCCAAAAATGGAGAGACAAAAAATATTGTATACGAACTAGTAATACAGTAAAGTATTTAATATCTTTTACGTCAAAATATTTACTTTTTTAATAAAAATAAAAAACATATTAAACCAAATATTTCTGGGTAGATTTAACATTTACCAAGTGAGATAGTAATATATGTAATTATAAACCAGATATAAATCACAAGATAACAAAAACATACCGGCACTTTTTTAAATATCTATAATTTAGCTATTAGGAAACTCTCACATTTTATGTGATTCTGTTTGATTCTCTTATTCTCTCGTATATGAGTCCATGATGAAATTTTCATTGTAATAGTAACATTTAATTTTAAAAAAATGTATCATCTTTAACATTCGCACTTTATTATTATTATTTTCAGTGGTTTAAATAGGTTTTTGTGCAATTAAACTTATGGAATGAAATGTAATTCTGTTGACTTTTGTCCGAAAAAAAAAGGTCGAAAGTTTATTTTTACTAGTCGTCAGCTAAACCTTTAACGTTGTGATATTTTCAGTAGATAATGGATTTTTCTCCCCCAGCAAATATTGAGCTTTCCTATTTGAGTAATAGGAAAACCATAACACTTTACTAAAAGAATGTAAAATAAAAACACATTCAACGCGATGTCTACTTCGTTTCCTTTCTGCATTTATTTCTTTAACAAATATTTAAACATTTTTCTAATAAATGAAAAATAACACATTACAAGCATTAAATGATTTTCAAGAAAAGAAACACATAAAAAGTATTATCGAATTTCGATTTTCTTAATACAATTTACTTTTCAATAAGAGGACATTAAATTATATTTCATATATTACTAAGCTTCGTATTATTTTATTTGCAAAATTTGTTATCATCAACAACACCAACACCAATCATCAACACGTCTTTCGTTATTAGCACTTAGATATTGCAGTTTTAATACAGCCCCGTTTTGAAGTGAGATAGACGCAGCCAGCGCAAATTAGTAACAACGCAAACAACAAGAAACCGTTTGCCTACGCATAGTTTATATGCTCAAATGTTATACAACCCTATAAGTTGTTTTGCACGCAATTGTTCTTCACAGCAGTAGAAGAACAATTGATATTGCTCATATCCATTGACAAAACGTAGTAATGTTATATGTTGTGAAAAGACGTGTTTCTGCAAGAAATGTGCCACCAAGAACCTTCAGGGTTTATACTTTCACAAATCACTCTAACAATTATTCGTAAGTTGTTGCAAATGCGTTAAAATTTTCACAAATAATTATAGAGTGATTGTGAACAATATAGAAGCGTCATTAATTAATGATATGGCATGGATAATCATCAAAAATCCAGGGTATACTGTACTATAAAAGACAGTATTATTAAAAACGACGCACGGTTGTATTTAAGGTTCTTATTTATGAAGTAAATATCGCATTAGAAAACAACTAATTTTTCAGCCCTAATATTTTTGTGCTCTTAATAAATCTAAGAAACTAAATTTGAAGTATGTGCCTTGATACTAAACAAAAACACTACAAACACCTTTACCACACTCAAGCACAAAAAAGGCTAAATACGTATTTCGACAACTATGTACTCATCTTCAGTAGGACAAGAAAGGTGTATTTGTCATCCAAAAATAATCTGAAGGTCACTTTTGGTGTACCACAGGGTTCAGTTTTGGGACCAACGCTTATAAAATATTTTGTACGATCAAATTTTAAACGTGCGTGTTATGAATGGAGCCACAACAGTAGCATATACCGGCGATATAGCGCTCATAGTAGAAGCGAAGAATGTGAGAGAACTTGTGTTCAAGGCTAACGAATCCCTGGAATAAATAGTTGAAAGAATGACGGAAACTGAACTGCAGATTGTCTCGGAAGAGACACAGGCTGTTATCCTCAAAGGGCCTTACAGACAGGCGGATATACATTCTGATGTAATCGGGGAACCAATCACTCCTGGAAAAGAGTTAAAATACCTCGGGATAACTATATACCATACACTAACGATTCGACCACACGTGAAACGAGTAGTGCCGAAGGCAGATTCTACTCTGGCAGTATTGCTCAGGATTATGCCTAATGTTGAGGGACCTACCAACAAACGCAGGGAGATTATATAGGGGGTAATATAGTCGTAAGTGCTGTATGCGGTACCAGTCTGGGCACACGCCATGGAAAAAAAAGGTCAAAGAGAACAATTGGAAAAGCTCCAGAGAAGAGTACTGCTTAGAGTGATCAGCGGTTACAGGACAATGTCCACCGGGGCAGCGCAGATAATAGCAGGGATACCACCAATATCCTTCCTGGTAAAGGAACAAAAGAGGATGTTTCCCGCCAAGAAAAGACGAATAGTATCATCGAAGGCAAGAGGAAGAGAAACAACGATGAAACGCTGGCGAAAGAGCTGGAATGACTTGGAGTCCACAGCTAGCTGGATTAGGACCTTGATTCGCGACTTGGACACCTGGGTACACTGTGGGTTTAGAGTGGCTAATTACTACATGATAAAGTTCCTTTCAGGAAACGGTCATTTTAGAACATACTTAAAGACGTTCAATCTAGCAGCAGATGATTTGCCCGGACTGTGGGATGCTCAATATACCAGACCCTGCGGTGCTTGTATGCCAAAGTGGACGGCGGACAGGGCTCTTTTGACCATCAAAATCCGCCCACCGCTAGATAAACTTAACGTAATCGAGAATATGATAGAGAGCGAAGGCAAATGGAGAGCGGTGAGCACCTTCATTGAAAAGGTTCTGAAAGCAAGGGAAATGCAGTGAAGAGAGTGGTTCACCTAAGAAGGCAATATAATAGAGACAACTGTGCTACTCGAAGATAAGTATATAGCAGTTCCTGAAGTACAGGAAGAAAGTATTGGGGAGTTTTTAGTAGGTAGGCCAAGTTGGAGAGTCCCACACTATCACTCAATTAGTATCAGTGATGTCCATAAAGGATTTCCTCTTCATATAAAAAAAATAACAAAACGTCAAAATCCAATTTTATTAAATCGGGAATTTATAAAATTAATTGTAAGCTTAATTATGAGAATTCTAGCTAATCATATCTTAGAAACTGGACATCAATGTTCATTAGACAATTAGAAGTCCTGTTTAATTTAAATAAAAGTAAAATACATAAGTGTTTTAAAGGTTACTATATTAAAGAGGGTTTTTCTAAATGACCAGGAAGATATAATACATTATCTGCTAATAACTCCGAGTATTGTCAAGTCGATGTTTCCTATTTAAAAATGATGTGTTCATTATTGCTTTAATTGTACTATTAAGATGTAACCGTTCATTTTTTAAAATTGCAGGATAATGTTAATTTTTAGAACTTGATGCCGCAAGGCGAAATGAACATGGAGTTTTGATAAAGAATTTCTGAAATAATACTAAGTGTTTTATCTATGCTATTTGGAATTTATTATATTGATTTGGTATTATATCATTATGAAAACAGTATTTGCCTTTTTCTATTTTAAACAAATTATTACAAGATATATCTGTATTGGAGATTTTTGCTAAGATTAATTCTGTTACGGGGTTCGAAGTTAGAATAAGTGACATTAAAAGTGTTTTTAATATAGTTGTTTTTTTGATTTTCTATTAAATATTTTAAAGGTGAATTTCAACGTATACTTTGAGTTTTCTTACAGTAGCTTATAATTATAACATTTAGAGGTTTGCACTCGAAAGAAAATGAACGATTTTCAATGCTGGAATATCCCAAGCAGCAAAATCACAATTTTAGAGAAGGATGAAAATATATATTTGCTAATGTAGGACAAGTGTGCATATAGTGATTTTGCTACTAGGGATTTTAAATACATACATACCTATTGATATAAATTCTCCATGTGTTCAGAAAGGAGAACTAGTATTCACTGCTAATCACATTCTTTTATGTATTATTAACGTATTACAAAAAAAAACAGAGCATAATATTGATATAATATGTAGCTTGTGCTTTACAAGCCAATCCTTGTGTTATTAAAGGATCGCTTAATATAAACAAGAAATAAGTAAGAGCAACAAGAATGCATTCTAAGTACTTGCAGAGCAGGAAATATATTATAAGCATATACAGTGCGTTAGTAAATGCCTGAGATGAAATTCAAATTAACCGCCCAAAATTTAAAATTTAAGTTGGTAAAAAAATAAATTGCCCTACCTTTATGTCATATGGCTTATATCTATTGTGTTCATTTTCTGTTAAACTTTATATTTTGATGCGAATCCGTTTCTTCATGTTATACTGCGTATTTTGAGAACCTGTAGAACTATAACTTTATTGTAATTCGACCAAGTAATATAATAAGGTAATGTATACATCATGCTTCAACAACATTATACGTTTACTTTTTAGTTTTAAAATGATCTTCACTTCTGAGGAAGATGCCTTCATTTTAATGGCCCACTATCGTAGTGGAACTCAAAATCCAGATGGATCTTGGGCATACAACTTGGAGTCTTGTATTCATCAATTTAGACAGCAGTTTCCCGATATAGATTTTAATCGTCATAATTTTGTGAATCATAAAAACAATATTATTAAGTGATTTCAAGAAAAAAAATGCATTTGTAAGGGGAAGACTTCTGGAAGACCAACAGAATTAACACAACCAGTAATGGATGATATTGAGCAACGTATGACAATTAGTCGAAAAAATCATTAAGAAAACTATGAGCTGAGACAGGTATTAAGCATGTACTATAATATGTTTATTTATTGTAATTGTAATGTTACACCCATAGAAAGTAGGAGTGTGGGTTGCTATTTCTCGAAGACGAATAATAGGACCTGCATTTTTTCATGAAAGAGTTACAGCAGAAAGATACAGGCGTAATATTTTACAAGAATTTTATAATAATAGGCTCATTAGTCAAGGCCTATGGCCTCCGAGATCCCCTGATCTTACACCGCTTGATTTTTATTTGTTTGGTCGACTAAAAAATAGTGTTTTTAAGAACAGGCTTCATAATTTGGAAGAACTTCAAGAAGCAATCAGACAACAAATTATGGTAGAAGAACTACAAAGAGTGTTCGAAAATATGAAAAGAAGGATTAACATGCACAGAAAATGTGGGACATCGCTTTCAACATTTAATGTGAATGTTCTATTTTTTATTGTGAATATTATAATTATTATACTTGTGTTACCATCTCATTTTTAATAAACTGTTTATGTAGATTACCCGCTTTTTAATCCAAACAAATATTTGACAGAGTATAATCATATTTAGGAACTTTTGTTTTGAATACTAGCAATCTGTATATTTGGTTGCCTATGGTTCTCATCTCAATCATTTACGAACAGAGTGTATCAATTGTAATATATAATAGGTATATAAAGAGATATTTTGACTTCTATATTGAGCTATTCTCTTATCGAGTGCCAATGATAATCTCAAGAATAGAGTTACCTATAACCTGTTACTTTGTTATTTATTATTCATATGATAAAGGAATAATAATAATAGAAATACACTATGATTATATGTACAACAAAAACGTGCTATTCACAGCAAAAACAAAATATTTTGAAAATATAATTTACAGCATATGTACACAAGCTAAATAAATATAATAAGGTGGTTTTCATTTCTGTATGTATTTCAAATATTTTAATTAAAATTCACCTTGATGTGTATTTAACATTCACAAAACCATGCAATTTATACTAGTTTTAATTTTGCTCACCAGAGGCGCATCGCTTGTCAAAAATTCCCAATATCCTATTCATAATGAATTCCAAAAAGAAACATATGTCTGTTTACGTTGTACATACATTCATCAACGCGTACCTACATCAAAATAGACAGAAGAAACGTAAGGTTAATGGTACAGAATGACAGTGGTGCCAACATTTCCTTTACAATGGAGCTAATGTGCGTCCCTGGGCGTAGCCATCATACAATAGCAAATAATTGCATCGAATCCCAGTCACTACTCGGGCTGACAAATTAGTCTTTCACGCTCCAATGTCAGGATGGTCTATGTCCGAAAATTAACGCTTTATAAAATAGTGGCAAAAGCGCCGTATCGGGGATATCGCCTCGTCGCGTCCCCGAGTTATAACTAAAAGCTCACCAAAAATTGACATAAAAAAATGCAAAGAGGAAACGTTAACGTGGAATTTCGAATCTGCGAGGTAATTATGCAAGCGGAGCACTAAATGATCATTGTACGACTGTAACAATGATGGGCATAAGACGAACCGGAAATGAAATAATAAAATGGTGAAATCGGGCGGGACATTTTGTACAATTCAAATCGATTTTGGATAGATTCTGACCAACGAAAATAACCATCTATATATATATAAATGTATACGGGGGTCCTTGTCCCTGGAAATATATACGTACGAAAATAGTACGAGTACAAATACAATTTACGTATATGTTTAAGTATTAATTTACCGCTTTTCCGCTTCAATATATACGGAAACATGCGTTTATGACTGTGACGTAAGCGTAGAGTGCCATATTTGTTTCTATTATTGGAATTGTGGCACGCGTAATACTGAATTTAAGGTTTTTTCTATAAATAAATATAGTTTTTACGTCAAATTGAAAACAGGCGTTTGACGGGGGCTCTGAACATATTAAGTTTTAATATCAGAGTTAAACAGAATACTTAAAACTTGTGGAATCAATGAATTTTTATGCATTTGTCTATAGAATACATAATTTAAAAAATAAAAATTTCTCTTATAACCAAAATTGTTCAAATTCTAGCTCTAAATGGGTACTTCGATTTGCACTTATAATATATGTATATAGAACTCATAATTTGCTAAATATTCGCAAAAACTGCTATTCGATAAGAATAAAAGTGTTACTTCTGTTTCGAATTTTGAAATTATTTGTAAACAAAAATTGTTCCAATTCGGGCTCTAAATATTTTTATATTCCTGATAAGTCTGTATAAAATGCATAATTTGCAAGATATTAGCAAAAAAATACTTTTTTCGCGAAGACAAAAGCCTACTAAAACTTGTTTATAATTTCAGTAAACTATTTACAAAGATTTTCTGGCTTCATTAATATATCGTTTTGAGAAAGATTTACAAGTCCAATAAATCTTTAATTTGAAATTTTTTATAAGATAAGTAAAATTCCAGAATAGAAAGCGAAGTAATTAATATCGCAAATAAATTGAAAAATAAAAAATCTATGAATGTGTATGGTCACACAGTAGCTGTATTGAACGAGACCATTGACATAATAGCGAGACCTTTAACGTATGTTATAAATGCATTTATAATGATTAGTAAGTTTCCAGACGAGCTAAAACTGGCCAAAGTAGTTCCTGTATACAAGAAAGGCGACAAATCGATTGCTAGTAATTGCAGACCTATTTCAGTGCTTCGAGTACTGCCCCAGGTTTTTGAAATTGTAATAAAGAACAGAATCGTGCTGTTCCTAGAAAAGCACCATCTGTTTGGCGAAGCCCAACACGGTTTAGTACTGGAAGATCGACCAAAGTTGTTATCTTACGAACTATTGGCATCTTATTTGGAGAACAGGAAACATGGTATGGTGGCAGAATGTAGTGTCGGATGTAGCCATTGTAAAAATTGGAGTGCCGCATGGATCTATTTTGGGACTGCTGATGTTTATTATTTATATAAATATTCGGCCGGCCAGCATTATGCATTGTAAAATAATTATATATGCGGATGACCTCGATCCTTGTGCGCGGGAGTCCCGAGATAACCAAAACTGTAATGAAAACGGCAATACATGAAGCAGAAACCTGCTTTACCGCCAATAAACTCGTGTAAAACCAAGAGAAGGCGCAGCTAAACTTCAAATCAAATGAAGAAAATGGGAAAGTAATAAATTTCGTAGGTGTAAATGCCGACAACCGATTTGCAACTAAAATCCGACGTCCACACTCGAAATTCGAAATATAAATGCGACAAAAAATATTGCCACAAGTTTAGCAAGGATTATAGCCATTTCTAAAACCGACAAAATGGCTAGATCAACCCGGTGAAAGAAAGATATGTGCAAGCTGTACAGCAAATAAAGACTTAAAACAGACAATAGACAATAGATTTGAGAGAAAATTGATTAAAAATTAATTCCGAATTTTTTTATAATTATTAACAGTGAAGGATCTAATCACCAACGCAGAAAAAGAGAGTGTTATTTAAGAATAAATAAAAAGAACCGTTACAGGTGTCAGCAATATTGAAAGAAAATTCTTATTTGAACATTCAAAACCCGGCTGAATCAATCACACTTAATGCTACAAAGATAGGAAGTTATTAAAAAATAATGAACAAAAATTCCATTAACGTAATTTAGTAAAAATGAACGCTTATTTAACGCCAGAATATTAACTGCAAAGATTAAAAGTAGACAACGAAAAATGCAATAACAATAGGTATGATTTTTGTACCGTAACACTTGACTATTTCAAATCAATATCTTGTTGAAAAGAATTTTTAATAGACTATTCAGTAATACATTATTTAGTTAATTAAAATTGATAAGGACATTATGCGCATGACACCTAGAAACTAATATTTTTAATGTTGAAAAAAATTTAAATAGGAGGGGGAGTCTTTGTGATACCGCCTTTGAAATAACAATTCTGTGACACTCCAGAATTTACAGGCTGTTAAAAAGATACAAATTCCTTTACATTGTCACAAAAAGAAAAGATATTAATTCACCTACTGTAAATTAAACTCCTAGAATATTAAAATTTATTTATTATATTCTGTATTTTAAAAAGTAAATTTAATTACTTATTAAGATAAATAACTTTTGGTGTAAATTAATTAGTACAATAATTTGAACGTCACACGTGGAGCCTTCAGAAAATTAGCAAACACCCTTAACCACAAAGTCGTGTACAAAACAAGCTTGTTTGCGTACAGAGTAGTAAAGAGGGCACCTAATCCCAATTGCGCATATGGGTAGGAAAAAGAATGATTGGAAGCACCTCCGGTGTATATAGTCATTTTTGGCAAATAGCTTTTGCTTAGGCAAATGATATCTGCCTTGGAAAATAGCTCCATACCATTTATTTCTGCTCAAAAGCTATTTTCCTAGGCAAATGGTATCTGCCAGCTGGGTTTTTAGGCAAAAAGATTCACAATAAGACAAATCGATACCCTCATGAGAAAACCTCGTAACTCCAAATTTTTGTGAATTTGACCTTTTGGTGCCATCTGTTTCACAATAGCTAAACCTATATAATGCTAAAATTATGGATCTCCAGAACTTTGTTGTAATTTAATATTCGACAAAAAGATAACCTCGTAACTCCACTACGCTTTATTTGCTAAGGAAAACCTCGTATCTCCCACATTTTGTTTACTGTTTACTAATTCGGTGCAACAAGAAGTAGTTAAAGCAAGTTTCGTGTAATTATTGCTGTTAATTGATAGTATTTTAATTATAAATTGTATTTGCAGTGTTTTGTCTCGACAAAAGCATTCTAAGTACGTAAGTTAAAATGTCTTTTATTTATTTTTTAATATTGCATGGGTTACAAAGTGGCTATTATTATTATCATAAAACGAATTCCTTTACTTACTAACTTTGAAGGGTAACGTTTTAACACAAATGGTTATATTATTTCAATCGTGCTGCAACGTACTTTTTTTGTAATTTTTTTTCTGTACTAGAGAGTGTAAAGTAGGAGCTTTTTCACTAGTCCATTTTCAAAACATAATACCCAAATAATTATTTTATACCAGGCTTCTTTTTATATTGATCTTAATAAAGTTTATTAACAATTGTTTATTTAAAAACATTTCGGTCATTTATATTTTTTATTAAAGTATCCCGGCTTTTCTATAGGTAATTTTATTTATTTTGTTTTTAGGATGTTAGGCTCTCGTGCTAGTAGAATTTTGAAAATGGCTTTACAAAATGAACTTCTTTTTGAAATCCCGACATGTAGTTCTAATGCTGCAATTGCAAACAATGACAATTCTGATGCAAAAGAAATTACTGAGCATTACATAACTATTAATGAACCTGATCCTAGATCATATAAGAATCTAATTTTTCCAAACAACGATGAAATTGTCAGCCACCATGTCCCAGTTCACATACCCCATTTGGATAACCTTCTTGAAGAAAACATTAAAGAGCAAATTCTTGAACAAGAGATCACTAAGGAACAACCTGGTCCGAATTCGAAAGTAATCGTTATTCTTCCCAATAACAATGAAAGTCAAGATCATGAGCCGGATTATGTACCAACTGCTGATGAAGAAGAAGAACCGGTATTAGAAAAATCTACCGAAATAAATGAAAAGCGTAGACAGAAACGACGAGATGTAGATGAAAGTAATTGGTCGGCTAATAAAAAGAAACGTCAAAGGGAGCGTGGAGAAGAATACCAAGGAAGAAGGAAAGAAGATGGGCGCTGGGTATATACCATCCCTAAAAATGAAAGGAAAATTAAAGAAAGATGTAAATGCAAATTTGGTAAAAATAACTCAAAGCTACAATGTACAAAATTTTCCGAAGAAAACAGAGCGCAATTGTTTAAAGATTTTTGGAAAATGAGTGACGGCGAAAAAAAGGTATATGTAAAAATGTTAATTACCCAAGAAGAAATTAAAAGACCAAGAGATAGAAAGGAAGATGGGAAATCCATACGTTCGTATAGTTATTCCTACCATTTACAATTAAAAGAAACAAAACTGCGCGTATGTAAAAATATGTTTTTAAATACGTTCTCCATAGGCGAGTCCGCTGCTATTTCCTGGAAGAACAAAGGTAATCAGGATGAAGATCAATTACCACACCTAACAGGAGACTTGTTAGAAGAAGCTGAAACTGGACGAAGAATCTCTAGACTTGCTATCTTCGAGGAAAGAAAACGAAATTTATATTTATTTTTTGAGAGCCTGCCAAAAATGGAGTCTCACTATTGTCGGGCCAGGACGACCAAATTGTATCTTGAGCCATTGTGGACTTCGAAGTCTCAAGTTTACCGACTTTATACTAATAGCTGGTGCCCGGAGAAAAGCATAGTAGCATTATCGTTAACGCTGTTTTTAACTACCTTCGATGACATGAACTTAAGTATTTTCGCACCCAAAAAAGACAAGTGCTCTATTTGTGTGGCTCAAAAAGTTGGTAATTTTAATGAAGCTGAGTACCAGCTACACCAAACGAAGAAAGCAGAAGCTAGAGAAGAGAAAGATAAAGATAAAAAAGGCGAGAAACATAAAGTTTACACAATGGACTTGCAGTCTGTCCTTCTATGTCCTAAATCAACAGTTTCCCTTCTCTATTACAAAATGAAGATAGTTGTACACAATTTTACTATATTTAATGTAAAAACGAAGGATGGATATTGCTTCATATGGAATGAAACTGAAGGGGGAGTCGGTTCAAATGAGTTTGCAAGTATTTTAAGTGCCTTTATTACCGAAGAAAGTAAAGATATTGGTTTCAATGAACAGTTAATTTTCTATAACGATTGATGCTGCGGTCAAAATAGAAATACCTCCCTTTCAAATGCCTTGTTAAAGTTAGCAATAGAGAAGAAAGTTACAATTTGTCAGAAGTTTCTAGAAAAGGGGCATACACAAATGGAGGCCGACTCTATGCATGCCACGATTGAAAGAAAATTGAAAAATAAAAAAATAAACGTGCCAGCTGATTATGTCGAGGTGTGTCTTGGCGCTAGACAAAACCCCAAACCATATTTAGTTAAATATTTAACTCATGACTTTTTTAATGACTATTCAAATCTGCGGTATGTAAATGCAATAAGACCCGGAAAAAAAGTAGGTGACCCAACCGTACAAGACATTCCAGCCTTTCGTTACAATCCAGGTGGATCTATAGATTACAAGTTAAGACATATTGATGAATGGAAAATGTTGCCAGTAAGAATTAATATATCTGTTAATACAGAGATTTCAAAACTTTATAGTGAAAGACTAAAAATAAAAAAACAGAACCATGATCATCTTCAAGAAATTAAAAAAACCTTAGATAAGGATTATAATCCTTAGGTATCATCGTAGTACGATTGATAATTATCAATCGTACTACGATGCTCTTCCTCATGACTAAATTTATTCTTATATATTCTTTGTTTGTTTGATTATATTTAAGTATATTAGTAATTTAGCTTTCATTCTTTCTTCATTTTTTTCAATAAATGGTTCATTTTTACTATTTTTATTTTTATTACCCAAAAATTAACCCACAATATAACTTTGCTAGAGAACTTACATACTGTGAAAATCATGTAACTCCAAATTAGAATAATTTAAATATAAGAAAAGCTCGTAACTCCTGTGTTTTTTTCTATAACTCACATTTACAAAAATGTTATTTACCGTCAGGTTTCTATAATAAATTAAATCATTATATCAAAACAGAAAATTTTAAATAACTTAACTTTTAAACTTATTGGGTTTTTTCTGTCTCCTGTAAAATTTCGGTTTTTGGAGTTACGAGGTTTTCTCATGAGGGTATCGAAATGCCGTAAGCGAATAGAATTCTTCTCTTAAAACGAAATAAACATAAAATAAACACAAGTAAACCAGGGAAATTGTATTTTTATCCCTATTAAGTTGCAACACAAACGTAGAAATTTAAAAAAGAAGACATCTTCTCTTAAAACGAAATAAACAATAAAATAAATAGGAGTAAACCAGGGAGATTATATTTTTGGACAAAAGAAGCTGCCAATTGGACAATTTATTTTGGCAGGTATTGCTGGAATGGCATCTACTGTTGCACACATTTCCAGTCTTGAAACAGGCGCCTCGTTTAGTATGGCACTGGGTTTTTGAAGGCCTACATTGGCATTTTGAAAATCCTTGACCCGAAAACATAGACTTCTTGGCGCAGGCTTCTCTTAAGGAAATAAAGCAATCTTGGGGAATATCATCATAAGTAAAACTAATTGACGAAACAAATTACGTGCACTATTTTATTGCACTTTGTACAAGCGTGAGCGCCTGTACTTTCGTTGCCGCAAACACAGCAATATATTATGCCACGGAGACTTGTGTTACAGTCTTCACCAGTGCCTAAACCGTCTGCCGTAATGTGCTCTGTCACCGTAGGAATATTCTCAATGGTTTCTCCTATGTACGTTTCAATTTGAGAATCGGCAACCTGTACTATATTTGCTTCGCCTGAATTTTGTTCTTGATGAGGGTTCTCAATTTTAGAATTGTCAGGACTTTCTACCGGTACTACAACACTGCCATCATGTGATAAACATTCTCTGCTACTCTCACCTTCGTTTATGTTTACGCTTTCTAACTCCTCTTCGGTCTGTATTTTATCAATAAGATCTGATGGCAAATTTGTAAAGCGTAAACCTATTTTCGGATCTGCACCATATAGACTTTTGTAGGGTGATCTACCAATGATACGATGATATGATATATTCTTTAACCATTGCACAAAGTAACACCCGATCGACAAACGAGAAGTTTTATTTTCTTCCATCCACATTCTTAACATTTGTTCAACATCTTGGTTTGCCCTTTCAACGGACCCTTGGCTTTGAGGGTGCCTGGGACGTCCATGTACGATTTTGCATAATAACAAAACCAACTATTTTATTACTTCGGCTGTAAACTCCCGTCCATTATCAATCTGCAGGATCACACCTTGCTCGAGAAAAATGTTCAGTAATTCGTTGGCTACTTCCGCAGTCCTCTTTGTTTGTAATGGTCTGGGTTAACAGATTTTGCTTTCCGAATAACTTTTGATACGCCGGATATCTCCAGGAAGTCATATGTTTTGCCATAATATTTGTCTTGTTGTGAATCTATTTCTCTAAAAACCCAGCTAGCAGATACCAACTGCCTAGGAAAATAGCTTTTGAACAGAAATAAATGATATGGAGCTATTTGCCAAGGTAGATATATTTGCCTAGGTAAAAGCTATTTGCCGAAAATGACTATTAGCCTGCGACATATATAAGATACCGGAGCGAATAACAACTTCACTTGCATCACAGTCAATTACCTACCAGTGCCAAGTGTCTAGTATCTACAAGAGCATGTAAGTCTCACTAAATATTTTAATATATTACTTATTGTCTTGAAATGGTGTTGGCGTATAATTTAATGTGTCTCGTGCCTAAGCTTGTTTATGTTATTATGTTCTTATAATGTATAAATAAATAAATATATTTCGTTATTAAATGTTGTTCTTTGTCTAATTTTATGATCCTTATACAACCCTCTTGTTAAGCTAAGTCGAAAGGCGTAAGCCAAGCGTAACTATTAAATCATACAAAGTGAATTAAGTAACTGTACTTAATGCACTCAGTGAAATTATTAATAAATTATAAATCAATAAATTAGTTTTGCGATAATATTAGACTATCAAATATGATTTAAATGAAGAAAAGAGGGAAGTATGCTTCTCTTTAGACTATTTTAGAATAGCATACAATTTAATAGTAATGTAGAGTGCAAAGAGGTTCAACTTAATAACATAACAATTCGTTTTCATCCACTTTTATTTGAATTACAAGCGAGCAATGTTCAATATACTTCTAAAGCGATTCTCAATGTTATTCTCGTATATTTTACAATACCTCGATCAAAATAAATACGCAGAAGGACTAAAATATTATGCTTCAGATTTTCCCTTTTTGATAATATACGTCTCCGGACAATTTTCAATTTAATATCGGACCAGTTTTCTTTGGAGACAACTTTTTTCCGTCGGCTACGCATATCGAAAGTGCGTGCTTAGGCAAAAATGCAAACATTACATGAACGAGTGAAGCATGCAGGAAATTTCATCGTACCAGGCGGACGATAGAGAGAGAGAGAGAGAACGCGAGAAATATTGAAACGGTATCCGTAAGTCGGCGTCGCTCTTCGATCAGTCGCATAGACTGGGCCGTATTTAAATATGATATCTGCAATTCAGATTAAACAAATATAATTTTGAAAAACGGAGAAATCACCGGAGCGAATCCTGATCCGAAATGGATTCATTCCCTCCGTTTCGTTTTTAGCTCTCTCCCGGTAGAGAGCCCGGATCTTTTCCGTCGTCCTTGTGTAAAAAGGAGATCGCTTGGCTGGATGGAGGGGATGGAATGCCCTCCGCGTTTTCAAGAGAGAGAAGAGCGGCCCTTATTTGCCTTCACCGCACCCGACAATGTCTTTAAAACGCTATCGTCGTCTCTACGTTTCTATGATCTCCGATAACTCGTAAAATGTCACCCAATCAGACTTGCTCATCAACGTCCAAAGGAGCTAATGGACCAAAGAGGTAGCCGTTTGCTTTTATACACTTACATCGTGAAAGTACGAACGTGAAATAAATGATATCCGATAATCCTGCCACGTATTTCTTTACTTGATTTGTACAGCAATAGTACACTTGAGAATGACTGGACCGATTTGGCTATTTTTTTTGAATGTTCGGAGTAGTTCGAATACGGTTTTTAGGGAGAGAAAAATTGGAAAAGTTGCCCGGAAAATTGAAAAATGCGGGAAAAACTGAAAGTGTTTTTCTTTTATACGGTTGTTGTATGAACTCAATACCATAACTCACGATTCGAACGCTAAATATAATAATAATCTTGTTAGTTATGGATTGGAAAAGTTTTCAGGAAAAAGAAATCGGGACAATTACCAAGGAAAGTTGGAAAATTCGGACAAACTACAAAAGTCATTATTTTTGTATCCACTCTCGATGATAACTGATGATAGGAATGACATATTTGGTTGACGCTTTCTTTGTTTTATTCGTTATACTCCCGGGATAGAGATAAATCAATTAAATGTTTTCAATTAAAAAAAAATTCGATCTGAGATCTGGAGGAAAATCTGGAAAACACATTCCAACCTAAATTGGTGCGTCTGTTAGTGATTGTGTAGTTTCTGAGCGACTTGACCAGTTGAGCTCAAATTCACGCAATATATTTGTTTTGTCGAGACGATAATTCATAGCGATGCTAGAATCCGAGAGGGCGCTGCAGTCATGTTATTAACAAATTCTATATTTATATACCAAAATAACTCATATTCATGTTTACTGTCAAAAAAGCAATCACAAAATCTGATTCTGTATAGGTAGCGCTGTGGTCGTGCTTAGAGGTGGGTCGTTCGCGAACGAACCGGTTCAGTGAACCGAATCCCAGCAGGGAACCGAGGGAGCCGGTTCACTAAATTTCAATGAACCGGATTTCGGGTCACTTGGGTCGTTGCTTAATTTGTATACAACAATCTGATAATTTGTCAAATTTGTGTGCATTATAGCTTCAAATAAATTGTTTGTCAAACATTTTGTATAATTGGTGTGCGCGCAGCCTAAATAATCCCGGTTCGTTTGAGCCGACGCGACGGCGCCGACTATTACATGTCCTACCCGTTCCTGGAACGGTATGCTATTACGAATTCACACGGTTTAAATGAGCCGGTTCCGGGACCCGCCTCACAATGAGGAGGTGAACCGAGTGAGCCGGGTCAATGAAATGAACCGTTTTGCCCACCTCTAGTCGTGTTATTAATAAATTTTATATTTATAAACCGACATGATTTATACAGGATGTCCCAGAAATAAAAAGACGGAGTAGCAGAAATCGGAAGCTAGATTGTGTAAAAACGTACCCTCAAAATATCAAGTCCTTATTCATGCGCAGACGGCAGAAAAAAAATAATAAAGAATTCAATTGGCCTTACGCCGACCCTGCACTAAATATCCACCTGCTTCACTTTCACAATCGGTACTTTTCAGAACCACCATATTACTTGTGTTAAAAAAAAGGAGGAGGAATAGATACTTCATAATAAATATCAAACCATTAATTACTTTAATTTTAAACCTGCTAGAAAAATACGATTTATTGAATATTCTAATAATCAGCTGTTTCCAACTACGAACACATTAAAGAGCAACAACCTTCCTATTTTAAAAATAAAAACAATCTTTTATTGCCTGCAAGAAAGTAGGTCACCCATCTGGGTCAATAACCGACTACATAGCTGCGTTATTTAGGCACATCCCGCAAAAAATATGTTTACGATTTAACGTTTTTTTCCCGTTTTATACAAATAAAAGCGTATTTTCTCTATGAATGCGTCTTCGTTTCTATTTACAAATGAACATTCTTACGTGAATTATAAACATACATTCTGTGCCAGGTCCGTAATGTAATTTTTTTATCTAAAAAACAACATAGAAAATTAAAATTTTAATTTCTCCGTTATTGCGGTATATTTGGGCATGTTTCTGTTCGGACTTTAAATATCTGCTACTCCGTCTTTTTTTTCTGGGACATCCTGTATGTAGGTACACAATATTTTCGCTTGGACAACATATTACTTTTAATTTAAAATGACTATTATATTTACTTCAAGATTCAAAATTTCAAAATCTTTCTTAGGCTTCGTAATTTATTAACATGCCCTTTCGTACTTTCATACTTTCATTATTATTATGAGTTAACTAAGAATATCTTCAGTTGTATCAAAAAATTGTTAAAACATCTGGCAATAATTTGGCGTTACATCAATTTTTAAATTTATACTTCCTATCTTTTGAATGGAACGGCAGGAAAGTTGTAAAAACAAATCAAACTACCGCATACCGGTTCTTTGCCTTTTTACTTTCTTATACGTAGTATAAGGAAGTATTGTGATGACGAAATATTTCGACCTCGAGATTTTTGCCGATGTCCACGTTTTCAAGTCCCCTGATACCGTAAAAGTGGTTTTTAAAAAATATCTGTGTGTCTGCCTGTGTGTGACCACGATAGCGGTCAAACCGCTACAAGTATCAATTCCAAATTTTGTATTTGCGAATATAATCTCCCTCTTGAGATCTGATTTGATTTTCAGTAAAATCGGCAGTCCGGAAGTAGTAGTTTACTTCAGCTAAAAAATTGAATTTGGCCGTTATTTCGTCAACAACTAAGTTTAAACAAATTTATAAAGAATTCATATGTACTTAGAATTAATATTGAGAACAATTTTATTTAAAAAGTTTTTCAAAATTCCTACCGGAAGTAGGTTTTTACTCTTATCGAAAAACAGTTTTTTGCGAATATCTCGCAAGTCATGCTTTCTAGGCAGGTACATTACGAGTATAAAAGTATTTAGAACGTACTTTTAAATATCTTTCGTATAAAAAAAATTTCAAAATTCAGACCGGAAGTACCACTTTTACCCTTATCGAATAGCGATTTTTTGTAAATATGTCGTAAATTATGCATTATATACAGCTTGAGCGCGCGGGGTATGATCACCCGATGCCAGTCGATATTCTTCGGACGTATATTCGGCAAATGATCTCCGCCAGCTGTGTTCGCCAGATATAGATATATAGATTTATTTTTCCAGAGTTGTTATTTCGTTATATTTACTGGAGAGAATCTCTAATTTTAATTTCTATTTCAAGGGTCGTTTTTATGTTATTTTATGGTATTTCTGTTATACTTATTTATAGTTTTTTTTTACCATGAAATTTCTATTTATTTATTTTTCTCTAGACATCTTAGTTTATGCTGCAGATGTTTCAGGCGGGTTGTTTTTATTTTTTTTTTTATTTGTTATTATCGACTTAGTTATCTAAGCAATCGTCATCACTTAAAGAGAAAATTTAATTTGTTCTTTTTGTCAATCTGCGAAAAAATAATCACATCACGATGAGTTCGAATATGAGCAGGCAATGCTAGTATGTTGTGCCGTAACTCTAATATGTATTATCGGACCACGTTTAGATGCGAGTTTACGTATACCATCGGGTGATCATACCTCGCGCGCTCTTGCTGTATATATTTATCAAGAGTACCAAAGCATTTGGTGCTAGATTTGCAATATTTTTTGTATAAATGAAATTTCAAAATTCGGACCGGAAGTAGCGGTTTTACTCTTAGGGAGTGTCACTTTTTCTGGAATATCTTGCAAAGTATGCATTCTATAGGTATTTATTAAGAGAATAGAAGTACTGAGAATAGGGTTTTGAATATTTTTTGTGTAAAAAAGTTCTTAAAATAGTATAGTTTGAAACGCTCATACGTATAGGAAAGTCGTGTGGTGACCACACCTCATTTTTACTTTCTTATACGTAGTATAAGGAAGTATTGTGATGATGAAAATTTTCGACCTCGAGATTTTTGCAGATGTCCACGTTTTGAGGTCCCCTGATGCCAAAAAAGTGGTTTTTAAAAAAATGTCTGTGTGTGTGTGTGTCTGTCTGTCTGTCTGTGTGTCTGTCTGTCTGTGACCACGATAGCGGTCAAACCGCTGGAGATATCAATTCAAAATTTTGTATTTGCGTGTATAATCTCCCTCTTGAGATCTGATTAGTTTTTCAGTAAAATCGGTAGACCGGAAGTAGCAGTTTACTTCAGTGAAAAAATTGAAATTTGCAAATATTTCGTCAATTACTAAGTTTAGACTAATTTATAAAGAATTCATAAGTATTTAGAACTAAATTTCCAATATCTTTTATATAAAAAAAATTTCAAGATTCGGACCGGAAGTATCACTTTTACTCTTACCGAATAACGATTTTTTGCAAATATGTCGTAAATTATGCATTCTATATACATTTATGAAGAGTACAAAAGTATTTAGAGTTAGATTTGGAATATTTTTTGTATAAATGAAATTTCAAAATTCGGACCGGAAGTAACGCTTTCATACGTATAAGAAAGTCGTGTGGTGGCCACACCTCATTTTTTATAATAGCTATACCACCACCATCGGTACTTTTAATATATTTTTATTTTACTTAGCAAAGATTTTGGGAAATATTACTAAAAATCGTATGCTCAGAGACAATTTTGGATGAAAATTAGCATTTCAATGCTAATTTTTTTTTGATAATATTTACATAAAAGCTGTTATGTAGTTCATTGAATGAAACGTATGATTCTTGAATAGCAACTTCCGCTTTCTCTACATTATCTTCTACATCAAAGTTACTGATATTGGAAGGGTTTCTTCAAAAGGTTCATCTTCGGAATCATCCCACATATGCTCAGCCCTCACCCTCAATTTCGGCTCAATTAGTTTTATCCTCCTGTCAAATTGCAAATTATTCATTACTAAAGAGATACTGGATCCTGGCATAGCTATGAACCATCGTCTCGACAAAACAAGTATATTATGTGAATATGACCTCAATCAGTCAAGTGGTGCGTTAATGATTTTAACCTATTTGTCGCTTCAATGTGGTCGTTCGTTTCTTGGGGTGATAATAGAACTACGCTTAACTTGTCCTGTTCCAATAGGTAACATATATTATTCCATGTACTCATTATCGAATTGACCCTACCCAAACTAGTTTTCCGTTTAAAAAAAGTTTGTATTAGTTCCTCGTTCTCAAACACTTTATACAAACGAACATGTTTTAAATTTCGTCGTAATTGTGTCATTAAATATCAGTAAAAGCATTTTAGTTTGATTAAGTGTTACAATATGCTGCATGAATCATACATTAATTGTGTCCAACATTATTTTAATTGATTCTACTACGTAATCCTTACCATTTCCTAGTATCACCATCTAACCACGAACAAAGGTAGTAGATTGCCCCCCACAGTAGATATCTGATTTACGTAAAACATGAACAAAGCGGTGCCAGAATAGATACCTGGAACACTCCAAATTATATGTTCTTAATAATTAATAATTAAATTTCGACACACACTGGGAAATAAAATAAATTCATAATATGCAGTGATTGAGGCTGCGTCTCCCTCTAGTGTCTGACAACACCATTAAATACCAATCAATATCCTTATTCCACCGTCAGAATTAAATAACACAGACAATTGTATTTCAGTAAAATAAGGAAAAAACTATTTTATAAGGAAATTGCTGGCGCTTGTTTGTTCAAGAGAAGAATAATCAGTTTAAATGTGCAAATTTAATTCTCAGACTCTAGTATTGCATTCTAAAAAAATGAAAAAGAAAAGGAAGAAGTGCGATTTGAATGAAAGAGCAAACCGTTGAATACAGCGTCGAATTAGAGGACGTGCAATAATGCAAAAGAGAACGGTAGGTTTTGTTAAATGAAGCTGCCAATCGCAAATTGTACTCGAATTAGTCGGTGTCTGGATAAAATCCCCGAGTCCAAGTGGCACATTGTGGTGTCGTCCCCGGGATATAAATAACGTGCGGCCTGGAGATTCACTACAACTTTTGCCATCCAGTTAGTTGAACTTCTCTTAGCCATGTACCCAATAGACTGGTACGCCAAAATCTCCCTTCGGTTTTAACATTGTGCATTGTACGTTTACCAGTCAGTGTGTTAATATAAATCAACGTAGATATACGAAAAGCTGACTTCAATTGTTATTTATAAAGTTCAAGTTTAAGCAGCGTATTACTTGGAATGTATTAAATAGAAATACTTCGTTTGCTGTTTTATATTGAAAGAATTATATAGACTTTGACAAGAAACTGACAGTAAAAGACAAGTCTCATGACATATTGCTGTTAATGTGACTTACAACAAACTATAACAGATACAGATTTGGTTAAATGGGAAAAGAAGCGCAGTTTTAATAGCTTTGTTTAATTAGCGTTTCTTTTTTTGTGTGTGACTTACAAGATATTTCGCTAAAATGTTTTTTTTTGTTATTTCGTCCGGTGCCTGTGACTCTGTTATTATTGACTTAGAAGAAATGTGTAAAAGAAAATGTAGGAATTATATGCTACATAATACAGTTTAACATATTTCTTTATTTTTGCTATATTTTTTGAGTTATGACACAAACTTGTGTTTTTTCTAATGCAAACCATAATATCATAAACCTTTGACTTTGAATAGTCCCACATAAAAAAATCCATGGGGTTTAAATCAGGTGATCGTGTCGGCCATTCTACAGGTCCTCGAAGCCCGATGTTTTATTTAGAAATTCTCGAACTGCCATTCCGAAATGTGCAGGAGCACCATCTTGCTGAAATGTAATATCCCTATCAAATTCTTCCGGATTATTTTCAGCAAACTCTATTATTTGTGGATGTATTATTTTCTCAATAATATTTAAATACAACACAGCAGTAAGGTTTTCTTTCATAAATAATGGGCATACTATGTGATTGCCTAGTGTTCCCGTCCACACAATGAGTTTTTGTCGAAATTGCGTTCAACCTTCTCAAAAACATGAGTTAACGGCAAACACAAAATGTATAAGGTTTTAGGTTATCTGTTTTTATTTTTTATTAAAACAGCGTCATTATATCACATTTGCCCCGTGAGTTGGGGTATATGTGATAATGGACTCTCTCCTAGTGTAGCATTTCCAAAAAGAAGTATCTGTGGGGCAAACGTAATAAATATAATATTTCTGCGTATTTTGGTTTTTAAAATATTTTATGTCGTAAAAAAAAAATAACGGAATTATACATTTTTTAAAAAAATATAAAAAATATTAACATTTTTAACTAGCAGAATATAATTATTTTTATAAAAATTTAAACATTTAGAAACACATTCAAGGTAAATAGAAGATATTATAACCATCAAAACTTCACTGAAAAAGTAAATCCCGACCCTCTGTTGGCTGTGGAAGGATATTCAGTAAACTTGCGCTGTCTACCAAGTCTTCATCTTGAACATCTGGCCAAATAAATTTAGATTTCTTCGATCTCAAAAACCTGACAAGCCATTCTTCATACTCCCCTTTCTGAATAATTTTTCCCTCAAAGTGTTTCACACTTTTTTTGGTTGCATATTGCACTGAAATCCACTTATCCACTTCGAGATATGACATTCATTGGAATTTACGCTTTCTTCTAAGTTTTGTAATTCCTGTAAACATTCTTCATCTTTATCTGAATCTTGATTAGCTATTGATTCGTCATTTGATTCACTAGACGAATCAGAAATACTTGTTATTGCTTTCTGATGAGTTCTTTTCTGCTTCTTCTGTATTTCCGCGGCCCCGTCTTTCGGTGCAGCAGCAACTTGAGCTCCAGCAGCCAACCCTCTTTCTGTTATTTTTGTTTAGAGTTGATGACGAACGCATTGTCGCAAAAGGTTTTCAAAAGTAACAGTTCCATTTGAAGGCGCAATATCGTTAGACTTTGTCGAAGGGCCTGGTATATTGGAGACACGGACAGAGATTATCCCATTTGAAGTACTTGGGAGCTGATTTTGTGGGTCATCAATATTTTCTGCAGCGCTGTTAGTGACTATAGTATTTTGGGAGTCCCATCGTTTTAATGCTTCGATGTCGAATTTTTCTCTTGCTACGACTCTGTCATCAAATGACACAATACCGGAGTTTCTAAAACCACTAATTATTACATTTGCCTCGATGTCTCTCTACGTGTCTGCAATAAGTATTGAAAACATCTTTTTTGGTAGTTTGCGCCCAACACTGTGTATCTGCCACGTAACCAATTTGTTATCCCAGGCTGTTTTTAGAGATTTAAATACAGAAACGTCGAGGGGTTGCAACAGGTGAGTTGTGAGAGGTGGTAATTTTAGAATTGTAATATTTTGTTGCCTTGCCAAGTCAATAACTTGAGTGCTGACATGTGACGAATAACCATCGTATATGATGAGTATTGGCCTCTGTTCGCTCAAAGCAGAAATAACAGTGTTTTGTAGGTAGTTAAAGAAAATATCTCCATCCATTCACCCTTTTTTACTAGCAGCGTACGACATTCCAGGAAAGACATTGTCAGGAGCTTGCCATTGGTGCCAGACATTACCACCTTTAAAAATGATTGATGGTGAACCTTTTTCTCCAGAAACACTGGTCAATAATGAGACAGTTGTATTTTCGCGACCAGGAGTACTAGTAATACGGGAACAGGGAAGTCCTCTTTTGCCGACAACTTTTGTTTTATTGAGATCTATGGCGACACTACTCTCGTCAATGTTCCAAATTTGAGAAGGTCTCTCTTCAAGTTGTACTTCGGCTAAAGTTTCTTTCAGAAGTTTAAAATATCCATAAATTATGAAAGCGTCAGTGGCTTTTTCTTGCAAATTCTATTGTGGTATCTTCAGACTTAAACCATGTCCTTTCTTAAAACCAAGAAACCAGTCAGTCTCTGGCATAACATTTTTAAATGGAGTATTTACAAATTTATGCTCCTTTACAAACTTGAAAACTATCTGTAAAACTTTCTTTTTGGATACTCCAAATCCCCACTTCTCTAAAGTGGTAATCGCTCTCGCTAGTTCAATCTCTTGATTCCAATCCAATGCAGTTGATCTGTCTTTCTTTTGTTTTTTTCGCGCCCCGAAGACCTTTTAAACGGCTGTAAATGGTACAGTATGGAATTTTATAGGTTTTGGAGGCTTTGTAGATAGTCACTCGACCCGCTTGTATTTTCCGTATAGCTACTTGTAGGTCTTCCGCGGAGTAAACTGGGTCATCACGCTTTCTTTTATAATTACGAATCATTTGGATCTGTAAATTTATATGGGGTAAATGTAATGCACATGTGATATGCCGTAAATCACATTTGCCCCGTTGTATCATTTTTAAGGGGCAAATGTAACATACGGTAGTATAAAGAAAGACGCAAATACCTCATGAAATGTAACATTCACAATATAAATTAGACAGTTTTTCCACGTCAGACCAAATTTTTGAACAAGCTGTTGCACTCGTTTTCTAACCTTAAATACGTAGTTTCACGAATAAACAGCTGCCTCAATAGTCGGCCGGTAATGTCGCATTCCAACAGGCTTAGAGAGATCAGAGATGTTAGTTTTGATAGTGTTTTGCTCAAGAAAGCAGTTTTGATAAAAATTTACGAAATTTTGACCAGGTATCACATTTACCCCATTTTGGCATTTTACCTTAATAAAATAAAATTTTGCTCTATTGTTTTTTTCATATGAGTAGATAAAATTTTATACAATTTTGGCATCATACCGTAATGCGTGAGCCGTTTAAAATGAGGTATCACTCCATCCCCTATTTCATTTAAAATGTTGATACTATATCGGCCCTTGCTGTCAATTTTTGAAACTATGTAGAAATCTTACCTTAATACGGTAGTGCATAATATTTCCTATTAATGACCCAAATTGGTACCTGTCTATTAAACCGTTCACAAGTTAACAATGGGGGGACACTTTAGAGTCGCACTGTATAGGTATCGTTTAAATAAAAAAAAACAAAAAATCATACGGTTTTCAAAATTGTTTTTAAATATTTTTTGTGCTTGTTTCAAGTCTGTATTCCATCGAGTCATCCTTTTAAAAAGGTATTTTTAAAAGCTTTATTTCTCACTATAACGATAAAATTTTCTGTTACTGTAAAAGGAATCTACACTTATCTAATCTGACGATTAAGAAGACTTGAATTCACCCTCAGGTAGTGTAATGGTAGCGCACCTGACTAGCAATTGGGAGGAGTGGGTCCGCATCTTACCCTAGGTAAATTTTTACAATTTAAATTTACACAATGGAAAGCAGAAAAACCATATTAGACATTTTCTACGCTGAGAAAAACGAATTTTAACATTATTTAAAATTTACACCTTACTGCCGACAAAATATATATAATTAATTAATAATAATTGAATAATATATAATTAATTACACCTGTTTCTTGAGATGTTTCAAGACGATTAAGAAAACTCCAACTCACTGCCCAGGTAGCGTAGTGGTGGCGCACTTGACTAGCTATTGGGAGGATTGGGTTCGAATCTCACCCTGGGTAAATTTTCCAATTAAAATTTACCTAATTAATTACTCAGTGCAAAGCAGAAAAGTCATATTAGACGGAATCTGCACTTCATTTATGTTGTCAAATAAAGTTCGACTATTTGTCAATACTAACCGCCACTTTACGCCACCTGATTTTACCCCCTCTGTGTCATTTCATTTCCAAACTAAAGACTAAATGTTGGCCTTAAAAGAAAATATTTTTCGCACATTCTAAAATTAAATATCTCCAAGTCTTGATTACAAATTAGAAAATTCCACGTTTTAAATAGAGAATTTGCACGCTCTTCTGTCCCAATAAGGAAAAACCAGGAGAGAATAATAGGTTATCGGTTCGCACGTGTGCATATGAGAATTCTTTTTCGCTTTTCATATCTTGTCTTCTAACGTCGAGGATTTCCTTTTATTATAATATCGAAGGTGCCGTGCATGAAATCCGGCCGCCGCGAAATGACGGGGAAAAAATGCGAATTTCGTGTTAACAGGTGCCGATAAATCATATTCATTGTCATCAGTCGCTGGGTCGCGTCGCGCTGTCACCTCCCTTGATGGATGAAGTTGAATAATCGTAAAATGTTTACCACCGCCTCTTTGACAGTCCCATCACTTAGTGATCATCTTGCGCATGAAACAGGGTCCCGAGCCGGTTGAATCTGTCGCTCTCTAATTTTCGTATTTTGATAAGGACGTGCACCGGAAAAAAAAGTGACCGAATACCGAGTCTGATATGAAAAAATTGATTATTGTTTTTTTATTGTCGTTCGACTGGTGATTGCTGATTTAATAAAAGAGTTCCATCACGTACAGGTTTATTAAAAATTAGATAAGCATATGAAATATTAATTTATTTATTTATAAATTTTATATAATAATTTGATGCAAGTATCCAAGAAAGAATAAACTATTATTTGTTTAAATATTAAAATTTGTAGAGTAAAGACGTATTTCTAGTGGCTCTGCAAAAAGTGCAGAATCCGTAGTAAAAATATTGTTATTTATTACTGATCTTGGCCCAATTAGTATACTGCCGGTTTTATCTAAGATTTTGGAAAAAATCGTTCACAATCAGGTGATGGAATATGCTGTGACTTGTGGCATTATACCTTCGAAATCCAATCTGGATTTCGAAAAGGATTTGGCACTGCATCGGCACCTATCAAGGTGACTGATGATGTACTTGTATCGCGGGCTCGGGGATTTTTGGTACTACATTGGTATGGTTGGATTTTACGTAGGCATTTGATACGATTGATCACCAACTTTTGGTATCTAAATTGAAATATTATGGCTTTGATGCAGTTATATTATTTTTTTCCCCTCACACCTGTCTGATCTTAGGCAGAGAGTGGTAATTGGGTTATCTGAATCTGAAGAATAAGTGCGTAGAGGCGTTTCACAGGGCAGTGTTTTAGGACCATTATTGTACATATTGTATACGGCTGATTTCGCAAAACAACTTCATAACTGTCACTGTATCTTCTATGCAGATGATACTCAAATTTACAGAACTTTTTCATCAACTAGCGCCGTGGAGGAGTCTCGTTTAATTCACGAGGATTTGGAAAGACTGTTACTATTGTATAAAAAACATAACTCACATGTCAACTCTACCACATCTTCATTGATAATTTTCGGTAATAAGAAGCCTCTTGCATTTTCAAAATCTCTTAATGTTAGTGTTAATGACTTGTCGCTGAAACTCTTAGGCTCAGCAAGGAATTTGGGACTCTATTTTGATACTTCTTGAAGATTTAAATAGTTCTTATGAAAGGCATACTCCTCTTTAAAAATACTTTACTCCAACAAGCACTGCCTTGATTTCAAATTAAGAAAACTTCTGACGTATAGTTTAGTATTATCTCATTTCAACTACTGCGATACTGTGTATGGTTCCTGTTTTTATTTCCTCGACAGATATCGTATAGATAGGGTTCAGTAGTTACAACATCCTCTCCTGCTTACTTGTCGTTGAAATTGTTGAAGCATTATGAATTGTTTGAAGATCAATACTAGGTATCGGCATCATTTTGTTATTCCGAGCCTTCACACAACAATATTCAAATGATCGTTCTCTTACACTGCTTCAACTACCTTCAATAAATTAAGTGATAACTTCAAACAGTTACCCACTATTGCATTTGCACCAGCTTATGAGCGATCTCTTCTAAGCAGCTAATGCTACGGAATTCTGGCAATGGTTTTCTCAGCTGAGGTTCAGTTACTGTATTAGGTGTTTTATGCATGTGTGTATTTTTTGTTCCCTTTGTACTTATTGATGTTGCTGTTAAGGTTAAGTGTAAATAGCTTCGGATAAACTTCGCCTTTATTAATAAAGACCTATTATTATTTTTATTATTATTATTATTATTACTATTATTGTTATTGTTATTATTATTATTATTATTATTATTATTATTATTATTATTATTGTTATTATTATTATTATTGGGACATACATTAAATTGTGAGATAAAAACTATTAGTGAAATTTCATCGATAAATAAAATCGATGAAATTGAAATGACCAAACAGCTAAAAAATTAAGTGAAACGGATAAAATTAAACCTAAAAACCGAAAAGCTCCAGGAGTAGAGGACATCCCAATGTATTTGTAAAATTGGGTGGTGCTTTAACAGAAGAACTGTTCGACAAAATAATAACCACACCCAGCATACCAACAGAATAGTACAAAATTATAACCCTACTAATTTTCAAAGAAGGACAAAAACCATCCCGGAGAACTACTAATAACCCTGCGCTACACCACCATGAAACTGTTCACTAGTATTGTCAAAAGCATCCTCGAAGGCACCACTAAACATACAAACAAAGACGAGCAACAAGGATTTCAGAAGAACAGATCGACAGCATTATAAGCCAGGTAAAAGAAAAGATTATTTAATTCGATCAACTTACTTATGTGTGATTTATTGACCTAAGACTTAGAAACAAACAAATCTCAATGTCAATCATAAACATAATCAGAAATCTGAACACATGTAACACAATAAGAATAAAAGTGGATAGCTTCAGTCCATTCGTAAGGAATACACACTGAACAATAAGAAAATCAGCATGGTATGCTATGCTGATGCTGCAGTAATCCTGCAGAAATAGAACACAACCAATGGCAAACCTGTAAGTTTTATCAATGAAAAATACAGCATGTCAATATCCATCGATAAAACAAAATGCATGACTTTCTCCAAGAAACCAATAAGATATAAAGTCGTAACAAACAATAAACCAATCGAACAGGTAATAAGCTTTCGTTATTTGCGAGCGGATACACTTAGCAGCAATAACCCGATAAACGACAAGAAAACACAGGTCAATAAAGCCTCAGGTTTAAGAGATATCAGCTATAGAAACAATCATATGAGCATTGACTGTAAGGCGTAGACATATAAATCCTGTGTTAGATCGGTGCCAACCTATGGTATCGAAACTCGAGCTCATATAAACAAGATAAAGGACATCCTGAGAACATTAGAGATGAAAATCTTAAGAACCATCCCGAAAAAGACACTTAGGGACAGAGTAAGAAACGGAAGCATAAGGGCGACATGCAAGGTGGACATAGTTAGGTGGGGAAGGAAAAGAAGAAGATATTGGCGTAACCATGTAGATATAATGGATCGAAACAAACTGGCACGCATTACTAAAGAATGATACCAGCAAGCAGACGAACAGTTGGGAGGTCATGCAAGAGATGGATGGACAGCTGAAGTTACAGAACAACCAACCAAATTAAAACAGCTTTCGTCATTAGGAGACCACAAGGCCTTCTTGAAGAAGAAGAAAGAGAAGGATAAAATTATATGTGTATGCAAAATTTGTCGAAAAATTAAAGTTTGTCAAATAATGAATAAAATGGATCAAAAGCTTATTGATTGCTCCCATACAATATCAGAGCAAAACACATTCATTCACAAAATTATATAGAAAATTGAACAAAGAAAAAGACGTTATATAGTGATTTTCTGTAAAAGCGAAATGTGACGTCAAAAGGCGAATAAAATACAGAAATTTTGAAAGAAAAAAAAGTCACCAAACTACAAAACTCTTATGATGTGATGCTGACAGGGTTCAAAATTTTAGAGTATAATATGAGTGACTACCTTCAGCAACTCCGCAAGAGAAAACGCGGAAAACGACATTTTGAGAAAAAGAAGACCAGAGCTAAACTTAAGAAGTAAGTGAAGTAAAAAAGAAAATCTCATAGTAAATATGTTCGAAATCAACACTAATAATAAAATAGGAATTGTTTGCAGTATTGTTTGCAATACAATTTCGCAAACCTACAAAATTTGAAATTGTTTGTATTGGTCTTCATCATACACATTTTGGGGAAATTGGGTTATTTTAGCTTTGTCGATTGCTATACTAAACTTATTACTATCTGAATGAATGGAATAGCTTAGAGCCGTGTGTCGCCCGTTCCAAGCCTTATAGTTGGCTTACAGCCCAACTACCTTCTCAGTTATTAGACCCAAAGATTCGCCTCGGTATACTGAATGAAATTTTTGGAGGCGACTTAAGCTGCAAAATATGTAATTGATTATGAACTTCTTTTGTCTAAATTTACTTCAGAAGGCCTTGCTTAATTTTTTACTGCGATCTTATTTAAAACATATAGAGTCTTATGTGTCTAATAGAAGCAGGCCCGCGTCCATATTTTCATTCCCATTTTCGGTTTTCCCCAAGGCTCCAATTTGGGTCTTTAACTGTTTATTATATAGCATACGCGAATGACATTTAAATATATTCCAAAATTCATCCGATACATCCATAAACTCCCAGGGAAGTGGATATGGCGGTCGTCTTTTTTGAAACGAATCAACTTAAACTGAATATTTTGTGTGATCAGGTATGTTCCTTCTTCTACACTTCTTACCGTGCCTTAGTATATTAACACAATGAAATAATAAGCAGATCAGTATTTAACGGCAGTCTGATTGGTCTAGATTCTAACCATTAAGGCAGATATTACAAACGCTTGTTACCAAGCCTTCCAATTAGTTAACAGTAATGAATTCTTTTAAATTTAACTCATTCTTAAAAGAACAAATCAAAGAGTTATTTCCATGGCTGCTTTGCTTCAACACTCCTAAAAAAAAAACTACAATCACATCTTGCATTCCAATTAAATGTAATAACTAAAAAGTAACGTTTGTTTGTTTTCTGAGCGCAACACACCCGAGTATGCTTATGCAGATATATAATTATTTATTGAAGATGACTATAAGATTTTCTATAGCATTAGGAAGTGTTTGTGCTGAAAAATAACGAAAATACATTACCTTTATATCACGCTTCTTTTATATAGTTAGTCGGTATACGTGAAATCATTTATTTATGTTTTACATTAAGTAGATCTGTACAGAATGTATAAATAATTTTTCCTTTCTAACCTAGCACCTATTGTGGTCTTCCTTTTATTTCGCCTCAGCATACAGCGCGCCGAAAATTTGCCTCCACTACAAAGTGAGAATATACCGAAAGCATCCCGTACAGACGTTTAACGATTGTTGTGAGCGGGAATACAGAGAGAAAGAGAGAGAGAGAGAGAGCGTCGATGCCAGGTGGTATCGGTCGCATCCGCCCTCGCATGTGTGAATAGAACTATTGGCAGCTCATAAATAATGTAATCACAGACAAAGTAGTATTACATTACCAAACTCTGCCGAGCGGCACCCAAAAACGTGCGAAAATAGTTAAATTGCAAATTCACAGGGCGGATTGTTTTAATTTTTCATTTTATCCGCTTATGTGCCAGGGTATCAATTATTTATAACTGTCTTGTTTCTTTTATGGCGTGGAAAACACTTTTGTCTTGTACCCATGTGGATACATGCATGTTTAACTGGGAACTTCTGTGTCTACCTAAATTGAATGTGATGAGAAATTATAGTTTTAGAGATCACGATAGCGGTCAAGCTGCTGTAGATATCAATTCCAAATTTTGTACTTACGTGTATAATCTCCCTTTTGAGATCTGATTAGTTTTTCAGTAAAATCGGTAAACTGGAAGTAGTAGTTTACTTCAGTGAAAAAATTGAATTTTGCCTATATTTCGTCAACTACTAAGTTTAAACAAATATACTGTGTGTCCAAAACGTCTGGAAACACCCAAATAAAATCGAAACGGATGATTTTTGAGAAAAATGCAAAAACAGGTCAATTAGTATTTTCAAAAACTACTGGCTGATGGTATCTGTTTGGAATTTTTGATGACCTTGAAAAAGTTATGATGTCGTCAAAAAAAATTTAAATGGCAACGTCGCATTTTTAATTTTATTTTTTATAGATCTTTTAATTGTCTAAATGACTGTAAAAAAAATTTTCATTTTACTTAAGAAAATGACCGAGAAAAATTTAATTACTTCTTCGAAAATGGAAAAGTTTGTCTTTAAAAAAAAACATAGTTGGCTTAAAAGTCGATTATTTTTCAAATACATTTTGTTTTATTCTGTCAAATACGAATTAAAATTACATTTTGAACATTTAATGTAAGAGTTTTTGCTGATTTCTACGATTAAAATTTTCTTTGTTTTCTATAACGATTTTTTTTTTCAAAATTTTTCTTAAGTAGAATGAAAAATTTTTTGACTGTCGTTTAGACAATTAAAGATCTATCAAAAATAAAATTAAAAATGCGACGTTGACATTTAAAATTTTTTTTTATGACATCATAACTTTTTCAAGGTCATCAAAAATTCCAAACAGATACCATCAGCCAGTAGTTTTTTGAAAATACTAATTGACCTATTTTTGCAGTTTTCTCACAAATCATCCGTTTCGATTTTATTTGGGTGTTTCCAGACTTTTTGGACACACAGTATAAAGAATTCATATGTACTAAATTTGAGAAGAATCTTATTAAAAAAAGTTTTTCGAAATTCCTACCGGTAGTAGGTCTTTTACTCTTATCGAAAATCAGTTTTTTGCAAATATATCGCAAGCCATGCTTTTTAGACATGTACGTTACGAGTATAAAAGTATTTAGAACTTGATTTCCAATACCTTTTGTATAAAAAAATTTTCAAAATTCGGACCGGAAGTCTTACCGCATAGCGATTTTTTGCAAATATGTCGTAAATTATGCATTCTATATATATTTATCAAGAGTATAAAAGTATTTAGAACTTAATTTTCAATATCTTTTGTTTAAAAAAAATGTCACACTTTACTCTTAGCGAGTAGCATTTTCTTTCGAATATCTCGCCAAGTATGCATCCTATAGAGATTTATCAAGAGAATAGAAGTAGTATAGTAGGATTTCGTTTATTTTTTCGGAAGATTAAAGTATTTATATCTTAGTTTAGAACAACTTTTGTATAATTTGAAACGTATACACGTATAAGAAAGTCGTGTGGTGGCCACATCTCATTTTGTAGACTTGGAATTAATTTTATGTAGCGCGTTTGACTTTCACAATTATCGCTCCTGACAATCCAAAATATAGGTATAATCTTATTACATGTGAGCTTTTTTGTGTTATACGTTTATTTAGTAATAATAATTTGTCGCAGGTTTACAATAAATATAGACATCGTCACTAATAAAACACCCTTACCACATTAAATCACTAAAATCTATTTCGACAACAATGTTGTCATCATCAGTAGCACTGATTAATAAAATCCGCGTTAATCTATACATCGTAGCATATGAAGAACAACAATGAATTAAATTGCTAACATCACTAACAGTACCTGGTTCTTGTAGCGTTAATTTCGTCACACTT
This sequence comes from Amphimallon solstitiale, assembly GCA_963170755.1. Taxonomy (NCBI): domain Eukaryota; kingdom Metazoa; phylum Arthropoda; class Insecta; order Coleoptera; family Scarabaeidae; genus Amphimallon; species Amphimallon solstitiale. The sequence continues at coordinate 92,083,254 of OY720678.1, forward strand.
AATACTAAAATCCTACCCTTTAATTTTAATATTCTATGAAAGTAACTGTACTGAAAGCTGTATCGGTGATCACACCACTAACATATAAACAAGATTGAGGTGCTGACCAGTTATATGAACTACTCTCATAGCTATCTAGTTCTCGATAATTATACAGTTGTTTTATAAGTTTAAGGCCGCTCTTTGGGACACCATGGCCTGTATCCAAAATATGTCCAACCACACTAAAATTTTCTGCCCTATTAAACCTAAAATGAGCGATGTGCTCTTCATAGCGTGTTGTAATCAAACGTCTAGTCTGCCCAATATATTTTTTTTCACATTTATTACAATTAATTTCGTAAATTCCAGATTTTTGTTCTACCTCAGTCGTTTCTTTAGGATTGCCCAAAAGACTTCTCAACGAATTACATGATTTAAACGCGATTTGCAAACCAATATTTTTAAAAATGTTACATTATGAAAAGGTACGACAACAAATTTCTTAGCTTTCTTACTTTGAAGTAGCAAAGTTGTGGTTAGAATTACATTCTAAATTCTCAGATATTACAAAAGTTAGGTATAGGACATTGTTAACAAAAATAAAAGAGAATAAAAAAAGGAACAAAATGCCACAATAAAATACTGGGTGTTCCATTTAAAAAAAAATAAGTCTTTGGTATGTGAAAATTTCAGGAAGTAGGTTTTTCGAGATATTGTCGAGTGCAACTTATACCAAATAATGCAGAATTTCCTTGGCTACAAGCACCACCAAAATTAATGTTTTTACTTTTAATAACAATGAAAAAATGTTTTCTGAAGACGTGTTTTTGTCAAAACCTTCGAAAAAAAATTAATAACTCAAAAACTAATTGCTCAATTTTGAAAAAGAAAAAGTAGTTAAATAGACAATTTAATAGAGTACTAGAAAATCCAAAATATATAGAGTCGTTTAAAAAAAAAGTAATTTTCATGCATTTCCGTTAAAACCGGAAGTGCGTCAGAGCGTAAAGTATTTTTAGAATATGCGCCCCAAGCAAGCATAAATCTTCCACTAATTGTTTTTTTTTATTTAAAACACAAAAGAGCAATCAAAGAAGCGGCTACTAATGACTCAGCCTGTATATACATGAGTTTTAAAGTTTTAAATGCGGATGAAACGCAAATCTGTGCTCATTCTTCAGTCCCTATAGTTGCCCACATGAAACCAAATATTATGTATTAGCTGCATAATTGAAATAAATTTAAATATATACAAATTCAAAAGTTAATTCTTAAAAATTATAATATTTTTTTATTCATTTTCACGGTCATTTTCCAGAAAATACAGCTCCTCCACATGTGAAAAAAAATTTTTTTAGTCTCTTTACTACAAATTTTATCTCTGACGATACTCTCCTTTTAAATACTTTCGATGTTGTTTTACTAATTAGAATGTCAATCTTATCGTTGATATTCAAGTAACACTACATATCGAGAATATTTACCGTTAATACCTCCGGCAATAGTTAAACTTTAGATGGAAATTCTATGGCGTTTAGAAAGTGACTACTTTTCTAGAAGTAAAAATGAAAAACATGTTTTTTTCATTTATTCCTACACAATCTAATCAAAAAAGCAGGTTCTGTAATCCGTCTGACATTATTAAAATATAAAATAAAGTTGTTTTGTTGTCACATAAAAGTTTGGGAGTTTATTATTAAAAGTACTCTTATATTTTTTCGGATAAAATTGGATTTACTTTTAACTATACTTTAGTATGTATGTTACACAAAAATATACTTTTTCATTTAGAAATTACTTTTATAAGTCTCTCCTACACAAAGTATTGAATTTTAACATGTCTTTTAAAACTTTCAACATTGTTAATACCATAATAATTTCCAGAAAAGTTCGCAAATAATTATGTAAAAAAAATGTTTTTTTTTGTAATTCCTTTGACTTTATTAAATATACTTCTTGTGTTCTCACAAAAGTTCGGGATATATTTATAAATATTTTTGTTAATTATATTATATACTGTGTGTACAAAAGTAAGATGAAAAAACAAAGTTATTGTTTGTACTACGAATACTAATTATACTTTCTTATACGTAGTATAAGGAAGTAGGTACATATTGTGACGATGAAAATTTTCGACCTCGAGATTTTTGCAGATGTCTACGTTTTGACGACCCTTGATACCGAAAAGCCTAATTGACTAATTGGTCGTCATCAGAACGGTGTAGCCGTACTGATGACGACCAATTAGTCAGAAACACGTGTCTACGGTTGCACTACAGCGGATTTTACCCAATATTCTCTTTTTCTTATATATACAGAGTGTATATGAAATAAGGGGACAGAGTATGATTAATGGAAAGGTGTAATTTTATTAGACTCGAATCCAAAATATTTTGCGCAAATTCCCTCGCTGACGCGAGAAAAAAAATTACAAAGGTATTTTTAAAATATTCGTCGCGCCACTGCACTTAAATACGACTGTAGGGTATGGAAGGGTGGGGCGGGGTACTAAGTAGGAGTGTGAAGGCGTACGAGGTCAGTCTCGTTCGATTGTTACATGTGAATGTTTCGACTGTGGCTTACACAACACACGAACTATTCGATATTTTTGTACATTTACGGTAAAACAGGTGGAGATGCATGTCGGACGTATAGGTTGCGTTTTCCTAATCGTCGAGCCCCATCTTACAAGTGCGTAATGGACGTCGTCTTCAGATCAATTCACAAATTTTACAACACAAATTTGTTTTTGTGAGAAATAAGAAGTAAAAAGTCGTTGAATATAATCATAATAACAGTAATAGTACTTACTATATTGCGGAAGAAAACGTAATATCTAAATAATCCTGACAAATATTAAAATAATTACAAAATTCATAGTCGGCATTTCAATAAGAAAAATCTCGTTGTTGAAAAATACGATATTTTAAAAGAGGGAAATTTGCCCAAATCTATTCACAAGTTATTAACAGCTGATATTTCATATTAAGGTTGTTGAACTCTTAGCATGAACACCTGTTTAGAAATAGTAAACAATGCTATCATTGAGGTTTTTATAACGTCTAGAGCTGTTATTGCGTTGTGTGTATGTAAGCGTGTTTATCCCGCCGCATGGGCCAGACATGACGTCGGCTGTCTGGCCCAACTGGCGCGATACCTACGACTAGACACATGCTAAATCCATAGCCGGCACATTAAACACTTGTCGGGTTTTTCTTAATATTGGCGTTCGTGTCGTAATTGACTCACAATTTTTGGGATTTATATTCTACATAATTGCATCTTTCCATTTATCATACTCTGTCCCCTTATTTCAAATACACCCTGTATATATTAGTTTTGAAGATTTTTCTCCAGATCTTTCAATTTTCTTTTCAATTCAAACATTCAATTAGAGTTATTTTCATCCCGGGAGCATAACGAACAAAACCAAACAAGAATTAACCAAATATATTGTTCGTATCGTCAGTTATGATCAAGAGTGAATTAAAAACTGAGATTTTTTTTATTTTGTCCGAGTTTTCCGACTTCCCTTTCCAATTGTCCCAAATTTTCTTTTCCAGAAAACTTTTCCAGGATCATAATGAACTAAACAAAATTCGGAAACAATTAAATTTCTAGAGTTTGTTAGTGGTTGCGCGCAAACAAAAACGTTTCCCATAAAATACTTAGCTATTGTATTTTGCATAAGAATGAAGACATCGAAGAAAGTCACACAAATATTACACCCTGTATATCGACGCAATACTTTAAATGTTTACCATGTAGGCAGGCATGTACCGGTATAGTTGAAAATAGAGTGACAGCAACAATAATTGACACATTTAACATGAATGAAAGTGCGCACGACACCGTGACAGATTGTTAGAATTGTACTGGGAGGGTTTTAAAATGCAGTGCGGCACACAATTTATGGATAACGCTAAATCAGAACGGCCGATTGGAACAGTTCACCGGAACGTCCTAGGTTATTATAAAGGTTTTAATTAACTGCAGAATTGGAACCATTATTTTAGAGTTAGAGGGTGTCGCTGATGAGTAATCAGCGTATGTACGTTGGGGTGCGTGCATGTTATATATGTATACATAAGTATATACTGGGTCCTGCATCATAAGTTAACAATCTATAAGAAACAAATGCAGTTTCGAGAGTTTGGTCATGTAAGGCAGATAAAAAAACCAGCTGCCAATGCAGTGAGCGATGAAATCAAAGTAGATGTGATGCTTGAGTTTATGGAAAACCCACATACATCGAGTAGACATGCATCCACAACATTAAATGTTAGCCATACATCGATAGTAAATATATTAAAAGAAAATAAAATGCATCCCTATAAAATGATATCTGCTCAGGAGCTTATGGAAGACGATTTTGATAGAAGAACTTATTTTTGTGAGCTAATGATGGACATGCTAGATAACAATATTATCAATTTAGAAGACTTCATGTTTTCTGATGAGTGCACTTTTTCTCTTAGCGGTCATGCTAATCGGCAAAATTGCCGCTACTGGTCTACGGAAAATCCTCACTGGATGAGGGAAGAACACACACAATACCTAGTAAAAGTTAATGTTTGGGCAGGTATTGTTGGAAACGATATCATTGGTCCCTTTTTCATTGAGGGCAATTTGAATGGCGATCGTTATTTGGCACTACTTCAAAATGATGTCATTCCACCTTTGGCAAATTTATATCCTGATCCAGGAAACCCTCAAGTTCCAATGAATACGATATGGTTTCAGCAGGATGGAGCACCACCACATTACCAACGCAATGTCCGGCAGTACCTCGATGCAATATTTCCCAATCGGTGGATAGGAAGGCGAGGATCGATAGAATGGCCAGCGCGATCACCTGATCTGACCTTACTTGATTTTTTTTTATGGGGATATTTGAAGAGCATTGTGTACAAAACTAAACCTTTGGATTTAAATGACTTAAGAGAACGAATAACGCTTGCGATTAGGTCGATCACGCCTGATATGTTAAATAATGTTAGAAGACAGTTTTATTTAAGATTAGGATGTTGCCAAGACGTTCATGGAGAACATTCTTCATTCTTACTTCATTGACATTGACATTCATATATTTTTTTGGCGTTTTAAATTTTTCTTTACATTTTGCATTAAATTTTATTTCTTGAGTATATTGTAGCGAATTTCGATAACATCATGATTTTATTTTATTCTATCTTAATTGTTGCAACAAACATGAAAATTATAACATTTTTGAATAGAGAATAAAGAGACCTTTACAACGATATATCACAAGCCTATATTTCCCATTTAAAAAAATGGGGGTTGTACCTGTCATTCGAAGGGGGTTGAAGGTAGGGATCGCATTTTCACGTTGAAGAATGTTAATTTATAAATTAAATATGACATGTTTCGGGATTTTTTATAAATATGTACAGTAACCGAAATAATGAATTTATTCCATTTGGCTTATACACACTGTATAAAATACTTAATAAAGAATGAATTTTTATTTAATGGGAAATGATAGTCATAAACTGAACCATTAATCGGTCCCTATTCGATTTTTAGTAGTATTTATGAAAAACTAAATCACAAGCCTGTAAAAGTGTGTGATGGTATGTCTAGCACACCCCAAAATATATTAGTTAACTTATGACCAAAGTCCACCAGCTTTATTTTTTAAGCCTAGTTTGGATACTGGAGTTGGTGTCTAATTGTACGGCACACGCTGTCATCAATCCTTGCCCGACGTGGATAATCCATAATATTCCTTTGATATTATCGTGTCTACGAAGTATGATGATCTAGATAATAATGATCAAATTTTAATTCATTGCGAATGTTAATACGGAGATCGATTTATTTGCTCTTTTCGTGCAACTCAACCGGAGATAAACTCTATTCCAGGTAAGTAAAACATTTATTTTACTTCTTTCCCTATTCTACGTATTTTTACATAAAATAAATAACAATATGAATTAGTAGCAAATGATTTTATTTACAAACTACTTCAGAAACAAATTACACTGCAAAATTGCTTAAACTAAAATTATATCCCTTCGAACGTTGTAGCTAATTCTAAAACATAAACAAATGTACCCAATTCAGTGACATCAATCGATGTTCGGTGTAATAATAACGTTGTGAATGTCGATGTTTCTATGAACCTTCGGGTATCAAATAAATAAACGGGTATCAAATAAATAAAAATCTTGCAAGGAACGGAGGCTTTTTACATTACTTAATTAAAGCTCATGTACGAGATTGTTTGTTATGGGGGTTGAAATTGGGCGGATTTTAATAAACAGGTCATTAGCGACAGCTAATCATGACAAATGTATTCATCTCGCATAATCAGCTGTCGCTAACAACCTGCTTATTAAAATCCGCCTAATTTCATCCTCCATAACAGGCAACCTTGCACAGATCTTGATGACAGTATTTATAATTAACAGGTCATCATCGACAGCTAATTATACAAGAATAGTGAGCTTTAAAGCAGGCCAGAAGGCAGTCTTTAAAGCTCTAGGTAAACCATGAAGCAGACTTGAAAGCTGCGTTCGAAGTTAAATATATTGGAAATATGGAGTTCGTTATATGCCCACGGCATGTATTGCGCATATGAACAAATCTTATTATCGGACCCCGAGTATGTATTTATATCACGTGAACAAGTCTTGACTTGGTTACGGTCACGTGATCAACACGACTGCGCTCTTTTAAAATAATTAATCTTACGGAAAAATATTTACATAAAACATTTTATATACTTCTTTTAAAAGAACACACATAATTACAGAAATATAATACTATAGAAATGCTGAATTTACTAAGGCAAATAGATATTTGTATTTGTAAAATTTTAGTAACCAGAACTTCGGCATTTCTATATCTGGACAAACAAAAGTTTGTTTGAAACCAAACTATTATAAATAATAATAAGTATGACTTAAAAATTACTTGTGACTTTAAGACAACAAGTAAAAACATTACCAAGTTATTTATTTATACGTAGACCGTAGACCCAACTTTCTTAATATATCCCTCTATTAATCTCTTCAAGTTTATCATCAGAATTACAATATAATCACCTAAAGCTACATATAGTTTAAGTTCTATATAATTATGTCTTCCGTATTGCTATAAATCAAAGATAAACTAAACTAATCGAATATTACACGTAAATAATTGTTCTTTATTGAATTTCAATTTCATTAATATTTTAAATCAAAAACGTAGCAATCGCTTGTCAAGAGCGAGTACATCGTCAATTTCTTTATTCTCAAGAAATCACGCCACACTACGGAAGTGGCCGTGAAGATCGTTCAGTAGAATTACGTCCTCACCTACGAATACCGGGTAAGAGAAAAAAAGAACACAGAAGAGAAACAGAAATCCATTTCCGCACTATTTCCACGATGTTTGTGTAGATATATATGTGTCGATGCAAGATGTCTACTTCAGCAACAAGAATTTAATTTTATGGTTTAATAACGGAAAGCAATTTACCGAGCGCCAATGACAGCCAGTAGCACGGTAAAGTCAAAGATGTTATGCTCTCGAAGGAATATTTCTATTAAAGGATATATAAATGGGATTAAAGGTGTTAATGAAAATCCGACAAGGAGTCTTATTGTAAATCATCGTCAAGACACATATACACACCAACACAGACACACACGGTGACATACACGTTTCTTGACGCCCGGATAAGCTAAGACCTGCAGGTTATTAATATAGTTTGATCACTATATCCTGATAAGATATTATTGTAAAAGGAACGTTATTAAAGTATATTTTTTTCGCAATTAGTACAAAATTACTACAGCAAAATCATAAAAACTAAATACGAACACTTCCAATGTAAATTTGATTAAAATATTATAACACTGGCCTTCGAATTTATTTTTTTTAAATACCTCTTGTAAAAATGAGTGTACAGTTCTTACAGCCCTTAACTGAAGGCATAACCAAAAACTCAATCTTTTCACCACATATACGAGGGGTACTCAGAAAATAAGTTTCCCTATCCAATAAAAAACATAAAACAAATCTGAACACTTTAAAAACTATGTATTTATGATTCTGTACATTACATTATTTTTCAACATAATTTCCATCCCTTTTTAAACACTCTTCATATCTATGCGACAGCTTTTTTATCCCAGCTGCATACCATTCTGCTGCCATTGATTTATACAAAGTGTTGATCTCATTTTCCAGTTCATCATTGTTAGCGAACCACTGTCCGTCTAAATGAGTTTTCAGCTCCGGAAACAAGTGAAAATCACTTGGGGCGAGATCCGGAGAATAAGGAGGATGATGAAACACATCCCAATGAAATTGTTCAAGGAGTTGCACTGTTGCACGAGCGGCGTGTGGTCGTGCGTTGTCATGAAGAAACAGAACTTTCCATGACAAAAGGCCACGTCGCTTGTTCTGGATAGCACGGCGTAACCTTTTTAACACGTCACAATATCGTTCTGCGTTTATTGTTTCACCACGAGGCAGATAGTCTACCAGTAAAACACCACGACATTCCCAAAAAAACAGTGGCCATCACCTTGCCTGCTGATTAAACCACTTTGGCTTTTTGGGGAGCTTTATCCCCCTTTTTTTTCCAGACCATGCTCTGGCGTTTGCTCTCTGGTGTGAAATGGTGAATCCAGGTTTCGTCTCCAGTGACTATTCTTGTGAACAGTTCATCACCTTCGTCTCTTAACAATTGTTGAAAAGCTCGTGCGGACGCTTTTCGCCGCTCCTTATGCACGTCATTCAGTAAGCGAGGCACCCACCTCGCACAAACCATTTCGGTCACAATGCTGTACACTGATGTACGGCTTAATTCAATGTTTGGTGGCAATTGATGCATGATTTCGTCGAGTGTGATGCGCTTGTCGGCATCAACAATGGCTTGCACAGCAGCAATACAGTCAGGTTGAAGGTCGGCCACTTCGCTCATCATCGTGTACATTTTCCCTTCCTTCCAAAAACATTACTCGCCAACGACGAACCATTTGTACAGACATGACATGTTCACCATACACATCACAAATCTGACTGTGAATTTCAGTGGCAGACAAATTTCTAGCAGTCAAAAAACGAATCACACTTCTAACCTCACAACTGGCGGCAGAACGCAATGGAGTCTCCATGGCAGTCGTCTGTCAACTAAGATGTGTGCGGCGTATGGTCACCGCACAGCGCTCAGCCCTTGCCACTACAACAAAATTCAATATCCCTGACCGGCGCGTTACTCTGAATCACTTTCTCTTGGATTCACGGAGTAGGGAAACATACTTTCTGAATACCCCTCGTAGTTATAATCATATTCCTAGTAGGCAATCAATAATATTTTATTTAGAAAATATGTTATACAGAAGTTATAAATAGAAATAGATAAGCACAAAAATCTTGACGTAACAAGTACTTGAATGTTTAATTAGTATCAGGAATACAAAAAGGCTTAACTGCACACAAAGGAAAATTACTGATGTATCATAGTTTTGCATAAATATAGTATTTTTTTCCTTTTATGTAGCCTATTGCCTTCTCTAATGAGGAACCGGCAAAAATCTGCCGTCATGACGGGATCCCACCTACCTTGATATCGTGTCTCTATTTCTGCAACCTTTCCCCCTGTTCATCACTCGTCTTTCCTAAATTAGCAGAGAAGAAATCCAGACATGAATGCAAAATATGAACTTTGAGCCCATTCGTCACCCAAGTTTTTATAATTTTCTAGCAACTTATCCACGACATCTTGGTAGCTTTCACTGTTTCGATTTCCCAGAAAATATTTGCAAATATTTTTAAAAGAAGTCCATGCTATTAGCTCTAAATTATTCATGGTCAAATGGAAAAATTTTCATTTTTGGGCAGCTTCCTTCGCGAATTATCGCATCAAACAGCTTTGGAAATTTATCCGTTAAGTACTTAAAACAGTTGCCTTCCTTTTCCAGTGCTTTGAGAAACTGTTTAATCAATCCTAATTATATGTGTAGAGGGCGTAAAATCACCAAATTAGAATCCACTAATGGCACAAATTTTATATTAAATTCAATTAAAACAAAGCTTGTCCGTGGCTGCCATTCTTTTATTTGGTAACGATGCTGAACTGCTCGACTATACCACAGACGCAAAAAACAACAATATTTGGTAAACCCTCCTTGCAGTCCAAGTAGTAGGGAAATAACCTTAAGGGTACCACAGATTTGCCAAAGATGATTTGAATATTGAATGAGATTTAATATAGTTGACATACTTTTACAACGTTTCCTTTGTGTTTGTAGAATGAGCGGTTGGAATTGATGGTTTCCAGTCACTATTACAAAGTAGATTTCTTTGGAATGCTAGAAAGAATTACTATCCCGAATCAAATAAAATCAACATACAATTCAGATGACTATGATAAAAGTGACAATAGTACCTGAACTAAGGAGTTACAACACTTTAAATTGGGCAGGGCAGCGTCTAAAACTGCTTCCATTGAAAATTACATAAAAACTGTGAAATATAACACATGCAAAAACGTAATTACACTAAATTCATTCAAATATACTTTTAAAGAGAGAAGACAAGAGCAACTAACAAACTTTCAATAGATAGCTCCAGCCAAACTAAAGAAAACACAAAATTTAAAAAGACAAGGTAAATTAAACAATACCTACAAATAATGCATTGTAAAACACAGAAAACTTAGTTAATATTCTGCTATCAGTAAGAAACCCAAAACATTGTATATTTAACAAAAGGAAAATATTACGAAATAACGTAATTAGAGCAGCCCATTATATACCTACCATATACAGTCTGATTCTAAAAAAAAGTATAACTTAGAATTGAAAAATAAATTAATTGCAGAAGCAACCAAAGAGTTATGAAAAATGCACCCTATATATAAGAAAACTAACAAACTTATTAATTATAATAAAAAGTAATTACTCTAAATTCATTCAAATATTTTTTGGAAAGAGAAAAAAAGAACAACTAACAAACTGTCAAGAGATGACACCAGTGAACTAAAGGCAACACAAAATTCAAAAAGAAAAGATAAATTAAACAATACCTTAAAAATGCATTGTAAAGCACTGACAAAACTTAGTTATCAGTAAGACCCCCAAAACATTGAATATTTAACAAAAGGAAAGTCTTATGGAACGTAAATGTGTAAATATACCTACGATATACAATCTGGTCCTGAAAAAAAAAGTATAACTTATAAGTTAAAAATAAAATAAATAGGAACCCTTTCATATGCATTGTAGAGGCAACCAAAGAGTTCTGAAAAATGCACCTTATATACAAAGGTTAACATTTAAACCGTAACATATTTTTACCTTTAATTTATTGCTTTAATTCAATTATAATAAAAATTAATTACTCTAAATTCATTCAAATATATTTTTGAAAGGAGAAAAAAGAACAACTCACAAACTGTCAATAGATGGCACCAGCCAAACTAAAGACAACACAAAATTCAAAAAGAAAAGGTAAATTAAACAATACCTACAAATAATGGATTGTAAAACACTGACAAAGTTAGTTAATATTCTGCTATCAGTCAGAAACTCAAATCATTGAATATTTAACAAAAGGAATTATATACCTACGATATATAGTCTCGTCCTTAAAAAAATAACTTTGAATTTAAAAATAAATTAAATGGGAACCCTTCCATAAGCATTGCAGAGGCAACGAAAGAGTTATGAAAAGTGCACCTTATATACAAGGGTTAACTTTTAGACCGTATCATATTTTCACTTTTAATTTACTGCTTTAATTCCATTATTATAATAAAAATCAATATTTCTATCACTTCTTATATAACAATATAAATAGAAATATTTTTTATGGCTCTTCTAGTCTTTTACTTTCGTGCCAATACCGAAATATAAAGGCGTCATCTCGTAACTCATTACTAAAGCTTGTAAATTTAAAGAAATTAAGCTTAATCTGCACTCATTTCGTTCATCGCCGAGTCGGTATTGCTTTCCGTGGAGAAGTTTTCAAATGAAATTGAAGATTTATTTAATGATCGACATCTAGTGATGTGCGTCACTTATTCTTGTTCATTCCTCTTAACGCCGATCCACGCTCTGAATCGAAGTAACAAAGTTTTGCTTGAGCTTCAATTATTTCACGGGGAGAAATACAAATGTAAAACTTACGCCATCAAGAAAGGAGGAAAATGAGCGCAGTCACAATGACTCGGGGACTTTTTTTCCACTTCGGCTATCACGCCCGTTTCACTTTCTGAAAACAAGACGCACAGAGAGCAAATTACCAATAGCTAAATCGAATAATCCCGCGTAATCTAAGCAAAGTAATTTATCTAAATTTCAATCAGTTTAAGGCCTGGCAACAGTCTGAGAGTCTGAGAGCCCGACGGCAAGTGTACCTTGATTTAACCGATTCCATAATTCCTGCAGCTAACAATGCAGTGTCGGATTAGAATTGAATCGCGATAAGGGGGTAACTTAAACCAGATACTCGGGCTCTTTCTACCCTTGGCAATCTCTTCTCTTGTATAGCGCGCGACACTTCCCAAGCTTTCTCCTCCGGCGCCGCCACCATTTCTCGCCGCGTTTCGGTTTTAAAATTAAATCCGAAAATACCACCGCCCCCCGAATTACACCCTAATTAATTATGCTTACCGGTGTATCGCATATAATTATAAAACTTTTGCAATAAATGTTTGCAGCACATAATCTATATTTACTAGTACGTGCTGGGTTTTGAGTGTGCTGCCAAGTAATTAAAATTAGGCACTGGAATAACGTTATTTCCCGAAGTCGAGTTAACATTTGATAATTATATTAGATCGTATCTAGCTGGTATAATTAAAGGTGTTTAGTAAACGTATTGGTTGCTTTTCAACCTAGTAATAATTATATTAAAGTCTGTCTAAAAAAAAAGTTTAATTTAAATTGAAAATTCCTACTCTTTATTAAAAAGATTAATAATAAGTTGGCGCTCCAAATAAGCAATTTCAATCTGCTATCACCTGGTAATATTTCCAATAAGAAAATCTATAGACACACATGGAAGTTTATTCTAAGCAAATTCAAGGGCATCATGTAGCTGGGGGTGAGGAAGCACACCAATCATTGGAGCTACCATAAGCTAAACATGTTCTATGGACATTAAAACTGGAGACCACACAGGCCAGTTGAGAATATTGATGTTTGGCATCTGACACCTTAATGGAACAGCTGCAGTATGAGAAAGGATATTCCCCTTCTGGAAAGTGGCATTATTTAGCCTTTGGACACGTGGTTAAGCGAAATTACAAAACCACTAAGGAATATGTGGAAAATTTCAAACGTCCTCCTTTTGCATTTTGACCATGTTGTTGCTATATTTGCCACATATTTTCCATACACTATCTTTCATTTTTACTTAACGTAAACTTTGGGCTTGTTAATGGCTTTCAAAGCCGATGTAACGTATCTGCAGCTCTTCGGATGGCTGATGGCAAAATTTCCATGATTTACTTTTGTAGAGAGCATGAATTTTTTATTTCAAAAAAAGATCTAAAAAGGCACTACTAGTCCTGTGACTTGACTTTATTGAATAAACTAAATTTAAATCGGTGAAGTGTTAAGAAGTTATTGTCAAAGAAACACAGATTCATAAATAACAACAATATTTACTAACATTCGAAACAGCAACAGAGATACAAATAGTTGACCACCCCATAGGGAATAACAATAATACACACAAGTATTATTCAAAAAGAGTAATATTTATTATTTATAAACTTGAAATAAAATAGGCAAAATACTAATAAATTTATAAATAATATGTCATCAATGACTGCAATAAAAAATCTAACAAATCGTAACTAAAATATTTTATTATTTTTAACATTATGTGATCACAAAGCCGAATAAACCAAACTGTACATAACTAATGAACCAATAAATGAACCTACAAATCTAGATTTGCGGAAAGACAATACATGAACAAAATCAACACATTAATACATATTTCGTCGGAAGCAACGGTAAACTGTATATTTAACATTTTATGTATATGAATCACATATTACTAAAACGTCATAAGTCACTTTATGTAAGGTTTCAGGAGACGAAGAAAACGTTTCAATTTTACAAAAACAAAAAAACTACAGGTGTTATTAGCAAACATCTTTAATATCATATTTGTTTACATTATGGAATACAAAATATGTTCTTCAACTTAAAAGTAACTTTCGAAAAAAAATTGAAAATTCTGACTTAAGGTCTTTCTGCAATATATGAAAAAATTCAACTTTGCTAACACATGAGAAAGATTTTTTAATTTCTCTGCTGAGGTGGAAGCATTTTTTTATGGGTTCTGGTCTTGTTAGAGTTGATTATATACTCATAAAAGAGTTTATGTTCTTCATCTATCCATTGCAGTAATGTTTTAAGATGTTGAACTTTGCTTTCCAGTATTGGAACGTTTTCGCTATACGCCCTCACTTCTGACCACTGGATTCTTACATTGTCTGTCCTCCTGGGATTTCTTAATGAAAATGTATGCCATAACATTTCATCAATCAACTCGGAAGCTTTTACGCAACCAGGTTTTGAATATAAATGCACGAAATGATGTAATTTTGAATTGAACAATGTCACCCGCTCGTTTCTCGGAAATCTTTCTGTTTCCATGGAGATGCTCTCTTTTTTGTGGTACGCTGGTCACCAAACTTTAAAATCTAGAATTTCATTGTTTTGAACTTCTTTTACTGTAAACTTGTTCTGTGAGCTGGCTTGTAGAATAATTTTTGTGTAGGTATGTAAATTGTAAACTCGGTCAAATTTCCGTAGTTTTCTTTTATTCATACCAAAATCCCTATCGCAGAGTAGAAACGAATGTCCTCTAATTGGGTAAAATTGCTGCACCTTTTAAAACCGACCCGTTTCTGCTAAAGACATACATAATCTGACAATGCAATGATTTTTGTTCTTCCCAGGGCAGTTATCCGAAAAGAGCCGCAGTTCTTTAATTTCATGTGGTACATAATTTTTAATGTAGTCCATTAAGAATGATGCTACCTCATTTGGACCCTTATTAGCAACATTTTCTGGATATACCTAAAAGAAAGCGTCGTTGGTTTTTAGATTGTGAATACCAAATACCTAGATGCTTAACTCTGCTAGGTAGAACAAGTTTTGCACAGGAAGTAGAGGTAACTGCAAATTTTACATAAAATTGATGAGATTGCTGCAAGTTCTTGATTTTCTTTGCACTTTTTAGTAGCAATTTGAATGGTTTTATAGAATTTCATTGCACGGCGTTCGTGAACCATATTTTCAGCAATGGCAGCCTTTTTGGCCGCATCCCCAAGAGAAGTACTTCTTATTTTTAAACTCAATTCTGCACATTTATTTCAAGTATCTACCAGGGGTCGTCCAAAGTGCAAATTAAAATTGTCGTGAAAGAATTTTAAATAAAAATAGTAATCGACTTTTGTATCGGGATATTTTGTACAAAACATTTCATGCATTATCTTTACATTCAGTTTGGCATCAAGGTATTGGAATTCTCTTACTGAATAATGCGATTCCTTTACAGGATATAAAGAAATGTGATTTCTGATCAAATTTATAACCGGCTGATACAGCAATTCCTTTAGAATGTTTCCCTCTCTTGTCAGTAGGTATTTGATTGTTTCTTAATAGTAGTTTAATCCTCTTCATTCTTTCAGCAGTAAGACCGGTGTGTATGTTCAACAATGTCCCTTGACAAACTTTAATCTTTTTGCCATCGACCTGTACAGAGTACTCATATGATATGTCCCTTTTTTTCCTTCAGGATTACGTTTTCTTTCCTGTTTAACATTCACAACCGTTACTGTACTCTGAAGATAAAGATCTTGTGAGTCTTTATTAGGCAAGCCATAAAAACTTTTGAAAATACGTTCTCTCATGTCGACATTTATTTTAGCTGAACATTTCATAGCACAGCTAAAATAAACTAATATTGAAAAATTATACCGCCATGAAGAAGTTAATTACAAAGGACTTACCTGCAAAGATTCATGTTAAGATTTGGAGTTATGGCAGGTACCGTTTTGTTTTTGTAGTTCTTGTATTCTAATCCTTTGACTCTAGATGTTCGAATCACATTTCGTGTATAAACTGGGTCGTTGCAAACTCCTCTTTTGCGTTTCTGGGGAGCCATTTGGTAATAACAATAACCAGTTTACACAATTTAACAATATTAATAACAGTCACTCGCTTAGGTGCAGCAACTACTAAACCTCGTTTAATTTTAAGGTTATGTTATTATTGTTATGGAGCTGTATAGTGTAGAAATAACCTAAGTCAGTTACTTAGTTGTTTTAGCGCTACACAAACTATTTCCTGTGTAAGTTTCTAACATAAGCGATATGCTCACTTGAGTTCTTTTAGCACCAAACAACGCAGAACAGCCAATATAACGGAAAATATGTGGAAACTCAATTTGGCCAAAAAGTGACTTGTGTTGTTTTAGCAATATGTGTTTCATATGTGCATGCGTAAAAGTAGCGCTCCACGTGGGGTGCCACTTGTAATGTTAGTTTTTGAAATAATGGTAGGTTAGACCTATAAACAGTTAATTGACTACTAGCATAAGTTGTTCATCAAAAGCAACTATATTACGCCCATTGTGCTAATTATATTCAAGACACTACCTACATATTGTTAGTCTTGAACAAATTAATCAAATGCATATAGCTTACATCACGTATGTGTATTGTATAAACAAAACGAACTAAAAATAAAAAGCAATAGAAGAGTAAATTCTAAATCATCTATATAGGCTAATTTTAGCAGTCAATTGAAATTTTCACGAAAAGAAATAAAAGATATTCAAAATAGGAGATTCAGGTTTTGTTCGAAATTCACGTAGGTGCCCCGAATGCAAATCTATTACGTTTTTCGTTTGATTGAACATCGAAATCGGTAAAAACAAGATTACCCCTTTATTGTGTTAAACTGGCCGAAAAACCTTTTTCATCTTTTTGAATAAATTCGTCGGGTCCGGTCCGGTCCGAGCACGTAGAGCTACTTTTTGACATGAACGAAGCACGAGAAATGCAGAAGAGAGATACAAAAAAAAGAGAGAGAAAACGGCAAAAAAGAATAAACGAACACAACCGAAACGACGGAACTAAGTTAACATTTTGTCGTGCGAGGAGGACGACTGTAACGGGCGACGGGCAGAAGCCGAGGCGGTAAAAATTGCTCGATCGATGATGAGCGCAGAGAATCCACCATCGGAAAGGAGTAACGTCAAAGAGTGATTGGACAATTCAATGCAGGGTCCAGTAATATAAATTGTCCGTCGATAAAGCGTTCCAACAGTGCATTACTAATCACCTAACTAGTGTCCGAGTGGAGGTGGCCATCTCCCAGAGGACTCCTGCAATTTGAATACCGATGACCACACAGTTTAAATCGAATCTGATTCGATCTCTGGCGAATTTCGGTGTCGCCGATTCAATTATTACAGTTGGCATTCGATTTGTACGTATGACTGACGCACGTTTTCATTAATGTGCCTACTCTTTTTTTTTCCCCCAATATTATTTTTGTATTCGCGCAAAACGTTCCACTCCTCAAAATTTTCGAAACGCTTTCCTGAAAAGCAACAATTTGTAAAATGTATTGCCTAGAAGAAGAGTATTTGCTTCTGGAAAAGTCAAATAATATATTAACATATTGCTGTGCTGCTAGCTACTTCCTATAAATTTTAAGTACTTTTCAATGAAATATAAATTTACATTTAATTTTTTTTTTAGAATTCCTCACTTTAGCGAATGGTATGTAATTCTAAAGAACATGCGTTGATATGTCGAAATAAACAATAATTTCACGTACTGAAAAGAAATCTCTACTAATTGGGCCCATAATAGGTATTTTATCATCAATCGTTATTTCATAGCAACTTTTCAAATGTTGCACAATTTTTAACGAAAAATCGCTATATCTCAAAAACAGTTGAAAATCAACATAAACATGTTGATGTCAGTTTAATCAGCCCTTCAAGGGCTATCATAAAATGTAAGGAAAAATGCATAGCATTCCATTAAAGAAAACGTAAGTTTGTGTTGGTTCGTCGTTGTCGAACACTCTGTATGAATGGAAATATTTTTAAATGGTAGAACTTATAATTATCTACATTTTTTATATTAAAATTATTCGCTATCTACATTATTAGATACCAATAATGGACTTTACCTCTGGGACACCTGGTATATATCATCAACCGATTTATTGAACGAGTGACTGCCCAAAACAATTACGTGTAAATATTTTGCTTTCTTATACGTAGTATAAGGAAGTATTGTGATGATGAAAATTTTCGACCTCGAGATTTTTGCAGATGTCCACGTTTTGAGGACCCCTGATACCAAAAAAGTGGTTTTTAAAAAAGGTCTGTCTGTCTGTCTGTCTGTGTGTCTGTCTGTGTGTCTGTCTATGACCACGATAGCGGTCACACCGCTACAGATATCAATTCCAAATTCTGTATTTACGAATATAATCTCCCTGTTGAGAACTGATTAGATTTTGAGCAAAATCGGCAGACCGGAAGTAGTAGTTTACTTCAGGGAAAAAATCGAATTTTGTAAATATTTAGTCAATTACTAAGTTTAGACTAATTTATAAAGAATTCATAAGTATTTAGAACTTAATTTCCAATATCTTTTGTATAAAAAAAAAACTTAAAATTCGGACCGGAAGTATCACTTTTACTCTTACCGAATAACGATTTTTTGCAAATATGTCGTAAATTATGCGTTCTATATATATTTATGAAGAGTACAAAAGCATTTAGAGTTGGATTTGGAATATTTTTTGTATAAATGAAATTTCAAAATTCGGACCGGAAGTAACACTTTCATACGTATAAGAAAGTCGTGTGGTGGCCACATCTCATTTTTTTTTGTATATGAGAAGTATTATACACAATTAAATTTATATCTTTTTAATAAATTTGATGTCACTATACAACGACTTTTCTGTGTAACGCCCGAACACGCTATGTTTTATAAGTGTAGAATCATTTAAAACTTCTTACGCCTTCTTTTAGTTTTAAGTTTTAATTTGCTAGATTTCTGTCAGCAAAGTCTTCTACAATGTGTTTGCAAGGATTTGTATAGATAATCCTTAACATGAAAAAGTTTAAATAAAATTCTGTTTCCGTGCTATGACAAAAATGTAAGAGACAGTTAAACCAGTGATACCAATCTCTAAGTGGAAGTTTAAGATATTCACATATTAATAAATACATATAAATTACATTACAGTTTTGAAAATCGAAAAGAAAACTAATTAAATCATTAAATACTGTAAGTATACAGTTGTTATAAATTAAATGTTAGTGTCAATTTTAAGTTTCTATTTTCCTAATTATTTCTATGTTTTAATCTATATATCTTTAATTTTATTTAATTTTGGTTGATGGTAACCATCTTTACGATGGTCCAAAATGGAGAATATAATGCTGTCCATAATAACCATCACTTGGATGACCGTACAAGAACCCCAAGATCCTCACGGTCATATGACGGGTATAATTTTTTAAGTTTGAATTCATATTGTGTTTCTTTTACAAATTTTGGTCCGGTTGTTAAGATTTGTCAACTTAATATCGAAGGTATATTCAAAGACAAATGTAACTACTTAGCGATATTGGCGAAGGAAAAAGAATTTATTCAAGTGGAATGTGATTGCGTGTCCAGCTTGTGATTGCGGAGCTGAGATTGAAACAGTTAAACATATTGTTGCAGAAGGTCCTCTAGCTAAGTTTCAATTTGGATACACAGATTTACAAATGGTGCTGTGTTTTAAAGGACCCCTGCAGTTATGGCCCTTCTAAATATATTTCTACTTTTGTAATACAATTTATATATGTTTCTTTTCTTGTACCTGTCATGTAGTATCATACGAATATATATCATATACAGGAGAATTAATGAAAGCGATTCCAGTAATGAACACGCATTTAGACTAACAAAAAAAAAAAAAAATGTTAATCTGAAACAGCATGTATATCTTATTTCGTAGTACAAGTATAAATATTGCATTAATTTAAGTAACCGTTATCTCCTCTTCAACCGTAAGTATATGGAAGCTATTTATTTTCTTATTTTAAAAGATTACTGTCTAAAAATAATCGAAACGGCTGTAGGATGTAAAGAATTGTACTAATAAAATGCTCCAAAGGGTCGCTACTACACCTGATCCTCAACATAATGAAAATATATTTTCTATAACTGCATCTGTCCTGTAACTTGAACATACTGAATTGTCAGAAAAATCCAATAAAAAGAAAAAAATCAGTTAATAGTTATGGTAATTTGTCAAGAAATGCAGCCTTGCATTCTTCGTAAGAGACAATATATATACAGGTACGAAAATGTTATCTTAATTAAAATAATTATATCATTAAATACGACAGCGGAAAGTAAGAAATCCAGAGACGGTCTTCACTTACTGTTGTTAAAACGGGCGCATAACAAGAAGAGATTATACTGTACCCAAAATTTATTACATCGTAATTTCCTAGTGCGAACAAATTTCCCAACACACGAAGAAACCCCACGGCTTGCAGGCGCACAGTGCTTATGTCAGTGTGTGCGTGTATTATTCGACGACATTCCTTGTATGGAGTTGCAAACCCAACACTAAATATCAATAAATTAAGCAACAATACGCTTGTGGCTACAGAAGATGCATGGCTTGTGGCTTTACGGTCTCGAGTCGACGGTGTATTGCTGTCACAATTCGGGCAGTCGTTCCTCTGCTTGCATCCCGAACAACTCCGAACATAACGCGCCGCACAACACATTTCTAAAGCGGCTCTATTGTGCTTCCATTTATTACTGGAACATTATCAGTTAACTTGTAGGGAGACTTAGTTCGCCGCAAAGCGTTTTACGTAGGAGAAAAAATAACAGGGGGATTGCAAAACGGACGACTAAATATATGAATATTACTTTAGCGTAAAACACTTCTCTACTAGTTATGGGTTTGTTGTGCATTCATAGTGAATGGGAAATGTTCGGAATACTAGTCGTAAATACAAGAAGAGTTTGTAATAACTTTACACTCAAGTATGTGTAAGCGGAATGTTGATAAATTGCTTTGGAATTATTATTAATGTGAGAACAATTGCCTTGCATCTAAACTATCAAAAAAACTTGAAATTCCGTTGCTGTAGATGCTATTTAGAAGCGACACTGGAAGAATAAGAACAGTTAAGTATAAATCGTTCGCATATATTGCGCATACTGCCAAATTTATAATATAATAACAGTAATAACAAATCAGATAAAGTTGGTTATTTAGAAATATTTCCTTATGATTTATTTCTACCTATGACTATATGTGTTCCGTGGACCACCTTTAAATTTTAGCACCAAAAGTGGGTAATTCGATTGGTTCATTTCGTTCTCAAAAGACATTCACTTAATTTAATTGACAGTCATTTCTAGTTATTTGACAGTTCCATTTTGTATATTATCCACGCTTTTTTTCTACTTCACTGTTCTTGTATTTATACAACAAAAATATTTCTATTTAGAACTCCTAGACCGTTTATTTACCATAGACCCAATGCAGAGTACAAGTAGAAACCTACCGATTTCTCCCCCGAACAAATGCGGTAGTTTTTGTCACTTGCCCCTTATTGAAAAGCAAATAATGCCCAATACTTATAAGAAACTGATGATTGAAAATACAAAAAAAAGTACAAGGGAAATAGCATCGCATATATTGTCCACATCAAGTAATATTGTGTTTTCTTAGATAATGTGTTATGTTTCTGAAGTTACCCATATTCTATTATTTCAGGTGTTGCAAGAAGTACAGTTTTTAAAGTTATAAAGGAATACCCAAGGCAGCGCTTACTCATTCCAAGCAAAGCTCAGGTAGACGATCATTAGTTCACAACTTTGACGAAAATGTTAAAAATGCTGTAAAACAAGTAATGCACAGTTTTTTTTTATAACTATGAGGCTCCTACTCTTAATAACATTTTTTACGAAATTCAAAACATATCCAATATACCTCAAGTGAGCCGTTCATCATTATACCCACTAAAGAAAGAGATTAATTTTCGGTAAAATATAATTGATTTTTAATATGGAAAGGTATATAAGATATATTATTACATGGTACATGGAGCGAAAAGTTTATTGATAGAGCGTAGTGAGATATAAGTATTTGGAGATATAGATATTTAGCAGTTGTTAGATCACATAAAGCCCAACAGAAAAAGGCAAAAGCCTTATTGTTGTGCACATGGGATCTGACGATACGTTTGTTCAAGGTGGATTTGCTACCTGCCCTCTTGCCTTAGGACTGTCCTAGCAGAAGGAGGCACAAATGGCGCTGACGGCAACTAAAATAATATCATTCGGTTGGCAAATAAAAGATGCGCCTGTTCGTCGGAGTTACAAACCTGTAGCTTCGTCTATATAAACTTATGAAAATTTCGGAGAATTCCTGTGTGTCATCTTCAAACCGCCTTACCTACCTTGCTTCCCTAGTGTGCGGTAGAAAAGATGAAGTGGTACTAACTAGTCGGTTTTAGGGGTAGGTCATTCAGAATACTGAAGTTGGATGACTTGTAGGCGCCAGCTGCCATTCAGTTTTAAGCTCACTCCAGAATGCTACTTATACCGGCAGCAAGAATAATTAAGGTACACTAGGTAGTAAAACAGTCAAACACCAGATAGACAAACAAGTAACAAGTTTAATGAGATCTAAGTTTTCCCAAGGATAGAATAATCGCAGATCTATTAAGGATCATTAGATTTAAATTTAGCAATAAAATAGTTTTAAATGAAAATATAAAATTGCCGAGTATAGTTTAACAATTAAAAAAAAGTAAATCAAAATCATTAAACATATGGGTGGATCACCCGATATATACCAACTATTACATAACTTATAAGAAAACCATAAGCTAATTTAAAAGATAATAAAATTGCCAAATGAGCTTCAATGCACTTAAAATTAACTTAATGACAGTTAATTACAAATGTGCACCTAAAAATTGAATTTAAGAAGCGCGTATTCACACAAACTTGGTTAACGTAAAGAAACAATCAAAAGTATAGTTACAACAGAAATTAAATGAGGATAACAAGATCTTGCTTTACATAAATTCACAGTGATGACTCTATAGAATTATACGCTGTAGATATGCCTCACCAAAAAAACTATCTATAAAAATTACAGTAGCACCAATTTAACAACCGAAGGCTGTGCTAAATAAGTTACGTCTAAATAGAAATGGCTGAAGGCGCTAGTAACAAAATCTCAAATACAGAAAGATGAAAACGTTACCCAACCCTTGAAATTGGCAGGTACGTGGTTATATTAACTATTAATTACAGAATTTACACTTTACAGAGATTCAATTAACACAAAATAAAAATAAGAATAACGCTCTTATCATTTAAACATCACAGAAAATTTTGCAAGAGCCTGGGTATGACTCATCCCTCCGATATTGCAATTATCAGGGCCAAAATTAACATTTATTGGGCCATGTGCTTAATTTAAATTTACGAAATAAAACTTAGAATGTTCACTAGGCAATAATTAAATGAACAGTTCAAATTCGACTCTTCAAAGAATCATAGTTACATTAAAACAATTTAAAAAAACCTACCAATAATTCCCTCGGAATGGAAATTCTGGGGGTGGAACTCCCTCTAGGCGTCCACGAGAGCAGTAGATAGGGTCGGCTTAAACCCTCGGTCACGGTATGGATGCGGAAGTAGTCCTTTTAACTCAGAATTCCATCCTAATTCCAGATTTCCTCAAAATGGCGGCAACCCATAAACGCACATGTTAAATCAAACACTCAGCATTGGCGTTACAAGAAAATTGTGCAATCCGGCAATACAAACTAAAAGGAAAAATAGAAAACGAGACAAAATGCGTTAATTAAAAGTCGAGACATAAACTCTGAAACTCACCAGTGAATTAAAAATCCAAAGAAATATCCGACAATGTCGATAAGAAAACGAAATTAATAGCACTTCTGCCCCATCATCTGCTAGCTAAACAGCAAGATTCCACTTAAGACGGCATATAATTATATCAATAAAACTAATGCAGAAAGTACTTGGACAATTAACACTGCTTTTCAGAAGGACTAGCAAAATGAAAGTAAATCAACGCTTTTACGGGAAAATGTCTCAACGACTCACTCCTCGAGTAGGGCAGGCGACAACGCCATCTCGATAAAACCATTCCAACAACACATAAAGTTTAACGCTAGATTATGAAAAGGATGAAGAAAAAGAACAAGCAGAGGGTAATCAATATACATAATAGGAAATAATTAACTCCAAAAACTAGAAAATTATAATACTTAATTGAAATTATTTCAAACGGCATCACACAGGTCTCTAACAATACGGACTGATCCGATCACCAATAGATGGCCATACCAGCGGAAAAATTGTATTAAAAATGTGTTCCAAAAATAACAATAGAAATGTAAAATTAAACCCAAATAAGCCGAGACAAAAGGAACCAATACAATTTATACTACGTAGAAAAATAAAATTAATTTGTGAGCTAATATACAGCTCGCCCCAAAATTAAATGAACTAAACATTCTAAAATATAGTAAATTCAACTCAAAATAATGAGGACAAATAAGGGAAAAAAAGAAGGCGTAACAGATTGTTAGTTTTCCAAAGGAAAAGAAAAGGAAACTACCATGAAGATATGAATTCTGTTGTATTTGAAAATTGGTTTAGTGCTGTTTTAGAAAAATTACCAGCCGATGCCATTATTATTATGGATAACGTGCCATACCACTTTCGCAAAATTGAAAAAATTCCAAGTACATCATCTAAAAAGAAGGACATGCAGAATTGGATACAATCAAGAGAAACACTATTTTAACTAGAAATAAGTAAAGTTTTACTGGATTTGATTAAACAACATCGCCACAATTTCCACCATTATGTTGTTGATGAATTGGCAACAGCAAAGAGCAAACACTTGTTGAGATTGCCACTGTACCACTGTAAACTAAATCCCATTGCATTGAATGGACAGAAATGAAAAATTATGTTGTCGCCAATAATAAAAATTAAGATGTGCGTAATTTGAAGTTTTCCTATAATTAAATGTGCGTCCATGTAAAATGAATGATATTTTGAAATTTTTTTTAGTTAAAATACTAATTAAGAAATATATAAATATTTTTAAAGTTGTTTTACAATTGAAAGTGTAATTTTATGTTATTATTTAGCAATATATTCTTCAGATCTTTCTATAAACATGAAAAACTATTAAAATCTTAAGTAAATCTCGTGTGTTATTTTTAAATATCATGTCCATACTAACTAACTTCCTTGACCAAAATGCAAATATTGTTGCCATATTTTAATATAAATATTCCAAAGTAACTGCAGAAATGTACTAAGAATATTTTAATACATAAATCCTAATGTAAAAATATTGAACAGGTGCATGCATATCAGTGGGTATACACGTAACATAATATACGTAACCTATATCATAAATTTGTCAAAAATAAATACCATATACAGAGTGCCCCACCGAAAACGAAACAGATTGAATATCTCGAAGGAGAAAACTTTTTTGAAAAAACGCAAAAACAGGTCGATTTTTGATCCAAGGGGGACATCCTTCCATCATATCTTCAACTGTGATACGTCATTCCCTTCCCTTCCATCACTCAAACCATTACAATTTAAATAGCGAAAGTACTAAATGCGATACATCATTGAAAAGGTAATTGTACGGAGAATTCAGCAATGTGATTGTTGGTTGCGCTATTTTTGACTTTAGGGCCCTGTAGCTGGAAAAAACGGTTACGTATTTCACAATGTGACACATAATTTCAAAGCTAATTTTATTAGCAATTTAAAGCACAATTGAAAAAAATTTGAATAATCGAAAAACCTTGCAGAGCTCTAATATTAGAAACTACGAACTTATTAGTTTACAAAAGACGCTGACAGTCTGTACTTGAGAATGATGACAAATAAATGTCAAAAATATTACGTATTTAGTTGCTAATAAAATTAGCTTTGAAATGATGTGTCACATTGTGGAATATGTAGCCGTTTTTTTTCCGCTAGAGGGCGCTAAAATCAAAAATAGCGCAACCAACGATCACTTTGCTGAATTCTCCTTAATTACCTTTTCTATGATGTATGTATATACTACTTTCCCTATTTACATTGTAATGGTTAGAGTGATGAAGGGGAGGGGGGAATGACGTATCACAGTTGAAGATATGATGGAAGGGTGTCCCCCTTGAATCAAAAATCGACCTATTTTTGCTTTTCTTCAAAAAAGTTTTCTCCTTCGAGATATTCAATCTGTGTCGTTTTCGGTGGGGCACCCTGTATATATTGCATAGTGTACATATACAAAGTACCTATATAGGATTCGATGTGACAGAAAACATTTCAGAAAATTCCTTCGAATTTCATGAAACTTAGTAATAGGTCTTTTCATGACGCTGAATGGTGTTAATTAAAAGAATATGGTTAAATAAATACAGTGAAATTTTTTTTCATATCATCAATTTTTATATTAAGATCACAAAAATTTTACAGATTTATTACTCATAATAACTAGGAATACATAAATTCTCACACGGAATCTTTGTCTCTACTATCAAACGATTCATTTGCATTACTTGGTTTGCTTGTTTTTGAATCGTAATCACACAACAACTTCAAAGACTCGGCGGACAAACTTATATTCGGTTCTGAGTATTATCGGCCCATGCTTGAAATATAAGGGCCGGAAGTGACAAGTAGTCGATTAAATTAATCTTCCAAAGTCGATGTTGTCGAAGTTTTTCGAGCCAAAATTTTTGCGATATTTCTTTATATCCTTATTACGCGCCTCTTGAGCGTCTTCTGACATCTGACCAATCGGAAGAGGAGGGGCCCACTGAACTATTTCTGGTCCATGGATGAGTACTTTGTTGACTGTAGTCGACATACAATACCACGAGTATTTCGCGACAAACATTTCTGCTATTTCTAAACTACAGTTTCGAAAGCAATAACATCAATTGCGAATCCGCTAGACATGACTTGCAGTATTGTATGACATCTTCTCATTAAATTGCCATCGACCCCTAAAATTTTTGCAGAATCTATTATGTTTTTAAAGAAGCGTTTTGCGGTGTTGCCGTCGTTGCTACTTCCAAAACCCACTTTTGGAAAAAAAATTCTTGATTGCTGTTTTTGTCCTTCTAGATTCTTTCCACTTTTCGCAAGTTTCCTTTGTCATATTGATGACACGAGATTTCGTCTTTTCTGTCCATTTGTCTTCTAAAACTCGCAACATATCTGTTAGTTCTGTATGAAGAAAATTTTTCAAAGTCTCGAAAATGTCCGTCCTTTGAACAGAAACCTCTATATCCAAATTAATATATTTAATGTACAGTTAAATACTAAAATAAAATGTAAAATTGTTTTGCCTGCTAAGCTCAGATCGGATTCTCTAGGGCGATTCAGGTTAATAAGAGATGATTAATTAAAAGGTTCCCAAACATTATTTAATATTAATAAAATAAAAATCCATTTTATAAATTATATAATACATATATTCCAAGTTAATGAATTTTATATATTTTACAAACCAAGAAGTATCTTACTCAATATAATGTTTTTTAACACCAAAGAAACAAAACACATTAATAGACAAGTTAAATATACTTTTATAAAGATTACATTGACACCAATATTTACGTATATTATTCGTTATATTTAAACGTTAACAATAGAGGCAAGAAATTACAACGTAAGCTGCATACAAGATTTATGCATGTTTATATACGTACAAACCATAGATAAAACATATCGAATTTCGTTATATTTTATATTACAGGACGATATTTATTTAACAATTATATTTATTTTACTCATATAAATATATCTACTTCGTTCGTCTCTGTTTGAAAATTGATTGATAATCTTTAATTCTTTATTATTAAAATATATTAACATACAATAATCATTTATCATTTAAATAATACCTTATATTAAAGCTTCTTTTTTCAGATTCTTTCTTCTCCGTTGTTTTATAGTGAGAACTTCTGGTTTCACGACCAAGACGTGGCCAATCCGCTCGCTCTGCCAAATGGGGCACAGTATCTTTATTGCAATAGATATAACACTTTGCACATTTACTATGTATATGCAAATTTAATCACTGTTTTATTACTTTTAAAAATTACAACAATTCTAATGAGTGTTGTCGACCCACCCAGGAGTCTATTATTTGGAGTTCGTCTTTCGACACACAGTCTAACTGGTCTAACCTTTGACTCTTTCATTTGAATACGTATTATTGCTTTTTAAAGGAGGATGTTTGTGATTCCTCACTTTCTAAATAGTTAGGGCCTTCCGGATACTTTTTCCCGCACAAACAGTTGAGTCACCGTATGAACGCAACACCAATCTTAGATAAACACGGATGTTTATGCGTCACTATACTAAGACATAAATACATAATAAAACTTATGACCAAATGTGATTTAACATTACAGAAATATATTCATTGATTTCAAATATATTTTAAAATGTTTATAAAATATTATTAATTAGATTATTTAAGATGGTAGAATTTATACTATTAATATGTAAAAATACGGTAAAATTATAATAATAATATACAATAATGGGCTGTACCATTACACCTTGTTGATGTTAACTTAAAGGTGCTATACGAGAATAATCACATAAAATGTTCAGTGAATTTCTGTTTCTATATTATTACGACAATTCACATTTATGTGTTAGGTCCTAGCAGCACTTTTCATGGCAAGCGCGTTTTACATCAGAATCACGTCAACGTGAATGTGTTAGAGGTACGGACTTCGAAATGTCTAGTAGTCGCCGATACAGATGATGTTTGCCTCATTTTTCGTCAAAACTCGTATAGAGGCTCCCTCTGTAAGGTAATATGAGCTAGAGGCAATTTTTTGAAATTACATTTTTTGATTTTTTTCCAAACATAGCCCACTATGCGGAGTGCCTTTTTTAAAATCTGCCGCAATTCTCTTTTGCTATTGTTTATTTCCGTGAGGCGTTGTGTTTTTTGTCCAATCACTGTCTAGCACGTACAGTAAATTATTAATCTCGAAACCCTGAATTTGTTTAACATTAGATTAGATAATTGTTAATTACAAATTCAGAAGCATTAGGAAGTAAGATTACACATTTTTGTAAACATCATCATATCCTTTCAGTTCATTTTAAATCTTATTTTATAAGAATTTCCGTCTAATTAAATTTGCGTGTATATTTTTTTCATGTTTGACGGTTGATGTAGTGTTATTCCTATATTTAATGAATAAATTTATCCTCTATTCTAAACTAGATTTATTCAACACTTTTCAACTAACACCAATCTCGATAAAATCACTCTTTGAGAATTTTATCTATTTTTTACGGGCACTCGAAAAATAAATCGACGACAAGATAAGAGCGCCCGCCGATATAACAATGGAAAAGTATCACTTAACGCCCGAACATACCTACTATCTAAACACGTCGAAATTATTTTCGTAATTAATTTAGATCAGCGGCGTTTCAAAATAACTCTTAAAGTGCTCGACATAAAACGCTTTTAATGGAATATTTAGATTCACGCAGCGTCTTAAGCTGGATGATAATCACGGACAGTAATAAATTTTTAGGGGGGAAGATCGCGAACTAATTCGATAGCGACAGTTAGTTAAAAGCGTGCCTCTCTCCAAATTGATTGTGTTTTTTTATTCCATTTGACTTTTAGTACTACTTAAAAGTAACCATAAATTTAGAAGGCGTTTTTTTTGCTTCTAGCGCCGCCGCCGGGTTGTGTGTGTTGTGCGTTTCGAAAGGAAAAAAAAGTGCCATTACAACAATAAGCCAGGACCACCGTTCGGAAACGGATGGGAATGGAAATAAAGCGCGTGCATCTTTTTAACTACAACTAAATGCTATTTAATCGTTTGGTACTTTTAACGTTTCGTTAACGTTTAGGTAAAGGTTTCTCTCTAGTTGTATTACATATACTTTTACTGCTCTTAACAATAGACTAATTTGTACTGACGCAATCTATGTGAACTTATTTACAACTAAGTAATAATTTCCTTATTTAGAAACAAAATACTTCCATATAAATTCATATCTAAAAGATGTATTTATTTTACAACAAGAAGAATGAGTGTGCTTAAAACCACACGACAAAAGTAAAAACTTCATCAAGCCGAGGTTAATAATACGAAATATACGCGTATAATATTCAGTAACGTATTAAATAAACCGTATTCGCACATTTATTACATTTACACATGTACACACACGTATAATATTCAGTAACGTATTAAATAAAACGTAAACCTCAACCATCCCCGTACCTAAAATTTCACATTCATGTGTCAATTTTCAAAAAATTCTTTTGCCATTTTGTTTTTTTAACATTTTGACTTTGGATTTGTGATCGGCGATCTAAGACATCCCGTATCTAAAATTTCACATTCATACATCAATTTTCAAAAAACTCGTCCGCGATTTTGTTTTTTTTGATATTTTGACTTTAGATTCGTGATCGGCGACCTAAGACACCCCCGTATCTAAAGTTTCACATTCATACGTCAATTTTCAAAAAATTCTTCCGCCATTTTGTTTTTTTGACATTTTGACTTTGGAATCGTGATCGGCGACCTAAAGCACCCCCGTATCTAAAATTTCACACTCATACGTCAATTTTCAAAAAAATCTTCCGCCGTTTTGTTTTTTTTGACATTTTGACTTTGGAATCGTGATCGGCGACCCCCAAAACCCCCGTATCTAAAATTTCACATCCATATGTCAATTTTCAAAAAACTCGTCCGCCATTTTGTTTTTTTTGACATTTTGACTTTGGATTTGTGATCGGCGACCTAAGACACCCCCGTATCTAAAATTTCACATTCATACGTAAATTTTCAAAAAACTCTTCTTCCGCCATTTCGTTCTTTTTTTTTGACATTTTGACTATGGATTGGTGATCGGCGACCTCAGACACCCCCATATCCAAAATATCACTTTCATACGTCAATTTTCAATAATACGAAATATATGCGTATAATATTCAGTAAGGTATTAAATAAAACATATTCGCACATGTATTACATTTACGCCAGCGGCCATTACGTTTGGTCGGTTCGGACGTATTGCCGTGGTATCTTGCATATTAATAAGATAATAGTAATAGTATTAAAACTTAATTTAAGTGTATAAAATATAAAAGAAACAATAATAATAAGTTTATAGTAGTTAAAGGAATTTTAACATGAGTATATTGGGTTGCATACACTTTTATGCAGACATAAAAATTGAATTTATATTTACAATTTAAATAAGTACTAAAATAAAAGACGAGATAGAATTTAAGATGTATATATATTTCTTTTATAGAAAAGAGAAACAAGATGTATGGTTTGTGTACAATGAAAAACAACCTGACTTTATAAAATGTGTGAGAATTGCACTGAACATTTTAAATAATGGACCGTTGTTTAAAAATAAAAAAGAAATGAAAGCAAATAACCGAGAGAGGGTTATGCTTATGGATGGTAGTGTAATACGAACTAGTCATCTTAATGCAGTAAAAATGTATGAAGAAAACAGAATTCGATATGCACGAGAGAAAAATAATTGAATAATTATGTAAACTTGAGAACGTGCATAAGGTAATAAAAATTTATTAAATAAATCATACAAAAAGAATAAATATTTACCTTAACTTATGACTAGATAAGTAAATAAAAAAAGGATATAAATAAAAATATTCTGAGACATCAGTAGTAGTGTTTTTTTATAAACGACAGCTGGTAATAATAGAATACATTCAGAAATTTGTATATGTAATATCATGTTTCATAAACACTAGAGAGGTTCTTGTACGGTTTTCGATAACCTACAAAATAAAAAGAAAATATAATGTAAACTTGGTTTGTAGTTTATTAAAGATAGACATATCACCATTGGAGAAGTCTTGGATGAAGGAGGCTACGAAGGGGCAAACCAAGTAGACCATGGTGGTGCAAGTAATCTTATTAAAAGGATACCTGTTGTTTGCAATGTTTTTCCAATATTGGCGAAAGCTGGAAAAAGAACAAAAATAAGAATTGTACTAGCCAATGGAAAGAGGAAATATGTGAAAAATAATAAAGAAGGTAATAAATTTATAGACAAATATAAAGAAGAATTATATTAAAACAAGTATACCTACGTTGGAGAAACGCTGTACAATTTATAGGAAGTTTTTAAGTTGTAAACAGACAATTCTTGGGGTGTTGACCTTTTGCGGTGAAGAACTGTCAAAAAGACAACAAGTGCGTGTGTATGTGTGTGTGTTCAAAACATTACGGCAACTTGAAAGCCAGGAGCACTGAAGATGCAGGGTGACAACTTAAACGGTAGTTTCAGAAGATGGCGTTGAAAACGGTCACATGTCTTTCCCGGAAATATAAATTGAAGACAAGAATCGACACGATTCATTCATTAACAAGCATTCATTGACTTTCATTCGTTAACATACATTCATTAACATTCATTTATTATACACAGTTTAGCTGGTTATATAAATCCTAGGGTTAGATACACCACGATTCATATTGATTTCTTTTGTATTAGCGTGTTAATTTTATTTTCATTCAAGTTTCACTTATTTTATTTTCTTTGTTTAATTGTTTTGTGTAATTTTGCAAAAATAATGGAGATGCAAATGACCGAATTTGAAAAGTTTTTCAATGATTCAAAGTAAGTTAGAGGCAAAGACTTATCAATGTGGCTATACGAGTATTGAAATATATCGTGCGAACGTATATTCAGTATAACGTTATGCAACAGGGATAATAAATATTTTCCTGAGATAGTAATAAGCATTCTTTAATTTCAAGTTTAAAAGAGATGAAATAATTAACGGTGTTGAGTGTTAAGAGGATATAGCGTGCAAATGTATATTTTCTGGCACAGTATTTGGCATCATTAATAGTTACAATAAAATTTTGATTATGAATTAATGATTTGAGATTAGATTTTTTGAAATAAGGAAAATGTTTCTGGGTAGCGGACTCTGAAATGCTAGCTATAACGCGTGCGAATGGTTATAGATAGTAATCAGATTCAAGCTTTTCTCCAAACATTGACCATAAAAAAAATAAACAATGTACAAAAGTTAATTGGATTTATTTGTTGATAAACAGGAAAATATTTTTAGAGTTCTATTTAATAAAGTATAAGAAAATATATTCGTATCATAAAGAAATGTTACAACCTAGAACAAGGTACAAACATTTTCTTATAATTATGTTTCTTTTTAAATAAATATAGTGAATACAGTATAGCGATGCTATATTTATTTTTATGTAATAAATATTAAATAAATTCGACAATTATGTGTTATATGATTTCTGGTTTTTCATTTTAAATAAGCTATAACCTTATTCCAATCTTAAATAAAAACAAGAGATTAGACGAGAGGGAAGAAATTCAGATACACTGAAGAATTCATGAATACTTATAAAGTACGTGCTGTTAAGATAAATAAAATACACATCAGGATAATAAAAATTATCATCATTTTAATTATTTATGTTGCTGAAACAGCACACAACATAATTTATATGGCAAGGCCTAATGTATGGCAATAATACTATTATCATATTAAAATAATTATGTTGCCACAGCAGTATGTGTATGTATAAATAGACGATATAAATACTCGCTTACGGTCCCGCGCTTGGTCTGATGGTAACGTGACGTCTTCATACGCGTGCGGCTCGGGATCGAATCTGTTCTGGAACATGAATTTATTTATTCATTTAAATTTCAATTTAATTGAAATTATATACCTCTACATATATGATATATTTATTTATCTTGTTCCCTTAGCCGACTTTACCCGAACGAGCGTTGCAGTCAGTCTTGTTCAGTGCCTACAATCAGCGTAACGCGCCTAAAGAAGTTTACACTTCAAACAAAGTATCCATCATTGCATAAAATATACCTAGATGCTAAAAAACAACATCGTCATTTAGTAATTAACACAAAAAAAGATCACTTTAATATTCAATGCTGCGAATAAGGTCAATTGCATGTGGTCCATAGTGAAGGAATGTACATCTGGCAGATATCATGAAAATATCTCTCTAACACACAATGGTTCCCCTATACGAGACGCGAATGATGAATAAGTTTAACGATTATTTTCATAGTATTCCCACCACGATTGTTTCCTCTCTACCTATGATAGACATGAGACCTACCATTAATGATAATCTAAACAGTATAGTACTATTTCCGGTGACCGCTGCAGAGACAGATCATATTATAGGTAAATTACGTAACAATTCGTTGTGATAAAGGTAATAAAACAGGTACGTCACTCCCTGGTGATCCCACTAACGTACCTTATCAATGCGTCCTTCGATGCTGGAGAATTTCCGTCAAAATTAAAGAAAGCAGTTATCGTCCCAATATTCAAAAAAGGCGACAAAACTATGATCAGTAATTATCGTCCCATCTCTCTACTATCGGTATTCTCCCAAATTTTCGAATATGCGATGCTAACTCGTCTAAATAACTTCATCTTAAAGTTCAATATCCTGTCACCGAGCCAGCATGGATTCCGAAAGAATAAATCCACTACAACAGCTCTGTATGACTTCTTCAAATTTATATTTCGTGAAACTGAAGACAGACGTAGCCCTCTTGCCTTATACTGCGACCTTACCAAAGCTGTTGACTGTGTTCAACACTGCCCCCTTCTGGATAAGCTTAACAGTTATGGAGTCCGGAGAAGGGCAGCTGAATGGATCTCCTCTTATCTGAAGGGGCGACTTACACCATATGTACTCTAATAATGTGAAAATCAGTTATTATTCAACCGAGCTGCCTGTCAATATTGCTGTTCCGCAGGGATCCATATTAAGTCCAATACTTTTCAGCCCCTACATGAATGATTTGGGGTCTTTCCTTGTACAAGGCGTATCTATTATGTACGCGGACGACACAACCATCTTGTTATCAAGATCCTCACTTACAGACACAATAGATGCTACCGGGTCTATTATTCAGAATCTAAATTATTGGTTTAATGCAAACAAATTATGTCTGAACGTTGATAAATCATATTATACCATATTTTATCCTAGACAACGCGCAATTACTAATATTCCTCCTCAAATAAAAAAATGTCACCCACAAGGATACAGTCAAATTCTTAGGTCTCTAGGTAAATAATACTTTAGACTGGTCCTTTCATTGTGATGAACTTGCCAATAAAATGGCTTCGAGATGCTACCTCTTTCGGTCTCGTCTGTCCTACGGGATTATCTTTTGGGGACTATCACCAGTGGCAGAGAGAGCATTTTTTGCGCAAAAGAGACTGATTAGAGCCATAGCTGGTATCCGTCCCATGGATTCATGTAGACCACATTTCATTGTTTATTTATATATTCAGTAACATCAAAAAGAACTTACAAATGAACAATATACAGTCGAAAGCAAAAAAAAGTAGACAAGAGATATCGTACTTTGTAAACCTGGCTTTATTTACTTGTCATTAGTGTCAAGTTACTATTCTATGGAATATCAAATAATTATCAAAACATCTTCTACCTGATTAATCATAAAGAAAACATCTATTAATATCTGGTTATAGAGCCGTTTTTGTTTAAAACTTGTTACAATCTATTTGGAATAGAGTTATAAAGGTTGGTACAATTATTTTGATTTTGATTCTCTCATGCTGTGTGAACTATTTCTACCAGTTCTTATCTATTTTGAGATCTTTGATTTAATTTTTTTGATCATTAACTCCCACATATTTTCGATAATATTTAAATCAGGACTTCTTGCCAGAAAATCCAACGCATTGATATTATTTTCTCTGAAACATGTTTTCACTCTATTCGATGTATGGATGGGACAGATGTTCAAGTGCATATCTTACACGAGTTCCTTTATGGATCACATTCAAATTGTTTTTCCGTAGTTTTATAGACCGCAAATTAGCCTCTCTAATTCTTCATTGGAAAGTAAAAACAAAACTCAGAAAGTTATTTACATCAGCTCCATTCACTACTGTAGTAAATGGAATTTCAATAAGCACATTCGTGATATAGCGGTCTTGCTCGGCTGTTGATACAAATTCTCTGCTGATCTCGCCATATTTTAATAATTCTAAAAGCTGTGCTTTTATTTATATTGTGTCTTTTTGAAACCGTTAGTCAAATGTGTGTAATAACATTTAATATCTTCATTTATGGAAGGCATCTTTATAATAAGCTTAATATCAAGTTTAAAGTTGTCAATTTTGAAAGATAACCAAATATTGACAAGTAACTTTGAAGACGCGATTACACTAATCATTTTGAGAAAGTCTATGACAGAAATCTGTATTTTTCTTTTCTTGACTTAAACATCTTTGAATTGCGATTTCTTTTATTCTTCGCAAAGTTACTATAGTATATTCACCGAACCAATAGAGTAGCAAAAAACGCGTGATAAATGCGTGATTTTTAATACTGCCTTTCTATTGGCTCTGAGAGCTACATAGAAATCCTAAAACACACGATATAAATCATCTGCTTTCTGTGATTTTGTCACATGAATGTGACTATACCACGCAGCAAAATCACAATTTTAGAGAAGGATGAAAATACGTATTTGCTAATGTAGAACAAGTGAGCATATAGTGATTTTGCTAACATTGTCTGTTATTTTGAAATATATGTTATATATGTATACTTTTTGCTTTTTACCTTTGCTATATAGTATTGTGTATTAATTGTATTGTTCCTTGTATTTGCGCTGTTTGTATTTGTTTAAGTTGTTATTATTATTATTCTCAGTCTTTTTAAAGACTCTATTAATGATTAAAGGTTTGTTGAAGGTAAGATCTATAAATTGTAAACAAAGCAAATGGTTTATAGGTTAATTATGTTTTAGCTTTCCAGGAGTATTGAATTTAAGTTTGTTTTTACCTGTTTATACAGTACGGTGCAAAATGCAGCCAGAACTGAAGAAACGAGTAAAGAGACATTTTATAGTGCTAGAAAAAGAGACTGTACTGAATATATTTACCAAACGTCAACAAGAATGCCCAGCTGACTCTAAGACACGAATTGTAGACTTCACAGCCGAAGCTGCAGGTATCTGCTCTGCAAGTGTTGTTAATATTTTGCGAGAACACAATGCACAAGATGTGAAACCTCCAAAGACGTATACAAGAGCACGATCTGTCCTGGATAATATTGATGATGATATGCGCAATATTATTAGATGTATAGTACAGTCATTTTTCTATAAAAATGAGGTGCCAACAGTGAATAAGATTTTATTTAGAGTAAATGAAGATGTGAACTTGCCAAACCTCAAACGTACAACAGTGTGGAAGTTGTTGAATGTATGGGCCCAAGTTAAAGGAGAAATTGCAAGGAAAAACACTACATTTAAATTAAAGGAAGTCAAAGAGCTGTTACACACATCATTGAACAATGTTACAAAAGAGAACTGGTTGAATGCCATCAAACATGTTAAAGAAGTAGAGAAGAATATGTGGGAGTTAGACGTAATTGTTGAAAATTTACAAGAGAGTTTCATTATTAATTTGGAAAGTTCTGAAAGTAGTGAATGTGACAGTGACATTCAGCAATAATTTTAATTGTCAACACAGAAAATTTTAAAATATATGTTTACATTCATAGTTTCTTTCGCTCTTCTATATATTTTTTAAAAATAAAGTATATTGTGTATGCATTTTATTTATATATGTTTACTATGTATGTACTCTATTTATACACGTATAAAATATCTTATAAATTCATAATAAAGTAACTACCTATGCCCTATTTAAACTTGTAATTTATATTATATACACATGTGAATAAAGTCTTTAATACATTTGCTTCATTTTTAAATACCTATATTGCTTTTGTATTATTTGTTAAAATGCCTGATATTGATTATAACAAATGCATATGCCCAGCTGACTCTAAGACAGTTGACTTCACAGCCGAAGCTGCAAGTATCTGCTCTGCAAGTCTTTTTAATATTTTGCAAGAACACAATGCAAAAGATGTGAAACCACCAAAGATGAATCCATTCATTCTTGAAATTACACAATTTAATAGATGGTATTCCACCTGTGCCAAGTACGGTTATTATTGTATATTTGGTTTTAATACATATTTATTACACTAAGGACCGAATGACAGTGTTCAAGAGTCTCACCGCTTACATTTCTTAACAACTTATTTATTTTATGTGGAAAAGTACGTTTTTGATTAGGTGAAACATTTATAAGAAGTTAATTAAAAACCAATGGATGTGTAGTGCATTATTGTGAAATGTGAATCAATACTTTTGGCTTACTCTACATGCATGGCTGATAACAGCCGAACATTATAGTTATGTTGGTGCATTATTATCTCAGTATACGAAGAAAAACAAAGCCAGTCATGCACTGATTAAGGATTAATTATTTAAACTTGCCTTTAAACTTACAATACCTTTACAAAACAATCAGAGGTTTGTTTTACAAGATTTATTTATTAAAATCCATGCATCTTTCGTACTTGCTTATTCCACTGGAAGTGAAAAGTTCTTAAAGCATCTTGGTCCTTTCTGGGAGTAATTTCCAAAACAAGCCTGTTTCGTCGGCATTATATAATTGATCATGATGTGTTATTTGTAGCTCCTGTTTTTTCTTTCGAAGATAAATCGTGAATGGATCTACATTCTCCGGAGCAGCTGATACTTTTCTTCCGAAATTTTTAAATGTCTTATTCCAAATCTTCCTTTAAATTTTTGGCTCCATCCGTCACTAGATAGCTTTTGTTTTTGTTTTTAAAAGTTCAATCGAAACCGGTAAATTTTTAAGTCTTTGTGTACAATACCATGAATATAATTTTTTTTCATTCGTAGAGTCTTAGAGGATTTTAAAGTTTTTCTTTTCTGCATTTGACTGCCCTTTGATGTGACTTTTAAAATATCTTATTTTTGATTTTTGATTGTACATACTGTGGATTTGGCAATTCCGTACTTTTTAGACAAATATATTACACTGCTTCCATTGCCCAGACTTTTTAAAATTTCACATTTTTTGAAAGAGTGGGCCCAAGTTGGATCTCTGGAGAACACTAAAAACATTAAAACTCATCCGATCTGTACCCAACTTTTCCGGCAGTGCCACAATTCATAGACGTGTTCATAGTTCAGTTGCTTAAATATGTAGTATAACATCTTCCAATTGTTTTTCTATAATTTTTATAGAATATTTTAACGTTCATGTTGCTAATTAATGATGACACGCATCAATAAAAAAAAATAACATACCGATTCGTATGGAAACAATTTAGAAAAAAATCCTACCATCGACACATACATATAGAGCAATATAACGCGATGTTTGTCAAATAAAAGAGTTATTAATGTCCGCTCGTAAATTATAAATGTGTGTATTTTTCATGCCAACCATAATTTCTCAGCTAATTAAAGGGGTTTCCTCCCCCTTCCATACAAATAATATGTATACAAAACACTACGAAAATGAGTTACGCACTCAAAATATTCAAGTGCAGCTGTGTGTAGGCAGGCAGTTGCGGTTAACGAAATCGTAATTAACGAGAGCCGAAGCGGATTTTTTTTTATTCTCGTGCCTTTATTTTCTTCGAAGTACTTCTAAACTCTGAACTGTGCACCAGCTAGCTAGGTAGCTAGATGCTGACAAGTATGCACACTGTGAAATGTAAATATGTTTGTAAATTAAATTTAATGAAGTTTACATTTCAATTATATGCGGTTATTCCGTTGAAGTTCTTTTCGGAAAAAGAAGAAATATTTTTCACGTTATATATTCTTATTACTTAAAGAAGTATCTGGGGGTTGCGAATAATTTGCAAAGAATTTTTTTTATTGCATTTTTCCGATTTTCTTCTCATTATTTACCGACAAAATTTTCTCTTATTTCCGGGAACTTGTGTACCAAAGAAGTGTATTTAGAAAGCCTTAAAAGTTTTTGAATTATAGCGTCGTCAAATTACTGTAATGATGTTGTTTGATGAAATTGTAACTATTGCTTTTAAACATTAGTTTTCACGTTGCTTATTACCACATCATTATGGGTGAGGATGTACAAGAAGAGAAAAGTAATATATTGACAAATTACTTGTATACAAGCGATTCGCTAAGTATTAGGCATATTGGTGTGTCTACCACACGACTTTTCTGTCGGACATATTGCTTTATGTTTAAGTGGATTATTATTAGTAATATTGGCTAATTTTATTATTAATTATGTTTAAGTATGTGCTTTTATCTTTTCAACTAAAATTTCACAGGACTGATTGGTTCAGAAACCATTCCATTATGGCTTTTCGAATATATAAACACTTAATCAACCAAACAATCACTCAAATATCTCAAGGTTGCACTCAATCATAAAATATACATATACAGTGTGTTAGATTTTGTGTGTTGTACTTATATATTTCATTAATTTATGACGTAATAGTATAAATAACAGAGCGCGTGCAAAATGTAGACAGTTCAAAAAAGATGAGGTGTGGCCACCACACGACTTTGTTATACACATCTGCGTTTCAAATATTACAAAAGTTGTTCTAAATTAAATTTCGTTTTCTTAAAAGGGTAAACCTGTGAGTGTGTTACTTCAGCTCTGAATTTTGAGTTCTCTGAAGTAAACTACTACTTTCGGTCTGCCGATTTTATTGAAAGTCTAATCAGATCTCAAAAGAGAGATTATACTTTTAAATATAAAGTGCGGTATTGATAGCTTTAACCGTTTGGACGCTATCGTGGACACGTACATACAGATATAGACAAACAGACATTTTTTAAAAACCACTTTTTCAGTATCAGGGGACGTCAAAACGTGGACATCTGCAAACATTTCGAGGTCGAAACTTATCGTCATCACAATACTTCCTTATAACTAGGGCGCGGAATCGAGCAAGCCATGACTCATCGCCCACGGGTGCACTATTGAAATGTTGTATTTTTAAAGAGGTTTTAATTTTATTTATATAATTGGATAACAAGTGACTGGTGATCTATAAAATACAAAATACCTTATTATTTGTTGGTTATATGTGCGTACTGGATATATTCTTTTATGTCAGTGTATTTAGCATACACAATTGCCGCAATGTTATTAAATCTGGATTTCTATTAAAACTTTTGCCGAAGGCCACATCCGAAGTCACTTGGAATACTTTTAAAATTATTAATAGCCATATCTAATGTGGTTAATCCAATTTTTAATTTGAGATTCGATTTTCAAAATATGTGATTAGTTTAGGCAAATTTCCAAAGTGTTCCTGTAGGAATAACAACTGATTTTTTATTGCTTTCTTATACGTAGTATAAGAAAGTATTGTGATGACGAAAATTTTCGACCTCTAGATTTTTACAGATATCCACGTTTTGAAGTCCCCTGATACCAAAAAATTGGTTTTTAAAAAATGTCTGTGTGTCTGTCCGTGACCAGGACAAGCCGCTATAGATATCTATTCCAAATTTTGTATTTACGTGTATAATCTCCCTCTTGAGATCTGATTAGTTTTCCAGTAAAATCGATAGACCGGAAGTAGTAGTTTACTTCTGTCAAAAAATCGAATTTTGCAAATATTTCGTCAATTACCAAGTTTAAACAAATTTATAAATAACTCAAATGTACTCAAAATTAGATTAGAGGCAAATTGTCTAAAAAAAGTTTTTCGAAATTCCAACCGGAAGTAGGTCTTTTACTCTTATCGAAAATCAGTTTTTTGCGAATATCTCGCAAGTCATGCTTTCTAGGCAGGTACATTACGAGTATAAAAGTATTTAAATTATAATTTTAAATATCTTTTGTATAAAAAAAATTTCAATATTCGGACCGGAAGTACCACTTTTACTCTTATCGAATAATGATTTTTTGCAAATATGTCGTAAATTATGCATTCTATACAGTGCGTTCATGATGAAAGGAACAAATTCGTTTAAAATTCAAGTAATTATTTTGCAAAAAAACGCTCGGACAGGTCGATTAGTATTTTTAGTTGTGAATTTTTTGACATAAGAAAATTATATACAGGTTGTCTAAAGAAGAACATATGCAGCAATCATTGCTTTTTTAAATGGAACATACTGTATATTATGCCATACTTGAATTGTATGGTAAATTCTCAACACTTTTTGTGTAACATACCATATCCCCAAAATTAGCGGTTTTCGGAATAATGACGTTTGAAATGTGATAAATTAAAAAAAATACATGAAAATCGATTGATTTGAAGTTTTTTGTTGAAGATAAAATTTGCAATACCAGGTTGTTTTTGTTGGCTTTTACAAAAATTTCAAGGTGTGCTTGTTCAATTTAAACATTTTATTTCATTACCTACGTGTATTTTAATTTATCACAAAACTCATTATTCCGAAAACCGCTGATTTTGGGGATATGGTGTATGTTACACAAAAATGTGTTTAATGTGTTTAAAATGTACCCTACAATTCAAAAATGGCATAATATACAGGGTGTTCCATTTAAAAAAACCAATGATTGCTGCATATGCTCTTCTTTAGACATCCTGTATATAATTGTCTTATGTCAAAACATTCTAAACTAAAAATACTAATCGAACTGTCCGAGCGTTTTTCTGAAAAATAATTACCTA
Source organism: Amphimallon solstitiale (assembly GCA_963170755.1). Classification (NCBI taxonomy): domain Eukaryota; kingdom Metazoa; phylum Arthropoda; class Insecta; order Coleoptera; family Scarabaeidae; genus Amphimallon; species Amphimallon solstitiale. The sequence continues at coordinate 92,125,932 of OY720678.1, forward strand.
AATTTTAAAAGAATTTGTTCCTTTCATCATGAACGACTCTATATATTTATTGAGAGTACAAAAATATTTAGAGTTGGATTTGCAATATTTTTTGTATACATGAAATTTCAAAATTCGGACGGGAAATAGCACTTTTACTCTTAGCGAGTAGCACTTTTTTTCGAATATCTTGTAAAGTATGCATTCTATAGCGATTTATTAAGAGAATGAAAGTACTTCGAATAGGATTTTGTATAAGTTTTGTATAAAAAAATTCTTAAAATTGTATAGTTTGAAACGCTCATACGTATAAGAAAGTCGTGTGGTGGCCACACCTCATTTTTTAAATTTGAGATTTGTGTTAGTTCCTTGTACTCAGAAATACATACTTCGAGCATCGTCATTTAAACATGTAACGAAATTTTGTAAGCTATCGAAATTCTCTGCATAAAAACTATTTATGTGTATGTTTTAGCAAAGCTAAGTCACGAACGTGCGATATTTTGGCATTATGTAACGATATTTTACAGACTTTGTAATAAATTTCGGAATCACTGACAATTCATTTTCATATTAGAAAAACGAAAATAAACAACGTTCTAGATCTAAATAAATGATAACTAAAAATGTACGCGTATGTTATTGAAACTAAATAACAGTAAGTATATATTACATATTTACATTATTTCTCTTGCGAAATATAAGGTAAATATAATATATTTTAAAAACCCGTCAGACTATCTACGCCGATGTAGAATGAATTTTACTCATAAATTCCTTATGTTATGGCAGTTTTTTGCTCTGATTCTCGGGCACTTCTCGGTCATAAACAGATGTTGCAGTTCGCCCTATGAATTAGTGCTATTCAGATATAATGTAAACAACAAACATATTTATATTCTCTAATAAGCAGATGTTTTGAATTAATGAATATCAAATTCTTCCCATACGACATTGATAGTGTTGATTAGCTAAATTAAAATTAAAACGAAAATGGAAAGTCTGAACACATGGATGTTAAAACTAACATCAAGCAGTAAATAATTACTGTGCCTTACATATATACCTTTATACGTAAAACGTATATGTAGGTATATATGCATGTGTTTGAGATACACACATACATTAAGTGCCAGTACAGACACAGTAATAAATTAAAATTATAAAAATTTCACTTTATGTAAGATACGAACTTAGAGGTTTGCCGCACTCTTTAAACTTACCAACTGGTTCACAGCGGAGGCATAAGTACGAATCATTCTTAACGTCTTAAGTTGTATTGAGATCGCGTTTGAGTATTAGCACATCCATTTCGGTTAATATGTAAGATTTTCGTTTTTCCAAGTTTTTATAAACATATTTTTTGTAAAATGGAATACCATGAAAAAAACGCTTTACATTCTACCTCTAAGATGACCCCGAAATGAGTGCTTTTGACGTTTTGTCTGCCACATTCTTAACCGTTATTTATAATAAAACGTTCATAGAGCTTTTCTGGAGAAAACTGAAAAAAGTAAGATATTAATAAAAAATTGATAATATCAATAACAATCGATTGTAAACTGTAGTGCTGCAATTTGCTTCCAATTAATGGTTAGTCTGAATAGTCCGGCAAACCTCTAAGTTCATACCCACGATACAATTTATATAATTTTATTTTACCAATTAGCACTATTGATTGTGAAGAATATAATTTTGAATAATTTAAAACATGCGTTAATTAGAGAACATAAATATTTTTAGATTTTATAATAAAAACAGACACTGTTACTGTTACAACACAGAATTGTTTTTGTCCGATTTTAGTTTTCTGTAAAACATTGTTTATATTATTAAAGAAACGTCTACATGAAAAATAAATACAAATCATGGAGAGAACCTTTCTCATAATAATAATATCAACTAAGAAGTAGTACAACTTCTAATTAATAATAATAATATACTTATTCCAGAAGTAAACTTAATGTTTAATTAATTTTTAATTTAATAAATCAATATTCGCAACTGACAAAAGTTGCATATTCTACGCCTCTGGATTACGGACAATTCGATCACATCCAATCAGCGCTCTATATTTAAACCATGTTAAACGGGTAATGTTGAATTCTTGAACAAATTAGGTATGATATGATCGAGTATACACAAATAATACAATCTCACCATTTTTACTATTTATTTAATATCACTACTACATTATTACACATCACCAAGCACAAACACTTTTAAAATAAATGCGTGGAAAATTTAACGAAATGATACGAACCAAATACGAACACGCACCAATGGCAGCACGAGATCGGATCACCTTCACAACTATAATCGCTTGGCAGTGTACTAATTCCCCTTTCCCCACCTGCAGTTGCCGCGGCCAAACATTGCAGGTTGATACTTACTCTATTATATTCCAATCTCTTTGGTAATAACAAATATAACATTACAGTTGCATGGCTGAAATTAGTTCCAGACAAACATTGGGTCGTATTTCATTGTTGTATTTTATACTTGTTATAGATTATAATTATGACAATGTTGATATTCTTTGAAATTGTGATGTCACTAAATATATATTTTTATTATTATTATAAAATATCATGATGCTTTCTTACTGATATTGAAATATACGCAGTGTTCAAAATACGCTTTTTTTATTGGCCGCATATTCATTTATTAGTGCGAGAGAGATCAGGAATCATATTACGTTATTGTTTTGTTCCTTAGCATTGTTTTCGCTTGGACATTTAAAGTAGAAATACAATCAATCACGGACGTTTTGTTCTTTTATTCCTTTCACACTGGTAAAAGTTAAATCCTATCCATAATTGGACAGAACAACACCTAACATCGTGCATATTAATACAACGAATTCCGACTTTTTAAATATTAGTATCGAACATCAAAAGAACCTCGAAGCCAGCTATAAAAATGGTAATAAACGTTAATTTGAAATCAGCCAGCCGTATGATGGCGAAATATTGTTTAATTAAAAGTAAATTATTTAAAAAAAGAATATGCCACCGCTCGCGCGCAATATTTTCCAGTTGTATTAAAACAATTCATCAATTAAACAATAAATTAAATTGCTCCGAATTTTCGACTACACAGCACAATGTAAAAGTTAAAATTTGATAATAAAATAGCTGAGTCCGCCAACTGGAATGGCGGCTTTTGTCGGGGTTCCAATACGTTCATTCCCTCTCTAGTTACACACCTCTCGCCGTCTCCGTCTCTCGCGCACTCACTAACGGCCCTCTTCGTAGTGCACAAATGACATTGTATAATTAATTACTACATATCAATTAGTGCGCTGAAAAGCATGTTTTAAATTGGCCTGCGTAACAGCGGTGCAATTAATTATGTCAGAACCAATCAATTATATTTATAATAATTTTTGAAACTGTTCGCCCATGTGACAAGTACAGGTGTCGCCTGATAAGTGACCTTTGGCGTGAAAATTTAAATTATTACCGGAATTCGCGTTCCGCATTCAATGAATAATACCGGTAGCCTCGTATGATGTAATACCTTGGATGTGCCTAAATGGTATCGCTTTGTACATAGCATCATATCAGTTAGCGCGGGTTTTAATAGGAACAAAATATTTTTGAGTAACAAATTATTTTCTTTTACATAAATTAATGACAGTAGTTGTCAAAATAAGCAAAATATTTATTTCCTATTCTTATAACGAAAGGATTTTCTTGCGAACTGGTAACTAGGTACCAGAAACATGAGATCTTGTGCAAAGAGGAACAAACAAATAATAATCACAAAATTACTGCACTAAAGCACAAATAATGGACAAAAAGGTTAATCTTTGAAAAATTAGTATCATATCACCACTTCGTATGTACCGGGTGCTGCAGTTGTGAGTCGGCGGAGCTTACCATGAAAACTAATAACGTTGCAGCAATGCGACTTTACGTACGTATGTGTAGTAGACAACTGTGCATTTTTTAATTTTAATTACAGATATACAGGGTGTTACAAATTCTTGCAACCACCTTCAATTTTTTTATTTTAAATAGATGGCTATACTTTCTAGCTATTATATTGATAGCCCCCTAAATTATCTTTGCAATGACATATAACTATGAGCACTTACGACTGTTGGTTTTGGTTCTATTGATAATTTTGTTAAAATCTTGAAAGCTGCAGCATCTAACATTTTAAGCCTTAGTCTGAAAATGGGTGTTAAATATGTCGTGTCTAAGTTATCGATCTTCATTGGCTATTTTCTCGTTTTTCTTTCTTAATCTAACCTTTAATATTTTTATAAGTCAGCATATTCCTTGTAAAATTGCCTTTAAAATGGTACCAATAACATACTACCTATTTCCAGTATTTTTAAAGTTATAACCTTTCAATGGAATATACCCATGTTTATAATATGCAAAATGCCGAGCATCTAATAGTTTGTTGACCTTCTTTTCAAAAAAAATGACTATGCAACCAAACATCAAATCTCTACTATCAATAACTATTTTAAATTAAAAAAATGAGGTGTGGCCACCACACGACTTCCTTATACGTATGAAAGTGTTACTTCCGGTCCGAATTTTGAAATTTCATTTATACAAAAAATATTCCAAATCCAACTCTAAATACTTTTGTACTCTTCATAAATATATATATAGAATGCATAATTTACGACATATTTGCAAAAAATTGTTATTCGGTAAGAGTAAAAGTGATACTTCCGGTCCGAATTTTGAATTTTTTTTTATACAAAAGATATTGGAAATTAAGTTCTAAATACTTATGAATTCTTTATAAATTAGTCTAAACTTAGTAATTGACGAAATATTTGCAAAATTCGATTTTTTCACTGAAGTAAACTACTACTTCCGGTCTGCCGATTTTTCTCAAAATCTAATCAGCTCTCAAGAGGGAGATTGTATTCGTAAATACAAAATTTGGAATTGATATCTGTAGCGGTTTGACCGCTATCGTGGTCACAGACAGACAGGCACACACATTTTTTAAAAACCACTTTTTTGGTATCAGGGGACCTCAAAACGTGGACATCTGCAAAAATCTCGAGGTCGAAAATTTTCATCATCACAATACTTCCTTATACTACGTATAAGAAAGTAATAAAAATAAAACTCTTGAAAACTTTCCACAATTTTACTTTCTTATACGTAGTTTATTTAGTCTTCGCGACATAAGATTCGGTATTTTCATACCATTCTCGTGCTGAACTAACAGGTCAATTTGTGTGAAGGGTGTTATATATGCCGTTGTGTTTATTGCCTCTTTGTACATAAATGTCTATTATGGGTGTGTGTGTGTGTGTTTGTAAAATCTGTGTGTGTTCGTTACTTTCTCTTTTCTTTGAATTGATTTTTTAATTTCTAATATTTCTAACAAATTTAATTTCGGCCCTTTGTTCACATTATGCATAAGTTTACAACTATCTACATCGGGAAAATGTAGATTATCTATACAATCTTCGGCAAGCCCTGTATTTCTAATTATGCAGTATTTATCTTTTATGTTCTTTTAATCTCGTTTCGATCTTTCTGCCACTTTGTCCGATATAGATAGCTTTACAGTCTGTGCAACTAATTTTATATACACCTGATTTGTCTGTAACCTTAGTTCTTTCCTTGTTATTGACTAACATAGCACCTAAATTGTTTTTATTTATGTTAACTGTTTTGATTCCTATTTTCTTAAATATTCTGTTAATTTTATAATTAATATGTCGAATGTATTGTATAATGTGCCATTTCGTGTTGTCTTTTTCTATTATTTTAAGGGAAAAGTGTATTTTGAGTTTTTCTCTTTGTTTATGTTTGATGTCATCTACTATTTTCTCTTTAAATCCATTATTTCTAGCTATAGTTTTAATTATGCATAATTCTGTGTTGAAATCTTCTTCACTTAGTGGTATGATAACTAGTCTGTAGGCTAAACTATGAAGAGCTGCTGTTTTTGTGCGCCAAGATTGTTTCGAATTAGCTAGTATGATCGTTTCGGTGTATGTTGGTTTCCTGTATATACTGAATTTTGACTTTTTATTGTCTTTTTTGATAGTTAAATCTAGAAAGTTTAATTTTGTTTCTTTTTCTATTTCTATAATGAATTGGATCTTTTCATGAACAGTGTTTAGATAAGCTAGGAAGTCGCGTGGTTGTCCTTCAGTATCTGACCATATGCAGAAAATGTCATCTACATACCTGACCCAATGTTTTATTTGTTTGATGTATTTATTATTACTTTTAAACAGCTTTTCTTCATAGTCTGCCATGAATATTTCAGCTAGAACAGGGCTTAGTGGACTACCGATCCGTAACCCATTTATTTGTGTATAGACCTAGTCATTGAATTTAAAGTAATTTTGTTTTATACATAAATTAAGAATTTCCAGAGTGTGTGTTTTTTCATTATCTTCTAAATGGCTGTTATTAATAAGGTTTTCTAAGATTTATTTTACTTCATTTACTGGAATTGATGTGAATAAGCTTTTTTTGTCAAAAGAAATTAGTTTTGTGCTGCTATTGATTTCAATATTTTCTAATTGTTTGACTAATTCTATACTGTTTCTAATGGCTTTCTCAGATTTAAAATTAATTAATTGTGGGAAAGAAAAAAAATCTGAGAAAGTCATTTCAATTTGGCACATGCAACGGTACGCTTTTAAATACTTTCCTGGTTAGAGACGGTAATCCTTTTTTTAATGGTTGTTGACAGTGCACGTAATCAGACACAAACGCAAAATTTTCATTGTTTGGCTATATCATGTAAGTAATAATATGGGTCTATAATTTGAATTTAAGTATGACAACTGCCAGAATTTGAATTTATCAAAAGGTTAGCATCTACACCAACATTGATTACTTAATTACTTAAAAAACAGACTACTTTGATGAGGTAAGATTTGGAAGGCGCAGTATATAATGGTTGGTGGGTCTGTTAGTCATTGACCGATTGAGGTCATACTTACGCAATATATTTGTTTTGTCGTGACGCATCCGGCAGGTGGCGCTGTAGTCAAGTTATTAACAAATTTAATATTTAGCGACCAAGTGATTCATATTTACAATATATGTTGGTTTAGTGCCAAAAAAAGAAAATCTGAACACGATAGGTGGCGCTGTGGACGAGGTACGCTTCTATGCGCTTGATCATTGACGTGGCCTTTTGCCGGTCCCCTTGCCTTTCTTCCTATCGGGCCAACAACCTCTTCTGGCCAAATTTTCTTATACAGGGACTCTAACAAGACCAAACTCATTGCACCACCTATCGGAAAAGGCAGAACAACGTGTTCCGTGTCAACTAGTACATTATATAAAAGTTTTGTAATCTATGTGTGGTGTACTCAGACTAATATTTCTCCATTAAGATACTGGATGTCACTATTGCTCTCGTCTTTTAAATAAAGATTTCAACTTTTAAGTTAGTTTACATTGATTATTGCTTGATAACATTGCGATAAAGCCGTAGAACGTCGGCTAATTCGATTTTCCCTTCATTTATATAAAAATTCACACAATAATTGTAGATGTGGTACATGTAAAATCAATAGATAGTTACGAGTTTGTGTATTAATTTGCTTCAGTTCGAAATTAAGTGAAATATAGAGTTTTTAGTAATTTATTATCTTAATAAATACAACGGTATACCGCGCAACATTGGCATAATAAAGAATTAAATGGCTGTCGTAATAATTATTTGAGTATTATTGCGTTGTAATGTACTACACGAACATGCTGTATTACAATATGGTTTTAATTAGGTTAGTAAATATAATGTTAATCCAATTATAAATTGCGCGTGGTTTCACGTCGATTTAATACCTGCATAATATAAATAATGCGAGGCTTTTGCCGCAGCCAATTTGATTTCGGACGCGCCTAATACGATAAAACGATTGTAAATTTTAAAATCGCAAGATAAAAGTTCGCGGGCTCAACTTTGAGCTATGGGATTATGCTCCGTGTTACTACTAGTGCCGATGCAACAACAACAATAACAGTTAAACTGTGATAGCACGGGTTAAAATTTATATATTTATTTATTTAAAACGTGCACTATTTCGTTAAATAACAACTTAGTTTTGAACTATTATTAATATTTAACTATTCGATTATGAAACTCTACGGCGTGAACCTACATTATAAATAATTGTTTAATTTTATTGATAAATTATACAGCATGAATCATGGAACTGACAAAGTAAATTTACTCTTTAATGCTTAATATAATTAAAAATTCAGTGATCCATAAATCATTAGTACAAGGAAGATGTATTTTTTTAAATTGTATACAAACTGATTCATTTTCGATCCTTACCATGAAGACCTCGCTTATTATTGAATATAGAGTATAGGTTTAAATTTGGCGAAGTTGTTAAATTTTGTGGTTGTTATGAATCTGTAAAGAAAATGGAAGTGTGACAAATGACGTTCGTGTTTTAAAAATAAAACGCGAAACCATTTTGTTCTTTTACCTGTAGCACATCCATTTGACATTGTAGAGAAAAAATAAAAACACATTCTTATGGCCACTTTTAAACCTCTAGACAATGGTGTACTTGAAATTTTTATATGGCGTTTCGTCTCTTTCTCGCCATCAGCAACTATCTAATTTTTTATAGGTGCCATATTGGATTTCCACACCTTCAGAAAGAGTTTTTTTTTTAATTTTAACTATGTACAACATGTTGACAAAAGTTTTTGATATTATGCTTTAATTGAAAGAATAAATTTTAAGATTAAATTAGGTGGCCATGAAATTTCAATCCGTCAAATATTTCATTTATCGTTTATTAGTAGATTTGCTAATTTGCTATATGATGTCTTATAATTACTGCGATGCTTGAAAATAGTAACTTATATGTTTTTCAAGATATTGCGAAAGTTACAGAAGTTTTCGATAACGTTCATTTAAATTCTTGTATTGACGGTTTGCTTTTCAAATGAAGTTATAAATCTAAGTATGACTTCTTTAATTTTAAAGTAATTTAAGATTTAGTCTAAGTATGACGATAAACAATTTTTTAACACAGAGCGACTGCGATATTTTAACTATTGTTATTAAAAAGTACTTATTTGGAAAAAGAAAATATTCGATTATTTTTAATTATGCTATGTGTAATTAAGTCAAGGCAACTCATATTTTTAAATGGTAATTGGGTGTATTTAGATATAATATCCTATAACTTTTGCAATATCGTCCACAGGCACCAGAAAGTATACATTTTTCATTAATAAAGTTTAAGTACTTTTCAATGACATATAAATATACAGGGTGTTCCATTTATTTATTTTTAGAATGTTTAACTTTAGTGAATGGTATGTAAGTCTAAAGAACATGCATAGATGTGTCGAAATAAATATTAATTTCACGTACTGAAAAGATATCTCCACTAAATGAGCCCATAATATGTAATTCATCATTAATCGTTATTTCATAGCAACATTTCAAATGTTGTAGAATTTTTAACAAAAAATCGTCATATTTCCGAAGTATTTGAAAATTGACAAATACAAGTTGATGGAAGTTTAATCAGCACTTCAAGGGCTATCATAGAATGTAAAAAATTGTATAGCATTCCATTTTGAAAAAGCATAAGTTTGTGTTGGTTCATCGTTGTCGAACACTCTATATAAATGAAAATATTTTTAGATTGTAGAGCTTATGATTATCCACAATTTTTATATTAAAAATTATTTGTTCTCTACATTATTAGATACCAATAATGGACTTTATCGCTACGCTGGGACATCCGGTATAATGAACACTTGTGCAAAATCAATATCAGGGCACATAAATACTTACGCTTCTATCTAGCTTTGGCAAGTGACTAAGTAAATAAAATTCGTCCTTACTGGATTCATAAAAGAAGTAAATAAATGTAAACCGCTGCAAAACTCACCACATGATATGCCGAAATAAACATCAATTTCACATAGATATTTCACCATAATCGTTTTTCATAGCAACTTTTCAAATGTTGTACAAATTTTAACGAATATTCACCATATCTCAGAAGTAGTTGAAAATCGACAAATACAAATTGATGTCATTTTAACCAGCCCTTCAAAAGCTATCATAAAATGTAAAAAAATGCATAGCATTCCATTTAACAAAAAACATAAGTTTGTGTTGCTTCGCCGTTGTCGAACACTCTGTATAAATGAAAATATTTTTAAATTGTAGAGCTTCTGATTGTCTACAGTTGTTATATTATAAATTATTTGGTATCTACATTATTAGATACCAATAGTGGACTTTACCGCTCCGCTGGGACACCCGGTATATAAATAAAAAAGTTGCAATAACTGTCAATTTCAAAAAATTACTGAGAAACGCTATTTTAAGTATTTACCTATTGCAACATGCCGACCCCAGATGCATTATTTAAAATATTGTACTTAATATGTAAATCTCTTTTCAATTATCACCCTGTATATTCGTCTTTAGTGTGAAAGTTAGGAAATGATAAATAAAAATCGTACTGTCCGAACATTTTTTCCACAAATTATTTTCCAATTTTCTAACAAATTTATTCCAAGCATTACGTGCTCAGCATTCAATCCTTTTGAACGAACATGAAAATACATTTTTCGCCAACTTGCCAGACATATCCAAAACTGTAGTGTTAATTTTAGCCGTTGCAGATGAAGGCCCTCCTGGGCTTGTAAAAGATGTGTGTAACGGAGCGTCATCTTGTCTGTAATTCGCAAGGACTAACGCCCGATGTAATTAGCGGCTACTCTCTGATTACAAGTCACGTGACCGGTCACCCTACGGCAGACTTTGCCCGCCCAATGACTGAAGTTATTGTCTCTGACACACCGAGAATTACCTTCATTAACTATTGAACACATAAAATGTCCCTTGCAAACACATCCACACACAAGTCCGAATACACATACATCGACGTTGATTGCACACATACGTAACGCATACATGTACAAGGTGTAGCGTTCAGGTTCGATAATGAACGGGATATATTATAACGCTCAATCAAGTTTAACGCTAATTTATCCATTTTCATTAACGTCCATATTGAGGCTCAATTATATATGATGATACAGCATGGAAATTATGTTGATCATCGGCGGAATAATTCAGAGAATTTAGACATTCAAACGGTAGACAAATTCACTCAACAATTCAGTACACATCATGGTGGTTGCTTCTTTTTTAAATAGTGATGTCACTGATATTATTTCATATTTGTTAGTCTCCTCCAAATAAAAAGGATTTCTTATATCCTTCCGTAGTTGTGCATTTCATTTTAAATATTAATGGATAAATACATCTACTTATACCTCACAATATACACAAAATCCACACCAATTATCTAGAACAAACATGCTCAAATAGTCGATCGCTAAAGTTTTAAAAGTCAGTCGTGAAAATATATCTACATTCTCTGAATGACAATACTGTAACAATAATTAAAAAAGAGTTACAGTATACTATTTTTTTAACCCGGCTTGCCATTTGAACATAATTATTTGGCGATGAGGGTTCGTATTACTGCAATGCATTTGTGATTCAGCGCTTGGCAATATGACAAGATTATGTGCATTTTGACTCTTATTTTAAATGTTCATATTTTAGGATGTCTGGCGTACTTGTTTCCATTAAATCATGAGTAATTTATTGCCTCGTTGCTATCAGAATTGTGTCGAATATTCTCACAAAATCTATTAATTCAGTTTTTTCTGTGGAATTTAATAAAGATAGATAGAGAGATCTAGTCTAGAGTGATTATATTATAAGCATATTTGGAGTGTTGTATTATTGTACCACAAAGTAAAAAAGGAAAAACAAAGAACAAGTAGCGGGCATAAAAGGACTATTGGTAGAAGATCCCCTGAAAACACAGCCAAAATATAGACTGGAGACCATATAGACTGGAAACGTGATTCGTCAGAAAAACACTCTATTCCAGAAATCGATGTTTTTGTTGAGGTAGGTTATTGCCAATCTCAGTCTTTCTTCTTTTTGTCTCTCACTTAGTTTCGATTTTATAGCGGCAATATAATTTCCATATTTACTTCCACCAATCTGTTGCGAGCAGTGCTTACACTTCTACTAAATCCTGTTACTTGAATGGCTCTGCGACAGGTTTCAAAAGGATGTTGTTCAATGTAACGCGTCAGAGCATTATCTTCTCCTGGACGTGTTACCCTTTTTCTTCCTGAACCAGGACATTTTGCTACAGTGTGGGCTACTAACCATTTCTATTGAAGTTTATAAATACTAATGTGGCTGGCATCTAATTCTCTAGCCGCACCTCTAATGCACTACCCATATTCCAACATTGCTAGCGCACGTTCTTTTTCAAGTGTTTTCAACGTGGTGACAAAATTTTCACTACTTGATATTACTTTTTTACTCACGATGAGAAGGTATAAGTAATAAAGCGATAATAGTATATTATGCAATGAGCATTTAATGATAGCTATTAAGACACGAGCAAAAAAATTACAATACGAGGCGATGCCGAGTATTTTAATGAATACGAGTGTCTTAATAGCCATTAAATGCGAGTTGCATACACTATTTTTTCTATGACCCCATAATAAAACATTATTTTTTGAACATTCCATTTCATAAATTGACGTTAAAATTTTCCATGCACCGTTGCGAATTTAGCTGGTAATAAATTGTTCGTGGTTACTAAGGCTTGTTCCATAATTTCTGGTGGACTCAAATTTTACATTTCACTGTCATTACCCCTCATTTTTACCGTTTATATTTTCAAAAAAGCACAAATTTTAAGTACTCACTTATAAATTGCAGAGAACTGTCACATTTATTTAATTTGTATGTCTGTCAGATATGCAGTCGCCATATTGAATATTGTTTGAATATTGGAATGTCGCATTCCTATTGGATATAAACTTGTATCGTAATGAAAAATCTGTATTCCTATTGGATATAAACTTGTATCATAAAGAAAATCTGTATCGTAATGGACATCATTAAAGTACAGGTTCAGCATATCTAATAATACAATTAAAGTATGGGAGTAGAAAAATTACTTTACATGCACATATGTGGAGAGCAATGAATTTATTGTGTTCCAAAATATTTATTTGTTACAATTATTTATATTAATATCAACTATTTTTCACAGAATAAGCAATATATCAAATTGCGGGTTGGCATTTAATAAAACTACATTTCATTTTATTAATAATAATATCCGATCGCACTCGTCGGAGTGTCTAATTTGTCTCTTCATATGCCGGAAGTGCTTAGATATATAAGTTTCAATGATCTCGTGTTTACTTTTCCTAATAGTTTCGAGAAGTTTCTAGAAGTAAGACTCAACGCCGGCGGCGCCGCAAGAAGTCATTTTTTATATTCTAGGCGGAAAAAATCACAAAATTTATAATGAAAATAATATTTCCAATGACTTCGTTTTGAAAGAGACAGTTCGTAAAACTCGTAAAGCAAACAAGATTTGCTATACATAACAAAAATAATTTATCTTATTGCTATCAATACATTATGCGTTAGAGTGTATAAATGTATAAAAAACGTTAAATATATTTTGGTTTATAATAAAATAATTCTTTACTATTGTATCCATATTAGTGTTTTGATCATAAAAGAAAACAAACTCTAAAATCATCAGAGTATTTCACATATACTTACAATGCGAGTAAAAAACCCACATAAACTCAGTGTATCTTCATGAACGTATATACCTATTCATCCATATATTTTACGTCGAAATTCTGTCGCTGCAAAGATTGACTATTTCATTTTAAAGTTATAGCTTGACCTACGGATATTAGACAGAATTTATACTTTAGATTGGTAACCTTTTTGTTAAGAGAACTGTATGTATATAGGTACAATATGAATTACTTTTGAAAAACACTGTAAATTAATAGCCCTATAACTACTGTAATTATTAATATTTTGCCTTTTTTAAACCGGTTGGAATACTATAATAAACTAAATTAATAACATTAGAATAACAGTCTAATAGCAGAATACCTACAACTACAAAAAAAAGTAAAAAGGAAAATAACCAGAATCTCAAACTACAAATTGCAGTTAGTTAGTCTGTAATTAACTAACATTTCACTTGAATTTCACATATTGGATGACTTCGTGTCCACTACATAGAGGTACAGATATTGATTATCAGGTAAGCAATCTTATTATTCCGAGAATGAGCGGAGAGAACATACATAGGTCCGGGTTGTAGCGGTTACAGGGCTAGGTGATTAATTATTGAGGTATCGATGTCAGTCTCAGCACCGTGACGTGTCCGGCATCGGTTCATAAGTCGATATCGTAATCTATTACCGCGGATGCCAAGAGCTTTTAACGAATGCGTCGCTCAAAAGCGCGAATTTTCGAGAGATATGGGTCATCGACAAACGTGTATGGCGTGCCGATCAAAGGGAGGAAATAAAGCTTTGAACGAAGGGCGCGAATGTTCGAAATGATGTAATGGAGGTGTACCTTTTTCTTTTATTCGTGTCTGTTCACCATCGAACATAATAAGAGCTTCTATTTAAATCGAAATTTAGTAGAAGCTCACCTTTTGGTTTATGTCAAAGCGATTATTTCATTTTATAGTAATAAATAAATTATACAGAGTGGTGTAATGAAACAAAAAAGTGTAAAATTACACTTTGAGTATAAACTGTTGAATTTAACGTTACATAATTTATTTTCAATAAACCACCCTCTACAAATTATTCAGTAGTAAACTAGTAACTTTACCACTTCTAGTATGTTATTGTATTTTCTCGATCAATAAATCAAAATCAACCTGCATCAAAACTTATTTATAAACTCATTAATAAAACAAAATAATCTACGTTTAAATTCTAAATCAAAGCATGAAAAACAAACAAAAAAGAATTCTTAATATAAATAAAACCATAAAAATACTATAAATATATATATATATATATATATATATAATCTAATAATCCCCTCTACCATATTAATGGTGTGGGGCGTTTATCCTCTTCTAACTTTTTATGAATCTTTTCCATTAATTTCTATTCCTCGCCATGCTCTTCGCCTCTGTCCAAGTTTTGCCTTTCCTCCTCAAAATCTCTGCTATGACATCATTCCATTTCGTCCTTGGCCTTCCTCTTCTTTTATTTTTCATTATTCTTGCTTCCCATATCCTTCTTGTCTGTCTCGTATTTTCCATTCTATATAGATGTCCCCACCATCCCAACTGTCTTTGCTCAATATGTTCCAACACTGATTGTATATTTAGATCTTTTCTTATTTCCGAATTTCTTATTCTTTCCATCTTTGTAACTCCTCTGACTCTTCTTAAATATTTCATTTCTACTGCTTGTATTTTACTTTTTTGTCTTGTATTTAATATCCAGGATTCGCATCCATATACTAATATCGGTCGGTATATTGCCTTATATACTTATAATTTTGTTTCGCGGGATATCTCTTTTTTGTTAATGAATTTATTCCTCATACTATAATACAGCTTTGTTGCTTTTTCTATTCGTTGGTTAATCTCGGCGTCCTGGGTCCCTTTTCCATCAATTCTCACTCCCAAGTACTGGAACGTTCTCACTTCTTCTATTTCAATTCCTTCTATTTCGATTTTCATATCTATCTCTTCATCTCCCACTACCATTACTTTGGTTTTATTCTTATTCATCATCATTCCACTGTTATTTAGTGTCGTATTCCATATTATTAAATTCCGTTGTAGATCTTCCGCACTGTCAGATGTAATTACTATGTTGTCTGCGAATGCCCCCTGTGAAACTTCGACTAGCTTTAAGTTAATGTGTCCAAATCTGATCTTTTTACTTTCTTTTGTACACCTTTTGATAATTTCGTCCATATAAACTATAAACAGCATTGGGCTCGGGCTTCCTCCTTGTCGGAGTCCCTCCTTTGTTCTGAAGGTTTCTGATTCTAAATTATTAGCTATTACAGCGTTGGTGTTATTATCATATATTTTCTGTATTAATCGTCTTATTTTTCCATTGACCCCTCTCTCTTTTAATATATTCCACAGTCTTTCTCTTGGTACCATATCGAATGCTTTTTCTAGATCTATAAATGCTAAAAATACTTTCTTCTGCTCTCTATAGGCTTTTTGTATTATTTGCATCACGGATAATATTTGGTCTTGTGTGCTCCTTCCTTTTCTAAACCCACTTTGTTATTCGTGTAACGTATTTTCGAGTTTTGCTCTTAGTCTTTTATCTATTATTTGCTCAAGAATCTTCATTGCAGTGCTTAGAAGGGTTATTTTTCTGTAGTTATTGCATTCTTTTTTGTTTCCTTTATTCTTGTATATTGGTACTATTAATGACCAATCGTTTGGTATCTCCTCTTCTCTCCATATTGTGTTATATATTTTCAACATTACATCTCTTCCTTCTTGTCCTATATTTTGAATCATTTCTGCCGTAATCTTGTAGCAGCCTGGTGCTTTCCCATCTCTCTGTTTATGTATTGCTTCTTCCAATTCGTCCATGGCAATTATTTCTTCCATCTCTTCTTCTTCTATTGTTTGTTGTTCATCGGTATTCTCATTTTCCACTCCTTCGTTTAGCAATTCTTGGAAGTATTCTTTCCATTTTTCTATGATTTTTTTTTATCGCTTAGTATATCCCCCTTCTTATTTTGTATATTATTATGGTGTGTATATTGAGACATTTCTTCATTCCTAACTGACTTCAAAACTCTATAAAATAGTTTTTGGTTTTCTTTACTATTATAAAAATACTATAAATAACTAGATTTTATTATCACATATACATTAATGTGCCACATGTACTAATACATACTCTACCATTACTAAAAATAATAAGACACTTAAGATGACAAAAAAGCTAAACCGTAAGTTCTAAGTCAATAATATTATTCTGTAATTCGATTTACTGAATTTTACATTCCAGGTACTCGAGTGCAGTCAACAACATAAGCTAATAATGCAACAACACTTTCAAAATAACAACATTACGCTTGAAGACAGTCCAACTTATTATTATGTAGGTGCCTAATTGCTATTTATGAAATTGACAAAAATATTTAATTGTACTAATTATAACGGACAATCCTTTTCTTTAATCACAGCAATAGAACTGGTTAGGTTGGATTTAATCGCCTAGGAATATTGTTAACATTAACCTCACATTTTAGCTTCTGTAACAGGTTACCATTATAAAGATACAACATGTTCATGCAAACATCAGCACACGTAAACCAGGTACATACTCTAGTAACTAGCAGGGAGCCTTCTACATGTATTGGGTAATATAATAATCTCCACTTTGTTGGGTGCAAACGTCATTTGATTGTTAGTTACTTATTTTCTCGGGAATAACACCTTCATTACTATAAAGAGGGGTTCACACTGATGCAATTAGTTACAAAAATTCCAGTTTTTTGAAAAGTTGCACGAAAATTCCCGTTCATACTATGCAATTTGTTGCAGCAATTTATCGCATGTGAAAAGTTGCACGTATTAGAGAGTGTTCTATTTTTTGAAGACATTGCATACGATTTTTTAGTAACTTTTACACTGCCAACCTGTCTTATGAAATGTACCGAAGCACATATATTATTTTTCATCACTATACATTGAAAGTAAAGATGACATATAATTATTTCTTGTTGGTAGTGCAACAAAAAAAAATTGCATTTGTGAAAAATTGCTTGTACTTCCTGATCAGTGTGAACCAACCGTGCAACTATTACAAATTGCACCGTTCATGCAACTTTTCACATGCGATAAATCGCTGCAACTAATTGCATCAGTGTGAATCCCTCTTAACATTGCATATTTGTCTTAATAATTGTATTAATTATTTATTTTATTATAATTATTTAATTATTATAATACATTTCTTAGTTTCTCTGATAATACTATTAATATGTTAACACTTGTGAAAATACTAAATAGAATGTAATGAAAAAACACCTTTTTAACAACAAAAAATTATTTCTTCTTGTAATGAAAAAGGTGTTTTTTCATTACATTCCCTGATAATATTTTTGTTGTCACACATTTGGATAAACTACTCAATTCTATGCAGTTATTTTTCTAAATTTCTATTTTAATACTGCGTAATTCGTTTTATTTTTCATTTTTGAAGTGCCTGTACTACTAGTGTCTGTGTTAGGGAAGACAGTATGCTGCGAGGGGGGGCGGCAATTGCAGAAGCCCGGAACTATTACCTCGTCGTGCGACATTAACAATATCTATCTGAAATCACACCTCTCAACTTGGGCTTATAACAGAACAGTATATATGTCGCAGACTAATAGTCATTTTCGGCAAAAAGCTTTTGCCTAGGCAATTCGGCTAATAGCTCCATATCATTTATTTCTGCTCAAAAGCTATTTTCCTGGGCAAATGGTATCTGCCAGCGGGGTTTTTAGGCAAATAGATTCACAAGACAAATGTCGTGGGCGAATAGTTATTTTAGGCAAATAGTGTTTGCCAACAACATTCTTTAGGCAAATGGATTTTTAACTTTTATTTGAGGTTATGTTTATCCGTGTTTACCTAATGTTTATGTGCTTCAGTTCTTCATTTAGCAGTTTTCTACCTATAACATGTAAGATAATATTAACACAATGGTAGATAAAGATGAATTTTATTTAAGGCTGAATGCAAAGTACGAACAAACAACAATTAAAAAGCCGTGGACCCTGCAACAAACCAATGAAATTAGTGCGATTTTAAAAAGTTTTCGTTCAAAACAAGGCCCTCTAGCAAAAGAAAAATATTATGGCAAAACAAATGACCTCCTGGAGATATCCGGCGTATCAAAATTTATTCGGAAAGCAAAATCTGTTAACGACGGCCTTATTTAGGTTACACCAATTGAAGAATTTTTTGATAAAATTGACGAACAACATAAAGCGATAGGACATGGGGGAAGGGACAAAATGCTTCATAATTTGAAAAAGAAATGTAACATTCCAAGACTGGCAGTTGAAATATACGCAAAATTGTGTAAGACTTGTAACTTGAAAAAAAGACAGAAGCATGCTGGTTTGGTTGTAAAACCGATATTATCAAGAGATTTCTATCAAAGAGAACAAGTTGACTTCATTGACTTTCAATCCTGCTCAAATGATAAATATAAATGGCTATTAAACTACTAAGACCATTCCACAAAATTTTTATATTTGAGAATATTACAAACAAAGAAGGCTGCGGAAGTAGCGAAACAGTCTACGTTTTCGGGTCAAGGATTTTCAAAATGCCAATGTAGGTCTTCAAAAACCCAGTGCTATACTAAACGATGTGCCTGTTTCAAGACTGGAAATTTGTGCAACAGTAGATGCCATTCCAGCAATACCTGCCAAAATAAATTGTCCAATTGATAGCATCTTTTGTCCAAAAATACAATCTCCCTGGTTTACTTGTGTTTATTTTATTGTTTATTTTGTTTTAAGGGAAGAAGTCTGTTCGCCTCCGACATTTGTCTTATTGTAAATCTTTTTGACTAAAACTCAGCTAGCAGATACTATTTGCTTAGGAAAATAGCTTTTGAGCAGAAATAAATGATATGGAGCTATTTGCCTAGGCATATATCATGTGCCTAGGCAAAAGTTATTTGCCGAAAATGACTATTAGCCTGCGACATATACAAAGTACAAATTAATCAAAAAGCCTTAGCTCTGGTTACGTAGAAAATGCAGGTTGAGTCTTCCAATGAGGAAACCTACGAAAACATAAAAATTTTTGTTAGAGAAGATAGAGAATGAAGATTATTATGGAAAATTTAGGTGGATCATAAAGTTATTACAATTATTATGGGTATGGGATCAGTTCACTACAGCAGAATTTTAAACCAGAAAAAAACAATGAACGCATAACTTCATAATACCACTTCCGCAAGGTAATGGTTTTAAATAATTTCGTGAAAGGTTCCCAAAAATGACAAAAGTTTAATTAAAAAAAGATATTTTTATTAGACCTCAGATAGGATAAATAGTAACTGATCGAAACTTTGGAACAAAATTAATAGCGTGGGAAAAGGCTGTGTTAGTGTCCCTGGTACAAGTTTAAAGACATTTGGAGAGGGGGTGCTCAAAAGCAAAACATTGCAAAACTGCCGAATTGAAAATAATGATGCAAGCTTTTCACTGGGCTGGATACAATATATCGCTTAAAATGCACATTCTACATTGTCGCTAAGATTATTGTTTAAAACATTTGGACGACGTTGGCAATACGCTCGGCAAGCGCTTCCACCAAAAATTTTGGGAATGAAAAAAGTGCTATAAGGGTAAACGGAATCCAATAAACTTGAGAGATATTAAGAAATCAAGAGACTAAAACTAGTGCAACCATGGAAGAGAACAGAATATCTAAGATTGGCAAAAGTCTGAACCAAACGGAAATAGGAAGTTTAGAATATACTTTGGAACTGGACGAGAACATAATAATCTGTAGTTGGAATTACTATAATATCGTTACTATTTTTGAATCGGAACTGCCAACAGCTAATGTGCCTAGATTCTCTCAAAAATAAAAGAAAAAGTTACTGTTCCCCCCACCTAATATAATCAAAAAGTACAATTAGAGTATGGGATCAGTAGATAGAGTAGACCTGAATATTATTCTTTATCGGGTGAGCGCCAGAGGAAAATAGTGGTACTTTCCTATAATTGGTCATTGCTTGGATACGGCTATAGAAAATTCCTGCCAACTCCATTGCTCTAATAAAAGAAAATTGGATCAACAAATTTTTCGCCTATGGCTTGCTAGAGGAACTCACAAGAAAACGACCAATCGAGGACGAGCAACGTGGGGTTATATCTAAAAACCTTTATTGAGTACCATAATAGAATTGACCAGAAAATGTTTACTCGTGATAAATGCTAATGTCCTTCAATTTTCAAATAATCATTAATATTTACCAAGTATGAAAACGCTATAAAAAATATATGTTTACCTATTGTACCACTGCTCTTTATAAAAGACGATCCTTGTCTTATAGATTATTGATAATCTCAATAAGTATATTATAAAAATCTCTTTATTGGACTACAATTAAAGATATAATAAATCAAAAATGCTAGTATTTTAGAAAAAAATTCGGATGTATCTGGGTTAAGTATGAAACAAGCAGTGATCTAGTAATTCAACTCTGCGACTTAGACTTAACATAAACAATTCCTTTGCTTTTGAACAATTTATGTTTTATTAATTAACCCTTTATTGCCCAACCTGCGTTTTATTTCGAATTAAGCCGTATTTTTTGTTAGTACTAAGAAACATATGCTCAAAAAGAAGTCTCATTTTTTTTGAAAATATTAGAGTGCCGTTTTATTATGTTTTTGGTGGTGGGACATGAGAGTCCCGTGAGGAATAAGCAAGTCAAAGTAAACACCATTATTTCCAAAACAAATTTATTTAAACATTTATTTCATGATATTCTACAAAACAGTTTTTTTTGCTATTGCAACATAAATAAACATTACAGGTACAACATTTTGATTGCGGTCTAGATTCTATGGCATTAGAGCTACACATTTCACACCTCCCTCTTGTGACAGTAAAAACTGGCCAGTGTTTTCCCAACTTACTTGTTCTTATGTCATTGGGAACACTATAATTGTACTTTCGTCGTTTTCTCTGACAGGAAGATGAAGACGTACTGCAGGGTGGTGTAGAACTTGACGGTCTATTGTAATTTCTTTGCAAAAAAATTTCTGATTGATTCATCAATCCAGTTGCCAGTGATCTACGAAATTCTAGCGGTGTTACCTTCTCAAATAATTGATTTGAGATAATGCTGGCATTCACAAATGTTATATCTATGAGGCCCCAAAAGATACGGTGCCACCACTTTCTGGATTTTCTGTCGACACAGTATGTACTTCTAAGCTGATCTGCAAGATCGACTCCTCCCATACTTGCGTTGTAATCGTTGACAATTTTTGGACATTTAATGGCAACATATGATCCATCCTTTGCCTTTCTTCTAGCCTCAGCTTCTTCATTTCCATGATAATTAGATGCAAAGTGCACAACTTTGTTATCTTTCCAAGTAAAATATGCTACATTCGTCGAAGAAAATCTGTAGTCATAGTCGCCTCTTTTCATTGCTTTTTCAGCTTGCATGTCCTGTGGCAGATGTTTCCGTGTGGTGCGGATAGTACCACATGCTAACGTGTTTTCCATGAGGAGTTTTTCCAATAATGGTATCGATGTAAAGTAGTTATCGAAAAATAACCTTCTGTTCTGGTTCCAAAATTTTTTTGAAAGGGAAAGAAACCTTATATCCTCGTTTTATGGGCTTCATCGGATTATATTGTTTGAGGCAACTGCGCCCCTTGAATAAAATCATTGATTCATCAATGCTCAATTCTCTTGTGCCATTACTGCACTTACAAAATTGTTCATTCAGTGTTGCTATCATAGGTCGAATTTTGTAAGCTTTATCTTTATTAGATATTGGCAATGTCTTATTATCATTGACGTGTAAATTCTGCAAAATCTTTTCAAACCTATTCCGGGGCATTACTTTTGCAACATATGGAACACACAAATCCTCGCTTGTACTCCAGTAGTGCTTCCAACTTGGTAGTATGTGATACCCCATGAAGAGATTTATTCCCAAAAAAGCCAATAACTCACATTTATTCAAATTTAATACTTTGCCATTCTGCACTGCATATAAGTTACTTTGGTAAATTATATTTTCCAATGCAGGCTCTATAAGGGTAATAAAGACGTCAGTAGGGGTATCACATGCGGCAAAAATATCGAAGTTCGCACCATCTCTAATACTGTATGGTATGTCACGTTCCCTGCAATGTTTCTTTTTCCATTTTCTAATTGGCTCAGGTGCATCATTAGCGGTACCAGTCGCAGGTATGTCTTCAGTGTTATCATCTGAATTGACCTCTGGCTCAACTTCCTCAATTTCATCTATTTCTTGATCACTGCCAACGTCACTATTTGCGTGAACATCGGGCAAATTATAGAGCATTTCTTCTATATTTTCTGCTTCGCGTAATAATTCAGCATCAGTAAGCGTCCGTGTCCAATGATTCCGTTCCATTTTACATATGTTCGATGTCTCTAGCAAAAAATACCTAAAAAAACAAAACAAAAAGAAATTGGCGAATATAGAAAATATGTAGCCATTTTATTCCCGACGGGACTGTAGGGTACACATTTTGTAAATGGCTATGAAACTATTAATTCAGTAATTTTTCGAAACATAAATGTTCTTGTCCTAAATACACAATATGAATTACCTAATTATTCCAATTTTATTAATCAAACGATGCTATCAACAGTAGAAAAGAATAGTCAACTTACCTTGGTCACACAGTCAGGTTATGGTATGACAGTAGAAAATATAATCTGGCACAACTCCAAAATCATTCACTTTGGTGCTGCCATCTAGACACAAAAGCTAGAAATATATGTACTGGTTCGTCCCGTTAGGCAGTAAGATAAATAAACGCTTGCGTTATGATTCTTATTACTTTCAAACTTTACGGGACTTAAAAGTCCCGTCGGGCGATAAAGGGTTAATAAAGAAGTTGCATAGTAGAGAGCCTATATAATCAGAGTGTTGACACAGATGTGATTCGGCCTGATAGGTTAACGCAGTTTGTACCCACATAATGGCGTCGTGCAAAAATGTATTCTAATTCTAATTCTTCTTCTGTATATCCAATTTTTCATTCTCCTGTGAGGTGACAACCCATAAAATTTCCATATTTAGGAGGTATTTTTAAGGGTCGTTAGATTTCAATTTTTCCATCGCTAACTATCTCACCTATTTTCTTATCAGTCACCCCGGTTACATATTCATTCGAGTCTCTTAATCTTTGTCTGATCCATTTAAATTCATCTAGCACGTATGCCGTCATTTCTATGTCTGTCGCGCAAAATGTATTCTGTTGTTAGTTGCAAAGATCGCATTTATGATCTTAGGGTATGAAGATCTTCTACATCTTTGTTTTATCTAGCTAGAATACCCATCCAAAAACGAGATTTTGACGCCAAGGTAATTCAATGTCAGGAAATGATGCACTGTTATGTTGCTTACAGCTAATAAATAGGTTGCATACAAGTTGTATAAATAATATTTGTTATGTAGATGTCGCTCTCCTAATAAAGGTTACTTTTTTAATATAAATCCATTTAATACGCAAATTATAGGTTAACTATATTTAATAATACTGAATTACGTCCTATTTTAGCATTTGACAGATACCAACAGGGTACCCACATAATGGCCGAATTATTTTACATTGATTTCCTATCTCGTGTCACCACTCTCATTATAAAGGCACTCTACTGCATAGTACAACACAGCGCCATCTGTTGATTTGTTGACAAAAATCAAAAATTAAAGATTTATTAGGTGGCTAAGGTCTTGATTCTTAAGTGATTTGTAGATTACCCCTACCACAAGTAGACTTTTATATTTTATTATTTAATGATCTTAAAACTATATGGTAGAATTTTTATTTTAAGATTTGTCAACATGTTTTGTTTTGAGTAAATTCTAGGGTACATCAAATCTTCGCAAACTGAAATTTGATCAATTACGTTTGGATCTCCGCCGATATCCTGCGATATACAAAGACTTAACAGACGTTTATCTGTTTGCTCCGGTAATAATTAAATCGCGAATGTGCCTCGGCAGAGTGCGCGTACGTCGTCGTATATATACACGGGGAAAACCGAGCGGAAGAAGTACAAGAGAAGGGCATTAGGCCGCGGTGTTTGCACAGAATACACGGACCTCTTTTCGCATCACCTCCCCCCCCCCACGCACCCAACCTAAAATACCTCCTCGCTCGTTCTAGTAGTGCGCTCTCTCGCCTCTCTGCGTACGAGAGAAATATTCGAGATGTTTAATTAAACAAGGTGGAGCGTGATATATTGACACAGGTCCGTGCAAAGCTTTACACGAGCGGTAATCTTTTTGCAAATTGACATTTCGCCTCTCTCGTTCGTCCTGACCGAAATTGTTTCTTGTTTTATATAGTAATTCGAAGCAGTCAGAGAAGAGAATGCCTGGAAATTATTTCCGCCGAATCATCCTAAAACGATCTTTTTATTGCAAATATTTGCCCGGCCGACGTTTTATGAGCATCTTAATGTTTAAGTTTAATATTCACGACTATTAAATTTTATATTCTAACCGGAAAAATCATACAGCAAATCGGCACTCACCAACAAGTTTCAACTTTTGGTTTCTCTATAAATTGACACAATTTAATTTTTATAAAAAACATGAGGCCTTTAACTTAATAAAATAGAAATGTGACAACAAATTGCATAATCTCTTATAATAATAATAATAATAATATATCTTTATTTCCCAACAGACTTTTTACATCTAATTACAGGACAAGAAAAAAAATGCAATGAATCGACTACACAATATAAAATCAAATAAAAAAAAATATACACATACACATATGTATATATGTATGCACTACAAGAATTAAGAAAGAGAAAAAAAGAAAATGAAAAAAAACAAGCCAACGCAAAGTATAAGTAACCCTTCTAATTAATTAATTGCGATAATGGTGAAAAATTAACATCGAGATCATCCCCACAAATGGCATTGCAACGACAACAACCTCTATAGAGCGGCGATGCAAGTAAAATATTTGTTCTGGCCGTTGAAAAATAAAATACATTCCTTGTGCGACTTGGGTACTGAGGTACAGCAAACATGATCTTTTCCAAAAAAATATTATTGTGCAATACATCATAAATGAACTTAATGTCTGTTTTATGCCTTCGTATCTCCAAAGATTCAAATTTAAATTCTTCAAGAAGGACATCTTAGCATGTCCCCTGAACGGGGTACAAACCATGTCTCTTGAAGTACAGATATTTCAAAAAGCGCCTCTGAACCCTCTCGAGTGCTTCAGAATAAGTTTTATATGTTGGCGACCAAACGAATGAAGCATAATCGAGGCGAGAGCGAACAAAGGAAAAATAAAGGGTAGTAATGGCTTCCGTGGATGCACACTGCCTGGTATTGCTAATAACAAACCCTAATGTTTTCAATGCCGATGAAATAGTGCTATTGATGTGATAACGATAATTTAGAGTCAAAAATAACGCCTAAATCCCTTACCACCGTACAACGATGAATAGGAAACCCATCAACGGCGTAATTAAAACAGAGGGGTTCTTGCTTCCGACTAATCGTCAATACATTACATTTAGAAATATTCAGGGGCAAATTATTCACCGTACACCATGCTCCCAAAACATCCACTTGCCTCTGCAGAAACAAGCAATCCATAATGTTGCGTATTTTCTGGAAGAGCTTGACATCATCTGCAAATAAAAGTCTATGGCAGCCCAATTCAGAGCAGATGTCATTAATAAATATTGCAAATAATAGGGGACCTAGATTGCTACCCTGTGGAACTCCTGAGGTGGCAGTGAAGTAAGATGATTTGTGACCAGCATAACTGACGTACCGAACTATATTCATCAGGTATGTGTTAAAGAATTACTTCAATTGAGGTGAAATACCAATAGCATTTATTTTACGTAGCAATATGACGTGATCGATACGATCAAAAGTCTTGGAGAAGTCAGTATGGATGATGTCAACTTGCTCGTTAACATCCAGGCATTCCGAGACAAACTGGGTCAACACCATAAAACAATGGTGATCGTCCGAGAGTCTGCACCGAACTTGTGAGTAAACATTGGTGTATAGGCACATATCAAACACTTTAGCAAAATTATTAAGAATAGCTATCGGTCGGTAATTCTCGATCAAGGCTGTGTCACCTTTCTTGTGAATTGGAAATAGTTTGGTTAAGCACTCAGGGAAGAGCTAAATTAAAAAGGAAAGCGAGAGATTTAGCAAAGATGCACGTACAATCACGAGCAAGAAAACTTGGTATATTATCCTGGGCCATAGTATAAGCACTCCTTAACTTTTTTAAATTGCTGGCAACTTCCGACTCAAACAGTGAAGACACACCAACCATAGGAAAGCATACGGTAGATGATGGGGAAGTAGTATCCAAATTGTGCACCGAATCGGTATAAACGGATTGGAAAAATTGTTTAAAACCATTCACTATAGATGTGGCATTTCTTAGTTCAGATCCATCAACACCCTTCATTGAACCAGGCATACCAGGGCCCCGTCGCTTAGAAGCAACGAATGACCAGAACTGTTTCGGATTTTTCTTAAGTTGCTGTTCAGCATTAGTAATATAGTTACTGTACAGGACTTTTGAATTCGCTCTGGCTAGTTTGCGTTGCTCTTTAAACTGAAGGTAGTTTTGTGTAAGTGAACACCGTACAATTAATTGAATTAATTAATTGTGTTAGTAGTGTTAATGAGGACAAGAATTGCGTAAGTTGTATGAGTATGGTAGTAACATTAAAAATTGATTTGGAACTCAATCACACAGCATTTGACAGAAACTGACCCAGTTATCAACGAATTTTAGAAACGCAAAAGTCAAAAATTGAGTACTATTTAGTGCAAGACTTATAATTATAATATTAGAAATATACGTTTTTTTATATATAAATGTGTACAAACATCGAGGAACATTATAATAATAATAATAATAATAATAAGTTACCTGTAGACTTTTGAAATTGTGTATATATGAATAGATTTCAAGTAGGTTAGTAATGTAAAATGATATATAGTAAACGTTGCACAATTGATATTTGTATTGAATTAAGTAAGTTATTGCATTAATAGACAAATGCCGACATTGTGTAATATATGTATTGTAAGTATATTAGACAATAAGTCTGTTTAACATTTTATTTAGGTTAAATTGTTTCATGTAAAGAACAACTTGCTGTGTATGTTACCATTATTTTATTGCTAACTAGTATGAAAACTAAAATTTTGCAAAATGTGTTACCTACCTATATAACAAAATAAAATATCATGCATTTCCTTTCACGGTAAATAGTGAAGGTATAATCAAACAAGTATTAGAGAAATTAATAAAAAGTAAAGTTAATTAAAGAAATTGCTTATGTCTTTTCAAGTTTATTACAAAAGCGCCCATAAAAAGTTCCGTATCTGTAATCTATATCTCATTATTTGATATGACAAGTAGGCAATTTATTTCATCCTCCGTATATACTATTAAACGATAAGCTATTTCAAAGTGTTATAATGTAATTAGCATCAAGCATCTTCATTAAAGAAAAATAACCGAACAAAAATAGATGCCAAGGTGTGCGTCCGATTTTGTACCAGTAAAATAAATTTATCATAAATGGTTGACCGTATCTAAATGGATAATGCAGCGATTAACGTGGGGTTGTCGATGCTGACTGGACGCGTAACCTTGATAATCCATCACAACTGTTGGTCACAATTCAAACGACCCGATTAATTAGGGTTATAGTTGTCATTATTGATAGTCGGATTTTATAGGTCAGTCCTGATTTGTGTCCTTACTTGCCCGACTAATCACCGTGCGCTGTTCCACTTACCTCCATGAAATTATGCAAATCATAGTAGAGGGAATTGTACGTTTAGGTACAGTATGTCCCCAAATATAAAGAAAAGCTTAATAATTACCGAATTGTAATGTAATGGAGGCCATAAATTAATGCACACGAAATTATACGATATTCTTCCAAATTTCCATGTATTTCAGGACTTATAACAACAAAAAGAGAAATGCCATTTTTTTTTCCGTGTAATAACTTTTTTCTTTTAGTAGATACATAATTTTTATTTGGGGCCCCAACATCGCCATTTTTTTCCATATAATAATTTTTTTTCTTTTAGTAAACACATAATTTTTATTTACACTTTTTATGCAGAATTTAAATATCGACTTGGATTTTTTCTTGCATTTACCAGTTTTTAGTTTAAGAAAAAAGATTTATAAAAGATATTCAAACAATTGACCATACTGTTCTATACATAATTGTGCCCTGCGTAGTGTCAACATGCATCTAATTACAGACTTCATATTTTTTATTTCAAAATAATATATATACATTTTTATAGATGTTAATAAAAGTACCTAAAACAAGTGTATGTTCTCTATACATATATTATTTATTAAATAAAACAAATAATAAGTTATAAATATTTTTTTCTTTCCAAATGTTTGTTGTGTTTCTGACTTAAAATTAAAAATTAACAAGTGTCATCTTCTGAATAGAAGGTTTCTTCGTCTTCAATACTGTCTTCGTCGTCGTCATCATCTTCGACCAGATGGTGATTTTAAGAGCTCTAATACCTCTTCCGGTAGAGCTTGTGGATTTTTCTTTGGACTTTTTCTTTTGTCTGCCACCACATGATCTGAGCTTAGCAGAAGCATATTAAAAGTGTCATACTTTTTTCTCTGTCGCACTTTATTGAGTTGTGTTCCCTAAACCTTTTGAAGTCCTTGTTCCGTGCTTCTTAGAAGTTTGTGATTGTCCTGCTGCCTGAAGACTCATTTGTGCGGCATAACTTAAAACAGCAATAGAAGTAGATTCCCTAAGTAACTTAGTCTTTAGCCGCTTAATTCTTTCTGCACCAGTTTCGAAACGAACTTGAAGGCGACCTCTACGTTTCCGTTGCCGTTTTTCTGAAGGAAACGATATTGATGTATTCACCCAATCTTTATTTTGTAAAAGAAACCTTTCCTTAATTCTAGAGGCCTTCGTTCAACGTGCTCTAAACTGGGAGAAGTAGAGGGCTAAAGTTATATTTAAAACTTTTACATCCTCTTCTCGACAATTAGTTCGAATTTTCATTTCTTCTCGCAAAAACTTGAACCTTTCTTCATTTCAAGTATTGGTGCAACTTGTCATGATGTCAAATAGTTCATGTCGACTTAAAAAAAAGTTTGGTTGAGGTCGTTCCTGTAAATAAAAATTAATTATTATTAATTAGTTACATATCTAAAATTGTGTTAACTTTCGCAAAAAATTTAAATATTCTCGAAATGTGCAAAAATGTGTAAGAAATGTTAACGTATGAATAATATATAGAGTCCAATTATTAATATAAAACTAAAACTAAAACGTGATCTAACTTGATACATAACTATTTTCATGCATACTTTTTGCAAATATGTACAACTCTGTATACATTTACATAAGCCATTATTTATAACATTTTATATAATCTAAATGATTTTTATGGCTATAAATGTTTGTGATCTATAAATATTAACCTGATTTTGAAGGCTCCATAGCAAAAAACTCAAATATTATAAAAAGTTTTAATACAATAAATTCACAAACACAGAGCAAATATAACACAATTACGTAGACGTCTACATTCTTAAGCAGTTAGCGAGAACTAGAGCTGTACCGTTGAGTACAGATACATTAATAATCCTGCTTTCTAATAATGCATAAGATAGTGGTAATTAAGAAAATAATTGTATGGAGGGTGAAGACGACATTTCATGTTTTGATTTTTTGCCAGGTAGAAACCCTGTTTGCCCCACTGTGCGCGGCGAACTGTTTTATAGACTAGGCGATGAAAAGCGCTCTCTTAAATTCCTAAGATTAGAAGAACTAAACCTGATATGTATCGATGTCCTAAAAATATCCAAAATTACAAAACGAATTCATTATATGAGAAATATTTTGGTGATAACTTCTTTACAAACATTTAGAAAAGTAGACTACATAAGTATGCCGTCCCTTTAATTTTCCTTCATGGAGTCAATAGAATTTAAAATAATACCAAGAATCCAAATACAGAAGAAAATGTGATCCCTTCATTTTTAACTATATCCAAAAACCAAGATGAAGATGCAGCAAAATTTACTAACAATGTGTTACAAGTATTTGGGTGCACCAAAATTAGTACATTTCAAACTGTACCTAGTCTGTACAAATATTCTTAAGAGTTCGAAATCTAATGCTATATAGATGTCGCTAAATGTACGGATTACACTAAAATTAAAATTTAGTTCGTTACCATGGGATTCTAGACTTAGGGTCGAAAGTTGAACGTAAAGCAAACGATTTATTCACAGAATTGTAGAACGAACTGGATCGCGCAGGTAGCGATATGAATGAATATCGGTCTTCTAAAGTAAGAGGGAGAGTACGTTGCCGGTCGTATACTTCTCTTTCCGTCTTACACATTATTGTAATTGGATTATGTGTAAATTGTATTTATTCGGTCAAAAGAGAGATTTAAAATATATAGAAAATGCGATGGAATAATGTAGATTTCTTTAAGACTATAATATATTTAAAAAATTTATTTTGCTGATAGGCACATATTGCAGTTGTATATATTTCTATTTTTACGAATGTGTTCTCTACATTACTTATACAAGTTTTCCTGTTTGTTGAGTTATATTCTCATGATAATATTTTATTATTTACCATGTACTTAATTTTTTTTTAGTTTATAGTATTTTCTTCATCTAAAAAAATAAATTCTGCTACTTTTGAAATAAGGAATTAAAAAAAAATTACACGAATAACCCTTTCAATTTATACAAAATTGTTTTAAATAGGTAGTTTTATTTCATAGAAAAATAAGCTACATTTTAAGAATTTTTTATATAAAAATATTCAAATTCCTATTATAAGTAAACTCCTATTCTCTTAATAAATCTGTATAGAATGCATAATTTCCGAGATATTCGAAAGAAAATACAACTCGCTAAGAGTAAAAGTGTTACTTCCGGTCCGAATTTTGAAATTCTATTTATACAAAAAATATTCCAAATCCACCTCTAAATACTTTTATACTCTTGATAAATATATATAGAATGCATAATTTACGACATATTTGCAAAAAGTCGCTATTCGATAAGAGTAAAAATTTTACTTCCGGTCCAAATTTTGAAATTATTTTGATACAAAAAATGAAAATTAAGTTTAAGTAATTAAGTTTTAAATACTTTTATACTCGTAACGTACCTGTCTAATAGCATGACTTGCGAAATATTGGCAAAAAACTGATTTTCGATAAGAGTAAAAGACCGACTTCCGGTAGGAATTTCGAAAAACGTTCATAATAAAATTCTTCTCAAATTTAATTCTGAATACATAAGACTTGTCTATAATTTTGTTTAAACTTTGTAGTTGACAATATATTTGCTACTACTTACTAGTTGACAAAATATTTGCTACTACTACTTCCGGTATGCTGATTTTATTGAAAATCTAATCATATCTCAAGGGGGAGATTATACTCGTAAATACAAATTTTGGAATTGACACCTATAGCGGTTTGACCGCTTCGTGGTCACACACACACACACAGAGAGAGAGAGAGAGAGAGAGAGAGAGAGAGAGAGAGAGAGGAGAGGGAGATGGAGAGAGAGAGGGGGGAGGAAGGGAGAGAGAGATTTCTTAAAAAACACTTTTTTGGTATCAGGGGACTTCAAAACGTGGACATCTGTAAAAATCTCGAGGTCGAAAATTTTCATCATCCATTCTTTACCTCATAAACATATTTTTGGATAAAAAGTGGTTTTTAAAAAATGTCTCTCTCTCTGTGTGTGTGACAGTTTGTGTGTGTGTGTGTGACCACGATAGCTATCAGTTTCAAATTTTGTATTTACGGGTATAATCTCCCTCTTGAGATCAGATTTTCAGTAAAATCAGCAGACCGGAAGTAGTAGTTTCATTCAGTGGAAAAATCGAATTTCGTCAACTACTAAGTTAAAAATTTATCAAGAATACAATTTGAAAAAAAAATTGTAAAAGTTTTTCGAAA
Organism: Amphimallon solstitiale; assembly: GCA_963170755.1. Taxonomy (NCBI): domain Eukaryota; kingdom Metazoa; phylum Arthropoda; class Insecta; order Coleoptera; family Scarabaeidae; genus Amphimallon; species Amphimallon solstitiale. Next base: position 92,158,553 of record OY720678.1, read on the forward strand.
TTCCTACCGGAAGTAGGTCTTTTACTCATACTTTTTAGACAGGCACGGTACGAATATAAAAGTATTTAGAACTTAATTTTCAATACCTTTTGTATAAAAAAAATTTCAAAATTCGGACCGGAATTAACACTTTTACTCTTATTGAATAGCGATTTCTTGCAAATATTTCGTAAATTATGCATTCTATATATATTATCCAGAGTACAAAAGTATTTAAAATGAGAGCTGGATTTGGAATATTTTTTGTATAAATAAAATTTCAACTTAGCGTGTAGCACTTTCTTTCAAATATCTCGCAAAGTATGCATTCTATAGAGATTTATTAAGAGAATAGAAGTACTTAGAATAGAATATTGAATAATTTTTATATAAAAAAAATCTTAAGATTTGGCATATTTTTCTGAAGAAATAAAACAATTTAGAACAATTTTGTATAATTTGAATCGTATAAGAAAGTCGTGTGGTGGCCACACCTAATTTTTTTACTACTGAACTGTACTGAAATTGACAAAATCCCTTTGTTGTTGGCGCTTACGATATTCAACATAATTTATTAACACAACGTTCGTATTCATCGCCAACTTTATTGTCAATTACATAGATGCGGCTCGAAAAATAAATTATTTGTACATAAACTAATAAATTGTGCTACCCCTCAAGTTTAGTATAAAAGTATCAAATGTATTTGTAATATTTGAATATGGGATACCTTTCTTTCTCCTTCCCACATTATTATCTATTTCAAGGCAAACTGTACCTGCTATCGCACAGCGATAGCAGGTACAGTTGGCTTTGTTTATTTTGTCTTGTGTGCTATCTATGAGATAATGTACAAACTTTCAATGACCAGCGTTTTACAGAACGCTTGTGTTTTTGTCATACGTATTTTTTGCTTTTTGGGCAAATAAAAGCATATTTTTTATTTCTATTTGCACTATTTTTCCCCATAACATGCGTACTTTATCCTAATGCTATCCTTATGCCCTTGGTTATATTTCTTTATTTTTAGAATTAGTTAATTACAATTTATAACAATTATAACAATTAATTGCTTTAGACTAATCACTACTTATTTATAAATCATTCCACTTTTTAAATTTTATTATTCATATTCTTATTTTCACAAAAAGCATAAAATAAGATTTTGGTACAAGATTGACTCGGTCGGTAACACTATAACCGGGCCTTAATCTGCTATAAATTCAGCACAGTTAGGTTTTTAAAATACACTACATAAAAAGTGCTTTTTGACGAACTACGTTAGCAACAACAAATAAAAAAAGCATATTTTTTTAATATAAATTAATATCATCGCCTATTAAAATCCCAGCATAATGTTTTAAATTTGTTTTCTTTTCGAATTCCTTTATTGTCATCATACCATATTTCATAAAATAATTGATGTGCTATTATTTTTGTGTATTACCGTTATTTTTATAAAATTTTTAACTGCCTTTTTGGAACATTCTAGTATTGTAAATTCCTAAAAATAAAGAAGATTTCCAAAATGAACAAACACGAAAAACTGATAATTTATATTGCAAAAAATAAACGTTACGTGAATAATGTATAAAAAATATCATTTGAATATAAAAGTTTAATTGTGAAAAGGTACATGTAGTCGTTTTTTTTTCCGCAATTATTAATATATATAGGTCAAAATTTTTAGCGATATAGCTACTCTAAATAACATATACGCGCAATGTGGAAATATTCAAAAAATATCCGGTTCGTTTTTGATAAAATAAATTGTGTAGAAAAAAGTCACGGATATCTATATTTCTATTCAACTAATACAAATTGCAGATTGCATATTTTTTTGTGAACGGAAAAATTCGGGAAAATAAAATAGAAAAATGCAGACTTAGATAATGAAATTGCACTTTTCCCTGCGCCGAGAACTACACTTATAACAGGTTTAGAGAGGCCAGATTTCCTATCTGAAATTAAGTTTTTAAAAGTTTTCATACTAGCGGTAGCGCAAAAAGCAATTAATTATCAAGAAAATGCAATTATGCAGTTGCAAATGAACGTTCTTTTAAGTGACTGTAATATAATAAGAAAGATATGATGGCATATATATTCAAGTTAAATGTTTTAATGTTTTTAGATCGTTTACTCTACCTTACTACAGTAAAAGTGAAGTTAATTTTAATGGCGTTTACTTACCAAGACAAATTAATTATAATTTTTAATTTAATTAAACATAAATATTTGTTTAGATATTCATATATCAATATTAAGTACAGAGGTGCAAACTACATTGAAGTGTTGGAGCTTCAAGCCCCCCATAAGTGCACTATAATTTTGATTTGATTTTTACTACATATTGTTGTCCTTGTTCTTCCATACGTATAATATTTGCCATTAAATATTTTTCTTAAATGTCGCAACGGCGAGAACATTCTTGTATCGAAATAAAGTTAATTTTAAATTTTATTTTCTCGTGTTAAATGGAATTTATCATATATATTTATATATATATAATAAAAGGAATTATCGCGGATACATGAAATACAAAAACAAGGATAATTCCTCTGAAGAGCAACCGCAGGCACGTATTTCGAGCTCACTGGTCATAGTCAGTACGGTGGAGCCAAGGTATGTATAAGGCAGGATATCCTTCGAGATAGAACCAATAAACGGAAGACTATCAGGATGACCGAGCACTATTTGCAACTACCAATCAGAAGATATTCAGATCTGAACACAAACATGTCGGATGTTGAGTTGATTAAATATTAGAAATTAATATAAAAAATGATAATTAGGAAAGCAAGTCATTTAAGCAGATTCATTGGAAGATCTCCGATTACCAAAAACGACATCCAACTTCATTACAAGACTATGTGTTTAAGACAAATCATAGAAAGTTGCAAAGGTCGTATAAACACATACTTTCTTGGTTATACAGTACTGAAGAAAACAAATAAGATTAAAACACATGCTTCTATGCTTATTTGTTTACATTTATTTACTTTTACATATTTCCATGTACATTCTTCCTATGTTAGTCAATGAATCTGTTTGGATAACAGTTTGCTTTCCAATTGCCATCTCTGTTATTAATTACTAATAGATCATGTTGCCGCTACGCCATGAAGATATCAAATTATTTTAAATTACATTTCTTGTATATTTCGACAAAGAATATTAATATAAATAATTTCTTGGTTATGTCACACTGAAGAAACCAAATAAGGTAGAAACATATGTATGTGGCTGCTAACACATAATTAACTCCTTCATGTTTGATTTACACAATTCTACATTATATATCTTCGACACATTGTCAGTATTATTTATGTGATGTGATGTGATTAGATGGTCGTCTAAGATAAAACTAGACCCTCTGATCAACGTACACGTATGGTATGCGACAGCTTCACTCCTAATGGAGTATTGGATGACAGCTTGTTTTCCAATTGTCATCTTTATTATTGATTACTAATGAATCATGTTGCTGCCACGTCAAGATGACAGATTACTTTAGAATATATTTGTTGTATATTTCAGTAAAGCATATTAATAATATATATATTTGTTTCGGTACTATTTGTTGATTGTTTCTCATTAATTTTTAAAATGCACCTAATGGCCCATCGTGTATGAGTGCTCTTCTAATGAAATAGTTAATCTTAAATCATCTTTGCAGATGTGGTCAAAAGCAAAGAAAGTAAGCTATCTGCGGATTGTGATTCAAAGAGTAGAACTTGCAATATTTCCTTTAAACTCGCATCGCAAAAAGGATTTCATTCACTGCTCATCGCAGCCATTTACAAATCGTTAAGTAAAACGTTCCCGAAGAACGGATAACACAAAAAAGCAATGCACAAATTCGTATGTTTTTAACTTAATCACCCTCTCGTTATCTTCTACTCTAACATGCTCTAATAAATATTAATTAAATTGCAGATAAAAGAACCACAAATTGCTCTTCGGCGAGAGGCTCTAATGAGAAATCCCCCGGAAGTAAGGCGAAAAGAATAGCAGAGAGCAAAAAAAGAGGAACGACGTGAAAGTGGGGGGAAAATGAACGGGGAAAAACCAAAATAGGGCACGGGCTTATCCTTTATGTTTGGTTGTGTTATTTTTTATTCCACCGTCTAATCTTGGTGGCCCAGACGCGGTCGAAGTCTCGAGTGAACATTGAACGAACAACATTGTGTGTTTGGGGCGGTTGTCTGGTATCGAATAAGGATCAGTTTTCAATGAAGCTCTGCACACTCTCAAAGGTTCACTAACATATACGGAGAGAGATAAAGAGAGACACATATACACACACGCGCGGAAGTTTTAGTGACTCTATATACGCCGAGTAGACGCTACGCCAACGGGATGATGTTTTAATAATAGTAAATTCGCCCGGAAGAAGAGGAAGGAGATGCAATTGTGCCGTCGATTGTCCGAATCTACACAAATCGGCAATTCAATTACCTCTAAAATCAGATATAAAGTTTTGAAAGTCCCTCATGTTTCATCTGACAATAAAGCCGTATCCGAAAATATGAACGCTCGCGTTTTATGTGTATGTGTTCACTGCGGTAGTGCTGCTGCAACGAATTACGGACTTCGACTAGATAAAACTGGATCATATTGTCGTAGAAATAAACAGACTAATATTGTTTCCGCGTTGACTCTATTCTTTATTTCTTATTTTACTGAAATTTACTTTCTAACCAAAGAATGTTTTATACAAAACTCGGAATATGTATGTAACAAGGAAAGAGTATTTTCAAGTTCTATAATAGATTGATTAAATGGTTTATAAGGTATTAATGTATTATTGTAATTCCAGCGCCTCCACCAAATATTTTAAATAAACCACCACGCAAAGTATGAGATGTTTTATACCTTGTAACATTTACTTGAGATAATGACATGGTATTTAACATGCGTTTATTTAAAATGAAATATAACCAGTTGCTTCTAATGAACACATTTTGAATATTAGATATCATATTTTCTCTGCTATTTTATTATAACTATTTAATTCTAAATTCATAATATTTGTCCATTTATACTTATTTTCATAATACACTAAACTTTATTTACTACACTGTTAATTTCTCAATCTTTCTGACCTTAAGTTTTACTACCTTGAATTATTTTTCCCCGTACGCTTCTTTGCATAACTGCTTTGATACTGTTGCAATTCGCCCATGATAAGTAGTACAGCTTTCGTTACACAGTGTCGCTCTACTGTTAGAGCTGAGATACCTGTTTCTTAATTTTTATGGTTGATGAGCCCCTAAGGTCCTCTCGGATCGTCAAGTAATGTTGGATCATCTTACTCCCTAAAGACCTAAATTTAGGCAAGCAGGATCGCCATGTAATAGAATAATTGGCTTATTAAGCAGAATGATGTCCGAGGCTATATAGTGTAGTTAAACACTTACGTTGTGGATGTGATCTATTTATTGTAGTTGTGGTTTTACATTAATACCCTTACTAATCCTGTATCTATCGTAGCACTAATATATTATTACTACGTACTAACACTATTACTGCGTTAAGACTAACTAATACTGACTTAAACATGTCTTATACTAATAATTTGTTCTTAACTTACTTCCTACTACTTACTATAACAAGTATGTTTGTGTTTTATTATGTTTGTACAAAACACCTTGCCACTGTGTGTTTTGCCTTATAAATCTTTCGCATATACTAATAAATTGTGGATTCCTAATATGCTATAGAAAGGCATTAAAGAACAACATACTTTCTCTAAGCCAGCAGTTCATATTTATGTTATTGCAAGGAAAACTTCTACAAAGTATCTGACAAATGTCACAAAAAACCCATGACTCTTTCATCTTTTGGAATAAATTAATTTTTTGTTGCAAGTGCCTCCATATACAGGGTGGCCGCCAAGGTATCCGAAATATTTCGTATATAAATTCAATGACTAATTTTAAGCAAAACTGATTGTATTTTTCCCGTGACCAAAATGGACAGGAATTTCATAAATTTTTTTATCTGACATCCACTCGTTATTGAAAATGAGGGAATTCATTCCGTCTGTCTTGTTCTCTTTCCCAAAATACTCTTCTGCGTGGTACTTGAATATATTCACTTAGAACTAAAATTCCAATAAACTTTCTCCGAACAATCGCTTCTAACATAGAGTCCTCAAAAATATTAAAAAACAATTCACGTGGACAAATGGAATAAACATTACTGAGAAAAAAATCAAAATTCGGTCCTTAATAGTTTATAGTTCAGTACCCAAAACTAAAGTTGTGTTTGTTATTACCTGAACCAGGTATCTTGGTCGATTTAAAAGTAATTATTACATGTTCCCTACCTGACTCATGTTATCAACTGTATAACCACGAATGTGTTTCCAACTTCTTGGAAGAAAGCTATTGTTGTTCCGGTGGCCAAGACAAGACTAGCTAATAAGTACAAAGATTTGCCACCGATAAGTATTTTTACCAGTGTGCTCAAAATTACTGGAAAAGGTCATCAATGAACAGTAGGGTTGCTTCTTCGCTACTGCTGGTATTTTGCCTACAAATTAGTCTGGGTTCCGGAAAGGGCATAGTTGCACCACTACCCTGCTAAAAGTAACAGACGACATCATCAAAGCTAGAGACAGGAATATGGTTACCATCTTAATACTCTTAGAGATCAGTAAAGCGTTCGATACAGTCTATAATAAAACTCTCTTAGCTGTACTTAGTTTCTCCGGACTGTCTGGGTCTGCTCTCGTATTTATGGGAAGTTATTTGACCGGACGCGTGCAGTGCGTACGTCTTAATGGTAATTCTTCCTCATGCAAAAGCATAGAACGGGGCATCCCACAGAGTTTTATACTGGGACCCCTTCTATTCACATTGTATACATCGGGCATACATCTGTGTGTGAGTAACTGTAGTATGCATATGTACGCGGATGATACCCAAACATACTTTAACGTTTTCGGGTTCCAATAAACAACTCGTGCAATTATTTATTTAAAAACAGTCTGTATATTTATATACTTAAAATTATATAACAATATAAAAATATAAAACTAACGTAACACACTTAAACTACTACAATTTAATTATCACAGGTATTTATTTATTTCCATTACTAATATGTCCGTCCTGTATATTTATATAACAGTTCTATTTATATAACACGGCACTTAAAGAACTATTTATTTGTTTGGCTACTTATTTATTTCCACTGTTCCCACGAGACCACTTCTTTATCCCGAATTACTCGTCCCGCAATTAATGAATCCATCGGTAACCCAGTCGCCTTATATACACATGCATGAAATGTTCTCGAAAAGTACCAGTAAATTCGGCAATATACTAGTGGAAATCTGGATTCTTCCTTGCTTAAGTCGTACATCTGTGAGATGACTCACTGCATTTACGATATTTACCGGTCGCGCCGAGATGATTTATAATGATGTGTAAATAAGAGCGTTTTATACGTCGCCCGGTCTGCCTCTTTTTTTGCGTGTGACAATTTCGTTTTTATCGCGCCGAGAGATCTGATTCTTTTATTTAATGTAAACTCATTTCGTTACATTGCCCCCTTCTTAAAAACTGCGTTTCGTCGCGAAACACACTATTCCATGTTCTTGTCGCTGGCGGATGACGAAATCCACACCGGGACCTACGGGTGCACCCAGCCGTCTTGTGGAAATGGCAATACACCGCCCCAGGCTGCACAACGGGCTGTTTGGGCCGACAGCCGCACACGACCATTTCCATACCAGCACGCCGAAACACCACCTCCAGCATGTTTCCTGCGATTTTCCACTCCAAACGGTCTAATCGGCAGCCCAGTTTCGGAATTGCCAGCCTCCTTACATTTTGCTCGAGTGCACGTCCTCGTAAATCGACAAGGAGATTCCCATAAGCTGGCTCTCTAGGTTTCCCGGTAATTTGTCACATATCCGCCACTTCACCGCCGTCACGTCCATGGTATGGGCCAATGTAATGAAAAGCACCACCCCTGGCTCACTATGGGGCGTTAGTCTCATGCGATAAACGACGTCATCTATTTGCTCTAGTATTTCGTATGGTCCCTCCCAGTATTGTTGGAGCTTTGGGGACAGGCCTCGGCGACGATGAGGGTTACATAACCAAACAAGGTCCTCTTCTCGGTAACCATCTCTCTCTCGTCTTGCACGTGGTAACAATTCTTCGTCCTGTCGCTGGCATCCTGAGTGTGATGGCGTACTCGCTAGTGAGCATCCTCCAACCTTCGTCTGGATCCGCTGACGTAGTCTTCTCCATTTGGGTTCTCCACAACACACTTGAGTAGATCATCCTCTACCTTCAGAGAGTCCCATTGAGCCCAGTAGGATTCCAGTCCCTGTGAGCGAGGAGCCACTTCTTGACAAGCCGGTCCGCGACCGGCTTGTCTTCATCAGCTCCGTGACCAATCCGCAAATTGTCAGGATGCCACTGATCGTCAACCACGGCAGTTCTGAATGTGTTGGCCGATTTTTCTTCTAGTCAGTTACCATGCCTGCAGTCTTCTGGACGTTGTCTGCTTGCAACAGCATCAGCGTTTTGGTGTTGCACAGATGCAATTTGCGTTATTGGTTTTGAGGCTCCACGATACTGGGTCGACGATTGCCTCTTCTCATCGACCCGTTTCATTTTCGCTGCTCCGCTATGGTCTCCTTGGGCTTCTTCCCGCATTTACTATGCGCATGGCCCATTTCCATTTCCGTTTCCATTTCCATTTCCAATTCCAGCATCGGAGCGTTCTTCTCTTAGGTTGCACCTGATTCACCAATCGTCGGACTACCTGTTCCAGGTGTGCATGCCCATATTTCATCTCAAGACGCTTGATTGATTTAAGGTAGTCTTGACACTCTTCTGGAAGTAAGGTCTGTAGAACGTCACTGGCCTCTCCTCTGAACGACACAACCAGAGCAGTAACTTTCTTCGGGAACGTCCACCCATTTGCTCCTGCAGCAGCTTCGAATTGATTCTGGTACGTCATCCATGACGTATTCCCATCGAAGGTTGGAGGTTCTACATTTGCCTTTGCCGTTCGGGAGATCTCCAGGCTCCCGCTTGAGGCGTCATGAGGACCGCAGTCGTTCATCGCTGGCAACTGAAGCTGAACCCCAAACTCGTCCCCCATTCCGAACACGCGCTCCTCAACTTTCTGTTCTACGGCTTCGATGGCCTCAGAAAATTCCTGCCTCCCATTCGATGAATTCTTTTGAATGTCTTCCTTAAAAGTAGTCTCGAGTTGTTTTGAATTACTTGCAATTTCATTTCTTAAAGCTTTTGAATTATTTGCCATTTCCCTATTTAAAGCTTTTGAATTATTTGCAATTTCCCTATTTAAAGCTTTTAAATTATTTCCAATTTCTTTTAGAGTCTTCATGTCAGTCTCGAATTGTTTTGCAACTGCATCTCTTAGAGTCTTCATACTAGTCTCGAATTGTTTTGCAACATCTTTTAGACTCTCAGATTGTTTATCAATTTCTTCCGCTATTAAGCTTAGATCAGGCTGTACTTGAAACAAATATTTCTCGGGATCCTTACCTTCATTTATTAAAAAGTCACGAGGCCGGTCCTGGAGAATTGTTTTTTTTCCAGACGCATCTGCGTCCCTTTCTTCCAGTTCTGCCCTTAACTCGGCGACCTTTAGTTCTTCCAAACGTTTGGTAGCCATTTATTTATTTATTTATTTATTTATTTGCACTTATGTTTATCCCACACTGACACCAATTGTAACGTTTTCGGGTTCCAATAAACAACTCGTGCAATTATTTATTTAAAAACAGTCCGTATATTTATATACTTAAAATTATATAACAATATAAAAACATCAAACTAACGTAACACACTTAAACTACTAAAATTTAATTATCACAGGTATTTATTTATTTCCATTACTAATATGTCCGTCCTATTTATATAACAGTTCTATTTATATAACACGGCACTTAAAGAACTATTTATGTGTTTGGCTACTTATTTATTTCCACTGTTCCCACGAGACCACTTCTTTATCCCGAATTACTCATCCCGCAATTAATGAATCCATCGGTGACCCAGTCGCCTCATATACACATGCATGAAATGTTCTCGAAAAGTACCAGTAAATTCGGCAATATACTAGTGGAAATCTGGACTCTTCCTTGCTTACGTCGTACATCTGTGAGATGACTCACTGCATTTACGATATTTACCGGTCGGGCCGAGATGATTTATAATGATAAGAGCGTTTTTATAAGTCGCCCGGTCTGTCTCTTTTTTTGCGTGTGACAATTTCGTTTTTATCGAGCCCAGAGATCTTATTCTTTTATTTAATGTAAACTCATTTCGTTACAATACCATTCCTTTGACTTTGGTGAGTGCAGACAAGCTATATGAGACATCAATGAGGATCTAGATAACATTGCTAGATTTACTCGCCAGCACTCGTTATTGATAAATCCTGCTAAGTCTGTTACATCGATCGGTAGTAAAAATCAGATTGATAAATTGAAAACGGATGTCAAGCTGCAGATATTCAATGACATTATACCAGTCAAAGACGAAACTAAAAGTTTGGGATGGTTTTTGGACAACTCATTTGGATATAATACACAAAGAAAACACTGCATACAGAAAGCTTATGCAAACATAAAGCTGATTTATCCTCACAGACACTACTTATCTACATATATGAAGGTTTTGTTATGTGTTATTGTGCTTTCACAATTGTCCTACTGTGCTCCAGTGTATGGTCCATGCTTAACACAAAACTTGAATAACCGTATACAGAGGGTACAGAAATTTTGTCTAAGATTAATATTTGGTATACGCAAATTTGACAGAGTCTCGCACAAACTATTTAAATTGAAATGACTGAATATGCATAACCGCAGACTCTTGCAATCTTCGAAGTTGTATTATGCAATAGTTAATACCAAGCAACCTGCATATCTGTACGAACTAATTTCATTTCGCACAGATCTGTACCCCCCGCGCGTAGCACAGCATTGTGTGTACGTGGCTTTTTGTGCTAGGTTGCCAGGGTGTATAATTCAATACCGGTGGACATCAGATATAGCTCCCTCAGTACATTTGCCGCTCGATATCGCGCATACCTATTTAATGTACAGGATAAGTAATCTCCCGATCATTTATTTTTTCATTTTTTTTTATTTTTGTTTTTTTTGATCTCTCATTTGTTTTTCTTCTTTTTCTTTCTCTTTCTATTCTGGATGGATATTGATCAGATTTTACAAATGTATAGGTTTTGGATACGGTATGTAGGTTTTAATTTTATTTTGGTTTTCTTATTGCGCATCACATTAGGTTAAGTTAGTTTAAGTTAGAATTAGGCAAAAACATTTTTCTTTTTTATTGGTCGATATTCTTTGTGGTTCAGGGTGATAGTAGAAGATAACGGATTAATATCTAACCTTGAACTATCACCCTGTGATTTTTAGTTCTACAGTTATATCTTATGTTTGTGATATTATGCATTGTCACGAGAACTGAAATAAAGCATATTATTATTAATATTATTATTTGTTTTGTGTCTGTCTTGTCTTGATTATTTGTATGTCAGAAATAGTTTCTATAATATGTACTTGCAATAAAACAATGTTCTGACAACTGTCTAAGAAACGTCAACCACTCCCTCCCCAATACAACAGCACCTCTAGCTTATTATAACTAAATGTTAGTAGTTACTTATTAATAAACAAATACTTATGTGCTAAATATTACAGGAAATAATGATCGTTCAAATCGGGACATCATAAAGTACTGATTTCATTCCCTATGGGGTTGAAAGGGGTTAAAATCGAATGAGTCATTATCCATTGCTTATACATATTTGTACGACGTAAAATAATTCACGATTCAATTTTTAACCTACCTTAACAGCGTGATCAATTTCGATCACGATTTCGTTCATTTGGAACACTGTGCGTCTGTAATTCGTAGACTATACTAAATATTGTCTCAACTTTTTACACAAATTGTATTATTTTCTAGTTAAAGTGATCTGTAATTCCGACATATTGACGCTAGCAAATCCGCGTGCCAATAAATAAAACTCCAACATCTTTTTGCCATTCCGCCAGTGTATAAAACTGCATAGGTATCAAATTTAAAATCCCCGACATCTCCTCGAAACATATTAAATTTTACTGTCGGGTGGCCAATATATTTTAAGGGGGTGCATTTTGTTCAGGTTTTAATATATTTTTGAAATAGTTTATGTGTTTCCATAAATAGCAGGGCATCCACCGCCGATAGTTGTATTGGCAATCGTCCTCGTAAATCACCCAACAACGCCACATAAATCTGTCGCGTATAAACCGCGGTGTTTAGGGGAACACAACGTATCGATGTCCGATTCATAGTCCGGGGTCCGGGCACCGGGTGATGCCGGCCAATACACCGATGTCAGCCTGACTCACACGTTTTACCCGTCTACATTCAAATCAACGACATAATTACGTTATCCAACAGATACGTATACGAACGAATCAATTTGACGTAACAGAATTTGTTCGAAACACAATATAAAATGTGTTATTTACTTTGTCCAATAACAAATTCGACAAATATTAACTTTGGTAATATCGGAATTAGTCATTATTGACGCTGTGATAAATTTTATGTCCTATTAATTAAAACACATAACGTACATTTTACAAAAATTGACGAACTGTGTTTATTTCATTTTTTAATCGTTCCTACACGATTCTTACTAACATGCAATCGAAATTGATTGACATTATCTTATTTTATATTCCGCATGCTTGACATTAATATCTACATCCATTTCTCATTGTAAATAAATAAAAAAAATTAGGTATGGGCACCACACAATTTTCTTATACGTATGGGCCTTCAAATTATACCAAAATTGGTTTTCCTAAATTAAGATTTAAATACTTTTGTTTTCTTAAAAAAACAAACTTGTGAGTGAATGCGTTACTTCAGGTCGGAATATTGAATTTTTTTTAAAAAATTATTCAGAATCCTATTCTAAGTACTTCTAGTCTCTTAATAAATCTCTACAGAATACATACTTTGCGAGATATTTGCAAAAAAAAAAGTGCTACTCGATAAGAGTAAAAGTGTTACTTCTGGTCCGAATTTTGAATATATTTGAACACATTTTAAATTAAGATTGTTTTATTATGGAAAATTTTAAAGCATTTAAAAAGCAGGTGTTTGTTAAAATTACTTTGTTTGGCCAACCAACTATTAGATACCCCGCATTTTGCATGTTATAAACATGAGTATATCGCATTAAGGGGTTACAACATTGAAAATAGTAAAAATAAGTACTATATGTTATTGGTACCACTTTAAAGGCAATTTTACAAGGAATATATATGCTGACTTATAAAAATATTATAGGTTAGATTTTAAAAAAACGAGGAAATAACCAATAAATATCGATAATTTAGACACCACATATTTAACACCCTGTATATTTATTCACTTTGTTCAACCTCAAAACAAACAACGTGTTAGTCCATAAATTAGTAACATAAGAGTTACGTGAGGCATTCTACCCATTTTCAGACTAAAGCTTAAAATGTTAGATGCTGCAACTGTCATGATTTTAACAAAATTATCAATAAAATCAAAACTAACAGTCTGAAGTGCACATATCTATATATCATTGCAAGGATAATTTGAATGGCTATCATTATAATATCTAGAAAGTATACTAATCAATTTGAAATAAAAAAGTTCAAGGTGGTTGCGAAAATTTAGAACACTCTGTATAGTGTAAATAAAATTTGAAAATGCACAGTACCATACTACATACTGCTGTGACCTGCTGTACTATGGTTGATAACCAATAGTCAAATTAATAAATTAATATTCTTTAATAATCTCAGGGTCTAAAAGGTAGATTTCTTTGTTTTATGAAAAGGGAAAATGTCACAGCTTTTCCTTATTGTGAGTTCTAGCTGTGATTGTGATGTTTACTTTCCTAATGTTCTCCTTTGGGATGGGTGTAAATAAGTAGATAGTGAGTGTCAGCACAACTTATATTTATTTACAGTATAGATTTACAAAAACATGGAAAATATTTTTTTATTATTATACAATACAATAGTTTATTTTTATTTAGATGTGTTTTCTTCTTAGTTATGGTACAAGCACCTTGCAAATCTTTTATTCCTTTAAGAAAATTGTAAAAGTCTACTGAATTACTTCTTCATGTATGCTTACAAATCAAGGAAATTACTAAATTCACTTTCTTTACCTTTTGCCGACGTATTCCCATTGGATCATCTCGACCTGAGATTTTCACGTCAAAATCGAGATTTAAACAATGAAGAACCTATTAGATGTTTCCATAATATTTCAAAACTGTTGTTATTCAAATGAAAATGTTAATGCTTCGTTGAGTCGCCCTAACTTGAGATTCTCACGTCAACCCAAGGCTTACTCAAAGAAGGATTTATTAAATATTTAAATAATATTCTTAAAATTGTTGCTATCTAGGTAAAATTATTGATACTCCGTTGAATCGCCTTAACTTGAGATTTTCACGTCAACCCAAGGTATACTCAAAGAAGGATTTATTAAATATTTAAATAATATTCTTAAAATTGTTGTTATCCAGTAATTTTATATCACACACATGAAGATTCCTTTATTTATTTATTATAAGATTGCAAGATGGAGTTTTATTTAATAGTGCTTGTACTTACTTTTCTTGACTGTATATCATTTCGAATTCTTCTTGATAATTCTTGCCTTCCATTCCTTTGAAAATTTATTATGGCGGGCTTTATAGAGTCGAATAATAATATCCCGCGCTTTACTGTATTTAGCGCGCACTTATCGTTTGAAAAACGTATCACACGTTTTATTTCACAACGTCTAAATCTTAAAAGCGTTTATGCCCTTTTAGATTTTATTTTATTTTATTTTACAACACTTGAAGCACTAGTTTAAGGGACTGCTGATCAACTTTTTCTTTTTCTTCTTGAGTATTGAAGATCTTCGGATGGACTCCCTATTTTCTGCAAATGCACGCGTTTATATACCCTTCAACAATTGACAAACGCTTTATTTTGTTTCAAAATTATTTTTGTTCAATTTAAATTTTCTTCTACTGCGCCCTCCGTGTTTGTTATGGTAACTATCGATGTCATGTGATCACGTGATCTTTCTTCCGC
Organism: Amphimallon solstitiale; assembly: GCA_963170755.1. NCBI lineage: Eukaryota > Metazoa > Arthropoda > Insecta > Coleoptera > Scarabaeidae > Amphimallon > Amphimallon solstitiale. The sequence goes on from OY720678.1 coordinate 92,173,686, forward strand.
CATGTTACCGTTGTTGTTGTTTACATATCCTGTATTTGCATATCTAATGAACATCGATTGATTTTATCGATTGGTAGGTATTTTTGAGCTGCTATATTATATACTGACTAATGTTTTATTTGTTTAGCTTGGAATCTCTTGAAGCATTTTTATATGAAGGAAATTATGTACTAATCGCATATTTAAATGTACATTCAATAATATCTTTTATTCTGGAGATATCAGTGAAAAATCGCATACCCAACATAATGTTTTATTTTTAATAGTGAACCAGGCTACAATATTTACATTCTGGATGTGTTGGTGTATAGAAAACAAATAAATCATATACCTTTATATGCATTTCCATGTCCCATACGGAAGAAAATACAATTGATCTTTATATAGTGATTGAGAAATAAGTGGAATATATTTATTTACGTATAAAGACCTTTGTTTTTACCGTAGTGTTTATTATTATCGCAATATGTTAAATGCAGGCTTCTATTCATTGATTATTATTGCTGCTAAAGAATGTATTACCGAATGACCTACTTTCTATTAATTACTAATAATAATGTTTAAATCATTACATATCCTTTTTTAGACTGAGGTCAGTATTTGAACATCATGTTTTGTATGATATTTAACACCATTCTTGTGCTCTACTTTATTTAAAATTGGGGTCAACACTTTTAATTTCAATGCTCTCATTTTTGTTTTTCTCTTGACGGATGTGCAACCCACATTGCATTGATGTGTATTCTATTGCATGTTCATCAGTTTGAATATTTATTGTCATGCAATAATTTAAATAATATGTATTTATATAAATTAATGGATTGTTCTATATTTATATCTGATGAAATATTAAATTATAATTTATATCAAATATGTAAACCTATATTTATTTAAAATAAATGTGCTGGTATTTTATTTTTGTTGGCATTTTATTTGTTTGATTTCTTTCTTTATTTATTTATTTATTTATGCAGAAAAATACCACAGCAATACGTACATAAAGTCTCATTGGTACAGCGTTATTAGTTTTCATACTAAGCTCCGCCGACACACTATTGCACCACCCGGTATATATATTCGTATGAAACTACATGACAGGTACAAGAAAAGAAACATATATAAATTATATTACAAAAATAGAAATGTATTTAGAATGGCCATAACTGCACCATTTGGTCTATGATGTAGGAAATACCTGCAGAATAAAAAACCTACATCACAATGCTACAAAACTAAAGGTCTTTAGTTGGTAAGATCCAAACAACTAAGTTCAGTGATTAATCAATTCAAATTATGGTGCCATAGAACACGGCCTAATGGTAAATAGTGACAAGACCATATGCATGTCTTTTCTAAGCGTCGCCTTATTATTTGCGCCGCGGATCTTGCTAATATAGTTTCAAATAATACGGTGTTTTTGGACATCACCATTATATGAAAAATCACCGGACAAATCTTTTGCGAAAATTTTTAATAATCTACCTAACAACATCACAAATGTTAGCGGTTCAGGATTGTTTAAGAGGATACTTACAGAATTTCTTTTAGAAAAACCTGTATTCGCTTTAAGACTACCCTGACAGTTTTCCGTAAATGTTTTTATGTTAGTTATATGACAAATGTTTTAATGTTAAATTTTCCTCTTGTATTTTGGTGTTTGTAATATGTTGTTTATATATATATAACTATTTTAAATAAAAATAAAATAAAACTCTTGAAAACTTTCAACAATTTTTATTTAGTCTTTGCGACATATGTTTCGGTATTGTTCATACCATTATCGAGCCGGAACTAACAGGTCAATTTGTGTAGGGTTGTTATATATGTCGTTGTGTTTATTGCCTCTTTGTACATAAGTGTCTATTATGGGTGTGTGTGTGTTTGAAAAGTCTGTGTGTGTGTTCGTTACTTTCTCTTTTCTTTGAATTGATTTTTTAATTTCTAATATTTCTAACAGATTTAATTTCGGTACTTTGTTTACATTATGTATAAGTTTACAACTATCTATATCGGGAAAATGGAGATTATCTATACAATGTTCGACAAGGCCTGTATTTCTAATATTATGCAATATTGATCTTTTATGTTCTTTTAATCTAGTTTCGATGTTTCTGCCACTTTGTCCGATATAGATACCTTTACAGTCTGTGCAACTAATTTTGTATACACCTGATTTGTCGGTAATTTTAGTTCTTTTCTTGTTATTGACTAACATAGCACCTAAATTGTTTTTATTTATGTTGACTGTTTTGATACCTATTTTCTTAAATATTCTGTTAATTTTATAATTAATATGTGGAATGTATTGTATAATGTGCCATTTCGTGTTGTCTTTTTCTATTATTTCAGGATAAAAGTGTATTTTGAGTTTTTCTCTTTATTTGTGTTTAATAATGTCATCTACTATTTTCTCTTTAAATCCATTATTTCTAGCTATGGTTTTAATTATGCGTAATTCTGTGTTGAAATCTTCTTCACTGAGCGGTATGTTAATTAACATACAATAAAAACAATGCTATGTTACAAGAAAAGAACGAAACTTACCGACAAATCAGGTGTATACAAAATTAGTTGCACAGACTGTAAAGCTATCTATATCGGACAAAGTGGCAGAAAGATCGAAACTAGATTAAAAGAACATAAAAGATCAATATTGCATAATATTAGAAATACAGGCCTTGCCGAACATTGTATAGATAATCTCCATTTTCCCGATATAGATAGTTGTAAACTTATACATAATGTAAACAAAGGACCGAAATTAAATCTGTTAGAAATATTAGAAATTAAAAAATCAATTCAAAGAAAAGAGAAAGTAACGAACACACACACAGACTTTTCAAACACACACACACCCATAATAGACACTTATGTACAAAGAGGCAATAAACACAACGACATATATAACAACCCTACACAAACTGACCTGTTAGTTCCGGCTCGATAATGGTATGAACAATACCGAAACATATTGCAGTGATCTTGAATAAATAATAATATGTAAATAAATAAGTATAATCAAGATCACTTTAAGATTTTATTTAAATTAATTTTTACTTTATTCATTTTTACTATGATGTGTATAAATATTCACTATATTGATAATTTACGAAAACTTTATTTTTATTTAAGTAAAACAGTAAAAGAATCTTAATAAATTTTTATAAGGTTATAATTTTAAGACATATTAAATGTTACGGGTAAAGGATCGAGCAGGTGTTTTTCGCACAAACACGTCTGGCTTTGGCAGGGATCGACCGGGTGGACCGGCACAAAAAGTATTGTTTATCAGGTGCATGGCTGAATCATAAAAGTATAGACGGATTTATAGTCACATGTTTGTTTACCTTTTTCAAGGATTATTAATACGCTGTTTCCCCATGCAACCGATAGGAGCGGCACCGTCGACATACAATTTTGGAGGTGGATTCGTGTTTAACGAAAGTTGCCGTATGTTTTTATAAAGAGATTTACGAATAAAAGCGCGGACAGATAAAATTTCGGGGATTGCTGGTGAAAACCGCAATATTAGCAAGTCTAAAAGTAGGTGAAAACCACTTCCTCCCTCTTCTTTAATAGGATTATTTTAAAATCCGGACTTAGAATAATTTTTGAGATTTTCAATACTTATAAAATTTTTACAAGATTCTACACTTATAGTAATTTTATTTTAAACATACAGCGCGTATTACATTAAAATGTCTAGATGTATTTGAATAACCACCTATGTATGAAATACTTTTATTTTATGAACTCGGTTTTTGAATTTACTTAATTTCATTTTATTTTCTTCTTTCTAGAGAGTTTTGTTTTGCATGTAGGGTACTATGCCGTACGTTATGACAAAACCTTCTAGCATTTGTAATGATAACTTTGAATAGCATAATCATTTTCTTTTCCGTATAATTTATTTTTCTTTTAAATTTATTCATCCTACAAAGGATATTTGAAATTAATAATTTTGTTTTATGTGTATATAGGTTATATATTAAGTGAATAAAATTTTTATTGAGGATTATGGAAGAGTTTAATACGATGTATGAAGAGTTAAGGTGATTAAACAATATTTGTTATAAATGTGTGTATAGTGGCGTCTCAAAGTTCTTTATTTGTAGTGGTGTTTTTGTATTGGAATTTCGTGAAAAAGGTAAAGTTTATTTTCTTTTAATATATATATATTATTTCTTTTTGATATGAGAATTAAGTATGTTTTGTTGTATTTGGGTGTTCAATATTAACGTGTTGGATAATACATCAGGGATGTGTGAAATGAATTATGTCATTATTTAATTCATAGCATGGAGTCCTGGTGAATTTGAAATACACGAATTGGTCTTGGTGGTACTGCGTTTGGGAGCGAGAAAAGGCACCAGGCAGAACTAATCAGGGCTGAGTTAATTTATTGAATACGCAGAGACATTATTTTATTTCATTTTATTTATTTAATTTAAAATTTATATATATATTCCTTAAGGAATGTGCGCATGGTGATGTATGTTCGGGTTGCGTCCGACGAGCTGAAAATGACATGCTCGTAGGGTGGAACTTTGGGATACTCATCTGTGTGAATTTGTTATCTGATGGTACTGTGTTGGGAGCGAGAAAAGGCGCCGGACAGGACTAATTAGGGCAAAGCCATTTCCTTAATGTCTATATTTTTGTTAGCAAACAGTAGACCGTACAAATGTTATTTTATTTATATTCCAGTACAATTCATCATGGTTAATTTATTTTAAAATTTTTGATTGTTTACATGTATCTATGACAAATATTAATAATAATAATCACGTTCACATTTTAGACATAAGCTTGCACGACATGATGATTTCATTTATTCTTTATTTCTTGTAGTATTTTATTGATTATGATGTATAAATTTGGGATTATGACTGAATATTGATTTCTGATGTGTAAATATTTGTAGATTAAAACTTTTGAATTCATTTAAGATTATTTTATTTTAATAAATTAGATGTTAAGATTTATTTTGTATTTTATTTCTTTACCTGACCTGGAGATGATTAAAGAGAAGGAGAATCAAGTCATATTTTCTGCCCCTGAGTGAACTATTTATTTTCAAGCTGAGCTAGTTACATGTAGAATGTTTTGCTTAACCTACTTTTCAGCAGAAAGTTCACCGTATCGTAGTCTAGCATAAGGCCTAGCACTAGGATGCGTGCTTGACTCTCGGTTACGCATTAATTAAGTAAACTAAATTCATTTTATTTATATATAAATTTGAAAGAGTCACAGCATATATATGGACGCTAGCCAACGTGGGGCCATGATACATTTACATTTATATATATCATTTATTAACACTTTCTATAATATAAATATGGCGACCAACGTAGTGGGGCAAAGCTTCTACATTTTAAACTATTTAGATAAAAATTAATTGATTATTTAATATTCGAGTAGCTGTGTAATTAAAGGGAGGTATTTTCACCTTTAAGTGCATTTGAATAATTAATAAATATAATTCACAAATAAAATTTTGTCAAGTTTTGATTTATTTTTCTCCACAAATAAGTCTCTTTAAGTGCCAGGACAGATAAAGTAAATATGTCTGAGTATAAAGGTGAGGGTGAAAATCCTGAAAGTAGTATGGATACCAAATATTTATTTGAAACGTACAGGGAACCACAAGGTATTTCCTCTGTGACAGATTCAGAAAAGACGCTACCTTTTGATGAGGATGAAAATGTAATTGAAAATGTAAAAATTGAAACGAAAGAAATGCCAGGTAGAGACAGATTTGATATTCTATTTGAAAAACTTTTCTGTAAAATGGAAAGTGACAAGATAGAAATGAAAGAAGATATAAATAAAAAGTTTGATGAGAATAAAACTGAAATGAATAAGAAGTTTGATGAGAAGTTTAAAGAAAATAAAGAAGAGATGAATAGAAATAAAATAGAGATACAAACTGTGGTAAAGTCGATGAATGAGAAGATTGACGAAAGGATAAAAGCTTGTAGAATGGAAATGTCTGCAATGAACAATAAATTAAAAGAAGATGTGAAACAAAGCACGACACAGATCAATGAAAGAATTGAAGCAAATGAAAAGAAGTGCAAGGATAGCAGTAATTTTTTAATAGATGAAATGAATCAGAGGGCCGGTGTAGCAAGAGAAAATTTTAGACTGATAGAAGAAAGGATTGGAGGACAAGATGAAAAAATACAATCCTTGGATTTGAATTTAACAAATAAATTTGAGGACTGTAGGGTTAAATATGGTGCATGCACAGACTCTCTTTTAAAGCTACAGGATATGACATTAAATTGTCAAGATACAATTAAGAATTTGAAAACAAGAGTTGAACAAGGTACAATTACACCTTGTGTTGTACCGCAACAGATATCAATTGGTACGGAAAATATACCAAAATTTTCTGGGTATAATAAAGACAACCCAATGGCATTTCTTAAAACCATTAAGACATATATTCGTGGTATCAATGATGATATGTCAAAATTACATTTCATGAGGGGGTGTCTTAGAGATTATGCATTATTATGGTATGATATGGTAATTGATGAGGTACAGACGTACGAAGAATTAGAGAATATGTTTATTAGGCAGTACTGGGGACAAACTCAGCAAAGACGCATTAGACATGACCTTACCTTTGGAAAATATCGTTCTATTACGTCTAGAGAGAATTATGTCATTCGGAAATACTCTTTCTTGAAACATATACAACCTATGATCCAGGAGTGTGACATTGTTACCCAATTGGCTAATCACTTCGAGCATGAGGTAGTACAAGCAGTTGCTTTACAGGGTATAGACACCGTTGAGCAACTCTTGGAGTTGGTAAAGCGTCTGGACGACGTGGAAGATAGGAGTGTACCTCAGAATAAGAATGGGTATAAAACAGGTAACAATGGTAACTATTATAATCCTCAGCAAAGATATAATGGTAATAACCACAATCACCAACAAAGGTACAATGGTAATCGGTATCAGAATAATAGTTACCAGGGAGGAAGGGTGGAGAATGGTAACAACAAGAATATGAGTAATAGTAGTAATGGTAATAATAATAATTGGAGACAGGAGGGTCATGTAGGAAGGAAATACGAAAAAAATGAAACAGAAGATACCCGAGGATTTAATAACGTAGTTATAGAAAATAAAGAAAATAAAACAGAAGCTGTGATGAAAGATGCGTCAAGAGGAGCAATAAAGAAGGACCTGGATTTTTGGTAGGTCCAACCAAAGGGAGAAAGAAGAAACAACGAAGCAAGAGAAACGTCGTAGATTTAAGTAATATAACCACTAAATTTCCACTGGTAGATGTTAAAGTAGGGGATGTATATGGTGTAGCTGTAATAGATAGTGAATTAGAATTGTCACTTTTAGATGGGGGATTATTTGATAAAAGGTTTGAAAAATTAGGTTTTTACAAGCAAGATAATGTATTTTGTATAAATATAGAGATGGGTGATGTAGAACTTGTAACACAATTTATTGTTACACCAAGATTAAAATATTGCTGCGTACTTGGGATGGATTTTTTGAGTCTATATACACCGAAATTGGAAAGGGAAAATAGAACCTTCCACAATAATAAAGTAAACATGTCTTGGGACAAAGGTGCTCAAGATGATAAAATATTAGTTAATAATTCAATCATTGATAATTTTGATAGGGACCTCACTTTAAAAATAAATAATGATAGTTTGATTGACAAGGATAAAGGTTCACACCATGTGGATGATCTTCAAAGGGAAGAGTCCATGTTTGCCACGGGTGACATAAATAATAAATGTACACACCATGTGGAGGGTCTTCAAAAGAAAGACGCCACGAAATATATGGGTGACATAATAAATAAATGTTCACACCGGGAAATAAATATGGGTGACAAAAATTTGATTTGCAACAAACAGATTAATAATGATAATGTGAGTGATCCTTTGACAAAAGATGTTAAATTATTTAATGGTAATGTAGATTTAGCAGTAGACTATGATAATTGTTTTAAAACAGAAACGACTCATCCATCTTCCCATAAGCAGAAATTAAGTGTTCAATTTAAAATTAAAAGTTTGTTAAAAGATGATATCATAGAAACTTTAGTATATAATTTAATGAACCCCATCACAGTAGTAATTAAGGAATATTTAGATTATTTAGAAAACATTGAGAATAATAAATTAAGTTTATGTTTATTTCAATCAATAAAACAACAGCTACAACTCCCCAAATTAATAGAAACATTATTGTTAATAAGTACTAATGCAAAGTGGTTTGTAAACGTTAATTCTCTTTGGTTGGTACAGCTATATAAATGTTTCGTGAAATTATATCCAATAGTGGTAAATTTATTAGTGAATTTAAATAAAATTGTTCATAAGGAACAAAATATTTTACATTATGGGTATGTAAAGCCCGTACAGCATATATTAAACCCACATGATGAAAATGTGTCACATCATGTGAATGATAAAATGATTTTACAAGAGGGTGTGAAATTTATATGGACCCATGCGAGAATAGAGGTTTTGGATGCAGTTGAAAAGTACCCACAGCCCAGATATTTAAAAATGTTAAGAAGTTTTCCCAAAATAGTGGACTACAATTGCCACTTCATTTTAAGGGAACTCGATGATGCAATTACAATATTTGTAATACCTATGAAAGGTGTAAAATTTAAAGAATTTGAATACACTTTTGTATATATAGATATAGGTAGTATAATTAATTTAAGTGTTTTAAATGTTATTTGTTTAAACTTTCTCGTCATGAAAGGAGTAAAGTTTAAAATAAACTCCAAGAGTTTTGCATATTTACTTCTGACTTGTATATAGATAGAATAAGCATATTATAGGGAAATTTCATGTCTCTATGCTTTATATCAATAAATAATGTATAAGTATATTAACTGGTATTTATTGGAAATCTTGAATTTATACCATTGGCATTAGCGATTCTCGCTTATAAATCGCAGATATTCCCATAGGGATATTTATGCAGTGATCTTGAATAAATAATAATATGTAAATAAATAAGTATAATCAAGATCACTTTAAGATTTTATTTAAATTAATTTTTACTTTATTCATTTTTACTATGATGTGTATAAATATTCACTATATTGATAATTTACGAAAACTTTATTTTTATTTAAGTAAAACAGTAAAAGAATCTTAATAAATTTTTATAAGGTTATAATTTTAAGACATATTAAATGTTACGGGTAAAGGATCGAGCAGGTGTTTTTCGCACAAACACGTCTGGCTTTGGCAGGGATCGACCGGGTGGACCGGCACAAAAAGTATTGTTTATCAGGTGCATGGCTGAATCATAAAAGTATAGACGGATTTATAGTCACATGTTTGTTTACCTTTTTCAAGGATTATTAATACGCTGTTTCCCCATGCAACCGATAGGAGCGGCACCGTCGACATACAATTTTGGAGGTGGATTCGTGTTTAACGAAAGTTGCCGTATGTTTTTATAAAGAGATTTACGAATAAAAGCGCGGACAGATAAAATTTCGGGGATTGCTGGTGAAAACCGCAATATTAGCAAGTCTAAAAGTAGGTGAAAACCACTTCCTCCCTCTTCTTTAATAGGATTATTTTAAAATCCGGACTTAGAATAATTTTTGAGATTTTCAATACTTATAAAATTTTTACAAGATTCTACACTTATAGTAATTTTATTTTAAACATACAGCGCGTATTACATTAAAATGTCTAGATGTATTTGAATAACCACCTATGTATGAAATACTTTTATTTTATGAACTCGGTTTTTGAATTTACTTAATTTCATTTTATTTTCTTCTTTCTAGAGAGTTTTGTTTTGCATGTAGGGTACTATGCCGTACGTTATGACAAAACCTTCTAGCATTTGTAATGATAACTTTGAATAGCATAATCATTTTCTTTTCCGTATAATTTATTTTTCTTTTAAATTTATTCATCCTACAAAGGATATTTGAAATTAATAATTTTGTTTTATGTGTATATAGGTTATATATTAAGTGAATAAAATTTTTATTGAGGATTATGGAAGAGTTTAATACGATGTATGAAGAGTTAAGGTGATTAAACAATATTTGTTATAAATGTGTGTATAGTGGCGTCTCAAAGTTCTTTATTTGTAGTGGTGTTTTTGTATTGGAATTTCGTGAAAAAGGTAAAGTTTATTTTCTTTTAATATATATATATTATTTCTTTTTGATATGAGAATTAAGTATGTTTTGTTGTATTTGGGTGTTCAATATTAACGTGTTGGATAATACATCAGGGATGTGTGAAATGAATTATGTCATTATTTAATTCATAGCATGGAGTCCTGGTGAATTTGAAATACACGAATTGGTCTTGGTGGTACTGCGTTTGGGAGCGAGAAAAGGCACCAGGCAGAACTAATCAGGGCTGAGTTAATTTATTGAATACGCAGAGACATTATTTTATTTCATTTTATTTATTTAATTTAAAATTTATATATATATTCCTTAAGGAATGTGCGCATGGTGATGTATGTTCGGGTTGCGTCCGACGAGCTGAAAATGACATGCTCGTAGGGTGGAACTTTGGGATACTCATCTGTGTGAATTTGTTATCTGATGGTACTGTGTTGGGAGCGAGAAAAGGCGCCGGACAGGACTAATTAGGGCAAAGCCATTTCCTTAATGTCTATATTTTTGTTAGCAAACAGTAGACCGTACAAATGTTATTTTATTTATATTCCAGTACAATTCATCATGGTTAATTTATTTTAAAATTTTTGATTGTTTACATGTATCTATGACAAATATTAATAATAATAATCACGTTCACATTTTAGACATAAGCTTGCACGACATGATGATTTCATTTATTCTTTATTTCTTGTAGTATTTTATTGATTATGATGTATAAATTTGGGATTATGACTGAATATTGATTTCTGATGTGTAAATATTTGTAGATTAAAACTTTTGAATTCATTTAAGATTATTTTATTTTAATAAATTAGATGTTAAGATTTATTTTGTATTTTATTTCTTTACCTGACCTGGAGATGATTAAAGAGAAGGAGAATCAAGTCATATTTTCTGCCCCTGAGTGAACTATTTATTTTCAAGCTGAGCTAGTTACATGTAGAATGTTTTGCTTAACCTACTTTTCAGCAGAAAGTTCACCGTATCGTAGTCTAGCATAAGGCCTAGCACTAGGATGCGTGCTTGACTCTCGGTTACGCATTAATTAAGTAAACTAAATTCATTTTATTTATATATAAATTTGAAAGAGTCACAGCAATATGTCGCAAAGACTAAATAAAAATTGTGGAAAGTTTTCAAGAGTTTAATTTTATTTTTATTTAAAATAGTTATTTAATAAAATGTTCCACCAAGAACCGCCTGCTAACTCAATTAATAGAATGTTGTTTATATATACCTATACATACGAGTATGTACCTTTTACAGTTTATTGTACATACTTACATTATTGACAATGTTAATATCTTATATGTGATTAATGATAATAAAGTATTATTACTATTATATCCATAGTAATTAATGTATAATATGTAAATATAACAGCAAAAAATATTTAGTAATAATACAGACACAAAAATATGGATGTGAATGCAAGCAAAAAAAAAAGGATGCATATAAATCTTGACCCGAGCCTAACGCCATAAAATATAGATTTTCATTAATATCAACCGCTCGACCATTGTTTTACATTTTTCTCGCCGTGATGGACGATAAAAAAGCGTCCCGGTGTCATTTCCGGTAAATCCCCGCGCGACGTGCATTCAAAAAAAAATAACCGAGAATTAATCCGCTCATTAATCCGGCACGGTCGTGAATCAAACGTCGCCGGTCAATAAACAATGTGTCGGTCTGAAGTTATCCGATTCTGTCTCTGTCTTTCCAGCGATTGAATCATCAATTTTCCCGGATGCAGATTTATTCTAATGTCGATTTTATAAACCGTAGTCATTTGATATCCGGAAGAGCTTCATTAATGTCCAACCGATTCGGCGGTCGCTGCTTTTTTTGTATTCTTTCCGAGCTCATTTTTGCACGACTGTGCCCCCCGCGGACCACTCAGATGACAGTGACACCTGTTTCGTAAGAAACGCAGAGATGGCGCTGCTCCGCGCCTCGTTCTCCTCCTCATTCTATGCTGCTGCTGCCGCCGCCGGTGTCGTTGTTGAGGTTAACTTGGAGTCGGAGAAATGACTGGGATGAGGTGTTCTAATGACGGGCATTGTTGGAGGGGTGGTAATGGGCTCGTTGGAGAAAATGATAGCGTTATCTGTCAGGACCACTCGTTTTACCCTCGGTCTCTCGTGAAAGACCCTGGAACCTTTCTCAAGGCCTCCTTGGTCTAAACCGAGTGGATATTTTGAATGCGGGCGGGAGTGAAAAGAAAGTTTTTCTTTCTTTCTTCTTCCTTTTAAAGAGTTTTCGCTGCATGCAGCGCACAGATTTCTATCTAATTTCCTGCGATCAAACATGGTAGTTGATACTGAAACAGCTAGAGTGTCTTGTCTTATTAATTTGTCACAGATTTAAACTATTTACATACTGTGTAGAGAAACGCAAGAAGACAAAGTTTGATAAAAATTTATGTTGAATCCGAAACATTGCTAATGGGAAAACAGAAGAGACACATAAAAGTAAATGCTGATATTTTAATTAGAACAAGCAATAATATACCGGGCTCTTTTTTTATCATTACACATAGCATTTTCCCTATGTGTAATGATAAAAAAAATTGTCAATGCATTAGCGATATAGTCACTGTATAGTAGACAACCAGTTATACACTCGTATTTTGACAAGCAGGAACAGTGAGCCGTCATAAGATTTTTATCAGTCAATTTTCGTTAAACTTTTTATTAAAATTTTAAAATAAAAATTGAGTTTGTAGCAGAAACACTGTACGACACACGTGTTAAAATGTTATTTTATTTTGCTTATTTTAAATTGCTCCAGTTCCTAATTACCCTCGTGTCGCAAATCTTACTCGCAAAATAAAATAGCACTTTTAACAATTATATCGTAAATAACTAATTTTGTACAATTTTTCTTACAATTTTAAAATTCGAAATATATCACGTCGTCAACATCATAATTGCTACATTAAGGATTTCCCGCCATTTCCCACTGGCCGATACAAATAAAATAATATTCTGGAGATCCGTTTCTCTTACTTCTACCATAAATTATTTGTACGGAAAAATTAAACTTTGCAGCGTACATAAAACCTTTTACATTTATTACGAAACTGTTAAAATTTAGCGCGAAAGTATTTGATTCGGCAATAATACTTGTACTGGTAACACTGGGCGATACAGAGCAAAATAAAGCTTAGAAAAATTAGGTTATGTTTTTAATAAAGAAAATGCAGAATATCACTTGGAACAAAATAATTAGTTTATTATAACAATTAAACGAACTTAAATGTGAAGTCTAATATCATAACAAATTCTCGAAATGTCCACCTTGTCTTTCAAGGCAATAAGCAAGGCGATCTTGAAAGCAACGAAGTGTATTTCTAATAAATTCTGGCCTTATTCCATTACATGCAGTACGTATACGCTCTTTTAGTTCATTCAAGTTGCGTATTCGTACATTGTTGTAAATTTTACTTTTTAGGTAACCCCAAAGAAAATAGTCATTTGGAGATAAATCAGCGGATCTTGGAGGCCATAGTATGGGACCAAATCTACCAATCCACCGTCTTTGAAATAAGTTATTTAAAAAATTCCTGGTAGCGTTAGTAGAATGTGGCGGGGCCCCATCCATTTGGAACCAGGGTTCATCAACATTCATCATCTCAATTGATGGAATGATATGGTCTCTCAACAAATTCAAATATTTCACTGCAGTGAGGTTACCGTCAATAAAAAATGGGCCAATAAGTCTATCGCTTATTATTCCAATCCAGACATTAACTTTTTGAGGGTACTGTGTTCGGGTCAGGTTTTGAGCGTGAGGATTTGTACGGGACCAGTACCTAATGGATTAATGGATAGGAAATTTAATAATTTTTCATGGATAAATGTAGGGTACAAACCGAAAGTTCTGAGAGTTGACTTCACCGTTTACGGTAAATGTAGCCTCATCAGTAAAAATTATTTTATTTAAAATTTCTTGGTTTTCATTTAACATGTTAAACATTATTTCACAAAACTCAGTTCGTTTTATCTTATCTTCTTCGAAAAGCTCTTGATGATTTGATATTTTGTATGGCCTATATTTAAATTATTTCAGAGTTTTGTATACCGAACTGTACGATACTCCAAAATGTTTAGCTACATCTAAAAGAGATCCTACGTTCCTCTACGTAACACAGGATATTTAATATCATGTCTTCTGTTCGAACATGATTAGTTCTATTTCTTTTTATGTGAGAATTTAGAACACAACCATCTTCTTGAAATTTTTTAAAAAAGTTCAGAATTGTTTTTGCACAAGGTATAGGCCTGTCTGGATAATTGACGGAAAACATGTCTCTAACTTGCCTTAAACTATTATTTTTCTGGTACCACATTACTATAGCCACCTTTTCATTTCTGTTGTATTTATCCATGATTTATAAATAAATTATCTATTTTTTAATAAAATGTATTTAATTTATGACTTATGTTTGAATAAAAATTCAGAAATATTAGACATAAAAAAAGTTTTTCCCGTCATGGCAACCTGATTTAAAAATTAATTATACGTAAATTCTTCATTAGTGTATAACTGGTTGTCTACTATACAGTGACTATATCGCTAATGCATTGACAATTTTTTTTTATCATTACACATAGGGAAAATGCTATGTGTAATGATAAAAAAAGAGCCCGGTATAAATAGTTCTACATAACACGAAATAATCAAGAACAATTAAAAATAAACTGTATTTATGTATGAATAATTTGGAAATTGTATGATAGCATTTGCTAAATAAACATATATTGTTAATAATTTCCTTAGAGCCAAAGACTGAAATTTATTTTATTTTAGTCAACAGAAAAGACAGGTCAACAGGAAATATACATCAGCAAAAATACTACAAAGTACAAAAAGTAATCACACAGTAATACAAAGTCAAAAGAAACATTCAGTATTAATTAAAAAAATATGTTAAGTGAAAACTGCAATGAGTCAAAGTTGCATGACAGAAGTTAATCTACACTATAAAATACATTTTCAAGTAGAAGCTCTATTATTGCGAAACTCTCAGGCGACAAGGTCTCAGGCAGTTTATTATAAAGTTTTGGATCGCAGGAGTCCACTGATTGTTGAATTTGTTTCAGTCGATGGTGGGTCACCACAAGGTGATTCCTGTTACGGGTCACGTTATCATGAAGATTTGAATGTTTTTTGAAGGGTATCTTATTTGTATGTACGAATTTTACGCCACATAAAATACCCACAAGTGTCATAATTTTTTCCTTCGCGAAAACTCAACGGCAGGTACCAGCGCACTGTAGTCCATACAAGGTACGTATGACACGCTTTTGTAACACGAAAACTCTATTTGCTTCTGGGGCCATACCCCATACCAATAAACCATATGTTGCGACACTGTGAAAATTGGCATAGTAAGCCAATTTTGCCGCGCTACAACCGACCAAGTGTTCTATTTTTCGTATGGCATATACCGCCATACTGAGTATCGCCACAAGCTGTAATATGTGATCCTTCCAGGAAGTCCTTCATCCACAACCAAACCCAAAAAAACCACGTCACTTTCATTTGCCGAAAAGGTAATCGTTTGAGTGTTGCTTTCGTTTATTTTTAATTACATCACACCAGGTTTTCATTGAGATCACACTTTCCCCAACAAAAGAGAGTTTGCTGGTAGATCACTTATGTAAATAATAAAGAGAACAGGCCCAAGGATTGATCCCTGAGGTAACGCACACTTAGCAGGCTGTGGATTCGTTATCAGCTAATTGCCTGTCTTCTGTCTTGTAGGTAAGACCTTAATAAATTATACGCCACGCCCCTCACTCCATAGTAAGAAAGCTTGTACAACAGTGTGTCATGTGAAAACGTATCAAAAGCCTTAAGTGAAAAGAACATAAGTAAAAAATTACTTTAAGAAGGAATAGAGATCAAGTCTAGATGTTAACTGCACTTATTGGTATAAAAACAAAAATTATTACATGCTATTGTGATGAACATTTTCGATTTTGAAGCTTTTACGAATTTTCAGGTTTTGGAGTCCTCCAATAACGGAAATGTTTTATTGCATATCCTGTCGTATGCCGTGTCGCTGTCCATCACCCTAACTAAAATATTCGTAATATTGCATCCTTTAATATTAGTAATTTCATCTACTGACTCCCAAATATGTTTATCGTGTATGTCATTGACAATTGAAATCTTAATTTTGTCGCACATAGAGGACAAATAATATTTTCTCAAGGTGGATTTCACAGGCACACGCAAACACTATTTTACCGTTGTCACTATTTTGTACAAAATGAGTAAACTCGGGAGATTGGCCGTATTCTATGAAATATTACACTTTACTAGTACTTTAAAGAGAGCCGAATTAAATACATGTTGCCGTTCATAAACAGTTGGAGAGCCAGCAATACGTGCTGTATGTGTATCCGACGTCACAAGTTTTACTACGCAGGTTTTCACTTGCCACGGCAGTAATACATAACAAGTGTTGCATCGGAATTGAATACCGTCGAATTGTAGCGCAAGAAAACCTCTTATCCATCTTTCAACAGTATCTCGGGACAGATGTGGACTTGTTATATTTACACAGGAGAACACACGTAACTAATGAAAGTAACCAATAGATCGGCCCACTACATACAGCGGTTACAATTTAACTAAAATATTTTCGGCGCAAAGCTTGCCCTTCAACGTTGCCTACATTTCCTACTACTTTTATACATACATATCGTAACTTGTAAACATCGTTCTTGAAGGCAACGAGAGGGAAGAGAGTTACTTTGTGTTCACAAATCCGAGTTGGAAAAATTCGTATCATTTGTACATCAGAACATTACATACCTAATGTACTGCTTGTTACGTATTATTGTAATACTTCCATTAATGTGTCCAATTTCGTATTACACTATTATCCAATCTTGCAATATACTCCTGACTGCCAATCCGTATGTTGCTGTGATCCCGACCCAGTAGATATTAAATAATTAATTTTGGTAGAGAGCATAATGAAATTTAGGTTAAATTAATAGAATCACATATTTGAGAGACCCGATAAATCCAGCATATGACATATTTGACATTTTACGAAAAACCGTTTTTACCGGCAAGGCGCATTTTTTGCTTTATAAACCAACCAAATGCATACACTCTCCTACAGTGTAATCGGCAATTAATATTGTATTTACTTTCAAAGCCCGATGTATCCAGGAGTTGTAGGGTTTCTCAAACAAAATCGCACTTGGATTTGTCCTAGAGATCCCTTAAGAAAATTGATGAGTTTTAAGCAATAAACCGAACTCGTGATATTACAGTGCTTTTCATTTGCTTTTCCTCTTTTGTCAATTGTGTTTCACTATTTCTCAAATGAATTTCCCCCATTCTGTTAGTAGTTGCTATTCATGTCAAATAATTTCCTCATATGTCAAATATATATCACTTTTTGTCAATTCAGTTTCACACATTCAGTTGTAAACAACATGAATGGTGAAAGACGAAGAAAAGCTGTAATAAGTGATGAGGTGCGTTCTCTTATTATTAGAGGTATGAATAGCGGGCATTCGTCAACCTTTATATGGCAACAGTTTAGTGTACGACCCAATACGGTACGAAAAATGTATGCCAATTATCGAAAAACAAATCAAATTAAAAAGAAAAGTGGCGGTCATCGGCCAAAAAAATTAACTATAGAGCAAAAGGAAGCTCTTTGCAATTGGATTGATGAAGATTGTTCCCTAACACTTCAAAAGTTAAAAACTAAATTATTAGAAGAAAATCCTCAATTGCAAGTTTGCATATCCACCATAAGTAGGGCTTTCAGGGAATTTCACTATTCCATGAAACGAATTTCATTTATACCAGAAAGACGCAACACACCGGAAACTATTCAAGCAATATTTGATTATGCTGTTCAGCACAACAGAATAATGGTTGAACGAGAAAAAATATTTTTTATCGATGAATGTGGAGTTCAAGTATATTCGCGAATGGCATATGGTAGATCAGAGAAAAATACCAGAGCAACGAAAATCAAAGCCCGGATAAGAGGAAGAAATTATTCTATTGCTGTAGCAATGAATAGTTCTTCACTGTACTTATTTCAAATACAGGACAGACCCTATAATGCAGAACATTTTGGAGAATTTTTAACTAATTTAATAAATCATTTACAAGAAGATGATATCCAAGGCGCTCATTTCGTCATGGATAATGTTAGATTTCATCGAACCGAAGAAATCTTGCAACTAATAAGAGCCCACGGACATTTTCCAATATTTCTTCCCCCATACAGTCCATTCTTAAATCCCATCGAAGAATTATTTAATCAGTGGAAATGTTTAGTTAAAAGAAGAGAACTGAACAACGAAGATGAACTATACAACGCGGTACATAACGCATCAGAAGCAATGAATGAACAAAATTGCAATAATTATATTCGGCACATGGAATCCTATTTGGGGGATTGTTTAAACAGAACTGAGATATTAAATTAATATAGTTGTAGTTACCCAAAGTTTATTTCAATGTTTTAGTAATATTAACCAGACAGCTTTCGTTGCATGCTGTTTTTTCTTATACTTATATGTAACATAATGTATTGGTATTCTGTACTGTTCAATAAATGTGAAAAGCATTTGATATAAAGTGAATCTGTTTTGATAAAAGGGGAATCTTATTTGACATATAATGTCAATGTGACAAGATATGGGAAACTCATTTGAAAAATAGTGAAACACAATTGACAAAAGGGGAAAAGCAAATGAAAAGCACTGTAGTGAGTCAACGAAGTGCAAGACGCCCATTCAACATATCGACGTCTATGCACATTTCTTACGAAGACAACTTTAAAGGCACGGTTACAGCATATTGAGGGATTAATTCATTAATATGTTTCCGATTGGCACAAAACATCTTAGACCCAACGGACTTTATGCAGAAACATCTTACCCCAACATTAAAGTACCTATTAAGAATAAAAAAAATAGATCACATTAAGAGGTTTGCAACTTATCTACGTGATAATGACAAAATTCAACTTTGCTACCAAGAACATTTTCTGTGGCTAACTGTAGATGGTGATTTGGTGTCAGAAGTTCTATAATACTATGTTTTTTATATGTTTCTTACTAGTTTGTAATTTTTAATAAATGAAATAAAAAAACTTTATTGAAGAAAGCCGATATGACCATTTTTTCAAAACTATTTCATCAAAGTTGTATGCTTCGTTGTAGAATAGTTATTTACGAACCAAGTGCGGGAAAACATATTTATTCGCGAATGAGTGGTCATTTGTAGAGCGCTTTTCGGCTCGCGCTTTATGGACACTAATTCGCGAAATGTTGCACGCACAAAGTTTGTACAATATTTTTTGTACGAATACTTAAATAATACCTACTGTAAAATACGTTATCATTTATGACACACTACAAATTCGTTCATATTAATTCAAAAATTTTGAGTTGGCAGTAATTATTTGAATTGACATTTAATTTAAAATTAGTCAAATTCCAAACAATGAATACAAAATTAAAATCTCCTCTAAAACATGCACTCTGATGAAGAAATACAATGTACACCTCCTGAAATTCGTGAAGCTGCCAATATTGTGATCGATACTTTCTTACCTACAAAATCAAAAGACAGATACAACACCATTTATGGTAAATTCATAACTTGGGCTAGATCTAAAAATATAAAAACCCGACTCAGAAAATTGTTTATTAGTTTATTTTCAAAGTTTACAATCAAATAAATCTACTTATTCTATGCTAAAATCATGCTTAATAATATATGATAATATGGATATATCTAAATATGCAAAACTCATAGCATACTTAAAACTAAATTTATTGTTGAAGCACCAGATTCCTTGTTCCTACTAATGAAGGTAGCCATTTTTGTATATTATAAATTCATACAATACTACATATTATATGTATTTATGGGCTATATTAATAATGAGTATTTCTGGAGTATGTCGACGTGTAGAACTTTACAAAATGTCATTGCGAGACATAGAATTTAAAAATAATTTAATTATTGTAACAATTCCACGAACAAAAACAGATACCAGCCGTACATTTGCAATCATTAAGCCAGAATGGATTGCATTAATTCGGCAATATGCAAATTTAAGACCATACAACAACCAACCATTCTTCTTAACATATCGCAATGTGTTTCTTCATCTGTTGGTCTTAATACAATTGGTAAAATTCCAATGCGAATAGCTGAGTACCTTCAGCTTGATAGCGTAAGTAACCTCACAGGTCACTGTTTCCGAAGGAGTTCAGCGACATTGTTGGCAAGCCAAGGAGCTGACTTGCTTTCAATTAAAAGACATGGTGGATGGAAATCATCTATGGTTGCAGAAGGATATGTCGAAAATTCTCTGCATAGCAGAATTCAATATGCTAAAAAATGACCCAGTCAGAGATGTTGATTCCTCCTGCAACTTGTTCGACGTCTGAAATACAACAAGGATTATCTAATAATACCATTAATGTTACCTTACCCTCACAATCTAGATCAATTGAAACGAATTAGCTAATCCCTGGAGTATCAATATCTGGTTGTGAAAATTGTGCTACCAACATTTTTAATAATTGTTCTGTTTCAATTCCTGAAAAGAGTTAATAATGGTAATTTATACAATATTTGTTGCCGTTCTGACATTTAATTACATACCTTTGAAATATAACAATTTCTATTACATTGTCTTTTATTACTGTCATATCAAAACAACGAACTGGCCAGCGTATTAGTACCAACTTTACTTCGCACGAGAGCGGGAAATAGAATTTCCCGCACCCACATGAATGCGTAAAACTGTATGTTATGTCATATGAGTACAAAATAGCTATTTACCTTACAAGTGCGGAAAATGAATTTTTCCGCACGAGTCTGCCGTTCACCGAACGACGCGTAGCGGAGTTCGGTAAAGCAGCCGAGTGCGGAAAAAATATTTTCCGCAAGTGTTAGGTACAATAGTTTTTCTACGAGCGTGAAAAAAGTGAACAGAACTAATCAAAAGTTGAGATATTTTTAACTGTGTATACGTGCTTATATTTTATTTAGAAACATATTTTATTAGATTATTGATAAAGTAAACATAAGGTAAAATATTATTAACAAAAATAGTTACATGTCAAAATCTAATACCTAATTATTTATATTATAATTTATTGTTAAAGTACAATGATTTGCATTACTTAAATTTATAGCAGGTGTTAGTTGCTTGTTGAATGGCAAATATTCATTTTAATGCGGATTCACTTATTCACGAGCAAATTATTTTAGAAATGCACTGACAGTTTTCTGACAATAAACAAACAAAAATGAAAGTAAATAACTGGTTAATTACACATGGTAACTAAAGCATTTCGCAACCACCATAATATACCGGCTTATTATTAATTTGACATATTGAGGTGGAAAATTATTTCCACACGGTGCGGAAAATTATTTCCGCACGGTGCGGGAAAATTAATTTTCCACACTAAAATGTGTGTGGAAAATTCAATTTTCCGTCCGCTCGTAGAAAAAAACTATTTAACCACTTCACATTTACATTTATTAATAAGTAAACTATTGCAAAGAAATAGCTTAAACTGGTTAGACAGTTTCTCAAATAAGTGATTCAATTAAGATTAAATTTAATATTAATTTTAAGTTAGAATAAAATACCTGTATATGTGTATATACCTATAATTATTATTTTCCCATATTATGTAAAAACATCACTATTTTTCTTGTCACAATACATGACAATATTTATATGTTGCTAATAGGACCTCACATGGAGGTATTGGTGGAACTCTTGCATTTGTATATGAGGGAAAGCAGAAAAAATGGTATTATTTAATGTGGTTTAATGTGGTTATAAGTTATTGATATACAAATTTGTAAAATTGTAAAATATTTATGTACCATTAGTATGAAGATATTCACATGTGTAAACACCGACTAATGGACTGCGTAGGAAGAAATAACCGAAGCATATTCGGAGGACTTAGGTCAAACATATCGAAATCTGCCTCAGGGCAAATATTCCAACTATGGTGAATATATTTCCTCTGTTCCCTGTACTTAAAAATTTACTGAGATATATGCGTAGACTTTGAGAGTTGCTAATTATAGGTACACTTTTTAATCACTTCATTTGACAGACCACAGCAATATTTTTCTGATTACTCTTTTTATGATTTATGTATATGATATATTTATTGATGACAGGTGAAGTAAAATGTTAAAATATTAAATATTTTCTTCTAAAATCTTTGGTGCACCTTTTAAGAGGAGGTGGTTTAATATTCAATAAAATTGTAGGTATTATTTTAAACTTTTTCGTGCGCAGATAGATTAAAAATAGCCTAACTCTAACTTCACCTGCATTTTTAATCATGTTTATTATGGAATTCCTTTTTTTTTATTCAATTATCCTCAACATATTTCATTAAAGATTCAGTGTAAAATCCTACTTCAGTGTTATACCTGCCTACAGATGTATATAAATGCTCTGGCACACGCGTACAAATAAAACAAATATCTAAACTCCATAAATTTCGATTTTCCCAGATTTTAACGCCCGATTTTTTCCTAAACTCTGCGCCACACGGTTCAAATTTATTCACCGTAAATAACTACCGCCCCGAAAAAAGGAATAGATTGACGCAAAGGCCTCATTAAGTACGTCACGTTCTACGACAACACAAAAGTATACAGTTCGGGTGTTTCAATGGATTCTGTCATTCAAACTGACTTTGATAATAAAGACGTACCTATCGTAAGATATGGGGGTTACTTAAAAAGTATTTTTCTAAATAAACATTTTAACTTTCACAACGTTCGCATGAAATTTAAATTGTAATGTATTGTATTAAAGTGTTTAAATAAAACATGCGAAGGAAAAATCACTAAAAGCATTACACTTTCAAAAAAGATCAATGTCATTCGGTCTGTCTAATGCTAATACGAGAAACCCATGCTTTCCTAGGGTCAATTGAGATCGTACGAATAATGTTCTTTATTTATCTTTTTGCTTGTTTTTGGTTTACGTTTATGATCATTAATATCCAATAATAATAATATTCATGTCTGTGTTATGTGTATGTATGCTTGCTTTGATTATTTAGGAAATATTTTGACATTAGCACACATTAGTGACATTTGCTTGATTATTAATTGTCTTTGTAATTAGCTTCATTCAAACATTTACTCACTTTGCGTTGAGATTATATTAAAAATATGGTTTTACATACAAATGAAGATAAACTGAATATGGTTTTAATTTATGGAGAATCCCTTAGAAATGCATCTGAAACAATGCGATCACAAAACATTTATAAGTCTGTGTGGAAATCTCAGAAATTACGGTAGCTTCAAAAAGCAAAAACAATTAAGGCATAAAAGAGTAAGAGGTGATGGAAGTACGGCAGCGGTACTACAAACAGTTAATAATAATACACATACATCATTACGCCAATTAAAAGAACAGCATGATCTATCTGTAACCTCTTGCCGTAGGATTCTAAAAGAAAATAAATACTTTCCGTATAAAGTTCATTTAGTGCACCATTTAAGAGTAGGAGATAATCAACGCAGATTCGATTTTCTGGCAAAATTTTCTGTAATGTTAGCGGAAAACAACAACTTTTTTAATAAGATCATGTGGAGTGACGAATGTCGTTTTCACAACAATGGTACTTTAATTAAGCATAATGCTCGTTATTGGTCAGAAGATAATCCTAGGTGGATAAGGCAAACAAGAAATCAAACCGTTTTTGGCGTTAACGTTTGGTGTGGAATTTTAAACGGATATATCTTAGGCCCCCACTTTTATCATGAAACATTAACTGATATGCGCTACTTACATTTCTTGCCAAATGAGTTACCACTACTTTTGGAAGATGTACCTATAGAGCTGCGAAATAATATTTGGTTATATCAAGCTCATAATGCCAACATAGTTACTGACTATTTTAATCAAACGTTCCCACGTCGTCGGATTGGTACTAATGGCGTCCTTAGGTGGCCGGCTCGTTCGCCGGATCAAACCCCGTTAGATTTTTTCTTGTGAGGTTACTTGAAAGCTGAAGTTTACATGGAACCCATAACAGATATGGGCGACCTTTATAATAAAATGTATGCAAGTGTTCAAAAAATTAGTAGAAATACATTGTTAAATGTTTGCCGAGGAGAACAAATAAGGCGATATACGTTATGTAGCAATCAAGAAGGCAACAATTTTGAACATCTTTGTTATATTTGATCCTTTTAAGTATTTAAACGAAATAAAGACAAAGCTTTCAAATTACTCTTACTTTTTTTAAAAACGAATATCTATGAAACTATTTAATTTTGGAAACTAACATAAATAATAAAATTTACATTACTTTTAATACTCTTTCAAATAAAAAACAAATGAAGATTGTGGCGATCAAAAAAAATCTTTTCATCGCAGCGCCATCTATATCTTCACATAGTAAAACACAATTGTGAGAGCAAAGTAGAGTCAATCACATTCTTTACTAACTACTTTTTACAAAATTCAAATATCTTTATCCGTTTCCGAAATACTTGACCTGGGAGTTTTAAGTGGTACACCCTGTATATATTAGAAAATAAAATAGAGAATATTGGGTAAATTCCGCTGTAGAGCAACCGTAGACACGTGTTTCTGACTCATTTGTCGCATCAATTAGAAGATCCTCGGTTTTGAGGACAACAACCAACATCGCCACGAGGAAGACATTGTCAACCTGCATGCCATCCGAACCCTGGAAAGATAATCAAGAGTGAAATTATAGCGGATACATAAATTAGAAAATGAAATAGAGAATATTGGGTAAATTCCGCTGTAGAGCTTGGCTTCATCGTACTGATTACGACCAATGAGTCAGAAACACGTGACTACGATTGCTCCACAGCGGAATTTACCCAATATTCTCTATTTCATTTTCTAATTTATGTATCCGCGATAATTCCACTTTTGATTATATTTATATAATATAATTTGTAAATATAAAAATTGAAGACTTACATTTAGATCCTGTGTTTGTTATTGAAGATAACATTTTGTTAACGATCGTAAAACATTTTACTTTCGAAGTGGCGAAATAAATATATTCCAAAACTTATGTTTTGGAATATATTTATTTCGCACAAATTTAAAATTTTCCTTAATGCTATTTAAATTCCGTCTGTGCCATGTCGGATATAGACACTCTTTAGTATGTATATGAACAGTTTACGAACATTATATTATTTCTGTGAATGAAAACACTGAAGGACTAGATACAAACAAATATGCTTTTTATAAAAAGAAACCTTGTTTTGTGAGGCCAACGATTACGACTGTTGATATACAGGTACGTCCAACTAAATTTTAAGAATAAAAATAAATTATTTTATAAATATATAGTGTTAACTTAGTGTGGGGGATTAATTTTCATGTACCAATCAACCCGCTGTACATGTTACTGCAAATGCGAGACTGCTCCTTGGTATTTAGATTTATGGAAAATAATTTGATGGCTGAGGAAGGACTAAATAAATGTCCGAAACGTCATAAAGTTAAATTGTGTTTTATTTTTAAAACCCAAATCCTGTTTTATAAACAATAAAAATCTATATTTCAAAATAAGATCACATCAGTGAATGTTGCTGATTCTTAACAAAAGCAATCTAAAGCATCAATATATATGTATTATATATATTATACTAGCCGTTGTATTTTAAATAGGGTATTCGTTAGTTAATTACTACTTTATTATTCTAAAATTGCATGATTTTAATTTTACAATGAGTTAAAACTAATTTTCAAATATAATTCTGAGTTGTACAATATTTATTTTTCCTCACTGTATTTAAAATTATCATGAATATGATTCTTACCTACATTCATAGTATTTAAAAGAATTACGTGGGAAAATTATGAATATACGTATTAAATTTGGTTATGTTTATTTTTTTTCCGGCATAAATATACTTACAATGTTATTATTAGCTCAGTTTTACTTATTTTATGAGACTCCAAATAGTATTTGAGGGGTGTTATAGTTCTTATTGTAGAAGATTATCTTCGTATAAAGAAAAGAACTATGAACTTTATAAATACATATATTGAAATAAATATAGTGATCAAAATAATTAGATTATCAAATACCATATTACTAATAAACTGTTGGTAAACATTTTAACTACTGGCAAATTTTTTATACTGAAACAACTGGAGCAAATAATCCAAACAGGTATGTATATAATTTTAAAATGAAATAAATTTCAGTTCATACAATTTGATATTCATTGAAATGATTCTTTAATTATTATATGTAAATAAACTTCCTTATGCAACTTCGAATTGTATTTAACTTGAGACTAATATTATAATAGAACTATTCTTACAATATCAATGTACTCAAGATTAAGTTAACTATAATGATTGTCTGTTTTTTATGATTTCTAATAAATCTGATATTTAAACTCTCAATATAATAAATATATATTTTTAATTACTTAACTCGAGATTAAAGTTTTTGTTGTGTTTTTAGTGGCCAATTCTTTGTATGTTGTGGATCTGGTTGTATTCTATTTTCTCTATGGATAATACTCTAATTTCACACGATGGTACTAATTTTTCATAATTATCGTAGGAAATTTTATAACTTTATATTCTCACTCAGGTATTTAATAATTATCTTACTTTATAAGTGTTTTTAACTTCTTTTTCAAGAGCGTTCTTTACGGCATCTTTTCTCTATCAAATTTATTTTTTAATCTCCCATTTGTTTTTTCTCACATTGCCCACTAATATAAAATTTTGATTTTTCTTTCCAATTTTCATTTGTATATTAAGTTACCGAATTTCGAGTTACTAATACAATGTTTTTCTAATATTGTTTAAATGTTGTTATTATTCCATTTTTCCTTAATTTTTTGGAATTGATTAACTTCTGATTTTTTTTTATAATTTCTTAGACATATAAATCTCTTACTTAAGATTGAATAATTCTATAGTAATTAGTGTATCTCAAGTTTCTTAGTTTCGAGTTACTATAAAATGAAATATATGATTATGTACTATCTTTTCTTATACACATGATTTTAGTATATAAATATCGTTATAATATATACAGGGTGAGTCAACTACGCGGGTAAGGCCGATTGTGCCTTTACGAGTAAAGATATTTCGAAGCGGTTTTTTTCTTGTGGTAGCTGTTCTTTAGGGGCATATTTTAAAAATATTTTGTATTATACAGAGTGTTCCATAACTTGGTGGCTAACCATAGTTATAGTTTTTTAAATGGAACACCCTATATATTATTGCATTTCTGAATTTCCCGTATAATTATTAGTCAAAAGGTTATAAGAAGGTATAGGCCTAGAGTGTAAAGTTTTTGACTTATTCCCATTTTTCTGAAAAATTCAATGTTTGTATAAAATTATATTTCTCGAAAACGACGTATTAGATGGACAAAATTTTTTGCAAAATTGTTTACAATAAGAGGTCCTAATAGAAGCATGTTTTATTTTTTTACACTTACTAACTGCATGTGCAGGAAACTGGATTAAAATTAGATGACACATTTTTGTATAAAAGTCATTTTTTTAAATGGAACAGCCTGTATATCAGTTCATTTTTGATTTGTTTATTAAATTTCGTGTCAGAAACATGTAAAACGTTAATACTTTAAAAGTGACTATTACAGAGTTATTGTCGTCCTTTGATATGCTTTTGTTAGTTTTTGCAAAAAAGTCAATTTTTTCAAATGGAACACTCTATATATTATTTCATATACAGGGTTATTACTTCATTTTTGAATTTCTTATTAAATTTCACATCAAAAACGTCCAAGACGTTAATACTTTAAAAGTGACTATTATTGTCTCTTTTTAATATAATTTTGTCAGTTTTGTGGTTTAATTAATATAGTATAGTACTGACAAAATTATATCAAAAAGAGACAATAGCTCAGTAATAGTCACTTTTATAGTATTAACGTCTGACATGTTTTTGATGTTGAATTTAATAAGAAATCCAAAAATGAAATAATATATAGAGTGTTCCGTTTGAAAAAATTGTCTTTTTTTCAAAAACTAACAAAAGCATATCAAAAAACGACAATAACTCTGTAATAGTCACTTTTAAAGTATTAACATTTTACATGTTTCTGACATGAAATTTAATAAACAATTCAAAAATGAACTGATATACAGGTTGTTCCATTAAAAAAAATTGACTTTTATACAAAAACGTGTCATCTAATTTTAATCCACTTTCCTGCACATGCAGTTACTAACTGAAAAAAAAATAAAACATGCTTTTATTAGGACCTCTTATTGTAAACAATAGGTACTGCAAAATTTCTTGTCCATCTAATACGTCGTTTTCGGGAAATATAATTTTATACAAGCATTGAATTTCTCAGAAAAATGGGAATAAGTCAGTACTTTACACTTTAGGCCCATACTATCTTATAACTTTTTGACTAAAAATTATACGGGGAATTCAAAAATGCAATAATATATAGGGTGTTCCATTTAAAAAACTATAACTATGGTTAGCCACCAAGTTATGGAACACTCTGTATAATACAGAATATTTTTAAAATGTGCCCCTAATAACAGCTACCACAAGGAAAAAACCGCTTCGAAATATCTTTACTCGTAAAGGCACAATCGGCCTTACCCGCGTAATTGACTCACCCTGTATATAAAATTAAATAGGAATATCGCAGATACATAAAATATACCAAGAAATACAGACTTTTGGGTAAATTTCGCTGTAGAGCAACCGTAGACACGTGTTTCTGGCTTGTTGGTCATCATCATTACGGTGTAGCCATGGAAAAAAGTGGGATAACCTTGGAGATGTAAGCATACACGGAAGACCATCAGGTAACAGACGCAACCTTATCTCACCTTTTTTCTTCACTACATCGTACTGATGACGACCAACGAGTCAGAAATGCGTATCTACGGCTGCTCTACAGCGGAATTTAGCCATTAGTCGCTCTTTCTTGTTATATTGTATGTATCCGCGATATTCCTCTTTTGATTATCTTTCCTGGGATAGGATGGCACGCGGGTTTGCAATGTCTTCCTCGTGACGATGTTGGTTGTTGTCGCATCCCCCCCCCCTCTTTTCCTCTTGGTTCTCCATGCCGGCATCCGCTTTTACATTACTGCAGCGCAGTGAGTTGTCTCTAATCTTGTCTTATTTGTTTTCTCTCTGTTCGTGTCGATATTATTTGTGTGGTGAAGTTAAATACATGTCTTAGATAAATCAAGACCATTTGATAGAACTACATAGATAATAGCGACAGTTCTATGCTGAATTGTTCACATATTCACTTTTACACATTCCTCGTGTACAGTATATCTTGCTTGTCATTAAAACTCTGTCAAATTGTCATTTTATTATTAATTGTCTTTACATTGTCGCCGCGCCAATATAACTCGTTGCTATTTTAATAAATATTAAACATTTCTTATATGCAAATACTTTAATGCTTTTAATGACAACTTAATTCATTAAACAAATAAAAAATTATCTATCACAACCAAAAATTATAGAATCCAATAACGCAAGTGAGACTATATAGCAGATTAATAAATAAGAAAACTAAAAAAGCAAAGCTTCATATACCTACCAGTCGGATTTTACAGAATTTATGAAATTGCACTAATCTTGTTCGAGAACCTGAATTATTACTCAAACCGCCGTCGTGTCTTTCGTAAATTGGCGAGAAATCGATCATATCTTCCCCGGATTATTATAGGATACCTCCCGTTGACTCTATTGATAAGAAATCGTCGGTCCGGAAATTTTCTCTGTATTCCTCTCTTTTCTTTGTTTTCTTCTGCCTCACTTCACCCTGGTATTACAATGCACGTGCGAAGTCTATCCATCCATTAGAGACATCCTGCTAATATTTCCACCGTATAATTTTCGGGAGTCATATTTTACCATGCGATTTGCGTTAAATTTAAGGGCCAAGATGAAATAAGGAGGAAAATTTACTTTTAGTTGTGTTTTACTTTACATTGATAAAATGAAATACGCAGATTGTTTTTTGTAATTTTAAAATGAATCATTGCATCGCATTATCGTTATCGCCAACGTTTCAATGGTGTTAAACATCTTCAGAGTTTCTATTGACATAAATATTTTAATGTAATTAGTTATATACGTTTATTTTAGCAATTATATAATATAATAGCAATTGCTATTATTTTTACATTTTCTGACATAACAATATTTTGTTGTTTACATAAAACAATTTAACCTAATAAAAAATAACATATAAGCAAGTAATAATAAATAAAACACTTGATATTGTTCCGCAAATATATATAATTGCACACTCAATGTACATGTCACCTTGCGGCGTCGTCAGGAGTTCTAGAGAGACTAAACTAAAGATCAATATACTGTAATTACTTCAAACAAAAGTATAAATACAATAAAACAGAAAATTACGAAAAAGGTCATGACTTATGTGGAAAGACCGTTTCTACAATACTAGGGTTTAGTAACGGTGAATTTGTGAATTCAGTTTGGTCATTAAGAACATTGCCTAGCTTTAAAAGTAAACCTTCTTTGATAAAATAACCTTCTAGAACACCCATGTTACTTTCTTATACGTAGTATAAGGAAGTATTGTGATGATGAAAATATTCGACCTCGAGATTTTTGCAGATGTCCACGTTTTGAAGTCCCCTGATACTGAAAGAGTGGTTTTTAAAAAATTTCCGTGTCTGTGACCACGATAGCGGTCAAACCGCTATAGCTATCAATTCCAAATTTTGTATTTACGTGTATAATCTCCCTCTTGAGATCTGATTAGTTTTTCAATAAAATCGGTAGACCGGAAGTAGCAGTTTACTTCACCGAAAAAATCGAATTTTGCCAATATTTCGTCAACTACTAGTTTAAACAAATTTATAGAGAATTCATATGTACTTAAACTTAAGTTTGAGACAAATTGTCTTAAAAAAGTTTTTCGAAATTCCAACCGGAAGTAGGTCTTTTATTCTTATCGAAAATCAGTTTTTTGCGAATATCTCGCAAGTCATGCTTTTTAGACAAGTACGTTACAAGTATTAAAGTATTTAGAACATAATTTTCAATATTTTTTGTATAGAAGAAATTTCAAAATTCAGACCGGAAGTACCGCTTTTACTCTCATCGAATAGCGATTTTTTGCAAATATGTCGTAAGTTATGCATTCTATATATATTTATCAAGAGTACAAAATTATTTAGAACTGGATTTGCAATATTTTTTGTATATATGAAATTTCAAAATTCGGACCGGAAGTAGCACTTTTACTCTTAGCGAATAGCACTTTTTTTCGAATATCTTGCAAAGTATGCATTCTATAGCGATTTATTAAGAGAATGAAAGTACTTAGAATAGGATTTTGAATAAGTTTTGTATAAAAAAATTCTTAAAATTGTATAGTTTGAAACGCTCATACGTATAAGAAAGTCGTGTGGTCACACTTTTTTACTTTTATTTGAACTAAGCAGCATTTCTAAATTATCTATTGAAAAATGTTGTCCCGTGTCTAAAACATGAGTAGCTACACTTGAATTTTCATAATATAATTTAACCGCGCGCATATTTTCTGAGAACTTTAATTTGAAATTCCATCTCGTTTGACCTATATAAAATTTATTACAATCACTACAGTTAATTCTATAAATTCCCGATTTGTTTAGCTTAAAATTCACTGTTTTATTATTCGTTAATTGAGTTTTTAAAGGGAACCATTCCGAAGTAAACTTGTTTGATAAATACAGGGCATACACGACACCGGTGTCAGCATGGTTTAGGTATGTGGATGATATTTTCTGTTTGTGGTGAGGTTCGGATAGACAGCTAGATAATTTTTTAGTACAACTCAATAAAATAAATTATAACATAAAGTTCACTATAGAAAAAGAAGCACCTGATCGTTCTTTAAATTTCCTTGACTTAAAATACAGTTTAGCAACAACGAGTTAGATTACAGCATTTTTAGAAAACCCACCTTTTGCGATACGTTTATACCAAATACTTCCAATCATCCCACTAACGTAAAATATGCTGCGTTTATTGATTTATAGACTATTGAAAGACCGATGAACACGTTTATTTTTACTAAAGAATTAAAAACTCTTAAAATAATTGCACAAAATAATGGTTATAACTCATCCCTAACAGAAAAACTAGTCAATAAAATGAATAAATCAATTACATTAATATTAGCATTTCTCCCGTCTAAGGATTTGAAATTAAAACAATGGGTTAAAATTCCATATTTAGGTTGTATAAGTTTGAAAATTAGTAATGTTTTAAAGAAGCAGGATTTTAAAATAGCCTTCTATAATAATACACTTTAAAAAATCAATTAACGAATAATAAAACAGTGAATCGTAAACAAATCGGGAATTTATAGAATTAATTGTAGTGATTGTAATAAATTCTATACATGTCAAACGGGGCGGAATTTCAAATTAAGGTTCTCAGAACATATGCGAGCGGTTAAATTAGATTATGAAAATTCAAGTGTAGCTACTCACGTTTTAGACACAGGACAACATTTTACAAGAAATAATTTAGAAGTGCTGTTTAGTTTAAATAAAAGTAAAAAAAAATAATGTTCTAGAAGATTATTTTATCAAAGAAGGTTTACTTTTACAGCCAGGCAGTGTCCTTAATGACCAAACCGAATTCACAAATTCACCATCACTAAACCCTAGTATTGTAAAAACGGTCTTTCCACGTAAGTCATGTCATGACCTTTTTCGAAATTTTCTGTTTTATTGTATTTATATTTCTGTTTGAAGTAGTTACAGTATATTGATCTAGTTTAGTTTATCTAGAACTCCTGACGATGCCGCAAGACCAAATTTACATTGAGTGTGTAATTATATATATATATTTGTGAAACAATACCAAGTGTTTTATTTGTTATTACTTGCTATATTTTGACATGTTTCACCAAGAGATGCCAATCACTTTATTTCATTGTTTTTTTTAAAAAATGACAGTAAACACTTATGGACTAATATACTTACATTACATATTGCTATGATCTTCACATCATTGATATAATAATATTAAGAATTAGTTATTCAAAAAGAACACTAATTTTATTTTTAAAGTCGTGTATTAAAGATTTAAGCATTAATTAAGACATAAGTAAAATAAGTTGCCTACATTTAAGGAGGAACTGCTGTACCAAAAATAAACATGAATTGTTGATACACATTAGACAAATAAACGTGAATTTAAATATAAATAATAGTACCAATTCATAAGAAAGTTTTTGATAATAATACTTAAGATATAGTAAATACCTGTAACTTAAAATCAATGTACCTACAGAAAAAGGATATAAATCAAAACACTTCTAGTACGAAGTGACAGATCGTAAATAAGAATGTTTTATGTAAACAGTAACTGTATAAATTTGTTAGTTCTTGTATGTATAACACAAGGGCTTCAAAGTCTATGGAAACGGTTATGTGTGGTTTAAAAACCTGTAAAAGAAAAATACAGAGTTAATGTTGTTAATAGCATTCTGAAAATCGACGTATTACTTGAGAAAATATGGTTGAAAAGTCCGAGAGAATGTCAAGCAGACCACCGATCTTTGCAGTGCGAGCCCGATAAGAGAAATCTCCGTCGAAGACAACGCTTTTCGTGTGCCATCAGAACAAAGAATTCCTAAAAAGAAAATTAGAATAAGTGTTTGTACAGTGTAAGGAGAAATATACAACAAATGATGAAAAAGTAATGCATTCATATAAAAGTACAATGAGGGACTATACTAAGAAGAAAGAAAAGATATACCTACCGAAGACGAAACATAACAAGTTTGTGAAAAACTTTTAATAACAAACAATTCAAGGTGCCGCCATTAGTGTATAAACTGTCAAAGACGATGTGCGTGTTGGTGCGAATGTCGCAACTTGAAGAAAACAAACCAGAAAGATTTTATCACAAACGTTTCAAAAAATCAATTCCAACCTAAATTTTAGTTTGACGGGAGAGGCGCTACAAATTGCCGATAGCAATTGTTTTTTTTATATAAGCGAAAAACAAGAATCGACTTGTTGAAGATTAAGTTTGTATTTCGAGCTAGAAAGACGTAAAATTTTCTAAAAAGAATAAATTTTTGGGATAGAGATGGTGAGAGTAGGGTCGATACACTACTTTTCAACTCACGATTAGATTATTTGTATTAAGATTTAGAATTTAATTTTAATTCAGTTTTCCTCTTTAAATAATTTACAATCAATTAATTTCTTTTTTGTATTACTAATTTTTAAGATGGAGGATATGAATAAGGTAGAATTTGATAAAATATATGACGAAATAAAGTAGGTTATGAACTAAATTATTCAATATGGGGATAATTAATGGTGTGAGACGTGCTAAAAGTACTATGTCAAAATATTTGCTTTTAGTACAACGTTGAGCATTATTAATTAGATGAATATTATCTTGTTTAGTAATAATAATTCATTTTTTTAAAGTAATGAAAGGATAGTTAATGGTGGTGGACGTGCTGAGAGTACTATGTGAGAATATTTGCTTTCAGTAAATCATTAGGCATCATTAATTATTATATAGTCATTTTAATTTAATATTTCAAACAAAATAAGTACGAATAAACGGGATGTTTTTGGTGGGCAGGTGCTAAGCCGCTAGAGGTACAATGTGAGAATGTTTGCAGCTAGCGATTAGTATAGGCCAGTTTCAGAACATTCACGTTGCAAAGTTCTAGATTACCAAGGCACTATGTGAAAATGTATGTTTTGGTGAAATAGAATCAGCTTGGTATTAATAACTTTCTTATCAAGAATCAATGATTTTCTTTTATTTAAAAGAACAGGTTAATTATTCTTACAACTATCATTATAGATATATAAGCCTTATACAAGCATTATAACTCGAAAAATGGGTAGAAATGTTTTCTTTCTCATTATTTGTAAAACAAAAAATTTCTAATAAAATATAAATATAATTTCCATATGAGATTTAGACCTTTCGATTAATTTTTAACCTTATCCCAAACAAAAACTGTGGAATAGAATGCAAGAGCTAAAGCCTACCACCTGAAATGCTTGAATATGAATCCACTAGCTTTCTCTGTGTAAGAAATAGAAACAATAAATGCACACAAATAAACTCAATGATAGAGGACCTAGGTGCAAAGAAGCATGGAAAACAATAAACAGTCAAAGGAAAAATTTAAATGAAGCAAGAAAGATTAACCGATACGCACAGACACTTGGCAGGGCTGATATAGCAAGAACACAATCTGCAATATACCGTATGTGTCAATTTTCATTAGGTATATGGATTCAATCCTTGCGTTCGATTTGCCTCTCCGCTCAGTTCAAAATCAGTTCACTTACGTCACGACCAAGTGATTTCGCTCCTAGCAAATCGAACGCAAGGTACACGATACACATTCGATCACATTAATCGAAAATAGTACGCAGGCGCTAAATATACGCGCCAAATAACATTTTAAATTTATTTATGAATCCAAAGAAGTAATACGATTTACAGTATTTTCATGTGAAAAAAGGAGAGTAAAACTGCTGATTGAAGGAATTCATATATATTCCTTTAAGCAACGGTAAAACGAAGGAACCAATATCGGTAGAATATCAGAAATTAAGGGAGTTTGTTGGCGATGTTATCGCTATTGAATGTGGGGGGTTTATTTTCAAGTCGAGTGTTTCCTTTGCTAGTAATAATAGACACGACGCATCTCTAATATCTAAAGTAAATATTTCCAAACTAAAATCCTTAGACCCTTTTTGTCATCATAAATATAATAAAGCCAACAAAGATATATACATTTGCAACAATCCAGGAGAACTACAACTTATAGTATTTAAAATGCAGAAAGCACTGGAGGGCACAACTTTTTCTACAACATTTCTAGACCGCTCAAGAGTCCTTCTATGGCACAGATCCTCTTCTAGTGATGTACTCGAAGACGTACCATCATCAGAACTAGAAATATCCTCGGCTAGTAATTCGAGCTAAAACAAAAAATTATTTGATTTAGATATTGCCTAAATTTTTCCACAAAATAAAATACAAGAAAATAATCAATTAAAACGTATGTAGTCATGTGTAAATAAAAATCTTACGTTATACACAATGCAAAAATGTAGGTTTATTATCCGAAAGTGGGTAAAACGTATCAAATTTTTATCTTAAAAACCACATTTGCAAGTTAGTATAATAACCTCGAAATATGTTTTTTTAATACGAAAATGTCATATTTTTTACTCACATTGCAATATAATATACATTTTAGGATTCTGTAGATCGTAAGCTTTCTGTTTACATACACCTACATAATATAATTATTTAGTATTTTTCTTAAATTATAACATTACTATTTGTGGATGTAGTTCTATCTTCAAAATATTGTTATAATACAACATACGTATATACTTACTACTTTAGTTTTTTCGAAAAATTCCATTATTATAAATACAATTACTAATTATAGAAAAGCAAATTACTTAATTGCTCGATAATAGACGCGTTACGATTTAACCGAAGTTTCGTTTGCCGCCAATACATCCCGTCATTCTATTGGTTGCTCACTTGCGGACCACGAACTGATCATCTGAAATACGTAGATCACTTGAAGCTTGGCGGGAAACACTTTTGCTCAGTTGAGTGACGTCACTCATGACGTTTCACATGAACTGATCTGAGCGGAGAGGCAAATCGAACACATCTATGGTTTACGTGCGATTTATAGGTATACAAATAATACATGGCAACGTGTGTCACCCCTACCGTCCATCACCAATCCCGGCAACAATCGACATTACAACGATTTTCTCCGATCTCCCCACCAGATTTTACATTCAATCTTTAGCTGCGAACACGTCGCGATCTACTCTGCAATAAAAGCCGTCTTATTATTGGAACGGGAAACATCAAATGGCCGCCGCGATCTCCGGATCTAGTAGTTTATTATTATTTTCAGAATCCTTTTTTATTTACCTTATTTTTAATTTGATTAGAATTACGCTTTTGTTTGTGTCATGCAGCCTGAACGCAGCTTAATAATTCTCTGCATTTACTGAAAGGAAAAAGAAAAACAAATCCTTGCAACGCGTAAATATTATTTCTGAACGCATTACAAACACCCAAGTCAGTGGTCCAACAGTTACTGCTATAACTTGAGCTTGTATCGGTCGCGCTCGCATTGGAGAGGAAAGTAGGGGTGCCATGTTGTCACGTATTGCATGAATTAATCGCCTATGGCTAATGAAAATTGACACATGCTGTATTTAATAAATGCTTAAGGGGAGAGACATACCATCAGATTGGAAAATTTCTTATATATACTCGATTTACAATAAAAATGTAGAAACGACTAGCAGAATCTTAGTCTTCCACTAAGATTAGCTGTACACTTAAATTCTTCACTACAGAGTTTCTACAGATGCCCTACGAATATTTTTGTCCAACGGTAAAATCGAAACTATTAAGTCGAACATGCAAAACGTGAGCTCACTTAACTACGTGACTAAAAAACAGACAATGAACAAGCCCTTGCATTTCATTTTCCAAATTTTTTAAAATGTATTTTTATGAACTTTATCAAATACCTGGGTTAAGTCTATAGAAACACATTCATTTCTCGAACATTTAGCCAATATCTCCATATTGAGAAAATTAATGGAACCTTCATTTTTGACATTTATTTAACAGATGACCCGAATTAATAAATTGCGTATTCGGGGAATTTCCTAATTTCATTAAAATACACAACCGAATGTATCCCCGCTTCTATATTTATTTACGCGATACCTCCACAGGCCGACGAAATTCGAAATTCAGAAAGCGAGGCGACCATGGAGTTGATTGGCCTTCGAGCCGTTACGCCCGAGGTCCTCGAAGAGGCGCGTGCTCAATGACAAACGTCTAAACGAATTGACCAAACACCAAACACGGTTAGCGCGGTCGTCACCCGAATCGCAAAACAAAAACAAACAGTGCCACATCGACTTCCCGGCCTGCTATTTACACAAAATGGCAACAGAATTTCTGAGAATCCGTTCTGGATACAAGATCTCGGTGCGGAACGGGTCCGACTAGGATGACAACGAGGACATTATTCGTGGGAAGGAGACGGAACAAGAGGAAGAGGGAGAATATAAGATAGAGGACAATTTAATTTGGCCAGAGATTGCGATGAAAATTCTGACGTCAATTCGAGTATCAGCGAATGTTAATCAGTGAAAAGTTCTTCCACTTGGATAAATGCACGCAAGAAGTGAGAGATAAATTTTGCGTCTGTATTAATTAAAACATACATCCCATAGGTTTTCACGAACAATGTTTAATTTATTTCCTATTTTTTCCTGTAATATGCACTCTATTACTCCTGTAGTTCAGTTTAAGACATAAATAATATTCTATTAACTTAATCGCAATAATAAATGTATTTGATAAACTGGAATTATGCTATCATTATGTATATCAATGAAGATATATTAACATTACATTTTTAACACTATAGAGTGAATATCGATGTTGAGGAAGTTCTATATGCCAACAACCAGATATAGCCGTCCCCAACAAAACTGATGTCCAAAAGTAGAGGGAGCAAGCCGATTCTAGACCTCCTCATGACCTTGACGTCGACCTTGACCTTGGTTCGGAGGTGAAGAACAATGTGTATGTGTAACGATGGGGAGCTTTCAGAAGCAAGTTATATCGAAGCAGCAAGGTCAAATCAGTAAATGCATGGTATATAAATTGGTAATAACGGGGACAGTATCAGTGTGAAGTTAATAGTCAAACTCAACAGTGAGTATGATGTATTCCGTGAAGAGGTTAAGGGGTGAGCAAGTTATTCAGATGTCTGAAAGCAGCAAAGTGAGTGATAAAGACGACAGAATAGATCAAAGCAATAAAAATTATGTGGATAACAGTCCAGATATATCCCGCGGTCAGCGTAAATTCCAAAAGATTAAGATAGCGAGGAACAATTGTCGCAATCAATAATAGACGAAATGGCCAAGTAGGTTG
This sequence comes from Amphimallon solstitiale, assembly GCA_963170755.1. NCBI lineage: Eukaryota > Metazoa > Arthropoda > Insecta > Coleoptera > Scarabaeidae > Amphimallon > Amphimallon solstitiale. The sequence goes on from OY720678.1 coordinate 92,212,916, forward strand.
CTGTAGGTCTAGAGCACTGATGAGAATTGTTGGTCTAAAGAAGCAGAGATTGTCTATCAAAGCGGAAGAGTGGAAGCGGTTCCAAAAGTACGAAACAATATTAATGAAATATTTCAAGGAAGATAAAAGTAGTTATCCAACCCTAGACTTTGGAAATATAACAATGTCATTTGATTACTTCGATGGAATAAATAAGATACTAAAACTGGAGAAGAATGGCGAATGTATATACATTTCACAAGATGGGTGATCGGAGTTGTGGTATCTGAAAGATTTAATTGCGTGTCGGTTGGAAAATCTCAAAGCAATAGAATATGGGAAGTATTATAAAGATTTAATGGAAGTGTTGGCCGTGATGGAGGGAGATGTAAAGAGTGGTATAGAGAGTCCGCGAAATGGATCAATGTCCGAGTGTGTTGCTATAACCAAAGAGTGGAGTACTTATGGAATGAAAAAAATATACTTAGATTTACAATTTTATAAAATCAAAATATGGCATGAAATTATAAATGATTATGGTATGAAAATTATATATGATAAAATGGTATTCTGGTATCATTATGTATATCAACGTAGATATATTAACATTATATTTTTAACACTATAGAGTGAATATCGATGTTGAGGAAGTTCTATATGCCAACGACCTGATATAGCCGTCCCCAACAAAAATGATGTTCAAAGAATGATCAAAATATGGCATGAAATTTAAAACGATTATGGTATAAAAATTAATAGAGAGAAATAAGAAAATAATAGCAATTGCAAAGCAGTCAGAGGAGATGAATATAGAACAAATAAGGTGGACTTTCTGATATGAATGTGCGTTTCCAATTATACAAAAGGTGTTCCAAATTAGGTGCTAAAGAGTAAACATTTTAATACCGGTCTAAATTTTGATCTTTCTCTTATACAAACATTATTCCAAATCTAAACACTTTTGTACTCTTAATAAATCTCTAAAGAATACATAACTTACAAGATACTTGTAAAAAAAACTGCTGTTTGATAAGAGTAAAAGTGTTACTGTCGATCTTTGATCTTTCTCTTATACAAACATTATTCCAAATCTAAACACTTTTGTACTCTTAATAAATCTCTAAAGAATACATAACTTACAAGATACTTGTAAAAAAACTGCTATTTGATAAGGGTAAAAGTGTTACTGCCGATCCGAATTTTAAATATTTTTTTATACATAAATTTTTAAAAATCGGGGTCTACATACTTTTATACTCATAATGTCTCTGCCTAGAAAGCATGATTTGTGAGATTTTCGCTAAAAGCTGTTTTTCGACAATAGTAAAAGATCTACTTGTAGTAGGAATTTCTATTAACCTATTTAAAAAAAAAATTAAATTAATTTTTGAATAATTTAGATATTTGATATTTTCACTAAAGTAAACTGCTGCTACCGGTCTAACGATTTTGCTGAAATTTGCAAAAATCTAGAGTTCGAAAATTGTCGTCATTACAATACTTCAATATGCTGCGTATAATAAAGTAAAAGATAGACATCAAGAATAAGAACAAACAGAGGAAGAAGACGAATTTAGAAAGCAAAAAGGACTAGGAAATTGCTCATCTACTGACTAAATGGTGAAGTTCAATGAAAGAGCCTCAAACTTTGGCAAAGGACAGGAAAGATAAGTGATTATGCATTTTTCAAAATGCAGAGATATAAGTAAGTCAACAAAATTAACAAGAAAGATAGAAATATTCGGTAGAAAATTCATGAATGATAATCAAGTAAATCACGATATAATTTGGATCTTACTAAATCACAAAGCATTTTTATAAAATAGATATCATCTGTTGATGTAGGTCATCTTAGCGCAGCTGAATTCTAACCAGTATATTGTGAAAGACTAAACAAACCTTCAGGATTATTTCATCATTATATATATTCGTATGAAACTACATGACAGGTACAAGAAAAGAAACATATATAAATTATATTACAAAAGTAGAAATATATTTAGACGGGCCATAACTGCAGGGGGCCCTCTAAAACACTGCACCATTTGGTCTAGGATATAGGAAAAAACCTGCAGAATAAAAAACCTACATCACAGTGCCACAAAACTAAAGGTCTTTAGTTGTTAAGATCCAAGCAACAGCCTCTGAGTTAAAATGTGTAAGTCCCGTGTATCCAAATTCAAACTTAGCTGGAGGGCATTTTTCAACAATATGTTTAACTGTTTCAATCTCAGCTCCGTAATGACAAGCTGGACTCGCGATTATATTCCACTTGAATAACATACTATTCTCCTTTTGAAACCAGTCAATCCACTGATGCTACATGAATTTCATTTGTCTTTGGATATACCTTCAATATTAAGTTGAGAAATCTTAACAACTGGACCAATATTCCTAAAAGAAACACAATATGAATTTAAACTTGAAAAATGATACCTGTCATATGACCGTGAGGATCTTGAGATCTTGTACGGTCTTCCAAGTGATGGCTATTATGGACAACATAATATTCTCCATTTTGGACAATCGTAAAGATCCATCGACCAAAATCAAATAAAAATAAAGAGATATAGATTAAAACCTAAAAATAACTAGTAAAATAGAAACTTAAAATTGACACTGACAACGGTCGGGAGTAGAAATCAGTTTCTATGACATCAAAATTAAAACAGAAGTAGTCGATTATTCCCAAGGGAGTATAATGCTTCCAAGGGAGTTTACATTATGGAGAACGTTTGTGATTCATGCAAAAAACAGATAACATTGAAATTATTTATTGACATTTAAATTAAATGTTACATTTGTACAATTTTCAAAATTAATATTAGAAGGAATATTACTTTCGCTTACATTTACAGTTTTTGTAATTGCCCTAGTAGTGGTACCTACTAAAACCTGATTAGCAATTTTGGTCTTATTTTCAATGGAGTTCTCGACATAACCCTCAGCGACTGTCGTTGATTTCCAACCAGCATGACGCTTTATTGTCGTGATATCCACACCAGCATCTGCCAGTAATGTCGCTGAAGATCTTCGTAAGCAGTGACCAGTATAACATGCAGCATCAGGTAATTTTAAATACGAACCTACTACACTCGGAATTTTTCCCATGGTATTCTTGCCAACTGGTTGTGAACTACATTTTCCTGCTTTGTAGTACAAAAAAAGCGCTTATGCTTGACGTGGGGAGGACGAAGGGACAGGTATTTTCGAAACAATTCAAGCATATTTTCCACATCGGTAACCACAAAGGTTCGTGGAATCTTTGTCTTAGTGTTTGGAATTTTTACAATCAAGGAAGAGCCTACATCCTCAATATGATCTACAGTTAAATTGACTAGTTCATCAGTTCGACAAGCTCCGGCAATCCCCAGAATTAATCCAACCTATAAAAAATCAAAATACTTAATAATTGAAATACCTAACAACAAAAGTAATCTTACCTTAATCATTAAGAATTCTTTGTCATCTACACTTGATAGAAAACGGTCGATTTGACCCTTTGTCAATATTTTCGATTTTTTCGCTTGATATCCGTCACCGGTTCTTTTCAAAAATGCGATCAGCTTGGGGAAATTGCTCATATCTATGTTGTCGTAAATTATCAAGCATGACTTAACCATAGAATATTGCGCCCATAATGTGGAAGACTTGTAATTCTTTGCATTTTCACTGAAGTATGCCAACAAAACATTCTCGCTGTATACTTGAACATTTTTCTCGGCGCACCACTTTTTGAACCGATTGTAGGCTATATCGTATAAAGATCTTGACTTCGTAGGCAGCAAATTGCTTATTGCAATATTTGCAGCCTCCACAATCTCTTCCGACTCACAATTATTCATTGTGTGCTAAACAAACTTTAAACTAAACCAAACTAGCACCTTAATTTGACAATTCTTTTTGTTTGTTTATTTTGTAGTTATGACAATAACTCAAAGATTACTAAATAAATGCTCAAATCCGAATACAATAATTCTGGTGCTACTTACTTCATAATGACAAAATATGTGTTTTTAAGTTAATGACACCGTGGAAAAAATAGTATATACCATTCGGGAGAGATGCTATTTTATCCTCGGTGCATTGTAGCCCTCGGGCTTCAAATTGCACCTCTGCCAAAATAACGCATTTCTCTCCCTTATAGTATAATATACTATTATTATGAGATTGTCATGTGGGGCAACAAACAAGGTGGTGGAAGACGAGATCCACAGATATATGGAAAACCAAATGGAATATTATAATTGCTTCAATGAAAATTTGAGTGGTGACTATATTATAATGTTATTTAGTACATTTATAATCTGTAAGGTGCATACTTCAATTTAACAGGATATGTGAATTATCTAAATTATCAACCCTAACAGGCATAAAATCCTCTTGTATTGCAAAGATAAGAACTTGGATTGGTATGTAGAATATTTGGTCAGGTTTTTTTTTTTGCTTTGTGTACAACTGAATGGTTAAGTATTTCAGCACAGAATAAATACATCCTGGAAAGATATAGTATTATATAATAATAATTTGTCAAATAAAATCACACGTTTTCTCCCAAAGCCATTATAAATTTTTTTGATCGATGGTTTACCAAATCGTGGTGAGCCCATTATAATGTTTTAAACCGCTACCCACACGTTTATAATGTTTTTTTCGTTGTTCAGACATTTCTGTCCACAAGTACCGCGTTTTTTATACTAAAATATATCAAGTATTCAATTTTTATGGCTCATTGGAAATGTATGACGTTTTTTGGCAGTGATTGAGATGCTGAATAGTTGCTTCCCATAATAAATTAAATATATTCTCAATTTTGGTTTATAAGCTAAAAGGGCATGAATCACAAAAAAAATCGTTTTACTGCGCTAAGGAAACTCCCTAGTATACTTAACCGAGACAATAAAATATCGACCGTTTTCTCAACACAATAGGGTTTTGTTAAATTCTCAAAACCGGCGTAGATTTTCCGCTCTTATCAATATAATACGATTTTTTAACAAAATCATCGAGAATTGCATCCATTTTCATAGAATTTATCGTCTAAAATATTCACGACTCGGTTTCCGCCAGAAAGTCCCGGAAAATTAAAAAAAAAACTGCAGAAAGGATTTCCCATTTTTGCCAAAATACACCGTAACTTTCCACTTCGAATTCGCGAATGGAAATAATAATAATAAAACAAAGAGAAAATAGTGGAAAGTATAGTAAAAGACGAGGCGAATTAAAAAAAATATATAGTGAAACGACGAAACTTCTGTGAGACAGTATTTCCGGTAAAAATTCATTACCGAAAGCAAATCCATTGGAATGAAACCTTTATGTACCATCGCTTTCTCGGTCGCATTATCGACTCTACCCCATCCTAGATTGTACTCATCTCGCTCTGTTCCTCTCTATTTATATCGTCTACGTTTCTCTTTCACAGAACCCCGACATCTCGTCCGTTATACCGACTAATGAATTTTTAAATAATGGCAAACGTACTTCTAAAGGCATTGTAATGCATACTATTGATAAAGAAGTTCAGGATTCCGTAAGATTTAATTACGGGTGTGCTCGCACAAGCTTCGCAGAGAACTTTTTTCATTGAATTTCTTAGGTTCGAAATGAAAAGTTTTCTGGAATAAACTTCCAATTAACATACATCGAAATAGAGGTGGAACAATAATAATAAGAAAAAACAGTAATTAGGCAATCGTCGGAGAGGGCGTTAAAGTCAGGAATACAAGTTCGATGTGGACGAAGGGAAAAAACGATTCACGGAAATTTAATTAAATCGATTTCTTCACAACTTTGTAACGTGTCAGCATAGAAAAGAGAAAGAAGAATCAAAAAGAACATAGTATGTTGAATGTATAGGATTTCTTTGATTTATGTGCTGTAAGCCATTGTGATTATAAGGTTACAGAAACTGTGAAAGCTTTGGCCATTTAAATCTATTGAATTAAAAGTATAGTTCGTTTCAAGATATTTTAATTTGACTAAATAGGTATATAAGTATTATACGGCACCCCCTGCAGTGAGGGCTTAATGAAACGTAAAGGGATCTAGGGTTTAAGCTGTTCCTTTCTTTAATAGCGAGAGTGGTATTACATAATTTTTTTTGAGCAATCGAACTTGATTTGACTGTTTATTTTAGTTCTGTGAATTAAATTTAATAGTCATTACTTAACATTGTATAATTTAAAATGTCATTTCAATTTAACATTTCTTACTTTTAAATAATGCAGTCCACATACACTTTATAATAAATAACGACAACTCTGACTTGGTGACGGACAATATAAATAGTGGCGTTAAAAAGAGTCATCTAGTAGTTCAAGCTGAGCAAATAATGTTAAATGTGTATACGATAATCAACAAAAAGAAAATGCAGAAGTTACACAAATGGCCATTATAGAAAGAACGCCGAGGTTAACTGATATCTGCTACCGCACAGTTTATAATATAGTGAAGCATGGTATTACGAAAAAAATGAGGTGTGGCCACCACACGACTTTCTTATACGTATGAGCGTTTCAAATTATAGAATTTTAAGAATTTTTTATAAAAATATTATTCAAAATCCTATTCTAAGTACTTCTATTCTCTTAATAAATCTCTATAGAATGCATACCTTGCAAGATATTATCAAAAAAGTGCTCCTCGCTAAGAGTAAAAGTGCTACTTCCGGTCCGAATTTTGAAATTTCATATATACAAAAAATATTGCAAATCCAGTTCTAAATACTTTTGTACTCTTGATAAATATATATAGAATGCATAACTTACGACATATTTGCAAAAAATCGCTATTCGATAAGAGTAAAAGTGGCACTTCCGGTCTGAATTTTGAAATTTTTTTTATACAAAAGATATTGAAAATTATGTTTTAAATACTTTTATACCCGTAACGTACTTGTCTAAAAAGCATGACTTGCGAAATATTCGCAAAAAACTGATTTTCGATAAGAGTAAAAGACCTACTTCCGGTAGGAATTTCGGAAAACTTTCTAAATAAAATTATTCTCAATTTTAATTTTAAGTATATATGAATTCTTTATAAATTTGTTTAAACTTAGTAATTGACGAAATATTGGCAAAATTCGATTTTTTCGCTGAAGTAAACTGCTACTTCCGGTCTACCGATTTTACTGAAAAACTAATCAGATCTCAAGAGGGAGATTATACACGTAAATACAAAATTTGGAATTGATATCTACAGCGGTTTGATCGCTATCGTGGTCACACACACACAGAGAGACACACACAGACATTTTTTAAAAACCACTTTTTCGGTATCAGGGGACTTCAAAACGTGGACATCTGCAAAAATCTCGAGGTCGAAAATTTTCATCATCACAATACTTCCTTATACTACGTATAAGAAAGTAACAGTGTGTGTAACGGAAACAAACAAAAAAAAATGAGGTGTGGCCACCGCACGACTTTCTTATACGTATGAAAGTGTTACTTCCGGCCCGAATTTTGAAATTTCATTTATACAAAAAATATTCCAAATCTAACTCTAAATACTTTTGTACTCTTCATAAATATATATAGAATGCATAATTTACGACATATTTGCAAAAAATCGCTATTCGATAAGAGTAAAAGTGGTACTTCCGGTCTGAATTTTGAAATTTTTTTTATACAAAAGATATTTAAAAGTACATTCTAAATACTTTTATACTCGTAATGTACCTGCCTAGAAAGCATGACTTGCGAGATATTCGCAAAAAACTGATTTTCGATAAGAGTAAAAGACCTACTTCCGGTAGGTATTTCGAAAAACTTTGTTAATACAATTTTTCTCAAATTTAATTTTGAGTACATTTGAATCCTTTATAAATTTGTTTAAACTTAGTAATTGACGAAATATTTGCAAAATTCGATTTTTTCACTGAAGTAAACTGCTACTTCCGGTCTGGCGATTTTGCTCAAAATCTAATCAGTTCTCAAGAGGGAGATTATATTTGTAAATACAAAAGTTGGAATTGATATCTACAGCGGTTTGACCGCTATCGTGGTCACACACACACACACACACAGAGAGAGAGAGAGAGAGAGAGAGAGAGAGAGAGACATAGACATTTTTTAAAAACCACTTTTTTGGTATCAGGGGACCTCAAAACGTGGACATCTGCAAAAATCTCGAGGTCGAAAATTTTCATCATCACAATACTTCCTTATACTACGTATAAGAAAGTAAAAAGAGTCAGAAGTGATAAGCGATCTATACCTTCTGACTCTTCTTTTCGTAATACCATGCTTCACTATATTATAAACTGTGCTGTAGCAGATATCAGTTAACCTCGACATTCTTTCTATAATGGCCATTTGTGCAACTTCTGCATTTTCTTTTTACTTCCTTATACGTAGTATAAGAAAGTATTGTGATGACGAAAGTTTTCGACCTCGAGATTTTTGCAGATGTCCACGTTTTGAACTCCCCTGATTCCAAAAAAGCGATTTTTAAAAAATGTCTCTCTGTGTGTCTGTCTGTCTCTCTCTGTGTGTGTGACCACGATAGCGGTCAAACCGCTGTATGTATCAATTCCAAATTTTGTATTTACGTGTATTATCTCCCTCTTGAGATCTGATTAGTTTTTCAGTAAAATCGGTAGACCGGAAGTAGTAGTTTACTTCAGTTAAAAAATTGAATTTTGCCAATATTTCGTCAACTACTAAGTTTAAACAAATTTGCAAAGAATTCACATGTACTAATATTTTTTTTTAACAAATCTTTCAAAATCGCCTGCATCCGTATATTATAAAAATTCCTAACATTGTATAAATGTGACTTCGTTACACCATTTCTTATTTTAAATCATGCATGATATTACTTTTACACAGAAACCAGTTATCACAATATACAGTTTCATATTCCAAATAATGTCAAACGTTCTATGCGTCGAAAATGTATATCAGCGCATGCGATTTGACACCAACGCTAAAAAGAGATGTCATAACTAAAGATTGCTTGACCTATATGATTAATAATTCAGTAATCATTACAATGCAGATAATGTAATACAGCGTTTATTTCTATAGTTATCAAACGCATTCTATATAGTATCTATCATTTATCTTTTTAATGTTCGTTTTCTAACATTGAATCAAAAAATTGTCAATAATACATTTTTTGTCGATTAGTGCATTATACGAAAAGCAATTATAGAATAAATAAGAAAGAAATTTTCATTTATTATTACAGACCGGACACGAAAGATTGATGACTCATCGCCCATAAACCCACTATTGAAATGTATTTTTAAAGGGGTTTTAATTTTATTTATATAATTGGATAACAAGTGGGTGGTGATCTATAAAATATAAAATGCGTTATTATTTGTTCATTTTGTAGTTCAAGTCGACTAAAGGAGTATTAATGTTTACTAGCAATACTTTCTCAAGGTTCTCTTCTGTAAGATTTGTTCTCTTTGAATGAAGTACATCCTTGTAGATATAAAACGTCCTTTCTACATCGCAACTGGTTATAGGGGCGTACTGGAAATATTCTTTTATTTCAACGTATTTAGCAGTTAGATTTTGTGTCATTGTCCCTATACACAATTGCCGCAATGTTATTAAATCTGTATTGCTATTAAAAACTGCGTCTAACTTTTGCCGAAGTCACTTGGAATACTTTTGAAATTATTAATAGCCACCACATCTAATGTGGTTAATCCAACTTTTAATTTATAATTTCGATTTTCAAAATATGTGATTAGATTAGGCAAATTTCCAAAGTGTTCCTGAAAGAATAACAACTGCTTTTTTAAATTTTGGATTTGTGTTAGTTTCTTGCACTCAGAAATACTTCGAGTATCGTCATTTAAACATGTAACAAAATTTTGTAAACTATCGAAATTCTCTGCATAGAAACTAGTAGCTTCCAACCATGTTCCCCATCTAGTTATTACTGGCGAGGGAGGCAGTGACAAAGATGAAAGTTTTTCCCTGTAAAGAGTTACTCTCGATGGTGCTTTTCTAAAAAAAAAAAATGTAAAAGCGGATACAAGTCTATCAGCTTCCGGATAGGTGTGTCATATATTCACAGAATCTGTGGAGAGCATGTGCTACAAGTAATATGCAGCATATAAGGATATGTTTCCTTTAATGGTCTGTCTGTTGTTAACATACAGGGTGAGTCATCTAAGCGGGTAAGGCCGATTATGCCTTTATGAGTGAAGATATTTGGAAGCCGTTTTTTTCTTGTGATAGGTGCCCATTAGGAACACATTTTATAAATATTTTGTATTATACGGAGTGTTCCATAACTTGGTGGCTAACCATAGTTATAGTTTTTTAAATGGAACACCCTACATATTATTGCATTTTTGTATTCCCCGTATAATTTTTAGTCAAAAAGTGAAAAGATTGTATAGGCCTAAAGTGTAAAGTTTTTGACTTATTCCCATTTTTTTGAAAAATCCAATGTTTGTATAAAATTATATTTCTCGAAAACGACGTATTAGATGGACAAAATTTTTTGCAGTATTGTTTACAATAAGAGGTTCTAATAGAAGCATGTTTTATTTTTTTACAGTTACTAACTGCATGTGCAGGAAACTGGATTAAAATTACATGATACGGTTTAGAATAAAAGTCAATTTTTTTAAATGGAGCAACTTGTAAATCAGTTCATTTTTGAATTGTTTATTAAATTTCAAGTCAGAAACATGTAAGACGTTAATACTTTAAATGTGACTACTACTGAGCTACTGTCGTTTTTTGATATGCTTTTGTTAGTTTTTGCAAAAAAGTCAATTTTTTCAAATGAAACACCCTGTATGTTATTTCATTTTTGAATTTCTTATTAAATTTCACATCAAAAACATGTAAGACGTTAATACTTTAAAAGTGACTATTACTGAGCTATTTTCTCTTTTTGATATAATTTTGTCAGTTTTGTGGTTTAAATTAATATAGTACAGTACTGACAAAATTATATCAAAAAGAGACAATAGCTCAGTAATAGTCACTTTTAAAGTATTAACGTCTTACATGTTTTTGTTGTGAAATTTAATAAGAAATTCAAGAATGAAATAATATACAGGCTGTTCCGTTTGAAAAAATTGACTTTTTTGCAAAAACTTACAAAAGCATATCAAAAAACGACAATAACTCTGTAATAGTCACTTTTAAAGTATTAACGTCTTACATGTTTCTGACATGAAATTTAATAAACAATTCTAAAATGACCTGATATACAGGCTGTTCCATTTAAAAAAATTGACTTTTATACAAAAACGTGTCATCTAATCTCAATCCAGTTTCCTGCACATGCAGTTAGTAACTGTAAAAAAATAAAACATGCTTCTATTAGGACCTCTTATTGAAAATAATACTGCAAAAAAGTTTGTCCATCTATACGTCGTTTTCGAGAAATATAATTTTATACAAACATTGAATTTTTCAGAAAAATGGGAATAAGTCAAACACTTTACACTTTAGGCCTATACTATCTTATAACTTTTTGACTAAAAATTATACGGGGAATTCAAAAATGCAATAATATATAGGTTGTTCTATTTAAAAAACTATAACTATGGTTAGCCACCAAGTTATGGAACACTCTGTATAATACAAAATATTTTTAAAATGTGCTCCTAATGAACAGCTATCACAAGGAAAAAACCGCTCGAAATATCTTTAATCATAAAGGCATAATCGGCTTTACCCGCTTAGATGACTCAGCCTGTATATACAGTGAGGACGCGCGGGTTGGAATAAATTCATTTAAAATTTTTGGTTTTGTTTTATGGAAAAACGCTCGGATAGGTCGATTTTTACGACCATCAATTTTTTGTTCAAATGGAAACATCTTTTTTATTTAATTTGTTAATTCTGCATCGAATTCTAAGTATGTTTCATGTAACATGTCCAATACCCAAACTCAACAGTTATCGAGAAATTCACAATTGAACATATCAATAACTGAGACCGTATCCTACAAAATTTATTTCACTCTCTTGGCACTGTCACTAACAAATAAAAGTATGTTTTCCCTATACCTGCCGTCCAAATGAAGCATTTTGTGCAAATTCTCGTCAATGGTTTTAGCAACTGTTTCCGCATCAACTGTATTTATAACTTTAGATGCTATTACATATGCCTTACATGGAATAGTTGGATGTAGTACACCAGCTACAACATTTACCACACAGCGCGAGTTCTTTGTTAAAATTGTTAGCTTCCAACGGGTCCAATATCTGTGGATGTTTTAGCGATGCTACGTGACGTTGTACGTGAGATTTTTGGGCATTCTGTAACGATATTTTACAGATTTTGCAATAAATTTCGAAATCACTGACAACGGACATACAATCAGTATGACCCTTAATCCTACACACCATTGTTTCACGATGCCATTCTCGACGTTTTTCCCTATCATATCTGAAAAAGTAACATAAACAATGTGCTAGATCTAAATAAATGATAACTAAACATGTATGCATATATTACTGAAACTTAACGAAATCCAGTGCTCACTTACGTCAAGATAATTGGGAGAAGTAGATTCAATGAAATGGTATTAAACAGGAACTATTACAAAAATTACGAAGTCAAAACAATGAAAAAACGAAACTAACATAAATATTAATAGGTATATACATATATAACTTTATTTATCTTACGAAATATAAGGTAAATATAATAAATTTTAAAAACTTGTCACCCTTCTACCTACGCCGATGAAGAAAGAAATTTAGGATAAAATGGACTTTTTTGTTGTCGTTTTCGCGTCAACAACAGATGTTCCAGTTCACCTCTTTGCTCCGTAGTCATTTAAACCTGGCAGGTCCTGTGTATATTTATTATCCGAAATTTAAAAAAATTGACTTCCATTACAGTAGCAAAAAAAAATTAATAACGTATTTATATACAAAAAATGATTCGATTTTCTTTTCTATTTCAAACGTGATGTTTATTTATTTTTTTCTTTACTTCGTATGTGTCAATGCCACTACCAAAACCTCCGCCTTATACACTTTTTTCATATGTATTTTCCACTGAATGAATTCTATTTGGAACGAGAACGAAGAATATATGCCGACGACTACGCCAGTAGGTACCAACCGGGCTCTCTCGCCTATATAGGAAACAGCAGAAGCACCAAGGATCCTGATTTCAATTTAGCTCATTCTTATTCGTATTCCTTCTCTTATATATATTCAAACTCACAAAGGATTGTTTACTTTGCCGATTTATATCCTGACACTCTCTCTATCTTTCTGACGGTCCTAACCCTTTTATTTAAATGTTCCGCGTCTTCCGGATCTAGACGTCAATAAACGGTAAACTTCAGACTATATTATAGGGCATCAAGTTTAATTTTAGGAAATGCGCTTTCGTACTGTTACGTTTTATATATGTTTATGTGTTCGCGGAGATGTTGTATGGTTCGTGCTGCGGTGACTGATTGCGTTTTAAAAAGTTTTCGATAGCGCGGAGCTGTCTGAAACGGAATGTTAAAAATTTAGAAAGAGTGAATTGACATCTAAACGGATAGAGTTTTTGTGGAATTAAATTTAGAGGTTTACGCTGTCTTTATTGAGACACAGAAGAAGCTTGTGCCTGTCTTGTCTTTTTATGTGGGAAAGTAAAAAACCTTGTAAATAAGAAGCAATGAATTTTTTAAACGTTTCTATATAATACTCGTTTTGTTTATTATATGTACGAGGGAAGTTTACAAATTATTGTCCCTAGCATAAATGACGTGGACGGACATATCAAAAACTGTTGTCGTTCGAAGTCTCATTTATTGGCGTTAGTGAGTATAAAATATAGTTTCTCTGTCGTTTTTCATATGCGAAATATTAGTTCATTTCTCTTAACAAAAATAAATAAAATTGAAGCAAAATTTATAATAAAATATCTCTATAAAAAAAAAGGGTTGTCGCTACAATAATTTATTATACAGATATGAACGAGGGCTTGGGTGATTCTTCGCCTTAGTATTAAGTAATTAACCGTGATTATAAACTGAGAAGAAACATGCACCAGGTGATGGTCCCCAAATTTGTGGTTACGGAAGACAATATTCATTTAGTTCATGATATGGTACTAAACAATAGAAGAATTACCGTCAGGTTTATGGGGGAAACATGTGATTTTTCAGCTGGAAGTGTTGAAAAAATATTGCACCATGAATTAGGTTTCAAAAAGGTAACTGGATGTTGGGTGTCAAAAATGTTAACGGCAGATCAATAGCGCATCCAAGTTACCGTTGAGACGAATTTGGCGATAATTAACAGATATCCAAATGATTTCCTGTGAAAATTGCAGTAGAAAGTAGAAATTGCAGTAGAAAAAACTTGAGTTTATAACTTTGAACCAGAGTCAAAAGGTAAAGTATGGAATGGCGGCACAAGCCCCCCCCCCCCGAAATTTTTTGTGTCAGTTCAACTGCTGGAAAAATCATGAGCATTTTGGGATTTTGAAGTAGGGTTATTTTTGTCAACCTTTTACCACGTGGGCATACTGTGACAGTAAATATTACGTAAAATTCATCCCAAAAGGTCGGGAGGCTATTAAAGAGAAACGAAAGAGACAAATTGAGACAACAAGTGCTGTTTCACCAAGATAACGCTCCAACCCACAAAAGCTTTGTTTCAATGACTGCCATTCACAATGCTGAGTTTAAAATTTTTGAACAACCCCCTCATTCTCTCCGTCTGGCTCCTACTGACTACTTCGTAATTTAAAAAAATGGATCAAATTAAAGCAAGAGCTCTGGTAAAATAAACCTATAAAAAGCGAATGAAACCACAAGAAATTTATACAGATATGATCGAGGTATTGGATGATTCTGCACCTTCATATTAAGTGATTAAAAATTGGTCACACGATTTTAAACTGGGAAGGGTGACCAGGTGCTGGACCCCCAAAGTTGTGCTTACCAAAGATAATATTGATTTGGTTCATGGTATTGTACTAACTATAGAAGAATTGCAGCTACGTCTATAGCGAAGACATGTGGCTTTTCAGTTAGAAGTGTTGAAAAAATATTACACTATGAATTGGATTTCAAAAAGGTGACTGTACGTTGGGTGCCAAAAATGTTAACAGTAGATCAAGAGCGCATCCAAGCTACTGCTGAGATGAATTTAGCGATAATTAAGAGATCCAAATGATTGTCCGCAAAAGCTCGTTAAAGTAGGAAAAACTCGCGTTCTTCACTTTGATCGCGTTCATCACTTTGACCTGGAGTCAAAAAACCAAATTATGAAATGACGGCATAAGACTTTTATAATTCTAGGATTTCTTGCGTTATAATAAATATTTTGGTATAAAGACGACATTTTAAAACTAAAAATTGACCTGTGCGAACGATTTTCTTAGAAACGATACATGTGATACGATCTGGATAAAGGGACAATAAGGTGTTAGGGCAAATTTTACAGAAGACGCAAAAGATGTGTTTTGGTTCAAATATTGGCTTTTCAAGGTTTTGACGCCATGCAATAGATTCATTCTTTGTCTTGTAGTTCTGTTAATATTAGTTTGATTACTGGCCAATAGATATCAGTAATATCTGTTTTAAAGGACCTAAAAGTGATATGGCATTTCGTAATAACCGTATTATTCATAGTCAGATGTTTACAAAGTGGGGCTGTAGTGTGTTCTGTGCCGGCATAGGAGATGAAATTGCAAAAATAATACGCGACCACCCTTTTGATACAATAAGTGATATGAGTTAGTGGGTGTAATAATGGAATATTTTTGTCTCAACGATACAAAGGTTAAAGATTCTGACTGTGACGAATAAGACGAAGAGAATAACAATCAAGCTCTATACAAGAAAAAGAGCCAGAAAATCTGTCTGTCAAAAGAAATAAAAAAATACTTCCATAAAAATATTAGAAATTTCTGTTCTAACGAGAGTAAAGATCAATTGTGTACATAATTAACTGAAGAAGATGAAGATGGGCCGCCTCCGCCACCCTCTAAAAAACGACGACTCAGACCGACAAGGCAACAATCTAGAAGTTTTTATGCAAGTTATTGTTTTATGTAATACACGTTTTAATCAATACATTTTTTTGTTCTAATATTATTTTTGGGTATGAAACAAAAAGAGTGGGGAGTTAAAATCTGTTTATGGTATCTGAAACTGCACAATGAACTGCATAAGTGATAAAAAGTTCAAGATTGTAACTGCTTCCATTGATATTATATTCGGAAAAGTAACCTGTTTTTTTTTCCCTCCCAGGCCTGTCTGACTAACGCGTCCAGTTTGCACCACAGCCAATAAGACTTATTGTGCTCAACCTGTGCTATCTATGTTATCCACTCCAGCAATGTTGTATTCTGTACATGTCTGTACAGGAACTTTACTGGGTGTCTCTTGAGCATCTCTTGATCTACGTTCGGTTGCCCAAAGATGCTTTGCGTCTTGTGATCCAGTGCCTCAAAGTTTACCAGGATATGCCCGACTGTTTCTGATTCCTTATTGCCGAGTCTACAACTAAAGTCTCCATCATATAGGTCTATCTTGTTGAGATGCACATTAACAGATGTATGACCAGTCAAAAGACCCGTTATTGTTCACAGCCGTTCCCTGCTCATGTGTAGTAGCTCTGCGGCTCTTCTGTTGCATGGCTGGCCAATAAATTCCTCGCCATGATTTTGTCCTGGAATTGTTGCCCAGTGATACTTGTGTTTTTCAAAGACCCATTCTTTAACGTAGCTTCGGGTCATACTTTTGGGCGCCCCCAGAGCTGGTTCTGGGCCCATTAATCTTGCTTCTGATCCTCTCCTAGCGAGCTCATCAGCTTTTTCATTGCCCTCAATCCCTTTATGCCCTGGCACCCAAGTCAGTTTTACCTTATTCCGGACTGCTAGCAGTTTGAGTTCTTCGAGGCATTCCCAGACCAGACTTGACGACACCTCTTGGCTTGATAACGCCTTCAGTGCCGCTTGACTGTCAGATAATATAAGAATCCGCCGGTGACTGACGTCATTATTATCTATTATTTTCTATAGCACATTGGAGTATGGCATACACCTCTGCCTGAAACAC
This sequence comes from Amphimallon solstitiale, assembly GCA_963170755.1. Classification (NCBI taxonomy): domain Eukaryota; kingdom Metazoa; phylum Arthropoda; class Insecta; order Coleoptera; family Scarabaeidae; genus Amphimallon; species Amphimallon solstitiale. Next base: position 92,229,905 of record OY720678.1, read on the forward strand.
AGATCCATACCCCCCGCAGTGCATAGTATTTGCTCTGGCTGCAGAGTAGATTCCCGCTCCAGTTCCAGCTCCGATCTCCGACCAATCTGTGTACCACGTCTGATCCCGCCTGCTGATACCTGACATATCATTATCCCATTCGAGTCTTTCTGGAATGTTTACGTCGAATGGTCTGTTTAGGCTATATTGCTTTACCATGTGGTCCTTTCTCATATTTAAGACATCTCCACCCACAATGTCTACAATTGCCATGTGTCCCGCCGTTTTAGTTTTGGCGTTTTTCATCTGAAGCCTGTTAAAAAGGCCAAAACTTTGAGGCGTGTTTTCTCAAAAATATGTAATTTGTGCTGTTCAACTTCAAAACGCTACAGCTTTTTTAATTTTTGAGATAGAGTAATCCTTAAAGCACCAGTAAATTCAGAATTTAATTCTTTATAAAAAGACGCCTAAAAGCGAAATGTCTAAAAATGACCTTAAGGTCCCTTTATCCAGATCACATCACAAATTATGAATTTTGTTCCAAACTTTATCACCATACTGTATATTATTGTGACTGATTGCATCAGTCGACAGTGTATGAATATATGTATTTTTGAATGTAAGTAATTTGTAGCCATGTATATTGCCGTCGAAAATTGGCCGAACGGTAATAATCAGCACGCTTCTAGAATTCAATCTCCGTAACGTTTGTACTCACAATCAGCCCAGTCACATATTCTCCGGCAATTTTCTGCACAAACCAATGGCACGTCATCTTTTAAACTGATCAAATTTAAACGACCTCCCCAAGGCGAATACGATACTCCACAATTCATTTGTCAAACAATGGAACGTTTGAGAATACATGACAAGTGCTTTTGATTAATGGCATAAATTAATACAAATTGCACCGTACAATTAAACTTCCCCAAGTTTAAAATCGCGGCCTTTCCGAGAGCAGAGCGCAAAACTTCGATTTTCTCCTTTCGACCCCTGCGCCTCTGCTGTCTCTTTCCGTGCTTTCTGCTTCTCTCCAAAGTTACAATTTTGCCGTAAATAAAACTAGACACGCAACTTATCTGCGAAACGTAGCAGGTATGGTGCGCCCGAAGTTGTATATGGGATCTTCGCCTACAGAAGGTTATAAGAAATTAGCCATAATAAGTGAAGAAGTGATAACCTAAGACCGGGCGTTTTTGTTCCCTATCAGATCACTATTAGTCTGTTTAAGGACCGGAGAGCCCCAAGGCCAGAAAGCACCATACTATGTATAAACTTAGCGAATGTAATTATTCGAGTTTGTGATTAATGAATCTCAGGAGAGGTAATTAGACTCGGAACCTTTCGCCTTTAGCTCGCGAGTATTTTCCTTGTTCCTACCTCGTCTTTATACATAGATATATATTCTTGGCGTTTTCATCCCCCTTACATTTTCCATACATTTCCTCTTCGTCTTATAATTCCTCCTTTCATTGATATTAAAGTCGGATCTGTAATATTACCATTCGTTTGTTCGGTGGCAATAACATTAAATCAGAGCATAACGTTTACAATTCAAGGCAGTCTTAAATAACATTCACACAACAACAAAAAAGAGGTTTTCGCTTTCCCAGTGTATGAATGCAGTAAGTTTAAATAAATCATAAATTTATAACAAGTAATTACTACTATTAATAAACAATTACATCTGAGACAATAATAATTCATAACAACAATCGGTTAACAAAAGAATTTTCAAAAAGTATTTCTTCGTAGTTCAACATGACTAATTATTATTTTTATACTGTAGAAAAGTCTAGTATAAATTGTCTGCAACGACAACAAAAATAAATATCATAGCAATGTTAAACTTACAAAAATATGACATTATAAACTAACTAACGACAAAAATAAACCTATTTAATATGATAGATAGGCCTTTCCCAAAATAAGGACTGCAATCTCTAACAAATTATTTTTCTTACATCGTTATGCCAATAATTCCATCGCTGTACTAAGAATTATAATATAATAATATATATATATCTTTATTAACATACACTTAGATTATTTATATCCATTTCTCTAAGATATACAGTGACAGTTGTCTCTTAAACCTATTTATATTATTATAATGTTTTATGTCATATGGCAGGCTGTTAAACATTTTTAGACCATTAACAAAAGCATTATTAGCCGTTGATGATCTATTTACTGTTTCTATAAGGAAATCATTGATGATTCTCGTATTATATTTATGCGTTTCATGTACATAAATCAATTTCGGACTAATATACGATGGCGCAACACCTTGTTTACTGCTGTAAATGAATAACATTGTTTTGTATATTATTCTTTGTCGTACATTCATTAATTTCAATGTACTCAGCATTAATGCAATGTATATTTGTTAACGTAAAATAAAACAACAAATTTGTTTAAATATTCACTATATTTACAAAAATGTAAAGGCTGTGACGCGTTTCGCTAACACTGTAGCTTTGTCAAACAGCGATGGTATAATAACTACTCTACAAGTGAAATACGTATTTGTACCTAAGTTTGGTAATTGCAAGTATATATGACTCACAGAAGCGATTAACTAACAAGTACAAATAGTGGGTGGGAAAAACATACGAGGCACTTCATCACAATAGGCACACGGAAAAAACCCTAAACGAATAAGTTTAGTAATGGAGAACGGTTAATATCTAGTTGGTCATTAAGTAAATTCCCAGAATTTTTGTTTTTATTTATTTCAAGGGCTTGTAAGAGATTTAATTTATGGGATTTATTTTGTACATGTAAAATTTCAAACTCCGGATCAAACAAATGGTTTTCTGATAATAAGTGATTTGAGTAATTAGAATCTATATTTGTTACACTTTAAAATTGCTCTCATCGCCCCATTTTGTATTTTTTTCATTTGCTGAGTTTCGTAATTAGTTAACTTAAATAGAAGAGTTGTGCAGTATTCCATCTGTACCGAAATTAGCGATTTATATAGAGTCAGCTTAATATATGTTGACATATTTTGACCTATTCTAGTTAAATAACCTACTTTTTTAATAATAATAATAATAATAATAAGAGAATTTATTGGCATTTGAACAAGATAAGATAATATACATTGAAAAATATGTAACATATAAACTAATGTAACTAGCATATAAAATAAATGTATATATATATGGATAATTGCCTCTTGTCCCTATATAGCCAAATAGACTAAGTCGCCGTATTGTGATCATATCTTAAAGATATGATCACTTAGCGTTCTACCCTTAGCCTAGTAAATAAAGTGGTAATGAAATAAGGAATATTAATCATAAACATAACCAGAGAAATGATTATAATGCTTATTGAAGACTACCCCACGAAAAAGAAATAACGTTTGGTAAAAGAAAAAGAAAAAGAGAGAAAAAAAAACGAAGAAGAAGATGATTTAGAGAAAAAAAAAGAAGATGATTTAGAGAAAAAAAAAAGAAAAAAAAACACATATATACATATGTATATACATACATACAACCACATACACACACATATTCAGAAGAAGTTTCATAATAAGTTTCATAATAATTTAATCCTGTTTAGCTAGTGCTTTTGTTAGTTGTTTCCGGAGTAAATATCCTGAAACATTTAGATCTATTGTTGGGAGAATATTATTTAGTACTTTGGCTGCACTATATGAAAAACTGCGTTTAAATATTTCCTGCTTGTGTTTAGGGATTGTCAAGTGATACTTGTGTCTCACATTCACGTTATGTTGTTGATGCCTGAATTTCATTTTATTATATAAATATGGTGGCATTCTAGATTTTAAAATATTTAAGAAGAATATGCTCTTGTGAAGTAGCCGTGTATTTGACATATTCAAGGTACCGCTCTCTTTAAGCCTACGAGTGACCCCTCTCCTGCCCCGAATGCCATGTATCAGCCGGATACAACTATTCTGCACTCTCTGAATCCTCATGGAGGTCTCCCTGGTTATGCAGGAATCGTAAACGACATCACAATAATTAAAATGTGACAGCACAAGGCTCCTGCACAAAAGCGACCTCGCTGACTCGTCAAAAAGTTGTCTGTTAATATATATCATTTTCAAGGACATTATCGCTTTTCTTATAAGATACGATGTGTTTTGCTCAAATCTCAGCGCAGAGTCAATATGCAATCCTAGGTTCTTAATACAGTCCGAGATTACGATTTTTGTCGATTGAATATAGATATTCAATGACGCCTGGACTAACATACGCACGCGCCTAGGACCAAAAACGATAGCTTGGGTTTTATTAGGATTTATTTGGAGCTGATGACTACCACAAAACCGGGAAATGTTTTCCAAATCTCTGTTAATCCTCTCCTGACCCCAAAGGTATTCAGATGGTTTGAATGATACATATAACTGCGTATCATCTGCATACAGATGGTATTTGCAATATTTGATAACGGATGGCAATGTCGAGGTATATATACTGAACAGCAGAGGACTCAAAATGGCACCTTGTGGAACCCCATTCTCCATAGTAATTTTATTTGATATGACATTATCTATTCTAACCTGTTGTGTTCTTCCCACCAGGTAAGATCTTAATAATTCAACAGCTGAGGAAGCCAAACCTTTTTCTTTAAGCATTTGTAAAAGTAGTTCGTGGTGCACAGTATCGAAGGCTTTGCTGAAGTCCAGCTAAACCAACACAGAGACGTTTCCATCGTCTGTACCCTTCAACACATCGTCCAAGATGTGAGCAAGAGCGGTAGAACAACTATGGCCTGATCTGAAACCAGACTGACATTCTGGTATTCTATTATCATCTACAATATAACAACGAAGCTGATCGGTGAGACATCTTTCAAATACCTTTGATAGAACTGGCAATAAGCTGATTGGTCGTAGATCTGTAATATTCTCAACATTACCTGTCTTGGGAATAGGCTTAATAATAGACGACTTCCATACCTTCGGAAGAGTAGACGTATCTACGCAATAGTTGAAAATATGCAACACATAATCGACAATCATCGGCATACAGATCCTCAGCATGCGAGTATCAATGTTGTCGCTTCCTTGGGAATTGGATTTTATTTTACTCAGGGAACTAAGTACGTCACCCACTGATAGATGTTTAAATTTGAAAGTCGACGCATTGACAGTTTGGGTCCGTGCATTGTCCGTTACTGTGATGGCGGACATTACAGATTTTGCAAAAAATGAATTAAGTGCGTCAGCATCCTTCAGATGCTCAGGTATTTGTTTATCTTTGACTACATTAATTTTCCTAAACTCCTTCCATAGACCACGATGGTTATTACAATTGAGTCTACACTGGTGGGTAAAGTAAGCCTGTTTCTCACGTTTAATTGCACGGTTAACTTCATTCCTCAGCTGTTTATAGTACGCGTGATGGGCGGGTTCTCTAGTTCTATTGTAACGCCGTAGCGCAGAATCCCTAGTTTTAATCATCAATTTTATGTTATACGTTAGCCAGGGAGCCGGCGGTTTCGAAGATGATATACGTCTAACAGGAGCATGCTCATTGAAGACGTGTATTAAATTAGCGTTAAGGAATCCTATTTTTACGTTAACATCGGGTAAATCATATATCAGATGCCAGGAGATTTTGTATATATCATTCACAAAATGGTCGTAATTAAAATTTTTGAAACATCTAGCGTAGAATTCCCTTTTAGGTGGGTTATTTGGTCTAAAGTAAATATTGCAATAGATGACTTCATGATCTGAGAAGTCCACGTGTAGTAAGCCCGACCCTCGCAGGGGCAAGTCCTTACTGACAATGAGTAGATCAAGCATAGTCGATGACTCACGGGAAGTACGTGTGGGGCCATCAATAAGCTGCATCATGTCAAGCGTCTCGAACAAATCAAGCAATCTACGGGCGCAGGAGTCTTGTGGGTTCAGCAAGTTAACATTGAAGTCTCCTAGACACACGACAAAATCCGACGTCGTATTATATTCCGAAAGAGTGTCCTCAAATTCATTCAGAAACCTCAAAAAGTTACTTTTGGGTGGTTTGTAAAAGACCCCCAGATGAATTTCTTTACCGAAACCCACTAGCCGCATCCAGAGATACTCAATAGAGTCATCCGCATAATGCTTAGAAACAGTTACCGGCAGCTGATTTTTACAGTAAAACGCAACTCCACCTCCCCTACTAGCTCTATCGTTTCTGTAAAGATCGTATCCAGGAACAGCGAACAATTCTGAAGGTAAATCCTTCGTTAACCATGTTTCAGATAGGGCAAGAATATCATAGTTATTTAGTAAAATCATTTCCCTTAAGCTATGAAAATGTGCTGGCAGCGATCTAGTATTAATGTGAGCTATTTTTAGTGACATGTCTGTAGAAAATTACCACTATATACGAATTGAAATTTAAAAGACAAGTAGCAACTATAGCAGTTTCCTCATGAACAGAAAGTAACAATCAATTGAAAATCTTAATATATAAAAGAAATAAAATAGAAAATACAAAAATGCACATACATAATGAATTTATAAACTTAATATACTGAGAAATAAAAAATAAATAAAAGAAAGTGACTATAAAAAGGTTATTTACTACTATTTCCTCTCAAAATCCTTGATGTATGTCCTCCTTCTTTTGCATTCTTGAAGGTGTTTCCTGGCACTTCCCGTCTGCCTTCCCTACTTTTTGTTGACTTGTCTTGGTCCTCGGATGTCTTTATTGGTTTTGAACTGGTCCTACCGGCGTTCATCAAATCGTTGGCTCTATCCGTCCGCAGAGTATTATTCCGGGTAATGTATGCGTCAATAGAATCCGACTCAGTATCAAATACTGCACCATCTATGTACAATTTGCTATTTCTTATATAAGCTCGCAATTGTTTACTGCGAGCCTCCTTCAAAAATCCATAAAGGAACTTATTGCGTATTTGATCCTCTTTACATAGGTCATCTGAGATAGAAATTCCAGTGCCCTTCAGTTTTCTCAAGTTTTTAGTTATCGCTAACTTGCGAAGGTATGAGATGAACTCGACACATATTATATTATTATTGCCCAGACTGTATATATTCCCTATGTCTGACTGAGATAACTCAATTTCAAATATTTGGCTAATCTTTGCGAGAACAGTCTGTATCAGAGAAATCTGACTATCCACGGACAGACCAAATATGATTATATTGTTTCTCCTAATTTTTCTTTCTAATTGTATAACTTTATCCTCCAAAACGCAATATTTATTATCTAAATCTGTGATCGTTTTATTTATGCCTTGAATTTCCTTTTTAATTTCGTCCGTTTTATTATTTATAAGTGCTTGTATTTTGTCGAATAAACCATCCAAGGATGTTTTTTGTTCATCTTTTTGAGTCATAACAGTCGTTCCAGTGATATTTCCAGTTTTATTTGTAGTTTACGAGAGTATATTTAATTAAAACTTAACAAACCAACTAGTTCAAGATTAAATTGATATCGTTTGTAGCTGTAGTATACTTTAACGCTACCTTATATGCGGTTCCGCAGTTTTTTGCTGCCTCTCGTAAAAAGATACGTAGATTTTTGCCGGAGATTCACTAAAACGTGTGCGTACACATCAACAATATTACAGTTGTATTTTAGACATTTTATTTAGAATATGCTTTGTATTTTCTTTAAAACCAAGTTAATTGAAATTCACAATTTGTTGCTATTAAGTTAAAACTTCGACTCATAGAAACAATTGGTGATTGTCTAATTGATACTCGAGAAATGAGAAGTGAGAGCCAAGACAGTAGGCCCGGGGAATCAATGTTGTTGTATAATAAGTTATAAACAATTTAATCAATTGCAAATGCATGAATTCCTGAAGCAATAATTGATAGTCATAACCTCGGTAAGGATATATACGAGCCAGTCTTTTTGAAGTGTGTGTGTAAAGTGTATTTCAGGAGCCATATTTTAATTTAGGTCAAACATATTGCTGTGACTCTTGCAAATTGAGATTTATATAAAATTAATTTAAACTATTCAATCAATAAGTAAGTAAGAATCAAGCATACATCCTAGTGCTAGGCCTTATGCTAGACTAAGATTCAACAAATTTTCTGCTAAATAGTAGGTTAGGCAATTTTACATTTAACTAGCTCAGTTTAGAATGACTAAAGAAAATTTTCTCTCAGGGGCAGAAAATATAATTAAACTCTCCAATCAACTTGAATGCTCTTTAGTTATTACCAGGTCAGGTAAAGAAAAGAAAATGCAAAAATAAATCTTATCATCTAGTTTATTAAAGGAATGTATTAAAGACAGAAAATTTAAAATTACACAAATATATTCACAAAAATTTAAATATTTCAAAACATCATACAAAATCACACATGTCATGATCAAATAGTCAAAACAATAAAGAAATTATAATTAATGAAAGAATAACATCGAGTACAAATTTATATTTTAAAAATAAATGTGGTCATCATTATTTATATTCGTCAAAGATACATGTAAACAATCAACATTTCAAATAAAAATAAAATTTATTGCATATTGTGAATTGTATTGGAATATGAATAACAAAAATTATGCGATTTATTATTTACAAGAATATAAACATTAATGAAACGGCTTTGCCCTAATTAATTCTGCGAGGCGCCTTTGCTCGCTCCCAAGACAGTACCATCAGAAAGCAAATTCACACTGGTAGATACCCCAAAGTTCCACCCTACGAGTATGCTTTTCAACTCGTCGGACACAACCCGAACATACACTACCATGTGCTCACCCCTTAAGGTATATATATATATTTTAAATTTAATTAAAAAAATTGTCTTTGTGCATTTAATTAATTAACTCAGCCCTGATTAGTTCTGCCTGGCGCCTTTGCTCGCTCCCAAAACAGTGCCACCAAGACTAATTCGTGTTTTAAGGATTCACCAGGACTCCATGCTATGAATTAAACAACTACTTAATTCACCGCACACATCCCTGATCTATTACCCAACACGTTAATATCAAATACACAAACACTATAAAATATACTTGATATACATATAAAAAAATATATATAATAAAATAAAACTTTACCTCACTCTGAGATTCCAATACAAAACACCACTCAAGAAAATGTTGTACAACACTATATACACATTTATAACAAACATTATTAAATCACCTTAATTATTCGTACATCGCTTCAAATTGATCCATCTCATATATATATATATATATATATCAAAGAAAACCTCGATCACCGTTCAATTATTCTATATATACATAAAACAAAATTATTATGCTATTCAATTTGATGGTTACAGTCACTAAAATGCTTTATCATAATGCATGGTGTAATAACCCTACATACAAAACAAAACATTCCAAAAAAATAAAAAAAAACTCAAAGTTTTAATTAAATAAAACTGTTCCAAACATAAATAATTATTTCCAAAGATAATTACAAGTCTCAATGTAAATTAAACTCCAAATTAAAAACGATATCTAATTCATAAAATTATTCTAAGTTCCACTTCGGTTGGAAAATTCTATAAGTACAGTAAAATTCTTGTTGAAAAATTTATAAGTGTCGTAAAATCTCTTTGAAAATTATTCTAAGTTCAAATTCATGAATAAACTTCTAAGTTAATATAACATTTAAGAGGAAGAAGAGGTTTCCACCTACTTCTCCTTTTTTTCTCTTTTGAGTGCGGTTTACACCAAGCAACTCCCGGTTTCTCATCGGTCCCGGACTTATATCGATATTTTTCTTCACAAAAACGTACGGTTATCTTCGGCAGATACGATTCCACCTCCAGAAATACATAGCTGCAGTGCTGCACCACCGGGAGAGCAGTGCATTACTAATCTTTCAAAAAGGTAAACAAATATGTAAACATCAACTTGTTTACATATTCATGACTCATCTAATGCATCTAGCGAAAAATATTGTTTTCGCCGGGCCAAACGGTCGATCTCTCCCAGTCACAGTATTCTTCGGGCGGGAAACACTTTCTTGTTATAATTCACGTAATATTTTATGCTTATTCTAATATTATAGTTTTTATAAAAATTATACTAACATTCTTATATTATTTAACGTAAATAAAAATTAAATTTGCCAAAATATTGACTTAATAAATATCTATATACACATCATGATGAAATAAATAAAATAATAATCAATTAAATTAAATCTCGAAGTGATCTTGATTATGTCTATTTATAATTTACCACCAAACTCAAGGTCACTGCAATATGTTAGAAAAACTAATACCGCGAGTTCAAAAATTATATTGATGAAACTTTGCCATGGAATGTAAAACGTCTGTCTTAAGTTATACCATTAAGTATCATACTGTCATTAATATTTGTCATTATATTAATGACAGTTAAATACGAATATAAATCATATTTTAAAGTTATGTACCAATTAGAAACCAAACGATATAATTCTTTGAACTGTTTATTATAAATGTATGATATAAGCACTAGTTAGATAAGCTAATGTCTGTATTAGTTTGATTATATTAAAAGACTTCAGACGCCGAGTGTTTATGACATAAATAGATGTATGCGGAATCCAGGAAAAATTAGCTCTAATAACATCTGCTAAAATCCTTGATACAACAGGACGTGAGATGAGTCCTTTTGTTTTACAAAATTCGCGGCAGACAAAGCAAATGGCGGCGGTCACATATTCATCAAAATGTGCTGATAACGTTATACATTGATTTACGTACAGAAGGGGAAAAAGAAAGCGGATTTATAGGTATACGATCCAAAAAAAAAAACATCCGACATTACGTCGCAAATACAAGATGCAAATCTAACTTGAATTTTGTCACTGTTTACATCCACTACAATGAGTGTAAATACTTAAACGAGATCGATATGAATAATCCAGAAATAATCTACATTGATCATACATCGATACCAATCTGCTTGTTCTTCGGTTTTGAAGTCTTGACTGTACAATTGAACGATATGAAAAGGGACGAACCACGTTTTAGACGAATGACTATTGCCGATAGAAACCGCGCCACAGCCGGTAAATGAAACAACTAACAACGACAACGACAGGACTCACAAATTATCAATAATATTAATTAATTAATTAGTATTGAAATTTCGAAGGGGAAACATAAAAAGAACCTAATTAAATGCCAAAAATAAGAAATATAATATTCAATTGAAATTAAATTCAGACGAACGAGACATAGGTCTCTACCAAACGGAACAACCACTAACCACCGATAGATGTCCGTAAAGGTAAAAATTAGCATTAAAAATAATTACAAAGACTTATAAATTAAACGTAATTCAACACTAGCGAAAATACACACCAATGAAAATGTCAAAAGCCATAAAATAAAAACAACAATTCTGTGTAAATAACTATATACATCAAATTCTGAAAAACACACACAAAAATATACAGCGTCGCCCGAAATTAAATGAACTAAAAGTTCCAAAATATTGGTAAATTCAAATCAAAACAATGAAGACATATAGAGTACAAAAAAAATGTAACAAATGTTTTTAATATGGACTTAAAAACAAATATTTAAAATAATTCAATTTTAAAAACGCGTTATACAGTTTGTAATACATGTTTAATATAATGATTTGGCATTAACATTGCCATTATGTTAACATTAGCATTATTGTGAAAGAAGTACAAGATGCATAAAGTCCACATTACTCTGCACGCAAATATCGTGAACTGCGTGTTATCAAACTTCAGTTAGTAGTACACTATATATATATTATTATACTATACGTGATGTAGGTCTATAATATATGCCGCACACATGTAGTTTTACGCCAGGGACAAACTGATTTAGTGTTGGAAATTCGCATCATATACGATGGGGTCGCGCTAAAACTGAGAAATGGCAAGTGCCTTTCGAGGTCGAAGCTTTGGCGGATTACATTCAATAGAGAGTGCAAGTTCCGGATCATAGCTCCGGCAGGAATGCATTGGCATGTATACACATGTTTAAGACTCAGCGTTCCCACGAAGGATTGCTCCCGCTCGTGTGTTTCGTCTCTGTTTATCTGCACTCGGTATTAACCGAACACTGTCAAAGAAGAAGAGCAAAGATAAGAGGAGGAAGAGAAAGAGGTTTCTTCACCTAGAAAATTCTTGAACTGCTAGGCTTACACGGTCCTTGCCAATGCGGGTACGGAATATTATGACATCAAGTGATCTTAAAGAAAAACAATTTCGTTTTTAGAGACATAAATGTGATATATTTCCGGGTATTACAGAAGAATTAGTGCAACGGTGTGTACAATAGTATATTATGCAATGAGCATTTAATGATAGCTATTAAGACACGAGTAAGAAAATTACAATACGAGGCGGAGCCGAGTATTTTAATGAATACAAGTGCCTTAATAGCCATTAAATGCGAGTTGCATACACTATTTTTTCTACGACCCCATAATAAAACATTATTTTTTGGACATCCCATTTCATAAATTGAGGTTAAAATTTTCCATGCACCTTTGCGAATTTAGCTGGTAATAAATTGTTCGTGGTTACTAAGGCTTGTTCCACAATTTCTGGTGGACTCAAATTTTACATTTCACTGTTATTATCCCTCATTTTTACCGTTTATATTTTCAAAAAAGCATAAATTTTAAGTACTTACTTGCAAATTGCAGAGAACTGTCACATTTATTTAATTTGTATATCTGTCAGATATGCAGTCGCCATATTGAATATTGTTTGAATATTGGAATGTCGCATTCCTATTGGATATAAACTTGTATCGTAATGAAAAATTTGTATTCCTATTGGATATAAACTTGTATAATGAAAATCTGTATCGTAATGGACATCATTAAAGTGCAGGTTCGGCATATCTAATAATACAATTAAAGTATGGGAGTAGAAAAAAATATTTATGCCATCATACGCCTGGAGAATATCCGATAACCAGCAGAGATTTACGCAAAATCAATTTTAACGATTTTCTCTATTGATGTGACAATTTTAAAAGAATATGCAAGTTAATGTAATATGCACTGATTTTGAATTTTACGTAATATACACAAATTTGGATTTTTAGTGGGTTTTGTGGTATTTTTTAAGTCCTTTCGTATGGTACTACAATTCCTTTTTATAGCTTAGCGGCTGCCAATGAACTTAAACAATAAACCTATACATTTAAACATTTCGATAATATAGATATTATCTTTATCAATTAATTAAAAGCATTAAAATATTAACGAACCATAAAAATCATAAGAGTTAAGATTTTTGTCGCCAACATTAAAGGTCCTTTTAATAAACAAACATATTGCAGTGATCTTGAGTTTAGAATTAAGTTATATATATATAGCTTTTCTCAAGATCACATCTAGATTTAAGTTAATTTAATAATATTTTATTTATTTTATAATAGTCATGAATCAAAATCAAACAGTACACATTGTATATAAATATTTATTAGGTTGGGATTTCAGCAAATCTCTATTAGTTTAAATAAAATAACGTAGGAAAGTTATTATAATTTTTATTCGTGAAATTAATATTAGAATAAGCCTTGTATACCAAGTAAATATTCACTAGCAAAGCTTCGGATAAATATGCATTTACATAACTGCGTATTCTAATGCATAATTAAGTCATTTTTGAGTTGAAGTGCATATTTTAGTCATTTTCAGGTTTATCTGCATATTTCCCAGTTATTTTTTTTTAAACATAATGTAATGGTTTTTATGGGTCCGAAAAATAATAAACAATTCACTCACTATTTATTTTAAAAAGTCTATATTTAAAACACCAAATAAAAATATAATTGAAAATGAAATTAAAGAACAGTCTTGAAACAAACGAACTATACAGTGTGCACGCGGTCTACCTGCGGATGAATATACTAAACAAGCTGTAGTGGGACTCTGTGTACTATCGATATCCACTTTCGTCTCGTCTTGGTGAAAATTGGTACTCTGTATAACATTTCTGTCGTCGATCCCGCTACCCCTTCCATTCGCCCACTATCGTCTTCAAGCGAAGCCAAGGGATGTCTCGTTTAAAAAGAGACATCTCTCGCTTTGCAACTTCCTGCGCATGTAAGAACAAGACAGAAAACAAGTAGGTACTTTCCTTTCTTCATCGGCGTAGGTACAAGGGTGACGAGTTTTTAAAATTTATTATATTTACCTTATATTTCGCAATATAATATGTATGTTTCAATAACATACGCGTACATTTTTAGTTATCATTTATTTAGATCTAGAACGTTGTTTATGTTACTTTTTCTGAGATAAAAATTAATTGTCAGTGATTCCGAAATTTATTGCAATGTCTGTAAAATATCGTCACTTAGCTTTGCTAAAACATACACAGAAATAGTTTTCATGCAGAGAATTTCGATAGTTTACAAAATTTCGTTACATGTTTAAATGACGATGCTCGAAGTATTTCTGAGTGCAAGGAACTAACACAAATCCCAAATTTAAAAACTCAGTTGTTCTTCCTTCAGGAACACTTTCGAAATTTGCCTAAACTAATGACATATTTTGAAAATCGAATCTCAAATTAAAAAATGAGGTGTGGCCACCACACGACTTTCTTATACGTATGAGCGTTTCAAACTATACTATATTTTTTTTAGACAAAAATTATTCAAAATCCTATTCTAAGTACTTCTGTTCTCTTAATAAATCGCTATAGAATGCATACTTAGCAAGATATTCGAAAAAAGGACTACTCCCTAAGAGTAAAAGTGTTACTTCCGGTCCGAATTTTGAAATTTCATATATTCAAAAAATATTGCAAATCTAGCACTAAATACTTTTGTATTCTTGATAAATACATATAGAATGCATAATTTACGACATATTCGCAAAAAATCGCTATTCGATCAGAGTAAAAGTGGTAATTCCGGTCTGAATTTTGTAATTGTTTTTATGCAAAAGATATTGAAAATTACGTTTTAAATACTTTTATACCCGTAACGTACCTGTCTAAAAAGTATGACATGCGAAATATTCGCAAAAAACTGATTTTCGATAGAAGTAAAAGACCTACTTCCGGTAGCAGCTTCGAAAAACTTTTTAAATAAAATTGTTCTCAATTTTAATTTCAAGTACATATGAATTCTTTATAAATTTGTTTAAATTTAGTAGTTGACGAAATATTGGCAAAATTTAATTTTTCACTGAAGTAAACTGCTACTTCCGGTCTACAGATTTTACTGAAAAACTACTCAGATCTCAAGAGGGAGATTAGACATGTAAATACAAAATTTGGAATTGATATCTACAGCGGTTATCGTGGTCACATAGAGACACACAGACACTTTTTAAAAACATCTTTTTCGGTATCAGGGGACTTCAAAACGTGGACATCTGCAAAAATCTCGAAGTCGAAAATTTCACATTACTTCCTTATACTACGTATAAGAAAGTAAAAATGGATTAACCACATTAGATGTGGCTATTAATAATTCCAAGTGACTTAGACGCAGTTTTTAATAGAAATCCAGGTTTAATAACATTGCGGCAATTGTGTATGCTAATGTAAAAGAGACGTTTTCTATCTACAAGGATGTACTTAAGTCAAAGAGAACAAGTCTTACAGAAGAGAAAATGAACAAATAGTAGGGTATTTTGTATTTTATAATCACCAGCCACTTGTTATTCAATTATATAAATAAAATTAAAACCTCTTTAAAAATACAACATTTCAATAGCGCGCCCATGGGCGATAAGTCATGACTCGCTCGATTCCGCTCCCTAGTAATAACTATTAGGATATTCGGGTACTTAGTTTGTTGAAAGTGGAGGTGTCAGTAACTCACTATTTATCACCCTTATATACTGGTATTTCATTGAATTTTGTGTATGGAATTGACATAATCACGTCAATATTTAAGATACATTTGTTTATTTACATTTATCAAGTAAGTGATGTATAGACAAACTGCTTGGGACAGGACTGATAATATACATCTTTAAGAGAGGGAATAAAAGTCAGTTTGGAGCATGTCGGGATTTTTTTGTCTAAAACAATTGTTATAAATAGCCGTGAAAAGCCAATTTGAAGGACTTGATAGCTGGTGAAAACCGCTCTAAATACAAAATAAACATTAGGTGTCTGTATTAATAAATTTAATTGTAATTTTTAAGAAATATTAAAAGGAACTTAACAATATTGAACTTATAATTATTATCAAGAAATAATTTGAAAAGACAAATATTTCTCTTTATTTATTTGAACTTAATTAAATAACTTTCAAATCAAATTCTATTTATAATTAGGAGTTAACCGAATAATAGTGAGGAACCGGAATATTTTTATTTTAAAACACGATGGTCACACGCTACGTGTTATGGTAAAACATTCTGGGAATTGTGGTAGATCCTCTGACACGAATTTGTGCTGAGAATCTCATTTAGAAGCGAAAAAAGGCATTTGAGTGAAATTAATATCAGCGCAGTCAACACGTTTATGCATACTTATACACTAGTAATTAAGTTTTTTTTTTTTTTATAAAACATTAGAAACTGAACACGTTATAGCGTGAGTTGGGAGTGCGTTCAATGAGTAAAAGGATAAGCTCATAGAATGGAATTCTGACTGTTTGACGTGAATTTGTTTTGGGAATGGCATTTGGGCAGTATTAATATCAAAACAAAATCCAATGTTCTAATGCAAACACAATTATAACAGATAAAAATTTACTTTAAATTTTATTTAACACATCTGGTGTAAGTCACTACATCCCATGAAATTTGATTTGTAAGACATTTAATTGTTTCGTTGATTGCACTCTAATTATAAACAGAACAGGTACAAGTGGGGGTGATATTTTTTTGTTATTTCTTTATTATCATTATAAATACATTATTATATACTAAGATCATTTATCATAGCATGAGAGTAGTTTATTAGAATAGGTTTATTTTTGAATATCTTTTTTGTTTATTATTATTGTATTTATATTTTTATGTGTTTAATAAATTATATTATAAGATATTTCTGTATTTTTATTTAATATATCTGACCTGTTAAGAACTTAAGAGTATCGTCCTTTGAAGAAAGAATATTTCTGCCCCTGAGATAAAAGACAATTAGAGAAACCGTTAACTGAGCTAGTGAAGTGCGAAATTGCCTAGCACACATTTTTGCAGAAATAATAAGATCTCAGAGTAGCATAAGGCTAAGTTTCTGGGATATATGCTTGAACCCTCATAATTTTAAGAATAAAGAGTTTTAATAAATTCATTACATTATTGATTTGCAAGGGTCACAGCAGTATGTAGTATATAAAATTCCATACGGAGATTATAATGGTGTATATATGTATATGCCAAACCATGCATATGTTTGTAAAAACAAAATAACAGAACTAGAATTATTCTCAAAATAATTCAAAAAATATATGTATATATTGAATACATCCAATATAGCTGTAGAATAATTGAAATTGTTTAAAAAAGGGACATTATTTTATACACTGACAAAAGTACATACTTATACTTTTTTATATGAAATACCCTATACATATATTATTACATTTTTCTATATCCGTTATAATTCTTAGTAAAAGTATAAAAGTCGAGTACATGCCTAAAATCCAAAGTTATTGATTTATTAACATTTTTCTGAAAAATTCAATAATTTTAAAAAATTATATCTCGAAAACGACGTATCAGATGGCCACAATTTTTGATAGTGTTGTTTATAATAAACGGATGCAAGCATGTTTCACTTTTTTTCAACTACTAATTACAATCGCAGAAACTGGATTAAAATTACAAGGCACCTTTTTATAAAGGTCATTTTCTTAATGGAACAGCCTGTATACCGCTTTATTTTCGAGTCGAGTGCCAATAGAAAACTATATATATAGTTTTCTCAGGGAAAAAGACGTGGCTTTTCAGGGTCATTTAGTTCTGACCAAAATAGACTGCCGTAAAAGGCAAGTAATTCGCAAGGTACTTTGGAAAATGAGCACTGGTTATTCGAAACGTAGTACAAGGAAAATTCTTGGTAAATAACTATAATTTTTTGCATTTTTAGGTTAACTTTATATATTAATATTTGAGTCGTATAGATGCAAAACCCGCCAAGTCACTTTTAATTGGTTTTGAGAAAATCAAGAAAAACCTTCATAAAGCAAGGTATACTATTTATTGGGTACTTTGTATTTTTATAATGTGCTGGGGTAGTTTATTAGCAAAAATAAGTATTTTGATAAAATCTAAACATGTTAGATGTATTAATATCAAATTTTCAAAAAATGACTTGGCGGATTTTGCATTTGAACTTAAAGAAAATTGTTAAACATTTTTGGTATACTACGTTTATTTTACATGAAAAGGAAAAAATATTGGAAAATGTCTAACAAAAGAATAAAGAAACTTTAATTTGAAAAAAAGAACAAATTCGTAAACTAAATTCTAAATCCTTAAATCAATGTCTATTCCAAGACCATCGTTCTTTTGGCAGCAAGCATCAGTGTCGCCATTATCTTCTATGGGCATTTGCATAGCATCTGGTTCTTGATCAATTACTTCCTTATAGAACTTTAAATTTGGCAACATTCTCCACTCATCTCCATAATGTTTACTTAACAAATTGGCGACAGATGCCGCTTTGTGAGGATCTACAGGTTTTCCTACTTGCATAATATCAGGATTTAACATAATTATTGTTTTGCCACGTTTCAGTATGCTTTTTGAAACTCCGATATCGCTTCTGTAATTTACTTCGCCTCGTACTTTAATATTGTTATCCGTCTTTTCCAAAATAAATCTTTTGGCACAGTTAAACTGAAAATGCCAATTTGTTGGAGGTTTAAAAACCGAAGTAGTTACTTCCTTCCATTTATAAGCATCCCAGTCTTTTCCTAAAATCTGGATACTGGAGAATTCGCTAATTATTTTATAATATTCTTCTGGATTTGTAATTGCTGGTTTCTTTTTCACTTTTCTTTCAATGAGCCCAAAGACTCGATCGGGCGGCATATAAGAATGTCCGACCACGGGAAAAATAAATTCAATTTTAGAAATATGATTTGGAGCAATTCTATAAAGCCACGCGGCGAGCATACCAATTACGATGGAGTTCTTATTTTGCCCAGCGCACCCATCAGCAAAAAGACGAACAGTGGTAATTTCTCCAGGAAAGTCAAATTTTGAGAGAACATGAAAGAGGGCTGAGGCTATGACACTAGAATTTTTTGGTAATTGCTGATCTGTCCACAAGTATTAAATTACGTTTTCAGGATTTAACTTGGTAGAGGATGGCCCCTTTACAACTGTAAAGTTATACAAATTGAATTGTTGTGAAAAATAAGCTGATTGGTCGGCTAGTTTGGGCAAAGCTAGATTTTTCTGACAATCGAATGAGAAACACTGAATATTATTGCATTCGGTTTTAAGGTACCAGTAAAAAGCCTGTGCCTTTAGCTTATGTACCCTATTAGCCAGCATAAGTTCTTTTCTTACGTTCTGATTTGTTTCAGTCTTTAGCTTTTCTTGCGTTTTTAGACAATCTGAGCACATATCTGTCAGAGGTGTTCCAAAGCCTATATTGTAATGACTGTTAACATAATTTCTAAAAAAACATTCTTTAACTCTTAATTGTCCATCCACTGACTCATTGTACATTTTGTACAATTTTCGAATATTCAGCTCACAAGGTAAGTATTTTTTAACTACTGTTTTACTGCGACAGTAATGTGTTTCAGAACAAGTCAGACTTTCTATGAATGTTGATATTGCGTTCTTCTTATGGTAATTTTTATGTTTTATTCTGTCACCTCCGCGACCTTCTTTTGGAGGAGCCCCTGTTGCCAAAAATCGTCTCATTACTCCCTGAACTCTGTCCTTTTTTATATTCAAGATACTCAAAAAAAAATTTCGACAAACTTTCGCCTCTTTTCCATCATCTTTCCGAATGCTATATTTAATTGTAAGTGATTTTTTACTTCTGGTATTATCTCTAATCCTGGATTTCTTTGGTTTCTCAGCAGTGCAATACTTATATATTATTGAATCTTGGTATAGTTTGTCCTTTTTTTTGTAAAATAAGTTATGAAACGCCTTTACATCGCACATTTTTAAAGTTTTACATTCCAAATAATTACTGTGTTTGCATTCTGGAATTTCTGGAACGCTAGATGCTCCATATCTATAAAACAAGACAACGCACAATCATCATGTTTGCTAAAACTGTATAATGAAAATAAACTTACAATAAATTTTTTCGTATTTGTCTCTTATGGGTTTCTGCCTGTTTTTGTTTCTTCCTGCTTTTATTTGGCGGTGTTTTTGTCAACTTTGTTTCAAATGACTCCATTCTGCACTTTACACGATTAAACAATTAATGACAATGTCATGCACCCTTATACAAACTTCTAAACTAAAAGTAAAACAGCCATGTGTGTCGCAGGTGGTGTTGGTGTCGCTCACCAAAATGCCACGTGATACTCTCCGATGCATCTATTGGTTAAAATTGACTTGGCGGAATATGTACTTGAATGACTGCTGCAGTTGGCGGGTTTTGAATTTAAACGTGAATGTCAAAGCAAAGTAATAATGCACTTGGCGGGTTTCGAGAGGAAATGATAATTCAAATACGTGTAAGACGTATTAAACTAGCAACTGCTGGTAACAACTCATTTTTTGTATTTTTTTGACTTGGCGGGTTTTGCATCTATACGACTCATTTGAAGATGTATAAAATTCTAATGGAAAAATTACCGGGCCGAAGTACAGCAGGTTTGCAAGACGTTATTTAGTCAGCAATATAAACAATTGATTTAGTACAGTTTTAAAAAGGATACAAGCGGGTTTATGAATATTTCAACATTGTCAATTTTTGTTTTGTAATTAGACTTGCATCTGTTGGTTAAATAAAAATGTTATGGTAATTTTAAAATGCTCTAATTATTATCAATAATATCTCTTTGTTATCATCGTAACGTTGAGAAGTGCCAACAAGAAACTGGTTACTGTTGTAAAGCAAATTTTAGTCTGTCTTGAAATGTGTGCGTAGAAATACTAACGGATTTGGTATAGCCATCACCATCACTGTAAGTAACTAAAATTGTAATAGTGCCAAAATGGAAAAAAAGGACATCAAATATGTACCGAAATACACAGAAAAAGGAGTTTAGTGAATATTCCTTTTTAAAAGAAAATATTTTTATATTTCTCTTAATAAGTGTACCTACACACATGTATATCAGTTTATTCTAATATTTGAGTATACTGTATAACAAAGTTATTTTATCTTAACAAGATCATTTAGTTGCGATTCTGTAGACCACATTTAAGCTTAAAGGAGGTGCAAATTATACTACCGATGCCAGAGTGGCTGAATATTTTATGAGGCAAATATTGCGATGTGGAATAATAAAGCTTCAAAATCTTCCAATACAGTTGAAAGCGACGATTATGTTAAACAAACACTTTACAACGTAATTGAACCCTAATTACTGTTTCCTTTTGAATTGTTACAAAAAATTAGAAACGTAAGTAAAATTGTAATCCTTGACACTGCGCAACAAATTTATTATCAGCAACACTTTTTTAATTATTTTAAAATGATTAATATTAATTACCTAATATAATAATAATCAGGTGTTATTTTAAAGTTTATTTCAACAAAAATTCAGAAATTATTTCTTTTGGATACTACAAGATGGCGTTACATAAAGATCAATATTTTGAGGTTATCAGAATCAAATTCTGATATCGCTGCATGTAGGGTCTATTCTTGCATCTGGTTTAATTTTTTGGTGTCTGAATATACTGATTGCACTAATTACAAAATGTATTCAAAATGAATTTCTAATTTCTTCAAAAAATACACACCATTTCCTCGTATTGAAACCAAATTATAATTTTAGAAAAAATAAGATAGCGACATCTAGTGCAGATATATAAATTCTATACATTTTAGTTCACTGAAATGGGAATTATTGACAGATCATCTATCTCTATTTGAACAATTTCTATTTATTGATACATTTCTTTGAAATTGTTATCAAAATTATAACGAGGTCTTTCTAAAACATCGAGATCAAGTCCCAGTCCAACTGGCAATATTTTTTATTTGATTTTTTATATCAAATTATATGCAACAGGAAATTTTAAAATCTGTATAATAACGATTTAAATATGGCGCCAGTAATTTAGTTAGAGGTAAGCAAGAGAGATGGAACTAGAGTGGATTTACGTCAAAATAAGTTGTCTATCTCACGAAAATGAGGGCAGATTCGGATATTAACTCTGCCGTAGAATGTAGTCAAAATGAAACGACTGACATCCTTCTCGGCATAATCTAAACGAAAATAAGATGTCATCCCGGAACAGAAGAAAAAATCCATGAGATCGATAGCATTTCGCGGCGGTTTGAAAGCCAAGAAGAACCCCTATTAACTGGTAAAACGTTTATTAGGCGATTCTTTCTCTCCCGAATAAAGTGACTGTCGATAAAGTTTAATCTGAAATAAGAGATCAAGTAAAAATTCAAAGGACCCAGTCATATTTTGTGCTCCGTTGGTCTCGAAAACTACGTTATACGTATGGGGCGGGCGACGAGCAAAAATGACTGTGAAACAAATGAAGTGTGAAGAGATGGTGCCGGGCACGGGTGCATACATTTCACGGGTTCGTAGAGTCCGGAGGACCAGGAACGAATGTATGTATCAATTTGATCCTTTTTCCCACCCCTTCTCTCTAGACACAACACCAACGTTGGTATATAGTCATCGGGTTATGGGGGATAGTGTAAAGATACGACCTTTTAACGAGTTCAAACTTTTCCATAGTCCAAACAATAATAATAAAAAAAAAACGTATTGGCAATCGTTAAGATGCGAGTAGAGGCATCAAAATGTTTTCTATTATTGTCGAACCGGATGACTTTTTTATACCCATCATTTATAAAAATATGGCCGCGTAAAATGTAATCTAAATTTTATGGCGTATCGGTCCTTCCATGTAATTGTTCGCCCTCTCATCATAAACTCTTGTCGATAATATGGCTATAAAGATATTATAGGCGGTTAGAGAGGAAAAGTAATCATTATAATTGATTCTGATACAATCGGAATCTATAAGATTATTGACTTTTATAACAATTTAATTACTGGTATATTGAAGGAGCAATAAGTGAATAAAAGTCTGATAATTCAATATACCGTGTGACCCAGATTTACCGCCACCGCCATAATGGTTCTTGTTTATAAAGAAAATAGAATTAAATTTTATATAAAGTTAGATTAACAAAAACTTTCATTTTTGGAAACGACTTTATTTCATTATTATGATGCAGATATTTTTTGAAACATATTCTTCTAAATTAAAGTCAAAATTTTATCTTAGTTTTCCTTAAATTTGAAAGCACCTAAATTCCATGTATAATTTACAACCTGCCTGCACTAATTGACACAGTAAAATTTGGTTATTTATGGCCGTTTATTAACAAGCAATCTTGACGACATGGTCAGATCAAAGATATAGAAATTTAACAAGATAGGCCACTCTTAATACTTTTCATGGAAATCTTGACAGTGCTGTATACTTGTAATACAAATTATGACGCTTACGACATAAAACCGCGCGAAATACAAATCTAAAATGAAGTATAGTATAATATCCAGCTTCATTGAACATTACAAAAATGATACAGCGATTAGCATGTACAATTCATATTCAAATTGCAGCATGTTAATCATTGAATGAACTTCGTAAATACCAATAAATCCATAAACAAAATGAAAAATATACACATAGGGAATGAAAAAATTAAAATCAAAAAAAATAGTAATTATTGTATGTTACACAATACATAACATACATTAAGAGGGGCGTTTACTGACAAATAGAACCTTATGCAACTTATATTACTCGCGGGACGGGTAGACGCAAGGGGGTGTGAGTAGATGGTGGTAGACGATATTCGATTCTGTCACAGCGCTTCGATTTTGTTCACAGATTCTGTCATAGATAAAGGAATACTATAGATGGGAAACATAATGTATAAAGAATGAGTACTTACGGAAGTGTTGATGTTGTTGATGTTTTATAATAAGCCAATTTTCGCTTGCCCATAACTGTTATTAAACACTGGAATATTAGTGGTGTATATGACATTTTCGTCGTTATTTCTAAGACACATAACTCTTTTAAGAAAATAAATTAGTACAAAAACTTACCATGACATTATAAATTGATGTCTTTTGCATCACTAACCCAAATTTGAGATTATAAAATTACAAAATAAATTCAAAAAACGCAAAACGGGGATGCCTTAGTTTTCGATAGGTAAACGCTCTTCTTAAAGAAAGTAAAAATATAGATATCATGTACAAAATATTATACAGATATACCTTTTGTTAGTAGTTTGATAAAGGAATAAGAGTAAACTTATTTTATTTCATTTTTAAGTATCTTACAAGACAGCGCCATATCCTTATTTTTATAATTAAAGAATGCTTATCTGTTGCTGTTAGTCTTTTAAATATATAATCATTATTTTACTTAAATATGTATGTAAATTATTATCAGTTTTTATTTAGTTATTTTATTAAAGACACAATCACACAAATGTCCAGCAAAGTGCTCGATTATAAATTATATACCGCGCGATCATTTAAATTCTAAATTAGAGCAGGCTGTGAAATTTAAATTAAGTTGGTATATAAGTACTAATTTACAATTTGAATTGTCAAAGTGACTTTTCAAAATGTTAATTAATCAATAATTGACATTCTGGACAACCTAATAAAAAAAATCCCGCCTGCTATAATTTAGAATTTAAATGATCGCGTGGTACATACAACATTGAGTTAATATAATGTACCAATTTCAAATTTGTCAAATTGTCAAATTTGATATGTTACAAAATTTTATCTGTCAACATAACCCACAAAAATCATATAAGTACTCTCATAAAGGATAATATTCATACACCTTTTGACAATTGTCATAAGTACTATTTGACGTTTGTTATTATTGTCATCTCAACAATATAAATATGTCTGGCAATTCTTGCCTACTACACAGAATAGCCTAGTATTAAATAAAATATATAGAAAAGTAATGTTTAATAACTTTATTTATAATATACTGGCAGCCATAAGTAAATGAACACCCAGTAAACGTGGATATATTTTAATAAAGTTTATAGGAAATACGAGTTTTATTCATATTAAGAAACGATGAAAATTTCAACGATATACAACAGAAGAATCAAGTTATCATCGAAATAATAATAATAAACTATTGCTATGTTTCTTTTGATAAATATTTGGCGTTGTTTTCTTGATTGTCACTAGAAAGCATACGTGCAGGATTAATTAGTGTCATAGTGGGGTAAAATGCCCCCTATTGGACCACGCGCAAATTTTCATCAATTAACGGACTTTGAACATGGTGGAATAGTCGGCTTACGAGAGGCCGATTTATCAATTCGTGATGTCGCTAATCGTGTGGGCCGTAGTGTTGCTACAATTGCTCTATGTTCGCGAAAATGGAGAGAAAATAATGAGAAAAGACGACGTCCACGGCCTAAACGTCTCAGACTCTCCACCTGTCGTGAAGATCGTGCTCTTTGGTTTATGGCTCTTAGAGACCGTTTTTCGTCAACAAGAGAAATTGGTGATAGATGGAAAGGTTCAGTTTATCAACAGCTCTCCATATGATTTGTGTGTCGAATAATTCGATCTTTTGGGCATAGATCGTACCGGCCATATCTTTGTTTACCTCTAACCCCACGTTATCGAACTGCACGAGTGTAATGGGTTGCATTGGAATGAGGAATGGAATCAAGTCGTCTTTAGCGACGCATCTCGATTTTGTTTATGGTCTCATGATGGTCGCAGAATGGTCAGAAGACGTCCTGGAGAAAGAAGAAATTTGCAGTTTTTTCAACAACGACATACCTACGGCCCTAACTCAAGGTGTAATGGTGTGGGGTGCTATCTGCCATTGGAAGTAGATCTCCTTTAGTAATTATTCCAGGAACATTAAATGCGAATCGTTTTATAAATCTTTTGTTGAGAACAGTGTTAATCCCATATCTGCAAGAGCTGGAAAATCCTATTTTTGAACAGGATAATGCGCAATCATATACCGCAAGGGTCATTATAGCGTTTATGAATAATGTTAATATTGATCTGGTTCCATATAGCCGTCACGGTCGCCAGACTTATCCCTTATAGAACACGTACAGGATATGGTAGGACGAAGGATGAATAACTTACAGCCGCCTCCAAACAGTATAGAAATTCTCCGAAAACGGATTTTAGAACTTTGGGACAGCATATCACAGGCTACCATAGATGCGCTTATTTCGAGTATGCGTAATCGAGTAGCTGAATGCGTAAGAAGTAGAGGATGGACTATTTATTATTAATTGTTACAATTATATATTGTTGAAATTTTCATCATTTCTTAAGGGTGCCCATCAGAAAAATAAAAATACATTTTTCTAACTATACGACCAACCATACCAAATGAGAGATTAGTGTACCACACGCTGGGATTTTACTTAACCCATGAATCTACGGTTATTACTAGCCACTTTATAGAGGGTTTCCCTGAAGCCTGTGTTTAATATTTTAGCGAATGCTAAAATGTACTTAGATAAAATTTGGACAGGAAGAGCGAGAAAAAAGCTAGAATAAATATCAACTTGTATTTTCTTTATTCAATAAAGTTTTAATAAAATACATTAAAAAAATTACATCAAAATTAAAGAAAGACACAATAGAATAATTATTATTAGATACAAACAATTTCAATAAAATATATTATAAAAAAAAATCTAAAATACACACTATACATACAATTTTAATAGTAAAAATATGCTTTTTATTAGGTACAAATAAAATAAACAAAGAAGAGGTACATTATTCTGCATATTATAGGGATACAAATTATCATTGACGATAAAATAAAATTGCATATTCACCTCTAATTATTATAAACGACTATCAATTATAAATCTCTACATTTAATGTCTCTTAAAGCCATGTTTCGATTGTATCTTGATTCTAATAATTCATATAAATATGCAGAAAAATTAAACCTTTCCAATTTACTGACCATTTGATCTTCCCAAAATTGTTTATTTCTTACAATAACTTCGCAATGGCAGTTCTTAAAAGTATAAATAAAAAAATAGCAACATTTTCGATTTGTTATTTCCAAGAGACCAAGTACATATAACACTATGATTTTCTTTTAGCGTAACTTTATTATTTTCAATGTAACAGTAGTCGGCTATGTTATTTTTTACTGCATTTTCTACGTCCATATTTCGGGCAGCGTATGGACATTTTATTTCCAAAATAGCATCTTGATCGATAAGACCATCTGGAGAGGCAGCCAAAAATTTATATTGTGGATGAATAAACATGCCATATTCTTTCACGTGTAAATTGTACATATTTTCAAAAAGTCCTCGAGCTGTTGCTTCATGGACAATGCCATGTTGTAATGGTGCGCTGCGTTTAATATTTGTATTATAAATTAATTGTTTCACGGTCGATGCAGTCGAAGTGGTTGGTCGAAGCATGCAAATTTTTCCAAAATTGCTGGAAGTTAATCGATACATACTTTCTTGCAGCCATTTTGGATTTAAAGATTGTCCCCGAGTATTTTCTTCAATTGTTTCACAATTGGCATTTTCAGTATTAATCAAAAACTCTTTTTTAATGCTTTGAAATTCATCAACACTTAAATCGTCAACAGTAGGTGTGCCGTAATCGGCATCAGCTTGGTAAATAATTTTCTTTTTGCGTAAACTGCTTTTTTTAGTACGCTTACTTTTCAAACAAAAATTCTCCGTAAAGCTTCCAAATTTACCAATTTTGTTTTGAACTTCATAAAAAAATGGACGATTATTGTTAAAATTTGCGACACTTGCAAGTGTTCTATTTTGGTAAGATCCCCTTTTAGAAAAATTTACTCTTTTCCCTCCAATCATTTTATTAGCAATACTGTTATAACATTCTGCCATATTCGTGTCAACATAGTGTAATAAGCTGGATGCATTATTAGCCACTCTTGTTAAATGTTTATTAAAATCGGAAAAGACCTCACTATTTATAAATTCTATCCATAAATTTTCTTCGTCAGTTTTTGGGCCATTACAGAAATATGCCGGACATTGATCATGGCAACCAAAAACATGTTTTGGTCCATTCAAAATATCATTAATCACGTACATACTAAACCCGGAATGCAGTTTTTTACATTAAATAAATTTATAATAACAAATATTTATAAAGTACTTAATAATAATCTATTAAATTGTACCCTTTTTAAATATAGAAGTTGAAAATAATAAAATCAAATTACAACCAACAAATGATCTCAGATTCATTCGGGTTCATTAAATATCGTTTACTTAAATTTAATAATACGTTGCCTAAGTAGGTAACTATTTGTAGGTAAAATCGACAGACAAATTGGCGTGTCGGTACCTGCTTGATGGATTAACGAGTCCGACCTCTCTTCAGGGGGGCAACAGAAATTATGAGGGCTCATAAATCACGTCTCCAAGAAAACTTTTTCGATGCAAAAGTTATGTTGGTTGCATATTATTTTTTTTAAAAAACAGAGAATTAGACTTTTATTAAAACATTTATTAAAATAATAAATCTGATTCGCCACAGCTCGCAACATGCTCGTCATTTTGGTGTAAGTCTGAAGAATATCAAATGTATAGTCTTGGAGAAAAACGTGTTTACAATTTTTCAATTATTCAACCATAAAAAGTGTTAGGAACAAAATTAGGAAATAATTAATTTAGTCCGACGTAGAAAACAACTTTGTTATCCTATAGAAATATGGATCTGCCTGTAGAATTGAAAATTGAAGATGTTATTTACGCGTAAAGAATTGGTGCTTTCGCGTATACATTTTCGGTACTGATAGAGACCCTTAATATGAATAGAATAGGTATTTCCTGTAAATTTCATTAAAATACCTATATCTACGTTTACTGGGTCTTCATTTACTTCTGGCGGCCAGTATATTTAGTTTGTAACTGGCTTTCATGTAATAGTATTTTACTAGTCAAAGCCATATATCCTGAAATATTGATTAATTAATTTAATGTTATTGTTCTGAAATTGTTCCGGCAAATTGGAATATGTACAAATAGTCCAGGATTTTTAGATATTCGCTCCGCAAAAAATCCTATCACTTGATTTTTCGCGAGCGTTAGCCGCCATCTTGAAAAACGCCTTTTTGCAAATATCTCGAAAACGGTGAGTTTTACGTTAAAAATTGTAAGGACCTGCTTTGTAGAAGATAACATTTCCCGTCTTTTTTGTTTGAATTTTTTTTCCCTTTTATCAATATTTGCCAAGATATAGTTGATTGAAGAAAATGATTTTTGGTTTTTGGAAAATATCTCGATAATTTTTGGAAATACAAAAAAAATGTAATTATCGAAGTTGTAGAGCATAACATTTTCTACAATTTTTGTACGAAACTTTTTTTTGTTCAATCGATAGTTGCTAAGTTATAGCGCATTGAACGTTGCCGTCAGGTCTAGGAAAGCAGCGATTATTGGTAATACGTTGCTCTAGCATGCCAAGAACAAGTGTAATCGAAGAATTTTATAATAGAGACGCTAAAAATAATATTTGTTATGAATAGGAGGGATATGGGCGATAGGAGAAAAGTTTGCCCAATAAAAACTGTCTGACGAATCGTTTGAGAAAGACAAGAAAATGTATTCATCTACTGTTCATATTCATTATTCGTTATAATAATTAAAAAATTTAATTTGTGAAAAACGGTCTCTAGGACCTTAATCTAAAATTATTAAATTATTTTAGATTATGATTTAACACGAATTTTGAACATCTTTGGCTTCTAGAGGCCGTTTTTCACAGATTAATCTACACTGGAGGAGTGTAACATCTTTATTAATAAAAAAATGATTGTTGCAAAATTTCAAACTTCGATGATTGGTTTAAAACAATTTCCTTTGTTTAGAACAGGAAGGGCGATTTTCGATGGTTCGCGAATGTTGCTCTTCCATGTTCGAGTCATTAATAGTCAAAGGATCAAAAAACGATTCATTGTGGGCATTCTCTTCGTCGCTATCGTCCACTGTAGGGATTGCGTTATCGCATGTTTGGCCACTACAGTTTGAACAGATAACGGGACATTTTAAGCCACTCTTCCGGCATCCGCAGGCAACTCCGCAATTTGTCTTGCATTTGCAAGATATTATTTGTAGCAAATTTTGCGGCGCGGGAGCTTTTTTCATTGTGATCGGTGATAAGCGATCCGTAGCGCGCTTCCAGCCCCATTCTTCCGGGTCATGGTGAAATCCCAGCCAACTTTGGACCTGATGATACACCCTGAAGGAATGGTAACGGGCTGTATCCTGCGTCGGTGGTAGAATGGATAAGTTCAGCTTTGTGTTCCGAGCTAACTTGCCGAAGTTCTTGTATCGGAGAGAGTCGATGGATGGTTCGGTTTTATTACCTTCATACAAAGCAATAAAAAAACGCTCGCCAGCTTGAGCAATCATGTTGGGATCGCTCCTTCTATCTTTGAACAATGCCATAGCCGTCAGCAATTCTTCGTGGTTCTTCAATGTCGTCAGAGTTTTGTACTTTCCAATTTTAAACGGAGATGACGTTGTGTCGCAACCGCTGAATGCATGTAAAAATATAATGTTTTCTCTTAAATTTTCACCATACTCCGGCTTCAGACAACGTGGGCTGTATAGAGATTCTGGAGTGCGTCCTTTTCCGGGCTTGCGAAAATAGATATTTTTTATCTTGTGCGCTAATGCGGTCAACAATATTAGCAGATCGACGTCCTCTCCTACGACGATGACTCTCTGCGAAGAAAAATCCACAGCTGTTTCGATAATCAGCGTGTCAGCATCTTCCACAGCTTGTACGATACGAATTTCAGATTTTCGAAGTTCCTTCCATATCATTGCTATCATGTGAGATTTATTGATGTCATTGGCTAAGAACTTTTCTTGAGGAGTTGTTGCAATCATTGTCTCGGTGATATTAATATTTGCGGAAAAGTTCTTTTTCGATCGACGAAGACGTTCAGAGGACTTAGTACCCATGAGACTGATATCTTCAGGATATCCATCAAAAACTACCACGGTATTGGTGCCGAAATGATTTTGTACGTATGCGACATACTTGAGACATCCAGGCAGGTTCGAACAAAGGCACAGACAATGTTGGGAGAAACCCAGCACCGTGTAGCTGCTTACTTTTCTATATACCTGTATTCTATTCAAATAGAATATTCATGGTTAAAAATCGATGAATATACATGTATAAATGAATATCCATATATCCTTATTGTTAAAGAACACACAGACGTGTACTAATTTCCGCATGCAATACTTGACGCCAAGATGTCACGTCTCCTTACACTTGTTCTTGGCATGCTAAAGCAACGTATTACCAATAATCGCTGTTTTCCTAGACCTGACGGCAACGTTCAATGCGCTATAACTAAGCAACTATCGATTGAACAAAAAAAAGTTTCATACAAAAATTATAGAAAATGTTATGCTCTACAACTTCGATAATGA
Organism: Amphimallon solstitiale; assembly: GCA_963170755.1. Taxonomy (NCBI): domain Eukaryota; kingdom Metazoa; phylum Arthropoda; class Insecta; order Coleoptera; family Scarabaeidae; genus Amphimallon; species Amphimallon solstitiale. The sequence continues at coordinate 92,261,390 of OY720678.1, forward strand.
CATTTTTTTTTGTATTTCCAAAAATTATCGAGATATTTTCCAAAAACCAAAAATCGTTTTTTTCAATCGACTAATCTTGGCAAATATTGACATTAGGGAAAAAATTTTCAAACAAAAAAGTTATTTTCTACAAAAATGTTATCTTCTACAAAAATGGTTCTTACAATTTTTAACGTAAAACTCACCGTTTTCGAGATATTTGCAAAAAGGCGTTTTTCAAGATGGCGGCTAACGCTCGCGGTTTTGGACGACACAAATTTGGTTTTATACTTAGGGAACACCCTCTGACATAATCCAATCGAAAAATCAAGTGATAGGATTTTTGCGGAGCGAACCCCGTTTTTGGTGCTAAAATTCCTGGACTAAAAAAAACAAGTAAAGTAAAATGACTGAAGTACCTAAATCAAAAAATCGCGAACGTTTCTTTTAATTTTTTTAAAAGGTTACTATTTTACATTAACCATCTTCAATATTTAATGTTCTCCATAGATGTGATCACAAAAAATACAATTAAACACTCCTTTCGTCTGTAATTTTCAACTGATTAAGTAAATATTTGTCGGAGACCGTCGCTTACTTATGAAGTAATGCACTGATCAGTCGCGAGAGAGCGCTCTCAGGCGAATTTATCTCGACTTTGAATAATTTGTTAGTCAATCGAAACTTGAAAAGTTCCCGAACAAAACAAACCAGCAATTAATTAAGTCCCAAGTACGTCATTATACTACGTGCACACTATAAAGTAATTATCGGGAGTTACATAAACAGGTTATAAATAATAATTTATATAGATATTAAAGCGGGTGCGAAATATAGAAGCGTTCACGCATAATTTATCACGATGCTGTGATGGTCGGAGAAGGAGGAGGAGGAGGAGGAGGAGGAAGAAGAACAGGAGATGGCTAAGGAGAATGAGAAAAGATGGAGACCCAGAACGAGGCAAAAAGAAGAGTGAGAAACTTGCCGGTACGTGCGGAGAAAACAGTGGGTGGGAGAGAAATGTAAGTGGAATCGCGGGAGAGAAGCTGAAGAGTTGGTTCTAGCAGAGACAACTTCACAATTACTACGCTGTCACTCGAAAGTTTTCCCCGAAAACTTAATTTGCAGGCTTTAAATTGTCCCTGAGAACCTTTCAGATACACAACAATCGATTCTGAAACAAACCTCAAAAGAATTTCAAAGTTTTTCAATGAACCGGGGACGCAGAAGAAATGTAGACAAGACTTGTCGTGTCGCTATAGGTATTTTTGCAGTATTTATTGTGTTGTTTACTTTTTAAATCTTTCTATAATAGAATCAGCGCATAAATGTTCTTAAATTGCTTTTTATATTAATTTACTCTTTTATATAACGGCTCATCGAAATTTATTGTCATGGCCGCTCCTGTGATTTTGCAATAAGTTTTAAGCTGTACCAACCACACAATAAAACTAGAAGTTCAAACTACGAACTTTTCATTATCGTGTTGTTCGCGTATTTTTTAAGGTATGTACGTAGTTTTATTATTGTATTATTTCCGTAGTATAACTGATCCTAGTTAAATAAAACAAGTTACATTTGAATCATTTTAGCAACCAACACGGCCAACGTACGAACTAAAGATGAGAATTCAACACCACTATATATATTCCAATCGATCGGACAATTTCTGAACAATAAAATTAAACTAATTAATTAATACCGCGAGATCAAGAATTATATTGATAAAGGTTTGCCATGGAATGTAAAACGTCTGTCATAAGTTATATCATTAAGTGTCATACTGACATTTGACTGACATAAAATTTGTAAATATGACACTTAATGATATAACTTAAGACAGACGTTTTACATTCCATGGCAAACCTATATCAATATAATTTTTGATCTCGCGGTATTTCAGAATATATAGCTCGCTAGTAATATACTATTACAAGACAGCCAGTTACAAATTGAATATTATAAATTAAGTTATTAAATATTACTTTTCTATACCAATATTTTATTTAGTACTTAGTTATTCTATATAGTAAGCAAGCATTGTTGACAAATTTATACTGTTTGTACCATAATTATAACATCAAGCTGTAATTATAACTATTTATAACAAGTGATAAAGGTATGAGTATTGTTATTTATGGTAGTTCTGAAATGGCTGTTCAATTGGATGTCTGCAACTGACTTACGCCTTGCGAATTAAAAATCTTTGTATTATTAAAGTGGCAATTTGGAAAAGACTTGCTTCATTTGTTCTACCGCCAGTGACGTGCCTAAATTTTTAATTTTTAAAATAAACATCACTTTGTAATCATATTGTTATGCTTGCGTGCAACTATATCATTGCCAATAAAATGAAATAGCAACCTGTAATTTTGAATTCATATTATGCTAAAGTTGATTAGTACCTATATCTCAAAAATTTTCAAAGTTACTGCTAGAAAACTCTTAAGCCGCGTTTATGGGTTTTTAATGTCAAATTTGACAATTAATTAGAATTCACGCAGGCGTGGAAACTGCAAAACGTAAAAATCACTAAAATGCAAATAACTACGGCATAGATCAATTACAGACACATTACTTAACAGATATTTCAAATTTGACGCCTTTTTAAATTATTGGGGCATATCTTATCTCCTTTTACCTACTATACCTTATCCCAAAAAGAGAGAGCCGCAATTCTGAGCAGACCCCCAGCCCAAATTACAACCTATCAGTGGCGGCTGGTGAGCGCATTTTGGCGGTGCAGTTGCGTGGACGGGACTGGTTCGTTTGTTGTCGGTGATATGCTCGACATCTGGGAGTACATCGCCGATAATGGGCGAGGCGGTCTTGTCTGTGTGGTTGCTCACGCCCCGAGCCGCCACTGCAACCTATAACTATATAGTGAAACCAATTGTAGGCGGTATAATTAAATTTAAATATCTGTATGAAATCTTATTCCAAATTAAATTATATATATTTTTAGACACAAATCCACAATTAAGGCAACAGTATGGTAAGTGTAGTAGTCACACCACATGAGAGTAAATAAATTTGTCTAGAAAACAAGCAATGTCAAAAATGACAAAATATTTGACAATTGAATGAAAAAAACGAATGTAGTATGGTGTTATTTCGCGGTGCTGTCAACCAATAAGAAATAACTGTCATTTTGGGTATGTTCAGAATTTTGTCTCTCTCTTTTACGAATAAGGTATACACGATATCACAGACTAAACAAATTCACACTTGTAACTAAATCTCAAATTTTATCCAGATTACACGTCCTTGTTTATTAGTAAATGAAAATATCAATCCTCTACCATCTTTGTCATATTAACTGAACGGGAGATGAGATGGCGCTAGCGTCATTTGAATTCCATACAATATTTCAAATTTGACGTATTATTGCAATCCTTTCTTGTTGTACATCATATTAATTATATGTTGATATTGATCGCGAGTTTATGATTAAGTAAGTACAGAGTGAAAATTAGTGAACTGTGGTGTAATATAAACTCATAGGAATAGAGTGATTTCATGTATTATATTATGTAAGTATAATAAACAGAGATTTTTATCAATAATAAAATCTAGGTATTCGTAGTTTTTAAACGTACAAGTTAGTATGTGTGATTTGTCCAAGAGTTTTGTGTATTTTTCATTTCAAATTCCGCGCCAATATGCTGCTAGCGCCATCTTCGTATACGTTCATTCGTGTGTGACAAGGATAGAAGATCTTGGACATTTTAATATCAAGTAGTTGTCTGGGTTTGTTTAGTCTGTGACGATATGCAGATTGCATTTCGAAACTTAATCCATTCGCTAAATAGACAAACGTTTATAATTTGTGTATACTTTTATTTTTCTTTATTATATTGAATTTATATAAGATGGGTTCTCCGACATTTGTGTTTCATAGTTAATTAATCATCGTAAGAATAGCAGAGAAATATTTGACCGACAATACCTAATGGGTGTCTGTAATTATTTTACGAATTACAATTTAGAAATTTACATTTTATTAATTCGGCAACTTAGAAACGTCTTCCTTCATTTCTTCTATAATAATCTACCGCCAGTGTCGTGCCCAGATATTTAATTTTTAATACAAACATCATTTTATAATCATATTATTATGCTTATATATAATTATAACATTGCCAATATGTTGAAATGGCATTAATAACTTATAATTTTATTTTAAAGTTGGTTAATTTATGTCTGCCAATGTAAAATTTTTCGAATTTCGCGGGTGATTTATGTTTGCACTGGACGCAAAAGCATAACATATAGAGTTAAAATTGTAAAGCGTAAAAAACGCTAAAATGTAATTGGCGGCGGCGTACGTTAATTATAAGCACATTATATTAGAATTTATTTAGTATGTGAGCGAAATTTAATTAATTTTGTATTTTTGAACATTTGAGTTTTCCTTAATAAAAATGATAGCATTTTCATGGATTAGTTGCTTCATTCTTATTTAGGAGCAAAATATTGAACAATGAATATCAGCTTATCAGTGCCAAAGTAAGTACCGATACAAAAGATAGATCATTTTTGCTAAATATACCAATATTTACTGTTTGCAACCAGCATTGCAATTCCAACCGGGTCCTTATTTATTTCAACATGATTTCAACCAATTGTGTTTTATATCCTAGAAGTATCGAATATTACAAATTTTCGTTAATAATGAAAGGGATACTCAAAGATAATACAATCATATTAGCAAATAAATGTATAAATAAACAAACTCGTAGACCTATTCTATTATTCTGTGAACACACTACAAATCTACATGTGCAAATAAAGTTCTATGTGGGTAATCATAATACTGTTTAGGTTGAAGATATTGTTACATAAATAAGAAACATGTAGTTGTAATTTATATTTTAAGATTCGGTGGTCACAATAAGTTTCTTACATATATTTTTGTTTTTAAACTCAAAACGATAATAAATTATTGTGGGTAAGTACCTATATTCTTTTGTGGATAGGTGATATTTCTTTTTACTTTTAAATATTGTAGACATTTATATATTGTTGTAGCAAAAAATAGAAATTTTGAAACTATTAATTTTTCATATAAAAATTAATAATTTTTTTAATGTTCAACTGTTTTCAACTTCTTCCGATATATTTCTGATTCGTGTTATAATAGTATATTATGCAATGAGCATTTAATTTAATGATAGCTATTAAGACACGAGTAAGAGAATTACAATACGAGGCGAAGCCGAGTATTGTAATGAATACAAGTGTCTTAATAGCCATTAAATGCGAGTTGCATACACTATTTTTTCTACGACCCCATAATAAAACATATTTTTTGAACAATCCATTTCATAAATTGAGGTTAAAATTTTCCGTACGTTTTTGTGAATTTGGCTGGTAATAAATTGTTCGTGGCTACTAAGGCTTGTTCCATAATTTCTGGTGGAGTCAATTATTACATTTCACTGTCATTATCCCTCATTTTTACCGTTTATATTTTCAAAAAAGCACAAATTTTAAGTACTTACTTGTAAATTGCAGAGAACTGTCACATTTATTTAATTTGTATATCTGTCAGATATGCAGTCGCCATATTGAATATTGTTTGAATATTGAAATGCCGCATTCCTATTGGATATAAACTTGTATCGTAATGAAAAATCTGTATTCCTATTGGATATAAACTTGTAACATAATGAAAATCTGTATCGTAATGAACACCATTATAGTACAGGTTCGGCATATCTAATAATACAATTAAAGTATGGGAGTAGAAAAAATAGTTTGTATATTTGTACATTTAGGGGAAGGTCGGGTGGTATCGGCCACCTTAGCTTTCTTCGACCTATCTGATGTAAGGATTGTGATATATTATAATCTAATGTATAAAATAATACCTTAATATGTTATTCGCAAAGGGTTAAAACACAATAAAAAAATAATGATAATAATAGTACATTTTTTACAAAAGTTAAAACCTTTGCAATATTACCTTTTCAAAAATTGGAGGGTGGTATCGGACAAATGTAAAACTACTGAAAATAGGTTTTGCCGGCAAGGAATCAAACAATTGATTACATAACTGTTTACTGACAGAACTTATATTATATTAGGTGTAAAAATATGTAATGTACAGGTATATAAAATCCTTAAAACTATAGGTACCTATTTCAAAATTCATTATCACTTTTTGTCTTACACATGTCACAATAATAAAATAGATGGTCCTCAAGATTGGCACATTTCTCATGGACCCACCCTTTGCAAGTATTGCATTGGATCCAATCTTCGTCGAAAGACTCTCCACAGATGATGCAATTTGTGTCTGAAGATGACGAAAAAGCCGCGCCGTCGTCGAACTTGAGGAATTTTTTCACGTTCAATTTTGCTGAATTGGAAGGCAGATTCCTTTTTTGGGGCTGAATGTTTTTATTTTTCTGTGCAGTATTTGCGGATCCGTCTACTTTCTCTTTCTTCATTTGTCTTTTCATCCCCTTTAGATTCTGTTCCTCTGCCTTTTTTGTCTTTTTTTCCTCTATTTTAGCTCTTTTCGCTTCAGCTTTGGCTTTCTTTTCTTCATGAAGGGTCTTTTTCGCAACAAGTTGGTCTTTGTAGGGCGTAGATGTCAGTATTTCACTTTTCTCACTGCGATGGTCTCTTATTTTATACTTCCCATTTGAGGTGCTTGGTAACGGAGATATATTTTCCAAGATGCATTGAGTTCTTGACGAGTCTAAATTAGTTTTTTCTTTGCTCTCATCATATGTTTGGTTTGAGGTCACAGGCATGTCGGAAGAACTAGAGGGCCAAGGTTCTGTACACTGATCGAGCGGTGGGGTTTGATCGACTAGAGGGTCATTCGGCAAGCTTGAAGCATCAGCTGACAGATGAAGATCATCAAGGTCAGCAGTAGTTGCAATCTGATCGAGAGCTGTTGCCATTTCTTCGCCCTCCTGTGATTTATTACTGAGTGATGCTGCAAAGTCAAGATCTGAAAATACATTCCGATTCAGAGGGTAAATTCCTGTACATTGGAATCCAGATTGCGCCAACTCCATCCTGCAGATTCGGGAAAAAGCAGTATTTACCAGCCCAGCTATGTCTTTCAGAGTTATCTTCATGTTCGGGTACTTCCTCATCCAAACTCCACAGGCTTCATAGTAGGCATTTTTAAATGGTTTCATAATTGACCGATCTAATGGTTGGATCTTGTGGGAAGTGTGTGGTGGGAGGCTCAGCATGTGAATGTGATTTTCTTTAGCGTAAAGGATCACATCAAGATCCTTGTGGCTAGAGTGTCCGTCTATGATTAGCAAGACAGGACTCTTTTCAGTAGAGTTAACCCGCTCAACAAATGCTTTTAACCATTTCATGAAACCCTCCTTAGTGATCCACCCGCTCACTTGCCCATCAAAAATGCTTCCGTGAGGAGCATCTTTTTTCAAGTCATTATCAATCCTTACACGTGGGAAAACAAACAAAGGCGGAATAAACTGGTCCCCTGTTGCATTGGTGGCTAAAAGTGCAGTCACGTTTCTGCCCCTCTCTGCAGATGTCAATTTTCCCACTTGTTTTTTGCCTTTTACAGACATGACCTTCAAGTTATTGTTGTGTACACATGATACTCCAGTTTCGTCCGCATTAATGATACGGGTTGGATTGAATTTGTGTTTGTCCATAAGCTTAGTTAGCTGGTCAAAGAATCGGTCGACTTTGTCCTTGCTGAAACCAACAGCACGCTGTAAGCTTGTTGACTCGGCTGTCCTCAGGCTTAAGTCCTTGTGACGGTTCATAAACTCGTAATAAAAACCTTTTCCCGCCATACATTTCTCTTTGTTAAAGCGGTGACACACATTTAGCCTCTCGGCAAGGTTGTAGGCTAGTTTTAGGAACTCTTTTCTGCTTAGTGGCATCAGCTGAGCGTCCAAAGCCATCACATGTTCATACAATATTTCCTCTTGTTCATCAGTAAACGTTTTCTGAAACACTCCTTTGTTATTTGAGCAACAAGGCTTAGGCGTTATCTCTCCACCCTTTAAAAGTATTTTAACACGATCACCTAACGTGCTCCTCGGCACACCAAACTTAGTGCTTGCAGTTCGTATGGTCATTTGCTTCAACATCACTTTTTCTATGGCCGATTTCATACTTGCTTCATCCCATTTTTCTGGTATTTTCCCCATGATTTCCTGAAAAAACCAGAAAGCTTTGATAAATCTTGCAGTTAAGCGACCAACGTGTTGTGCGATACCACCCGATTGTATCTTGTCCGATACCAGCCGACAAACATGAAAAGTTCGAACAGCTCTCCTTCAGCTATCAACAATACGAATAAACCTAAATGCTCAATTTACATAATATAAAGTATAATAACTGGTCTGAAAGCAATTACAACTAAATACACTTACTATGAGAGAAGTTGCAGCTTTGCAAAACTATTTTCGTGCACAGAAACACCACCAATAAATCAAAAAACACGGAGCACAAATCAAAGCGTGTGCAAGAGCAATCCAAGCTGGCGAGAGCCCGGCTAGTTCGCTTCAGTCGTTACACTGACTGCGTGACAGGTGCTGCCAAATGCCGCATATTACGAAAACTGCTTCTGTCCGATACCGCCCGCTGTCCGATACTACCCGACCTTCCCCTATATGTTATTGTCTATTTAAATAATTCATTTAAAACTAGATAAAATATTAGCATTTTCAATTTTTTGATAAGACATTTACTTATGTAGGTATATATGAGTATTATAGGTATATCGTATATTATATTATTAGTTTTACCAAGTTTATGGTTATTTATGACAAACCAAATTCATTGAATACGAATAAATGTTATGTAAGTGATTTAATTAATTATTGGGATACCTCCTTATATTTGTTTACTACAATGTAGATTATCTTACAAGTGTTCTAATTCTTATACATTATCATCCATTCTCGGCCCTACTCTTTTTTTAATTTATGTCAGTGACTTACAGAATCACATGAGCTATTGTACTATTACACAGTACGCGGACGACACTTCATGTGTAATAACAGCTAAATGTAAAGAGGAGCTCGTTGTGTTGGCATCGCGTGTGATTGCTGATATGCAGTCCTGGTCATTAAAAAACCGTCTCATTCTTAATGCAGATAAGACAAATATTGTCACCTTCTCCAAAACTAAAAATTTGGATTACAGTTTGTGTTTGAGCTTGGGGGGCAAATCATTGACGGAGAGTGAGTCGTCCGTCTTTCTGGGTTTGACGGTGGACAGGTGTCTGCGTTGGGGTGAGCATTGCGTGGGTCTATCTAAAAAGTTGAATCCCATGTTGTATGCTATTGGTATGCTGAGTAGGGTTGTCTCTTTGGAGAGCCTGAGATTATTCTATTATGGTTGTATCGAGTCACGTTTAAGATATGCGATCATTTTCTGGGGATCATCTACATACTTTAACGACATTTTCATTATTCAGAAACGTATGTTAAGAGCCATGAGGGGTGTTTCCTCACGTAGTAGTTGCAGACCTCTGTTCCGGGAAATGAATATAATGACGGTTGCCTCGTTATATATTTATGAATTGATTATCTTCTTGCTCAAAAATACAGATAAATACAAGCGCAATAATCAGATCTACAACACTATGGTGACGCGTCATAATAATGATTTTTCTGTCCCGCTACATCACTCAAAATTTTATGAAAGATCTCCGAGGTACATGGCGGTAAAGGTTTATAATGCATTGCCGGCTAATTTAAAGTCGCTAAGCGGTACAAATCTCAGTGCATTTAAGAAGCAATTAAAACTTTATCTGTTGGAAGGAGCCTTCTACAGCATTAACGATTTTATAGTGACAAGTGTTATATATTGTACCTGATCTGTGTATTTTTTTTAATGACAATGTCAATGTTCTTTTGAATTTATGACAATAAAGAAAGATAATAAAGATAATCAAGCATTGATATATTTCCATATAAATTACTAACAAAAAAAATTGCATTATTTTATGCACTTAAAATATTTCTCATTTTTCAAAAATGTCAGTATGACAAATACTCACTGTCAAAATTTTACTCATATTCTGCAAATGCCATTTTAACACATATTTCCAAAATTATTAAAATACAAAGGTAGTTTGTATCATTGTTATCTAATATTTGCGTCTACCACAAAATAATTCTAAAATTAATTACAGTGATATACCTACTGTAATTTTGGTATGTACATATTGTTCAATACAATATAGATATTTGCAAATTAGTTTTAATTAAATACATAGTCAAGTTATTTGAACTAAAATAGACTGAATTTCAAATTATAGAAATCTGCCTTTAGGGAGCAACACTCAACAACAGGTGACACTAAATTCTGAACTCGTTATCTAATAAATGATACGAAAATTTCTTATTACAAACATTTGTTCCAGTTCTGCATTTGTAGATTATTGCACGATGGTTATTATGAATAGGGATTACATAAATAACATAAAGGAATTGTCAGAGAGTAACGTGTATATAAAGGATAAGGGAAAAGTGAACGAAATCATCAATGAACTAGTCAAGGGAGGTATTAATAAATTACAAGTTATTTTAGATTTTGATAAGACAATTACAAAGCATCATGTTAATGGAACTAAACAAATGACTAGTTTCGGTAAGTTAAGTCTTTGTTTCAAATTATGACAACTAATATTCTAACTTACAGGTATTTTTGAAAAATGCCCATCTTTACCAGAATCTTACAAATCAACTGTGCATTCTTTGAATCAAAAATACATGCCCATCGAATTTAATCCATCGATACCACTTGAAGAAAAAAAGCAGCATATGAAAGAATGGTGGAGGTTATCAGAAGAAACAGTAATGTGTGTTATTTTTTGTACTTGTCAATGTATAATAAACATAATTTTGTATTATTAGGGGATTAACAGTCTCAGCCAAAGAAATATATGATGTTATTGAAGACATTAAACCAGCATTGAGGTAATTTACTTATACATGGAAAGCGAAAGCAATCAATAGTTGTATAATTCCAGAGATAATTGTGTGGATTTTTTTTATCATACCACGAGAGTCAGTGTACCGGTATTGGTATTTTCAGCTGGTCTGGGACAAACTGTCGTTGGTGTCTTAAAACATCATAACATTCTAAAAGAAAATGTGAAAGTATGGTAAAGGTTTTTATAAATATTACAGGATTTAATTACATTATCTTTTGCAGGTTGTCGCCAATTTCTTAAAGTACAATGAACATGGCATCATAGAAGGATTTTGTGATAACATAATTATAGACGTTTTCAGCAAGAATGAGTCAGTGCTTAATGGAACAAATTATTACAGAACCCTCGAGAGCAGAACTAATGCTATAGTTGTGGGGGATTCATTAGGAGATGCTACAATGTTTGATGGTGTTGAAAATGCAAATGCTGCTTTAAAGATAGGATTCCTTTATGAACATGTAAGTATTTTTTGTATTTACATATACAGCTGCGCATATTTAAAAGGCAAAAAAATCAACCTTTGCCCTGATTTGATAAAAACTTTTATGTTTAGATAGAGTTAAGTAAATTTTGTTCTGTCATGATGATCTGCAATAAGTCAACTTTCAGTTGCTGAACTATTAACTTTTAACAGCAATAGCAGTTTGGTACCATTCTATAAAAAATACACTTCCTAACCTTTGGGATTAAGGTGCTGTTGCTAACACTTAATATTAACAATCATTTAAACTATCAGGTAACCAAATAAGTTCATGCGGTTTTTTATGGTAAAATATAAATATTTATTAAGAAACAATAGTACAATATTATTCATCAAAGTAATTACCATCACACTCAATGACCTTTTGCCAACGTGACACCAATTTTTTTATGCCGGTATTGTAGAACTCTACGGATTTTGAATCAAAAAATTGACGGACTGCGTCTATTACATTAACTCGAGTTTTAAACTGCCTATGTCTCATACAGTTGTCAAGAGACAAAAAAAGATGGTAATCACTTGGCGAAATGTCAGGGGAATATGGAGGGTGTGGCAATATTTTCCAGCCAAGTTCACAGTTTTTTTTTTTTTTTTTTTTTTCTTGCGATTGATTAAAGAAGGCTGTTTTTGGATGAGTGCTGCTTGTACTCGCTGAAGTTGTTCACAATACAAGTTCGCAGTGATGGTTTGGCCCTTTTCCAAAAACTCATAATGGACTATTCCATTTGCTGTCCACCAAACACACAATAAAATCTTGTTGGGGTGCAAGGAAGCCTTGGGAGTGTGAGGTATTGCATCAGTAGGCGACGACCAATGATACGAACGCTTAGAATTTGAGTATAATATCCATTTTTCGTCGCAGGTTAACAACCGATCAAGAAATGGTTCATTATCGTTGCGTGAAATGTTTGCCGAACAAATGGTAAGACGACTTAATTTGTTATCATTTGACAATTCATGTGGAACCCATTTGCTCAACTTCCACGTCTTTCCTAGCTGATGAAGATGCAAACGAATGGTTTCGTCACTCACATTGAACCTTTCTGCAAGCTCTAGGCACGTTGTACTGGAATTTGCCTCCACAACCTGTTGAAGATCCTCGTTGTTAATGATCTTCGGTCTTCCAGAGCGTGCTTCATCGGTTAAGTTGAAATCTCCCGAAGAAAATTTCTTGAACCACTTCTGTGCTGTTCGATCACTTACGACATCATCTCCGAATGCGGTACATATTTTTCGCGCCGCCACTGCAGCTTTAGTACCAAGTTTGTACTCATAGAGTAAACAACCTCGAATTAAAGTTTTATTCGTTTCCATTTTCAACTATTCAAATTAATAATTAAATAATTGTCACGAAATGTGTATGTATCAAATGACAGAAGGATTGATACTAAAGTGGATGACAGATAACAGACAAGTGCTATCGATCAACAACTTAAAGAATATTCATGGCACTCTGCTGTATACAAAAACCGCATGAACTTATTTGGTTACCTGATATAATAAATCATACTCATATATATAAGGAATACATTTTTATTCATTTCAGATGCAAGAAAATCTAGTCACATACATGGATGCATTCGACATTGTTTTAGTAGATGACCAAACAATGAATGTACCATATGCAATTTTTAAATGTATATTATGATTTTTTTATAGATCTTAAAATTTTATTTAATTTATTTATATTAACTTATGTACATACCACAAGTTAATAATTGATATATTTTATGAAAAAATTTGGTGCAAATAGATATTAATATATATTTTTTATTTTAATTATACAATATAATTATAGATGTGCTTGAATAATTTGTTAATAAAAACTTATTTTTGAATTATAAAATTATTGTAGTTATTATTGAACCATTAACATACATACAGTACACAGACTGAGTCTTGGCCGATGGGCGGAGTCTTATAGGTCAGTGCGAGACAGAGAAAGTATTCGGAAAAAGGAAGAATTCACTGCGCATCTTGTGGGAAGGGCATCTCATCGGCCAGGTCTCAGTCTGCGAGCTGTACAATATTCATGTCCTCTATATATTTCTACGAGTAAAGAATAGAACAGGAGAGAGTCTCCTTAATAATAATATTTGTCCAAATGTGGTAACTCAATATGGCTGCCTCAATGCATAGAATATGTATGTTACATGTCAGATATATGACAAGTTATTCAAAATACTCATTTTATAAACTATGATTGGTCAATATTACCATAACGACCTGCCTTAAAGTGGTAACTCCGTCTAAATAATACCTATTCCCCTACCAGTTTATTATCTCTCCTGTTCTATTCTTTCCTCGTAGGTACATTTCAGTAATAATTTTCATTGATGGAAATATAGTTGGGTCGTTTTGGCAGCCAATACGGCCAAAGTAGAAACTAAAAATGACTATTCAATGCCACTACAAACTTCCATCGACCCAACAATTTTATTAATAAATAATTTATTTTTAAATTATATTAATTAATATTTCAGTGTTTTCAAAGGAAGGGTAAATTTGATTGTTAAATAGTTATAATTAATTATACTAAAAAATATATTACAATTAATTAAAATTGGAAATTATAACATTTGTAAATAGATAGAAGCCAAAGCAATATGTGGGGGCCAACTTCCAGTGTCCACATGTACTAAACAAAACACCAAATATTTTCACCAGGAGGTAGATAGGACTGGTAGGCATGCCGGTAGGACAAACACACGGATTATCGGATGGTTCACTTAAATTAGGGGTTTTGCCGCCTAATCTACCTATGTACGCCATTATACGATGGCGCCACGGTGTTAGAAACAAGAGACCTATAAGTAAATTTGAATCATGACTTAAACCGAATAACTAAGATGTCGCAACTATAGCGCTGTCACTTTATGGAAACGCGTAGAACGTTAACCAACAAACAAATTTGTGTGTGTTGCTAAACATTATTTTTCTTATTACTACTTAGTTATTGGTGTTATAATCGTACCGTAAGTTCTGTAAAGAGTAATATGATAATTTTATTAAGTTGACATAATGCCTTTTTAGACTTAAAGGATGGATAGATGCTGGTGCATTGTGTGTGGGGTGTACAAGCAAGAAGCAAGAGCGATGCATATTTTCCGAGAATGCGAACACTAACTAACTAACGGCACTAATAGTTGACATATAACCCGAAGGTGAGCTGGAGATTTTTTGTTTGTAGTTCTGATTCCAAGTGCAACAAGGACCACCTGGTTGTAGCAAGGATTTTGTTGGTTTCCGATTACACGAATTAAAGTTTAAATGACAATTAAGTAAGTAATTGGCAATTATTAGGAGTATAATATAAGTGGGAATAATTGTAGTTGAGGTGTCAGGCGATTTTTGACAAAATGATTAGTGTACATTATAAAGGACCTCTAATTGAACAACTTTTTCTTATAAAATTATCAATGCAAATGTAGGGAAATGGAGATAAAAAATAAATTTAGTACTCACCGAGTCAACCTTGCAGGTTACATCCCATGTGAGATATCCCATATAGAGCATTGAAATAATGAAAATCACAATAAATAACGTCTATTTAAGCTCACAACACAACAATTACTTTTGATTTCCACGTTTTTAGATTGAATGTGAGCAAAATTGTAAATACGAGACCACATGATATCAGCTGTTTTTGTTGACATTTGATGGTGCTTTTAAAATTGCAGAAGTCATAAGAAAACATACAAATTGACCTAAATTGAGTGTGATTATGTGAAATAAACATCAATTATCGTGATTTTCATCAGTTCAATGATCTATATGGGATACCTTAGATGAGATGTAACCTGCAAAATTTACTCGGTCAGTATCTAATTTATTTTTTATCTCCATTTCTCTATGTTTGCATTGATAATTTTATAAGAAAAAGTTGTTTAATTAGAGGTCCTCTATAAGGTACAGTAGTCGCCCGATACCTCAACTGCAGTTTAACCCTATGGGTGTATAAGAAAGCCTTTAAAGTACACGAAAAACTTACTACTTGTTTTTAAGTTTCTATATTGTTTTTCACAAGTAATCAATCGATGTTTAGCAGTGTTAATAGAAACTTCAGATTTCTTGGTACAGACGCATTTATGGTTTTTCCTAATGATTTTCCTGTGCAGTTTCCTATAATGAAAACGTGCCTTTATACTATCGTTGATATTTGTTAGTATACAGTTGTAATTATTATATTTTATTATTCAGGAGCGAAGCTTGACAACAGCAAATGGGCATGAAACCTGTGCTAGATGCCAGTACAACATGCAATAAGAAACTTTGCAGCCTACATTTTGACACAACATGCTATGCACACCCTCATTCAGTACGCCTCAACAGAAATGCAGTGCCGACACTCCATCCCATGAGGCCACCCACAGAGCTTAAGGCAGCCATATCATTGGAAGTCTCATTTGTTTTACGACAACAATAAATTAATCATTAGTTATTGCAGGTTTAGTTTTTTTGTTTTCTTCTATAGCCATGTAATTAACATTATTTAGTTTTTAAGCCCTAATTGTCACTCTTTTAATTATATATTGATGAAAAGACGTCTACTAAATTTGTTAGGTATCCTTATGTATCCATATTTTTATTTATGTCGCCTTATTTTATTTCATCATTTATGTAATACAAGATTTTGTAAATGGTGGTAGTAAACATGAGTTTAAGTCATTGTGTATCTATCGGGCTTAATTACATACTTTGTAGTATTTTGAATAGGTACTTTTTCAACAGCAATTCTATCTTATTGTAAAAACTATCTTTGTAGTAATATATTTTGAACACTTGTGAAATATAGAAATAGTAATACAATAAAACACCTTTTTCACAAAAAAATGTTTAATAACTAGATGTCACATTTCGTGTGCACTGCACACATCATCAGTAGTAACTGTTATTACTGACGATGTATGTAGTGCACACGAAATGTGACATCTAGTTATTAAACTATTTTTTGTGAAAAAGGTGTTTTATTGTATTACTAAAAGTATGTTTGTTAGTCGAATATTCTACGTTTGGTAGATTATGCTATTGTTCGTTACTTTATTTTTGTACTGGTAATTTAACTAAAACATACGTGTTAGATGTTACTTATTAATAATCATAAGTGTACTTTGTACCTTTTCTACGTAACGATATTAAAGTGTAATTATTTAAGTAATTCTTTTCTTTAAAACGTCATTGTGTGGTTACAGCATTGTAATTGAATATCGTACTGTATACTGTTTTCCTTAGCAAAGATTCCTCATTACTACGGGAACCAGTAAATAGTATGCAATTTGATTACAGTGTTGTGATCATGTACCGCGAGATAAAAAATTATATTGATAAAGATTTGTCATAGAATGTAAAACGTCTGTCTTAAGTTATATCATTAAGTGTCATACTGTCATTATAAGAGAAAATATAATGACAAATATTGACAGTAAGTTATACCATTAAGTGTCATACTGTCAATATTTGTCATTATATTTTCTCTTATAATGACAGTATGACACTTAATGATATAACTTAAGACAGACGTTTTACATTCCATGACAAATCTTTATCAATATAATTTTTTATCTCGTGGTATTAAACCCTTTATTTTGAATTTCCCGCTACCAAATACATTCGAATCGCCCGCTATTTGCTTAGTAATATTGAAAACTGTAATTTTTTGATGTCAACGCCATCTATTATTGGCGTACAACAATACAAAGCGCGGATAAAAATTTTGGCTTGGCTGCGCCATCTCATTCTAATCTGTGGACAAACATAACCCCGAAACCATCTGGAAAGTGTTTGCTATTACTTTACTTTCATGTCCTCACAAAATAAAGTTTAAATTATTAAATCTAACCTTTCCATTTTCGTATAATTTCTACATAATTTTTCTGTACTGAGCAGTATTTTAATAAAAGAGGTCGAAATTAGGAATATTCACAAATTTTTAGATGTATTAGACGTAGAGGTATTTTATGTTATGCAGTACTGCATAAGTGTTCATCATGAATAAAGATTTCGCAAATATCCTGAAAGAATTGTCAGGGAGTAATGTACACATAAAGGATAAAGCAAGAGTAAATGAAATCATCAATGAACTAGTTAAAGGAGGCATTAACAAATTACAAGTTGTTTTGGATTATGATAGGACAATTACAAAACAACTTGTGGATGGTGTCAAACAAGAAAGTAGTTTTGGTAAGATTTATATTTCGGAAACCATTAGAATATTATAATTTCTCCAATTTGCAGGTATTTTCCATAAATGCCCATCCCTATCAGAGTCCTATGTAACCAGTATTGAGAATTTACGTAAAAAATATGTGCCTATTGAATTTAATCCGTCAATACCAATGGAGGAAAAGAAGCAGCATATGGAAGAATGGTGGAAATTATCCAAAGCAATAATTATGTATGCTATATAATTCTATTATTGTATAATAAATATAAATGTTTATTTTATTAGTGGAAATACCGCTACTCTAAAAGAAATTGAGCAAGTTGTGGATAAAGTTAAACCGGTATTGAGGTAATTTATTTATATGATTTTAAAAAACAAGCAACATTAAGTAATTTCAGGGATAAATGTGTTGATTTTATTAATCATACTACCAAAGTAAATGTGCCCTTGTTGGTGTTTTCTGCAGGATTAGGTCAAACTGTCACAGCTGTATTAAAGTATCATAATATTTTAAATAATAACGTGAAGGTAAGATTATTTGTTGTAAATAATATACAATTAAAAGTAACAAGTCTTGTATGTAGGTTGTTGCAAACTTTTTAAAGTATGATGAGAATGGTGTCATACAAGGATATTGTGATGATCTAATTATAAACGTCTTTAATAAACACGAGTCAGTACTTGCTGGCACGAGCTACTATAAAACCCTGCAGGATAGAAATAATGCTATAGTAGTGGGTGATTCATTAGGAGATGCCACAATGTATGATGGTGGTGAAACTGGGGGTGCTGTTTTAAAAATAGGATTTTTACAAGAACATGTAAGTCTTGAAATTATATATATATATATATATACATACAGCGTGAGTCATTAGTACCCGCTTCTTCAATCACTCTTGTGTCTTAAATAAAAGAAAAAGCAATTAGTGGAAGAATCATGGTTGTTTGGGGCGCATCTTCTAAAAATACTTTAATCTTTGACGCACTTCACCGGAAGTGGTTGGAACTTAATTTTTTTTAATAACTCACTATATATTTTTAAATTTTCTAGTACTGTCTTAAATTGTCTATTCAACTGTTTTTTCTTTTTCAAAATTGAGCTAATAGTTTTTGAGTTATTAATGTTTTTTGGAAATTTTTGACCAAAACACGTGTTCAGAAAAAAAATATTTTCACATTGTTTTTAAAAGTAAAAACATTAACTTTAAAAGTTGCACTCGACAATACCTCAAAAACCTTTATTTTTTCAAAACCTACTTCCTGAAATTTTCACATACCAAAAACTTATTTTTTTATGGAATACCCGGTATTTTATTGTCGTGTTTGTTCCCTTTCTTATTCTCTTCCATTTTTGAAAACAATGTCCTATACCCATCTTTTGTAATTTCTGAGATAATCACTATAGGAGCAATCAGCGGTCAAA
This sequence comes from Amphimallon solstitiale, assembly GCA_963170755.1. Taxonomy (NCBI): domain Eukaryota; kingdom Metazoa; phylum Arthropoda; class Insecta; order Coleoptera; family Scarabaeidae; genus Amphimallon; species Amphimallon solstitiale. The sequence goes on from OY720678.1 coordinate 92,280,393, forward strand.
AAAAGTACTACGAGCGCTGTTCTATGCACCCAAATATTCGTCCAATAAAGGTCGGTAAACATTTGTGTCAAATTTATAAAAGCGGGTTAGATGAAAGACTTTTTCAAAATCGTTTACATTTTTGTTAAGAGGAGCGTTTACCTATCGAAAACTAAGGCAACGCCATTTCGCGTTTTTTGAATTTATTTTGTAATTTTAGAATCTCAAATTTGGGTTAGTTTTATCAATTTATGTCTACTATCCGTCCATCGGATCTTTTGAGTCACGTGATTAATTGCGTGCGTTATCAATGACATCCGCACCTAGCATGTATATATTCTCATTTCTTTCTAATCTCAATGACTAAATAAGGATAGAAATTTTAAATTTTAAGGTAGGATTGTCTTCCCCGTAAGAGTAATAAGACAGACAGAGAAGATATACTACTATAACACTCTATACTGCCTTAGTCAATTTTTTAAATTTTGACTTTTGACATATAACTTTGTTGTCTGCGTTTTGGTTAATTTTCGTTCTGTGTTTTCGTTATATTGCTGCTCTAATTCGTTTTTGTTGTATCTTGCAAATAATTGTTCTTTTCAGAACAAAAAAAAAACTGTATTTAATACATTTTCTGTAAGTATTCTAATCACAAAATTTATTGGTTATGGGTTAAGAATTTACATTTATTACAGAGATATGCCTGGGAAACGTCTGAATTCACAATCTCAACAACTTATATTAAATGTCCTGGACTTTTTTGAAAGAGAAAAGCAAAGTCGTGCACCTCTCATAAATATAAATGCACCCATTGAAGTAAGAATTATATACATATATTTTTTGAAATCATAATAAAGGTTTGAATATTGCAGAGAGCAGCCGCTGCCCTTAAAGTCTCCACACAGACTATTAGAAATATAAAACAACGTAAAGGACAAAAACAAGTACTTTCTTCACCCGGTAAGAAAAGACCTCGTGTTAAAGCCAAAACAGAAGATTTACGAGAATCTTCAAAGATGGAAGTACGAAACACTATTTATAACATGTATAAAGAGAGTATGTTATTATTTCAGAGAAACATGTTACTCTGCTTACATTGAAAAACGAATTACATATCAAAGCAGTAATCGATATTGGAAAATCTTCGTTGTCCCATTTATTAAAAGATATTGGTTTTAAATTCAAAAAGGAAGACAACAGACGAGCATTGGTGGAAAAGCTTGATATAGCCCTTTACCAAAGCATTTTTTTGAGAAAGTATACAGATAATTTAAAGTCAAATTCTCCAAGACCGGTGATATTCCTTGATGAAACATGGATATATTCAAAAGGTAATAGAGGAAGATCTTGGCAAGATGCATCTACAAAAAGTGTTCGAAAGCCAGAAGGTTATGATGGCAAACGGTTTATAGTTTTACATGCCGGAGGTGAATCAGGGTTTATTGATGGTGCAAGTTTGATATTTGCATCGAAAACCAAAACAAAAGATTATCATGCTGAAATGAACAGTAAAAAGTTTGAGGAATGGATTAAAATACAATTCATGCCACATTTACCAAACAATTCACTTGTGATAATGGACAATGCACCATATCATAGTGTAGTATTAAATAAAATCCCAAATTCTGCATCGAGAAAACAGGAAATAATAGATTGGTTGTCCAGCAATAATATAAGTTTTTCCGGTGAATTTACAAAATATGAATTGTTGGATTTAGTTAGGAGAAACAAACCTGAGAAACTGTATTTAATTGATGAAATTTTAAAAGGTAATGGACATGAAGTATTAAGATTACCGCCCTACCACTGTGAATTTAATGCAATTGAATTAATTTGGGCTGCAGCAAAGGGCTATTATGATAAAAACATTGGTAGGGATGGTTATGGGGATGATAAAGTATTAAATATGTGGAACGAAGCATTGGAGCACTGCACAGTAAATACCTGGCAAAATTGTATTCGTCATACAAATAACTTAATCACTAAATGGTATCACCGAGAGAGAGACTTAGTAGATGTGGATATTCAGCCATTTATTATAAATCCTAATGAAACATCCAGTTCAGATTCAGATTTATAATCTGAGTGAAGTTTTTTAAATATAAAACAATGTGTGTGTTGAGTTTATAAACATGATAATGAGTGATTACCTGAAGAAGTTCTTATCTGAAAATCCAGAAGTTGGATAACATTTTGTTGAAATCATCATAGAAAATAATTATTCGTGTGAGAATGTATTTTTTGGCAGCTATCAGATGAACATTAAATTACTTGATAATTTGGATCCATTCACTCTTGAAATTAGACAATTTAATAGATGGTATTCCACCTGTGCCAAGTACGGATATTGTGTATTTGGTTTTATTACATATTTATTACACTAAGGACCAAATGACAGTGTTCAATAGTCACCGCTTACATTTATTTACATCTTTATTTTATGTGGAAAAGTACGTGTTTTTGTTTTGGTGAAACATATATAAGAAGTTAATTTAAAACCAATGGATGTGTAGTGCATTATTATGAAATGTGAATCAATACTTTCGGCTCACTCTACATGCATGGCTGGCAACAGCTGAACATTGTAGTTATGTTGGTGAATTATTATTTCTAGTATACGAAGAAAAAGAAAGCCACTCATGCACTGATTAAGGATTAATTATTTAAACTTGTCTTTAAATTTACAATACCTAACAAAATAATCAGAGGATTCTTTAATAAGATTTATTTATTGAAATAGTTTCACTTAATTATTATAGAAGCAATAGTTAATAAATAGTAATAAGAAAATAAGTTTAATCATATAGAAATATTATATGTGAGATTATAAAAGTTTATTATAGATATTTAGCATACAATATATAACAGTTTAAAAAATGTAAATAGATTTCAAATATATTAATAAATAAATTTAACTTATTATTAAAGTTTTGTGTTTTGTCTGTAATGAAATGCCTATTTAAATTCTAAAATAATGGCCACGTTGTACAGGAATAAATCAATATTGTATAGTGCCATAAATAATTATAAATACAAAATTATTTACAACTTACATATGTTAATTACAATCACAATTTTATCTACACTGTTTAATTTTTGCATATTACACTTTTTTAACACACTGAAATGAGATATTCTAAGGTGCTACCGAGTTCTTCTTTTAGAATAACTAAAATTCACTTGCAGAATTCCTAATGCTTCCTTTATTAAAAATGCTCTTTCTCCTACAACAACATATCCTGGTTTAAGATTGTTGCAAAAATTACTTTTTTTCCACAAAATAATTCCATTAAAAAATTGTCACTAGAAAATAGGTAGAGGTGCATTTAAACATTTTATGTGTTCTATATTCAGACTGACATGATTTGTTGTTAAATATTTTGAGATATTATTCCACTATTATGTTTTTTTTAATAAATACATACAAAGGGACTGTACATAACCCATATGTTGTAAGATGAATGAATGACAGACCAGTAAATTTTGTTCATAACCCCAACGGTTATTATTGTTTTACACTGTTTTATTAAATTTCATTATGATAGATATAGCTAATTTTAAGCAATGAATAAAACATGGTATAAAATATAAAAAATATTAGATATAAGCATTATAAGCTCTGTATTTTTAAATGTTTAATTCTATTTTGTAAGTAATAAATTTGAGCCAGAAGTATTGATTTAATTCATACGGATCAAAATTAATCACGTGACTCAAAAGATCCGATGGACAGATAGTAGGTCAGTTTTTCTACTAATTTATTTTCTTAATTAAGTTATGTGTCTTAGAAATAACGACAAAAATGCATGAATTTAATTAATGTCTACTAACTAAGGCTGATACACAAAAGAAAAAAACAACCTCCACGCGCCAGCTGCACACTTGATGAACGATATAAGAAAAAAACTTTCTGCAATTATTTTTGAAGATAAAAAACATTAAGTAGTAAACATTGTCACACGAGGTTTTTCCAAGCTATTGCGTCGTCTATCCCCACTTTACGGTATCTCTACCGGTCCTAGCGAAGACGAAAATCTATCGGATTCGGTCGGCTATTCCAGACTTAAGTCAGACTGACAGTTTGTATTTAAAAGGAAATGTCATATATATCCAGTGATGGTAACTTCTACCGATTTTTCGGTAGATCTACCGAATATTGCCGATATTTCTACCGATCTAGTAAGAGTCAGGGTTACCATCACTGATCCTATCTTTAATACACACAGTGATCGTAACCCTGACTCTTACTAGATCGGTAGAAAGGTCGGCAATATTCGGTAGATCTACCGAAAAATCGGTAGGGTTACCATCACTGTATATACCTATAATATTCGAGTGTTTAATAATATAAGTTATGGGCAAGCGAAAATTGGTTTATTATAAAACATCAACAACATCAACAGTTCCGTAAGTACTCATTCTTTATACATTATGTTTCCCATCTATAGTATTCCTTTATCTATGAAAGAATCTGTGAATAAAACCGAAGCGCTGTGACAGAACCGAATATCGTCTACCTCCACCTACTCACACCCCCTTGCGTCTACCCGTCCCGCGAGTAATATAAGTTGCACAAGGTTCTATTTGTTAGTAAACGCCTCTCTTAATGGGCAGCAGATAAATTATCCTGACTGTCTCAATTTTTTGTTGTTTACCGACGAAGCCACCTTCTATTAAAATGGAACTTTATCGTTACAATTTTCGTTATTATAACATATAACCTGGCTAGCTTACTTTTATTTACATAGTGCCATTTGCTTATATAACACCAGGGGCAAACTAGCCGGTTATAGAATTTGTCTTCTGAATGTCGCCAAGACACCAAAATACGCACTCCTGGCTGCCTATATGTTCAGGCTTCAATGTTATGATCTGGTAAAAGTACGGCCGTTGACCTTAATGTCAACTTGTTCGGGCAGTTTAAAATAAATCAAAATTATGGTGGTTATAGTGTGGTGCCTTGGGACAAAAGACCTATTGCTCACGGCAGACTCAGCGGAGAAAAACGTGAGTACTTCTTATTGTTTTAATATGATTCGTTACTCTTGAATATACTACTTTCTCTATTTCATTGTCAAACGGTAAAGGTAAACAAAATAAAACACACGGCTAGAAATTCATTTGAAAAGTACATAACGATTAACTTTTATTTCTATTAAAACATTATTAAATCATATCAAACGAATAAACAATTCAGCAATTAAATTACGGACACAATTGATACACATTATTGTCTAATCTTAATTACAAATTTACAAAGTCTATGTACATAAATAGTATACAAAATAAATACGCGTCGATGACCTCTATAAGTCACGTATGAAATTAAGCAAGAACGTTTGTACGTTCCTAGTCCCTGAATTAACAATTACAGTCCCAGAATATTCCGTTAAAGAAAAACATAAATAAAATGATGTTTGAAATAAAATACGGATGATCAGGTTTGCTTAAATTATTTTACAACTAAATTTTGTATGTTACCATGCTCGCAGAAGAATCTTTTATAAATTTGTCACGGAAAATAATTTCAATCGGCACGGACTTTTGCGTGTCTATTCGGTGAATTATTATTATATCTTTGTTTACACTACAGAGCGCGGACAACGTATTCGAATTTATACGCGCGTTACAAACAATATTCGAAATCTAACATTTCTGAAAATAAAACACAAATATTAAATGCAGAGATATATACATATAGTCACGACATTTATAGCCTGACTCGGACGGGAATTATAGGTTGCTGCGGTAAAATGTCTATTCCTTCACGACCCCTGGTCTGAATGAAAAAGACACTTTCGGACGGGTTTTAGCGGATTTTGAAACGATTATTCCACGGCACAGAAAGAGGCCTGAATATAATACGTTTCTAGGATAAACACCTAACTTTCCCACGCCATCAAGGCTGAGTAAAGAAAGGTAAAGGCGGCTGTAGGATAGGAGAATAAAATGGACGAGACACACTTGCCGGTGTCTTTATATATCCGTAAACCCCCCTATTTCTGTAGGAAAAACTCGTTTAAAATATACAATTTGCGCGCGACTACGAGCATGACGTATACATTCGGTACTCTTACATTGAAAAATAAACAAATAACATGAATGATCATTACAAATGAATACATATACAGGTCCGTCCAAAACATTTTATACAATATTTGAACAAAATAACTCACATTCTTTTAATTTAATGTTGCCAAATAAATTAATAATGAACTAAAAATGTTAATTTGTGCAATTAACGAGGAACTTCGTTACAAACATAAAGACCCGCACTTTATCACATCTGCAAACTTTCGAAAATCGTTGGTCATTAAATGTGTGGGGAGAAATAGTGGGTAGTTACATAATTGGACCTTATTTCTTTGATGAAAATGTTAATGGAGAAGAGTATCTTCGTTTTCTACGGATTTTCAAAACTTTTTGAAGACATGAACATTAAAATCAGAAAAGCGTTTACAAGAATATGTCGAAACGTTTTACGCAATGTTAGTACTTCTTTGGAAAACAGAATACTCACCTGCACTGCACAAAGTTGTGATTATGTTGAACATATTCTTTAATGAAATTTGTTTTTTTACTTTTAATTGTTGTTACGTTGCTCAATAGTTTTAGACTATTTAAATTGCGTTATTTTATTGCTAATTTTTTTTCTATCAAAGTTTTAGGGCACCAATTTATAATTTTGAAAAAGTACAGCAATCTCTTATGAAGAGCTTCAAGAATACGAGCATTTAGGCAAATTATATTGAATATAGCAGTATTGTTTCATGCACCTTTTAATAGGGCGGCATCTCCAAATATGTCAGTAAACATAACCTTTATTATATTTCGTTGTTAACCAACAGTGTAAAAAATTATATACTGCAACTGGACATTGCCGCAACTAAAAAATTGAAATGCGATGCCCATCATTCTGTAAAATTATTACTTTTGGGATAGTTGGATTTAACCTTTACTGTGTTTGAGAGTTGACTAAGGAAATCGGACCCCATTCCTGCCTTCCATTGGTGCATAGAACAACAGCGCTCGTAGTTCTTTAATTGACCGCTAATTCTTCTTATAGTGATTATCTCAGAAATTGCAAAAGATATAGGACATTGTTAACAAAAATGAAAGGGAATAAAATTAGAAACAAAATGCCTCAATAAAATAGTGCGTGTTCCATTTAAAAAAAAATAAGTTTTTGGTATGTGAAACTTCCGGGAAGTAGGCTTTGAAAAACAAAGTTTTTTGAGGTATTGTCAAGTGCGACTTATAAGAAATTTCTTTGCGATAAGCATCACCAAATGTGATGTTTTTACTTTTAAAAACAATGTGAAAATGATTTTTTTTCTGAACACGTGTTTTGGTCAAATATTTTCAAAAAAAATTAATAACTCATAAACTATTGGCTCAATTTTGAAAAAGAAAAAGGTGTTGAATGGACAATCTAAGGCAGTACTAGAAAATCAAAAAATGTATAGGTTGTCATTTAAAAAAATTAAGTTCCGTGCACTATTTTTAGAATGCGCCACAAGCAACCACAAATCTCCCACTAATTGTTTTTTTTATTTAACCCTGTGTATATTAAAAAATTGATTGACGACCTATTTTCATTACAAAGTTATAATAAATTGGTTGAAAATCGGGTCCCTTTAGAATATGGTTATTTTTGACAAGAAAATACCTTTGCTTATTTTTTATTTCAGGTGGAAGAAAATTTAGCACCATATATGGACACTTTTGACATTGTATTAATAGATGACCAAACAATGAATGTACCTTATGCCATTTTTAAAAGTATACTATAATTTTTTTTAGGTATTATGTGACTAGCTTTTTTTTTAAATGCTATACTGAGTCGGCCTTTACTTGATGAAGATGCATATTATTAAATAAATAGAACCACTTGTCAGATTGTCACTATTGCTTAACTGTAATCTTTACATATAAAATCTATACATATAAAAGATCCTCTATAACTGTAACCTCTTATCTGAAAAAGACACGATGTTAGCAAAACAATTGTCATAACTAGGGTTCGATCTGGACATAAATGAATAATGTAATTTGAACTTAGGCATAATAATAGTAATATAACTATTACTGTGTTATATCAAATTACGTTATTAAGTCCATTCGTGCAATGCATGCCTGACTGTCGATCTGTAGTCACAACCTACAAATAAATAGTGAGTATCTGACCAGTGTTATTTATTAAATATTTTCTTTTCTTTTGAGCTAACGTAGGGTATAGAGGGTTTTAGAAAAATGACTATTTATACTTTGAGACAGCCTGTAATGCAAACATTTTCTGCTTAAAAATAAATTGCGCCGAAAAACTTTGGGACTCGATTGGTACTGTTGGATTGGCTTCAGTTTAGTTAGAAAAACATATAGAATCTGTTAATTTTTATTACACAAGATAACAAAATTTGATAAAATAAATAAATTCCAATAATTACTTTTAAAATTGCTATCATGGTCAATTGACGATTATGTAGGTAACACTTCTGCCCAATTCAAAACTTCCACTTTTACCAACAACACTAACCATGGAAGTGGCAAAATCCACTTTGAATCTGCAGTCTTTTTCCACTAAAACTTTCTCTTTACATGGTTGTCCAAAAATTGGCATTTTTCTTTCACCTAAGATGGGATCTTCATATCGCCATAACTGAAGGAATTGAACATCTAGAATATATGAAGTTTAAAACTATTACTAGATTGTTTTGAAAAGATTTGAGAATATAAAAATCGGAAGTATATAACTTTACACAAAAAACAATGAATAACAATGATTTAAAAAAAAATGTTTTCAATGGTTTTAAAATAATAAAATCGACATTTGCTTGTATTATCTCTTACGATGGAAATTTAATTAATTATTCATAAAGTTATGTCTTAATATCCCCCAAAAAGTTTACGCCAATTACACGGGGCTCGACAACTATGAGCCCATTAGTACGTCAGCAAGCGCTTATGGTGAGACTTGTGTTAGTAACTCTCCGCATTTTTCAGGGAATTAAAGAAAGTACAGTACGGGGTTCTACTGTACTGTATTATCCGTGTGCGGATTATCCGGGCTGCGGATTATCCGTGCCATACGCATGATGACGCAATATCGATATCGCCAGCAGTGTACTAGGGGAATCCCTGGGAATCATTCGCTTTTCATCTGCTTTATGTACATAAATGCAAGTTAACCTACCTATGTAGAGTTTATTTTTTCTTATTTAGTGTAAAAATTTACTTATATAGAATTCTGTTTTTTATTTTATTATCATTTTAGTATGTATACATACATACATATCAGAAATAAATGTTCGGATTATCCGTGCTTTTCAATTTTCCGTGCCTCGTCCGGTCCCGTGGAGCACGGATAATCGAGGTTCTACTGTACTACAGACAAACCAATATGCATAATATGGACTATGATGCAAGCGTGCTAGATAACACGGCAAAAAATATAAATACAGGAAATACAGTAGAACCTCGATTATCCGTGCTCCACGGGACCGGACGAGACACGGAAAATTGAAAAGCACGGATAACCCGAACATTTATTTCTTATATGTATGTATGTATACATACTAAAAAGATAACAAAATAAAAAACAGAATTCTACATAAGTAAACTTTTACACTAAATAAGAAAAATTAAACTCTACATAGGTAGGTTAACTTGCATTTATGTACATAAAGCAGATGAAAAGCGAATGATTCCCAGGGATTCCCCTAGTACACTGCTGGCGATATCGATATTGCGTCATCATGCGTATGGCACGGATAATCCGCAGCCCGGATAATCCGCACACGGATAATCGGGGTTCTACTGTACTCAGAAACTTGTTATTTACCAAGTAAAAAAAAATATTTTAAACTTAGATATAATTGCATTACATAGTTTGAATTAGATATTTTGCAGGTTCTACAAGCGAATTTAATCCAGTAGGCAATATTATTTACATACTTAAGGAAAGAATAACTAACTGCATTATTAAAACTGCTTATATTAATGCAATATAAATTTAAAAAAATATTTCAGAATGTTTTGCTGCAAACAAGTTTTAAATATGAAATAAACCGGAATTTTCTGCATTGATACACTTTTTTTCTGAATTCGTGAAAGAAGTGATGAATATTAAAAAATTGCCTGTGTATCTTTTGTAAATTAGATATGTGTCAGTACTCTCTAAATGGATAAGAAACTATTTTTTATTGCCTTTCTTACAAGAAAATTGTCCAATAATTCTATACTTTTATTATTAAATGAACAGGTGACTTTTATGATATATTGAAATGAAATATCAATGCTATGAGAACACTTTGCACCAACACAAAGAATATCAGTGTAAAGCTCCGGTAGTCTAAGACAATTTGATTTAAGCTTAAGACCTATGAACGGGGGCTGTACCACAAGCAAAAATAGGATTTTTGTTATGTATTCAGGCGAAATACCTATGCTATGGGTACACTTTGCACATACAAAAATTAAGCTTAAGACCCATGAGCGGGATACACCGCAAAAAAAAAGAAACATTGTACCTTTGATGTTTTTACTGGTTCTTGCTAATTTTCTTAAAACATTATCGTAAGTGTCTCCATCGGATATTTTTATAGTCTGTTGGAACAAACCCGAGTGAGGTGCAGGATTTATGAAGGTCAAATTAACACCAGGAATCGTGTCGAAAACAATATGTGGTTGACCGGGGCAGCATTCTTTCATTTTTTCCGTTGCATCCACGTCGTCCGTACTCCTCACAACTACTTCTTCGACCTAAAATTATTTTATGGATAGAATTTTGAAAAACAAAAAATGATGTTTTGCACTACGTCTAAGGTATTCGCCAAGTAAATACTGTTATTCTTGAGAACTTCAGCTTCGTCAAATTCAAGAAACAGTGCGAAGGCCTTGGTGCCGATTTTGTCCAAATTTTCACGAACAGTTTGCGCAAATGGCATCGCTTTTTTCATGTATTTTTTTAATTCCACTTTGGACGATAGTTCGGTAGCCAGGACTTTATTGTCAGGTAATTTACCATTTTTCTGGAAATAAAGGACGTTAAAATCTTAAGCTTAAGACAGATGGAAAAAATTTGCAATTTCGCAATTCAGGTCTGAATTGTATTTGTTGTTATTTGGGGTTGCAGGGTGGATGTTACTTTGTTCTATAGTTCTTTTTGTACATTATGTACTAGCTACTTTTGTATAGTTTATGACCTTTTTTTGCACAAGCAATCACAAATTAATTTTGCCTTAAATTTAGAGAATTCATATTTTTTTTATTATTCTGTATTAAAATAGATTGTGGTTATGTTAGAATAGCCTGCACAATATGCTATTTGACTAATTTTTTTGTATCTACTAGATTTATAATAATAATAATTTATTGTTTTGAAAACAGATAAACATAGTTTTATTTTGAAAAAATTTGCTTCAAATAAACAACACAAACAAATCAATCTGATAATTATAATTAAGAGTGTTATTTTTGGATGATTATCAGACTGATTTGATACATACATTTGGAATTTATAATATATTTCATATTGGTGTAACCCTTTTTCTTATATTCTGTATCCTGGTTTCCCTAACTAATATACAGGTGTCCCAGAAATAAAAAGACGGAGTAGCAGATATGTAACGTCCGAACAGAAATAGGCCCAAATATACCACAATAACGAAGAAATTAAAATTTTAATTTTCTATGTTGTTTTTTAGATAAAAAAAATTACATTACGGACCTGGCACAGAATGTATGTTTAAAATTCACGTAAGAATGTTCATTTGTAAATAGAAACGAAGACGCAGATATGTAACGTCCGAACAGAAATAGGCCCAAATATACCACAATAACGAAGAAATTAAAATTTTAATTTTCTATGTTGTTTTTTAGATAAAAAAAATTACATTACGGACCTGGCACAGAATGTATGTTTAAAATTCACGTAAGAATGTTCATTTGTAAATAGAAACGAAGACGCATTCATAGAGAAAAATACGCTTTTATTTGCATAAAACGGGAAAAAAACGTTAAATCGTAAAAACATATTTTTTGCGGGATGTGTCTCAATAACGCAGCTATGTAGTCGGTTATTGACCCAGATGGGTGACCTACTTTCTTGCAAGCAATAAAAGGTTGTTCTTCCTTTTAAAATAGGAAGGTTGTTGCTCTTTAATGTGTTCGTAGTTGGAAACAGCTGATTATTAGAATATTCAATAAATCGTATTTTTCTAGCATGTTTAAAATTAAAGTAATTAATGGTTTGATATTTATTATGAAGTATCTATTCCTCCTCCTTTTTTTTAACACAAGTAATATGGCGGTTCTGAAAAGCATCGATTGTGAAAGTGAAGCAGGTGGATATTTAGTGCAGGGTCGGCGTAAGGCTAATTGAATTCTTTATTATTTTTTTTCTGCCGTCTGCGCACGAATAAAGACTTGATATTTTGAGGGTACGTTTTTACACAATCTAGCTTCCGATTTCTGCTACTCCGTCTTTTTATTTCTGGGACACCTTGTATAAGTCCCTCCTTTGCTACGTTGTAACGACCAAGTTGGTCGAAACTGCAGTCACACATTTAGTTTAAAATTATTTTATAACAATATGTTTTATTTTTATTATTTATTTCTTTATCTTCCTCTTCCAAAGAGCGAAGTAGTTGGTCTACTGCCAAACCTCTCAAAATATGTAGTTTTGTTATTATTTATGAGCCCAGTATCCTTTTAAAAGCACACACTTGGTAGCAGCTACTTGCAGCACAGAATAAAAATATTTATTGCTTGAAAACTAAGTACTATCCTTCTCTAGATATGAATAAACTTGTTCTTATCAACAATGATACAATTTATTAACAATTTGTTGTAAAATACCTACCCCACAAGTCTAAAATCATATGGACAAGACATGGTCACTTTTTCATGCACTATAACCTCTCACAATAGTCACATGTTTATTGCAACCTGTCAAAATACTCTAGTATATAACTTCTCATTTATGTTTCAAGGCCAACTGTATCTGCTATCACTGTGTGATATAAGGCCGTCACATAACTTCGATTTACATTGATAAGTTTGATTTTGGTAACCTCAAAATATTGATCCTTATATAGCGCCATCTAGTAGTACCCAAAAGAAATAATTTCTGCATACTGATATACATGCATGTACACTTATTAAAATAAATATAGAATATTTCCAAATATCACATGCCAAAACTTGCTTTATAACACTGATCAGTTTCTTATTGGTACTTCTCAACCTTACCATTATAACAAGGTGCATTATTGGTAATAATTAGAGCATTTCAAAAAGTATTATAGCAACTTTATTTATCCAACAGGTGCAAGTCTGATTACAGAACTAAAATTGACAATGTTGAAATATTCATAATAAATCCACTTGTCTCCTTTTTTAAAAAAAAATTCCATTAGAATTTAATACATCTGCAAATATTAAGGCATAAATTTAACCTGAAAATGCAAAAAATTCGAATAATCAATTCTAATTTTCCGAAGTACCTTGGTTAGAACTAAATGGCCCATAACAACCACGTTACTTCCGTGAAATAGACAATGAATACACAAAATAAGTGTCAAATCACGCAAATGTCAATAAGAGTAATCCAATCATATTGCATATTTTTAACACGTGATTTTAAAAATGCTGAGCGATAACCAAGTAGTTTATAATGTTTTGGATAGATGGCGCCACTTAAGGATAGATATTTTGAGGTAACCAGAATCAGAAAAATCTCCTTGTGACGGCTTTATATAGCAGATACAATTAGCCTTGTTATATTTAAACACAAGGCGACATCTATTATTGCATCGCGTAGGTTTTATATTCATTATAACGGGCACCTGCTAAATATCCTTTTAAAAGGGCAGTGGGCATATCTGTGTTAAATAGAAAAATGTAAAAATGTAGAAAAATAGCATTCAAATCTTGAAATAAGGAAATATTTTCCTAGTGTTCCTTAATAAAGCATTATTATTCGTAAGTAAGACGAATCGGACTTATATTAAAATAGTATTTTTTACAACAATTGGAATCAGGCTTAATTTCCTAAAATTAATAATAAATCACAGTGCATACTTATGTCAACTTAACCAACTTTTCACCCACAATCTTTGGTTGTGTACAAATTCAAAGCATACCTTATACAAGTTTTCCATTGTAGTGAGAATGCAACTTTGCCATTCTGGAAAACGTTTAGCTACCCAAATAGTAATCCTGTTGGGCCTTTCAGGTGGTGCAGTTCTCATTTTCGTCGGTTGCATGTAAGTTTTTAAATACACACGGAAAGAGTGAGCAGCTTCCATCAGATAATCTGAAGATTTGATTAATACTTCATCAATTTCGCTAACTACAGGCCATTTACTTTTGACGACGCTGGTTTTCTAAACATAACAAAGGAGGAAAAGAACATTTCAAAAATTTAAACACGAGTTTCTTTCACTTACCTTGCCTAAAATCGACCAAATGTGTTCGCAAACATGCGGACAAATCGGTGATAAGATAATCGACTGAACTTCAATATAATACAATATAAGATCCCTATTTATTCCGTCCAGAGAAGATAGATTGATGTATTTATCTCTGGCTGCTTGGAGCTCGAAGAATCCAGTTCTCAAAGCGTCTTTAAACAGGAGTTTATCGTAAAATTCTTCGGTCTCCTTTACTTTTAGATAAATCTCCGATTGGAAAACTCTATCGTTAAAGGTACTGGCTGGTCCTGATCTCAAAGTGTCTTTGGTGGCGAGAATTTCTTTAACCCATTCGATAAAGGTGTACAATCTTAAAATACCGGCGTCGGCAATTTTCTCGACGAAATTAGCATCTTCAATGGAATCACCTGAGTCGGCCAGACATAACCACATGCCGTCAGCGCTGAATTTTTGCACGGCTTCTTGAAGCGTCAAAAAATTTCCTTCGGATTTTGACATCTTCGCCGAGTTCAGGAGCAAATGACCATTAGCTCGAATTCCTTTCGGCCATTTGCTTTTATCATCAGGCCATATCGAACAGTGATGGTACATGTAATAAGTTAAATGGTTTTGGATTAAATCTTTACCAGAAGTACGTAAATCCACGGGATACCAATATTCAAACTCGCGTTTCATTCTATCTAAAGCTTCCTTTTTGATTCCTGATTTTGAAGGAAACGGTTTATTTTTAAAGAATATATAATCCCAGACGTCCGGAGTCATTTGTTCAGCTTTTATTCCTAAAACATTAGGCTTTTCCCCTTTGAAGCTATTACCCTGGAGTAAATGAGCGACTGTATAGTAAGCGTTGTATATTGTAGAATCAGATAAAGACTCAATAAGCCATTTTGGATCCCACGGCAATTTCGTTCCTAATCCATAAGTTCTAGAAAAGGCATATTCTCGAAACCAATTCAGAGTTTCTTCGAAATTCTTTCTGACTTCGTCGTGATAGCAATTCAGTTGTTTTAAGCATTCTCTAGCTTGGTTTTTCCAATCTTCATTGCCGTAATCCAAATACCACTGGTCGCAAAGAGCTACGACGCATTCGTCACCCGACCGAGAGATTATATTCTTCTCCGGTTCATAATATATAACGGCTTCATTTTTATCGACCAAAGATTTTTGGATAAATTTTTTAACATCCTGGACTTTCTTACCTTTGTATTCACCCACCACCATTACCTGGATTGAGAAATATTTAAAGCGTTTAATTTTATGCCTTTTGAGAATCATAATTACCCCATCGTAGAACCCTTTCAAGTAGACCATTTCTTTCGCCTCTGTAAGTTTTTCTTTGTCATTTTGACTCTGTATTTTCAATTTATCATAGAGAGTTGGTGCCGCTAATGTACCAAATTCTGGTATGTCAAGAATTGGTATTGGATCATACGGTAATACCTGAAATAAAATGTGTATAGTTTAAACATCATAAGCAGTTTTTTTTTTAATTAAAACAAATTGAATGCATTTATAAGTATGTCATATACAGGATGAGTCATCTCGGCGGGGAAGGTAGATTCTGGCTCTATGAGAAAAGATATTTCGAAACGGTTTTCTTGCTAATGTAGCCACTCATTCGGAGCACGTTTTAAAATTATTTTATATTACACAGAGTGTTCCATAACTTGGTGGCTAACCATAGCTATATTTTTTTTAATAGAATACCTAATAAAGTTAGTAAAAGTCTGAAACTTCAGGTGTTTTTTGTTCTTATAAAATTATATTTCTCGAAAATGACGGATCAAATGGACACAGGCTGTTCCATTTGAAAAAAATCACTTTTAACGAAAATATGTCATGTAATTTTGATCCAGTTTTCTGCAAATTCAATTAGTAATTGTAAAAAAATAAAATATGTTTATATTAGGAAGTTTTATTATGAACAACGCTACCATTGTTCATAATAAAACTTCCTAATAAAAACAAATTTTATTTTTTTGCAATTACTAATTGAATTTGCAGAAAACTGGATGACATTGTTGTTAAAAGTGACTTTTTCAAATGGAACAGCCTGTATATCGGTACAATTTTGAATTGCTTCCTAAATTTCCCACCAAAAACATGTAAGACGTTATTATTTTAAAAGTGACCATTACTGAACTATTGTGGTTTTTTGAAAAAATTTTGCCAACTTTGTTTTGATTTGAATACGGTATAGTGAGCATTTGCCGCCAAATTGACAATTGAATGGATGACGTTTAATAAGTTGTTTTTTAGTTGTCAAGCGTGATTTTATAATGACTTTTTCTAAAAATGAGCTTAGAGATACGATTTTTGTATGTATTGCAGTATGACAAAAAAATTGGATATATCTTATTTACAATACAGAAATATAATTTAAAGAAAATGTAGAATATGGCACAATAGACAAATTTTAAAACCAAACAACTTAATAAGTAGATTTTAGTATGTGTAGAAACAGGAACTGTTACGTGAGTGGATGGATGGATGGATACGGGGAATACAAAAATATAATAATATATAGGGATGTTCCATTTAAAAAACAAACTATGGTCAGTCACCAAGTTATGGAACACTCTGTATAACACAAATTAATTTTAAGACGTGCTCCTAATGATCTTAGCAAGAAAACCGTTTTCTCATAAAATTGCAAGCTGCTTGACTCACTCTGTATATGATGCGCAGTGGCAAATAGGTACCACCCTACTTAGCGTTACCCAGTAATCGTGTTGTAATAGGGCTGACTGTACACCATTGAGAATAAATACTATGGAGACGCTGTACAGCATCTTTGCTGTACTCTCAAAACGGCAGCATTGGGCGGGGCTAAGTGTGGGACCAATATGGCTGCCTCACCTAGTCCAGACTACTCAAAATTATAAACTATCATCCCACACCTGTCAGACCTACACTAACCTATGCAATGTTATTCCAGACGAATTCTTCTTATCAACGCCGTCTCTGCTGTTGCAACTACGTAGAGCACAATAAATTATAATGGCTTTTAATATTTAACTTATTATATAACTTTAATACACGATACACTTTACAAACACTCCACCTTTTACCAACACTACCTATTTGACGTAAGTGTAGTATCAATATGGCGGACCTGTACCCGGTTTGATCACATGACGTCGTCTCCCTACCTATTCTTTCTCAATGCTGTACACTGTTTTCGAAATTATATTGTTACTACTATTGTAAACACAATTTAAATACATTTTAAAATAGATTTTTTTTTTAGACTAATTAGAGCATTAGATTACTCTATAGTGTGCGTTAGCCTCATACAGCCCTGTTGTACTATTTGTATCAGATCATATGAGTGAGACGAATATATCGTAACCACGCCTCCATGTTGATTTTATCTGCTCGAATTCTGCTGTCTCATCGGCAAATTAAGTTTGATCAAAGAAGGCAAATCATAAGAGATGGGATGTATAACTGAATTTGAAAAAAGCATTAGCAACTGATGAAGTACTGATATTCTCCGTTTGAATTTAGTACTATTTATTTATAGTTCTCACTTTTTTAGATAAATTTATTGTATATTTGTTTTGCACGGCATAAAGAAGTTTTTAATTTTTTAATGAAATTTTAAGGATAAATTCAACAAAAATGCCTCCATTAGTAATTAAACTTAAAATAATTTTTTGTTAGAAACAAAACTGGAAATTATACTAATAACGATTATTCTAATGTTTTAATTCTTAATACTATTCGGAAGATATGTGTTCGTTTTGAAATGCTAATTATGTGCATTTTAAAAAAAATATCCATAATAAACCGTTTAGGCAATTATATAAATAAATTTGTTAGATATTTCAACGGTGAGATTACAAAAAAGAATTGTTATATCTACCATTTATTTTAATGGTGTAAAATATTATTTTTTAAATTAATAATATTGCTTTTGTATGTTTTTGGTTAAAGCCTTTTACATAAACAATATTTCGAGGTTATGTATATATTGTCAATTTGACAGCTTACACATTCTAAGATGAATGTCATACTGAACTAATCTCTCTCATTAATATAAATATCAAATAGTTAATTGATGAGGCTGATACATGTTGAAACTCCATATTTAACTGAATAAATAAACTACGTAAACTTAGTTTCAAAAATTATTTAATAATATCACTACAATATTGTTTCGCCAAACTTTGGCATCATCAGGTGATGAGAAACTGTTTCTCATCACCTGATGATGCCAAAGTTTGGCGAAACAATATTGTAGTGATATTATTAAATAATTTTTGAAACTAAGTTTACGTAGTTTATTTATTCAGTTATAAATATCAGTAAGTAAATTGACTTCCTTAGTTTTTAATTTTGTACATACAAATCAAATCAATGATCTAATACTATTATACTACTAGATGGAGTGTACGCTATGTCTTGCTGATTAGGAATTGACCCACACCATAAGAGAAAGAAGGAAAATATACGAGCGTCGAAAGTTTGACAAGGATGAACGCAATTGACCGTTTTATGTGGGCTAGATTCAAATATGTTGCAATAGCTTGTAATGGCTTATAATGTTTAAAAGTATTATTTTGTTAAAAATATGCTATATTAAGAGGAAAGTAAAGGTATTGCAACTTTAATAATCATAAAGATATATAATTAAATATATATTATTAATATGGAATTAAATATATTCTGTTTAATAACATTTTAAAGGTAGCTTTGCTAGTTGCTATTCTTCAATAATTAAAAAGGAAAGAAAGTTAAATAAATATGATTTTCAATGACTGTGAGATAACTATATGATTTTGTTCTTCTAATTATACCTATTTTAGCATGTTTGATGATCATTCAGTTTTTATTTAAAACAGTAGTATTAGAAAAAATCACTACAGATATCAGATGGAAATTTTGAATTGACCACTAGAATTTTTCAAAATATTACGTTCTGAAAAAAGAAATATAGAAACTGACAGCTTTTCTTAGGTGTTCCTTACAACTTCTGATATATTCAAAATAAAAGACAATTAATGCTTAATTTTTTATTAAAATATATGTACATATAATTAATATGGATTAACAAATACGTAAATGGTAAATATGTGATCGAAGTAAAATGGAGAAAGAAATATTAAAAATACATAAAGCTAGAATAACAACTTGTATTATTTCGTGAGGTGTTTTTTCTGTGACTAATTCAAATACTTCAACATTAGTTACATTTGGGGATTCTGAGCTATAAGGTAAATAGAACATTAAAAATATCTAGGTAGAATAATAACTACAAATAGAAATCTTACTTTAACAGTTCTTTGCTTGGTGCATCAGTAATTTTTAATCGTTGAGATCTGCTATTACAGGGAATTTTTCTCAAGTGAGCAGGAAAATTGAAAATACTTTGAATTGCATTTTGGGGCAAATATTTTCTTCCATAACTTATAATAAAATCTTCAGGAACAAAATGCTCTGAACACAATCTTGAATATTTTGATGGCTTAAAATCCTTTCGTTTAGTACAAATTATCCACTGCTTGCATAGTACTCGATTAGATTGAAAACTAAAATTTTTTATATCAAATTTACAAATCATGTATTTTATTAAGAATAGTTAACCTGTGAAATCATACGTTCATTCCCTTTTCTGCCCTATTAGTACAACCATACGCTGCACATGACATTACCATTGTGTCTTAAATATGTGACTCCAAGCACTGCAAAGCTGGTATATATAATATTCAACAATTTAAAATATTTGTTTCTAATTTTGTTACTGATAATAGCACTTTTAACCAAATATATATGACACTAAATCCATGAGAACAACACTGTTAAATTATAAGCTGAAGTTAACAATTGCCAATATTCTTGATGATTCTCAATTTATATACATTACCTATATGCCTATATCAAATAAAAATGAAATTCCTAAAATGTATCTAATTACAATCACAATTTTATAAATAAAAATAGTTGATTCAATCATCATGAATCCACAGTTGTCTTTATGCTCGTATTTCTTTAAATAAAAATAAAGTCCGTGGTGTATGAAATAAAATCAATACTAGAAGAAATCTACTAATAAAATATATAATCCAAGTTACCAAAAACACAAATAAATATGTATAAATCAACAAAATTCCGAAAGTTTATATACACAACCATACGTTTGCCGCCTTGTTTTACCCACAACTAACGGTTTTGTATATCTGTCTCCTTTGTATGTAGAGGTCAATTCTTCTCTCTCTACAGTCCATCTAGTAGTTCTATATTATTAGATCATTGAATCAAATTAGTACAAGGAGTACCAATTTGATAATTAAAATTAAATTATTACATTCTATTTTATAGATATATCTACATACCATTTCATCTTTAATTCCATACTTTTCTCGGAATGCAGGTTTTTTCTTTAAATCCACTAACGCTGCATAATCATCAGGTGAATCTGAAGGAACACTTGTCACCACACCAGTACCTTTATCTTCTTTAATTGTCAACATTGGTAAAGCATATATTTTATCGTTAAAGGACAGTGGTGCTTTGAGGCAACATCCTAAGAGATCCTGTAACAACATAAAGCTAATATTTAATGTGTTGATATGTAATATGAAAAATAGCATGTACCTCTCCTAATATTTCTGCGATTACTGAAGTTTTACCAAATTCATCTGTAAAACCTTGATGTGACATGTTTCTCGCAGCTCTTGAGGTGCATATGAAAATGTCGCCCGTCTTTGTGAGAAGAAGGACATACTTTATATCTGGTCTTACCCAGCAATTTGTTTGTCCATACATAGTTTCTGGCCTTAATGTAGCAGCTACTAAAAACACTGGTTTATCAGTAAACTTCCTGAAACTCTGGTATTAAAGAAAGACTCTTTATGTCAAAGGTAACATAAAATTACTTTAGCTTTTCAGGATAAGGTGTAATAACTTGCATCTTGATTAGAGTATATTCTTGGGGACCAGCACCTTCACCTGTAGACCGATCATGATCCATACATGGTTGACCATCAAATGGAGAATAAATGGTGTATCGCTTTCCAAAAAATACTCTATTACTTTCCTTTAATAGAAGATATTGCCAGCGTACAAATGAATCAAAGAACGGATTAGCATCAGTAGTGATAAATGTTCTCCGCCAATCAACCTGAATTTAAAAGTTTTGTTAAATACTCCTGGTTTTTAATGTTATTATACTACCAATGAATTAACAGTAATAAATTAAGTATAAACATCCTTCTATTCTACAAAAAATGTTTTTGCCTCTATTTTCATAATCATTAATTTATATGTGATATAATCAACATAGTTAAGTACTTACATGAAGACCACAACTCTTTAAATCTTCTATAGCACGAGGAGGAAAATATTCTAACCAATGTTCAGAATTGGCAAACTTAGGAATTTCTTCATCACTTACCCCTAAACTTCTCATTATTTGCCATTGGTACTTAGCAGTACCTGCTTTGGCAGCAGCTTTACTCTGTAATTAAGTACTGACATTTTTAAACACTATTTCGGAGGTTTTTATTTATTACTTAATATACCTTTTTCCCTTTACTTTTATCTTTAATAATCACATCATCTTTTTCAATAATTTTCACTTCTTCTTCATTTTCCGCTGGGAAAACTGGTGGATTTCCATATGCTTCTATTTCACGCTTTAACTTATCAGCACATGCTTTTATAGGCATCCCCGTACCATGGAAACCAAATGGAAATAATGCACGCTTTCCTTTTAACCTGTTATATCTCACTGCAAATTCGCATTTTGACATCGAAAATGTATGTCCCAGATGTAACCGGCCATTCATATAAGGAAACGGGAATGTGCATATAAACTTTTCATCAGAGGACTTTCTCGGTTTCTCTGGTGCATCTACCTCATGTATTTTTTCATTTTCCCATCTTTCTTGAACCTCCTTTTCAATTTTTTGCAAATATTCTACTTTAAACGTACCTTTTCTTTCAGTAATCACCTGAAATGTTAGATTATTAACTCCCTTATAATTATGCTATATATTGTAATCCTTTAACTTTTAACATAATAAACATAATTGACAAAAAAGTTAATATTTAAAAAAATATACCATTTTATGTGTTTCTATTAGTATTACTATCCTTAATATTTAATTAAGAAAGATAAATATTTGAATTAATTCATAAATACACGTGTTATATCTTTAAGAACTGACATATTGTTTTATTGGTTATGTAGTTTCACCAAAATCAATCAGATGTAGAGTTAGGAACCCTATTTTTCGCATTGGAAAAAAGATACCATTCATTATTTTAATAAAAATAAAGGAAACTACTCTTAACTGATGCACGATATGATAAAATAGAACTATTATTTGAAATTTACAGCTATCTTTTATTTCTCTCTATTACAGTTACCACTATTTCCTATGGTTAGTAACTAAACTTTTGTTATGCTATTTGATTCTAGATGCTGCTGACCACTTAAATTTATACATATTATGGAATTCTAAAATAGTTTTTAATATTTAAAAGCATTTATTATTACTATTTATTATATTATTTCCTAAATACATGTGCTAAATCTTTAAACCTAACGTTTGAATGATTATGTTGGAATCACAAAAGTCACTGAAAACTGAAGTTGGGAATTAATTAAAAGAAAATTAGCATTTTTTCTTCTTTTTTGTTTGTGTTCTGTTGTTGTTTTTAAGTTGTTCTTTTCTTGTATTTATTTTTCGTCTTTGTACAACACGTGATAAATAATGATAGGGTTACTGCTTCTATAAATATGTAATTTTCATTCAATATTTAACGTGATCAGCAAACAAGCCTCTACATATTATTTAAATTTATTACTATCCATCTGCATGAGCTAATCACTTTAATTGTGTTCTGACCCAGGTGTGCGCTGTGAATCTTTCCTAGACCGGCCGTAATACAAAGGTATATATCTGCGAAGAAATCAGCTGCTGTTTAAAGCTTCAAAACTAAACAGATAATTTGTAACTGACCACTAACACTTTTGGACAGGACCGTAGTAGAAGGATTCAGTGGTTCTGGGCCGCACACAATATCGAAATAAATTAAACAAAATATAAAAGTAATATAATATGTATTTTAATACATGCTATTTTGATATAATAACTTGATATGCTAGTAAAGAGATTTTTCCGAGAAAATGTACCTACCTTCTGAGCAAGAGGACCAGAAAAGTGTTGATGATGTATTGTCATACGTTACATGATGTTATTGGAAAGAATTAACAAAAATTTTTTTAAGAGTATTTATTGATGACAAAAGTCTCCGAAATCAACACGTTCACATATAATGTATCATGATGTTTAGTAAATTAGTCCAGAAACATCACTATTAAATTAGCCAGCAATGGGAAATCTAGTATCTCCGTTTGCAGAAAATAATATAAAATTGAATTATGAGTACTTCTTGAGAATTTGGCTTAAGTATCTAAATGACATTTTTGCGATTTTTGTCACTTAACAAAGTATCAATGAAGATTTATTTAAGGCTTTAAATTCTTATTTCGCAAGCTTAAAGTCTAAAGTAGAAAAAGTAAACCGCTATGAATTTGAGTACAGCCAAAAATTTTCATAATTCCTATCGCAAGTACTTAGGTCTTGAATCTTGTCGAAAAACAGTTTTTTGCGGATATCTAACAAATTATTTAATTAACACTATTTATCTAAAAGCAGATTTTTGCAAATATCTCGCAAATTATAAATTCTATACATAGTAATTAAGAGTGAACAAATATTTAAAATTTAACTTGAGACGACTTTTGTATAAAAAATTCGGACCATACATTCTTATAAGAAAATCGTGTGGTGCCCACGACCAATTTTTTTACAACTTTAATTTATAGCATTAATGCTACATTCAGTAATAAATCTAATACTAACTAGGGCAGATATAAGCGAAGTGAAGTTATATAAGAAGGTAATGAAGGAATATCTAAAATAAAACTAAATTGCATCGACTCACTACTAGATTTGCATAAATTGTTCGAATACCTTTTTTTATGTTTGCGCAAAATTGCGATGACAAAGGTTTTGTCAAATTCTGCGTTTTCATGTTTGATTGTATCGTTGTTTTGTTATGAGTATAGGCTTTACAAACAGTGATTAGTTTTTGTAGGTAGACTACATAAATAGATGTATGTAGGTAGTCCACGAAACAAGATTGTCTTAAATATAACGATGTGTCCTCTATATTTCTTGTAAGTTTATTTGTATTTACACAGATACTAGTTTGGGCTTTTTACCGTCATCAATATTTAATACATAATTGTTTAAAATGTCTGTATAAATAAAAAATGATCATAGCCAAAATTCTAAGAAACGGACAACCTTTGAAATGTATTGCGCATGTAAAAATTGTTACAATTAAAATTTGAAGTTGAAAAAATATATTGTCATAAAGAATAGTTTCAGTACATACATGTCCCGGTAGGTGAAGGAAAGATTCAATAATCTGAAAATTTGATGCTATAACTAAGAAAAGAATAAATAAATCATTCTTATCATATCATCTCCGTATAAAAATGCTCTAAAATAGTAGTTTCATCGTGTAATTCTCCTTTGAAAAAGCCTGAGTTAATCATACGTTCTTAATTATTATTGTGCGAAGCACGTGTTTTCCATTATTTTCATTAATTACACAATAAACTTTGTTTCCTTGTTTTTGTTTATTATTACATAAAGGCACACACGTGTTCATAAGTATTATTATTATTGATTTCATTGCATTACAATGCTCACAATTATGAAGAAAGGAGTTATTCCTTTCTTCTTATTTAGGATTTATTTAGAGGTATGCATTTGTGTTGATACTTTCAGAACCAAAGATATTAAATAAACACAACTTCTATCTTATTATGTATACTATTACAATTGTGTTATAGTATTACATCAATGTTCTGTTACGTATACAGGAAGTTTCCCTGTCGTTTACTTTATTTACTGGATCATAAATCATATTCTTCTCAATTTTTTAAATTGTATTTACATGTTTATAACAATATCAATTCATTTTAAAGCAATATCAATTCATTATGCATTTTAATGTGGAATTAAATAGTTTTTCTTAATTTCTGTACGTTTTAGTGATTCAAGGAAAGTGTTGACATAGAACTGATATTACGGGGAACTTTATACATACGAGGGCTAATCATAAATAAAAATCCATTTTTGTGACATTAAAATTAATCTATGTGGAGTGCGGGTACTTTCTGTTGACGTCACTAGCACCTAGGTCATGGTTCACGATCCAAACAAACTGGATACTTCTTTTTATCGCGTGTAAAGTATACCGAGTTACAGAAGAGATTATTTCAAAGTAATTTTTATAAAAATTGTGTACATAGATTGACCTTTTTTTATGTTAGGTATGATATTTGAAATGCATTCTAACGATTCATGATAGTTTAACACATAAAATACTTGTATTTTTAGATTTATAGGTAATATATCTCTGTGTTTACACAAAATAGTGACTGTTTTTTCTTTATTATTCAGTTGAAAATCTTTATGAACTTGCAAGTTTAACTATATCAATAATACAGAGCAATATACTTCAAGGAAAGAAACAATATTTATATTGTATCCGGCAAAGAAAGTTATTTTAATACAGGTTTTGCATATACAAGTTCAGTAAAATTCGTGGATAATTATAATTTTTTTTTTTTTTTTGAAAAATTTAAATGTGAAAAGATTAAATTACGTACTAGGTAGGTATAAATAAAATCTTTCAGAAAAAACAGCCACAGTTTGTTATAAACACAATGTTGTATTGTCTATAAATCTGAAAATACAAGTATTTTCTGTGTTCAATTATAGTAAATCATTAGAACACATTTCCACACATCATACCTATCACTAAAAAAGTTAATTTCTTAAAAAATTATTAAAATATTTAGAAATACTCTCTTACTGTCACACCATATAATTTACACGGGAGAAAAATGACTGCGGTTTGTATGGATTAGGAATCTTGACCACTCTCATTAATGACGCCAGAGAACTGTCGCGCATTATGGAATATCTCATGTACATACCGTAGTTGACACATTTTAATTTCTGTTTATACTTCTGTAGTAGCTGTCTATCCCATGCATTGTAAATGCAGCGATGCCTGCTTTCCAACAGTGGTGGGAGAAGCACAAACAGTAGGGAGATATTCACATTCCATAGGAAACGTTTGCCGAGTGTACTTGGCAGCCCCGCTATATGTCGCTGTGCTCTTTTCCTCTTCTACTTTCGTACCAGAAATTAAAATTTGTCGACTCCGGTATATTTGTGAATATCTTCCCATTGGATGGTAATTTTTTTCATATACCTCAAGAAGTGCCTTACCTTCCCCTATAAAAAAAAAATTAAAAATGACAATATAAAAAATACAATACACTCCATAGGAATAAGAGAATCTCCAATAATAATAATAATATTTTTCTACTCCCATACTTTAATTGTATTATTAGATATGCCGAACATGTACTTTAATGATGTGCATTACGATACAGATTTTCATTATGATACAAGTTTATATCCAATAGGAATACAGATTTTTCATTACGATACAAGTTTATATCCAATAGGAATGCGACATTCCAATATTCAAACAATATTCAATGTAATATTTGACTCCACCAGAAATTGTGGAACAAGCCTTAGTAGCCACGAACAATTTATTACCAGCTAAAATCTCAAAGATGTACGGAAAATTTTACGCTCAATTTATAAAATGGAATGTTCAAAAAATAATGTTTTATTATGTGGTCGTAGAAGAAATAGTGTACGCAACTCGCATTTAATGGCTATTAAGACACTCGTATTCATTACAATACTCGGCTTCGCCTCGTATTGTAATTTTCTTACTCGTGTCTTAATAGCTATTATTAAATGCTCATTGCATAATATCCTAATAACATCTCAAATTTGACGCTATTTTAATTTATTGACGCATGTCGGTTGCCAAATGATGCAACCATACAAGAATTATCCAGTTTTAAATAAAATATTATAAAATAGCCTTTTAAATACTTTAATTTAATTGAGAGTTTTGGTTTATATTTGGTTAAACGATTTTTTGAGCTTAATTTGTTCAGCAGGTGTATTATTATTACTTTTTTTTGTAAATTTCTTTAAAATTCATGCTAGAGGTCGTTTAATCTGTAGATGATATCACAACTCCTTTCTTCTTTTTGAATACGTCTCTGTGCATCGAAAAAAATCACCGAAAGAACAGCTGAAACGTCTAAAAAAAGGCAAAAGAATCGAAAACAATAATGATCATTTACCCCACCAACCTATATCCAGGTGTACCTATGCGGGTGTTTTAAACTGATATCCAATTATGATACCATCTTAGTCAATTTTTAAACGGCACGCATCAAGGGTTAACAAAACAGTTTCGCGGCCGTTTTCTGTATTCATTCCGTTTGCTTTCTTATAATACATGTTTTAACAATAGAATATTGAATGATCGAGAAGATGTCTCTCTGTAATATAATATCGACAACAATTTCTTGTGCCCCATTTACCGATTCGTGGACGTATTTTAACGATTACAATCATGAATGGCTGAAGAATCCGGATCAAGTTACGGCGCCTAGACAATATTCGAACGACTCCGAAGAGGACGACTGCACAAAAGACGATCGCAGAGACCAAATGTCCAGGGCATTGAAGGAGAAGAATGTTAAAAAGAACAGCAAGTACGTCCACGTGCCCCACAGGGATAAACCACCGCAAGTAGTCGCGAAAAGAAATGCCAGAGAAAGAAAACGCGTCCAAGCCGTGAATAGTGCATTTACTAGGTTAAGAAAAGCAGTGCCTTTAGAGAATAACAGGTATTTTATGTGCATATGTAGTTTCTTAGTCGATTGTGGAATCACTTCATTCATACATAACGTCGAACAGCCGGCGTATCATGTTACGATATTCGATGCCTTTGGGAGACAGTTTCGCGTGTTTCTAAACTTACTTTTTCTGTACGGGAACTTGGATGGCTTCTTATTGTGAATGATTTTTCAGAGGTAAACGCATCAGCAAGGTCAAAACGCTGCAGAACGCGATAAAATACATACAGAAGCTGCAGGAGTTGTTGCACTGGCATGGAATGTATGATGATTATCCAACTGTAAGTAAATATAAAGAATATGTTTATTATGTATACTATTATTGTTATTATTAAAATATATAAGAAATTTGAAATTGTACAGCATTATTTTGATACACTTAATTTTATGTAAATTTGACAGATGTTTTTTTAACATCTATTATTAATAGTTACACAGGGGAACATTGATTCTGCGGCATGTGATTTATTAGTCAATCTTAGTGACATCTGGTCTACTATATACGAAAATAATAACATATTTATTAAATTGAGTCTATTTCTAGAGATAAAGACAATCCATTCATACTTGAAATAGAATTAAATAAGGGTCTAGTATATTTAAAAGCTTTTATTCAAATTATTTCATAAACAATAAAATTAATTAAATAATCGACGAAGGATGTACATATTGAAACTCCATTATATATTTATATAATAAAACACAATTGTTTAGTTTTAAAATCATAATGTTCACACGACATATGTTTCACCACACTGTGGCTTCATCAGGTGGATGAAAATACAATTTCAAATTACATATTAGCTCCTATATAAAAAATATCAATACAAAAATACAGAAAAACAATCTCATTCTGGGAGGTGGCGGACAGATTTGAATTTTAAATTGATAATATTTTAGCAACACCACAGAAATCTAAAACGCTATCCCTAATTTAACGCACAGTGAAAAACAATAGAACCCGCAATTATAATTCCATCACGTACTTAATTAAAACAAGCAGGGAAGAGACCATTTCATACAAAACAAAAAATTCCTTACAAAAAGCAATGACAAACAATAAAGATAAGACGGACAATAGATTAAACTCAGGGGTGTACAAGTTGACATGCGAAGACTGTGAAAAAGTGTATGTAGGACAGACAGGAAGGACCTTCGATAACAGAATGAAAGAACACGAAAGCTGTTATAAGGATAAGAAGACAGACTCAACTTTTGCGAATCATTGCTTGAACAGAATAATAAATTCAATACCAATTTTACAACTTTACATGTTTTAGAAAAAATTAAAAAAGTTAATATACTAGAAAGTTTAGAAATTAATAAATTTAATAAATTAGGTTTAATTTTAAATGATCAACTTAAATAATTCCCGTCTACTCAATTTAAAATTCAAATCTGTCCGCGCCCTCTCAGAATGAGATTATTTTTGTATTGATGTAAATATAGCAGCTAACATGTAATTTGAAATAGCATTTACATCACAGTGTGGCGAAATATATATCGTGTGAACATTATAATTTTGAAACTAAACAATTGTGTTTTATTATAATATATAAATAAAATTAATAATAAAAAATTCAAAAACTTAAATATGAATTAAAAAAGCGTTTTGTATCTGATTATCTCTATTCCATTTTTGGTCAGGGCAGTCCCTTTGTAAATCCCAGCAGGCCCACCGGCCTTGATATTTTTCCTTCATTACCTTGATGTCTTGGTGGAACCATTCCCCTTGTTCTTCATTATAATTTCGTCACCGATTTCGGAATATTTTTCAGCGGTAGGGTCCCCAAAAAATGTTTGACGACTGTTACAAAGCTTGTCCATGCTTTCAGTTTAACCTGAATCATGTGATTTATAAAATCATTGTTGTACGGATTTCTAGTCTATCAAAGATGCCTGCTTTTAGTTTTTCTGTATTGAATCCAGGATATGATTGACAAATATATTTGAAGCAATCACTATTCTTATATAAAGTATTCATGGGCTGTTTTATAAGCCCAAGTTTAATATTCAGTGGCGTAAGAATAAATTTTTATCGATGTTAGGCTTTTCCTAAGGTCATATTTATTCTCGACGATCAGTGTTTCCTGCCCCAGTGTTCATTTTTTTGCATGACTGTCCCGCAGAGAAAGAAAACAGGGATATTTAGTGTATTCACTTTGCTGATTTAATACAAAATTACTATTTTTAAATCTACACACACTGACCACTGGTTATGCACAAATGAAATCTTTTCTAAAACAAGTTGGATGTTTTGATATTTTTCCATAAGTTCCTTCCTTAAGAACCCATCGGGATCGAAGTTAATTTATTTCCATTATGCAGTAACACGCATTTTAAACTTTTTTTCAGCTATCTATGAAGAGTCGCTGATCTTTTGATTGATATACTGGAAGGTCCATTAAATTTAAAAGCCTAGAAATATTGTTACAATATACGATAGCATTTGTATTAGGAATATATGGAAGAATATCGCGCTCTCTGCTTCGACAAGATGTTATTAATACGCCAGGCTGAAGGCAACCTTTTTCTTTAAGTCTTGGCGCATGAAACTCAGCTGATTTCTTTGATAAATTTAAATCTCGAATCAAGTCGTTTAACTCAACCCGAGATAAGCCCCGATGTATGTATTGACTGCACCCTTCATTGTTACTTTCACTCTGAGCATCTAACATTTCATCATCATCACAATGAACCTCTCATAAGGCACTAAATATCGGTTTTGGAAAATCTTTACTAAGTAGTATTGGTGGCTTAGCGAATTATATGTTCGTATAAACCTAAGAATCCTCTTTGTATCAGTTCATACCTTTTAAACCCGTAACACAGAAGTAGCAATCATCAAGGTGGTTTCCTGGCTCAGTCCATGCCATCGGTATTTCAAATGGAAGTATTTTTCGTCCTCTTTAAGTCCAATATCGACGTGACTCCACACAAGTTTTACATACTTTGTGAGAGATCCAACATTTGCCGTGATGGCCAAGTTGTTTTCCAAAATATGTCCATATATTCTCTTCGTTGCTTCTGTTGACAATATTTACCGCACATGCAGCAGAAATGTTCGGGATTATTCACACAAAACTTGCATAAAGAACTCATACTTTTTTTCGTAACAATAACACCCAATAAAATAAAATAAATGAGCTAAAGTAGCTGATGTGGCATGTGAATCGTCTTCGACACGTGAAAATAGATTGAATGGAAGTAGAGAGTGCACATTGCACATGTGAGCATAAACATATGAATATCTTCTAGATTATTCTAGAAAGTTCTCATAAAGATTCGCGCCATCTATAATTTCATTAACGAAGCCTCTGTAGTGTTCTGCAACGTAGTATAAAATTTATCGAGTGATTTTCGTAACATATACTATACTTTTGATTGCACGGTTTATCACGAGAACGGAGTCAACTCAAACAAACAAATTATACGATGCGTGCTTCTCAATATAATGTATCGAAATTGACTTCACAAACTCAAGCCGCATATTTTTTCCCCCCATATGGTATAATAACACAACTGTTAAGATTTGATCACCAACACAGAAGAAACCACTGTTGTTGGTGCAACAATAATTGTCAAAGCCTTTATGTTAAATACATTAAATTGTGAAATCTTACAGTTGTGGTATTATTGTTATTAATAATATAGACCTTTATCAAGTGTAGGCCCAATCATGTTTTAATTTTCCATAATATCTAATGATTCTAATGGTAAAATTAAAAACCAAAATTTTCCTTATTATCACTAATAATATTAAATAAATAAAAAAATATATATGAAGAAATTAATTGAATGAATTAATTTCTGACATTATGACTGATTTCTAATTTTGTATTTTATTTCAGGAGAGCTTTTATCCTGAGTCTTTTAATGATTACTTTGAAGAAAGCATGGAAGAAAATTTTTAAGTTAAAGTTACTTGAACATCAAAAACATATTTTGTTTTAATTTCCACTAGTCGTAAGTTTTAAGTATTATAATCAAACAATCTAGTCTTTTACCTTTAAATTTCCGAAAATAATCAATTTATTGCATTCATTTAGGAAATTTTATACTCTTTTTATTATACATAAAGCGAAATCTATTGTAATAATGAGTTTTGCTGCATATCTAGTCGTTTACTGCCAATTATATAAGGATAATTCTCCCTACTGCGTAAATATAATATTGTATGATAACAGAAAAAGCACATTAAATGTTTTGTATAATATCTATGTGGAAGTATGTTTATTATTGTTTTTGAATTTAGAATTCATATTATTAATTTATAGTACAATCAATCTGTCACGACAAAGTAGCTTTTATGGAAAAAAATAAGCGACTTTATTTGATAAATCGTTAGTGGGGCATGCGACCAGTCTAAAACCAAAAAGTTGGGACCTCAGTCCTTGAAGTTTTTGGTAATCCCAAAAGTTTTTTAAATCGCTTTTTTTCGCGTAAACATTTGATCGGACAAAAAATTTTTTTAAAAAAAATTTTTTTTAAAAAAAATTGTAGAGGACAATATTCTCTACAAATTATCTCTCTGGCTGCGCTGCCGCCAAAAGCGTAAAAAGCAGAGGGGCAAAGTTTCCAAAAATGAGTTATTATTATTTTTCGACTCGAAAAAAATTCTCTAAGCGTTTTGATGCAAATTACAAGTTGTAGAGAATGAAAAACTTAGAAAATTCATAATAACCTTTTTCTTGTGCGATGCATTGTTGTGGAGTTGTAGCGCCTTCATTCTCGAACGGACGTTGTTTTAGAATAACGCTTCGAGTGCATTGTGAAATACAAGCTATACACTTTTGATTGCGACGAATCAACTTCATGTCATAGTGTAAGAAACAATTTGTAGAAAATGTTGTTGTAAATGGGAAAAGAATGGTACTATCGTTTGAAAAGGATGCTAAAGAGGAGTTAGTTTGGGAAAAATACTTTTTGAAATAGAAATTTGCAGGAGAGATTGAAATTGCAAAGATAAAAATTTATTGAAAAGCAGTATCAATATCGTAAGAGGTTACTTTTGGCCGAAGAGCAATATTCTTTCTAATTAATCTCAGGGAATGGAACTTTTCTGTTGCTATTATAACAAAAGATCTATCTGTTCTAGTTTTTGTATCTACCAACTTGACTGAGATCCGCCAATAATCTTTTGGCCGTTCCCATAATGACCTAAATTGTGTACTCGTTACATAAATAGCTATTGTGTATGCTTTCGGTAGTATAGTGGTTATGGTTGTCAATTTAAAACAGAGATTATACTGATGTTTCGTATTTATCTGTCATTTCATATGTTAATTGTTTAACGCATGCGCAGACCAAACTATGTAACAAATTCGATCTTTCTTAGTGGTACCGAAAAGTTACAAACTATCAAGATTCAGTACACGCAATATAATTATATGAGCTAATGGAAGTCTGTAATGCAATTTAGAAATTTTTGTTTTCATGAATCGACAACTGGAAATTTTTTTTTTACAGTTCTTTTACCGCTAGTATCGTTCATATACCATGCGCTTACGGACGACCTGCGGATACAGCTTACTATAAGATAAAACGACGACACCGAGAGTTTGTATGAGTTAGTACGAGAAAGCAATATACAAACTGCAGTACAGCTGCTATCCATCCTTGTTGCCCTGATTAAACGAGAGTCAGTCTAGCCCTGTCTAGCTTCAGCGTAAATGTACTCGAATCCCCTCATTTCCAACACTACACACGACCAAAAAGCAGTTGTATATTGCTTTCTCGTACTTACTCATACAAACTCTCGGTGTCGTCGTTTTATCTTATAGTACGCTGTATCCGCAGGTCGACCGTAAGCACATGGTATAATTAATCTATATAAATAAGAGTTAAATGCTGTTTCTATTTGGCTATTTTTTTAAAAAAATGCTTGTAATAGTTCAAATAGGGTTTTTAGGGTAAGAAAAACTGGAAAAGTTGCCCGGAAAATCCGAACAAACTACAAAAATCATAATATGTATTTTTATGCACTCTCGATCATAACTGACGATAAGAGCGACACGTTTCATTGATTCTTTTTGTGTTTTGTCGTTACGCTCCCGTGAAATAATTCAATTGAATGTTTTCGATTGAAAAAAGAAAAGAAACCTGGAATGTCGAAGAAAAACCTTAATACCGCGCGATCATTTAAATTCTAAATTAGAGCAGGCTGTGAAATTTAAATTAAGTTGGTATATAAGTACTAATTTACAATTTGAATTGTCAAAGTGACGTTTCAAAATGTTAATTAATCAATAATTGACATTCTGGACAACCTAATAAAAAAAATCCCGCCTGCTATAATTTAGAATTTAAATGATCGCGTGGTATATACAACGTGTCCTAAAATTCGCGTATCAGATCCGCACCACGACGATTTGAAGTAGCGATAAAGGAACATGGAAAAACATTAAAAAAATTCCACATTGTTCATTCTAGAAGATATTAGCCTTTTTGTAAAGGTAAACTTGGCAATACGTGTTATTTATCCTAACAATGATAAGGTACTAGAATTGTCCGTATCCATAGGAATAAGAGAGAACAATGTGCAAATTCAGGACAACGCTGCTATATGTTTTTTCAGGTAAAATTAGCGTAAAATGATTTTCTGGAAATAGTATAATTAGAAGAGTGATTAATTACAAACCTGGTTATAGTGGTTCAAAATTGTTATCCCATTGACTATATCAAAACCAACCTTTCAAATGTTTTACAGTAATTTAGACAAGCGACATCTTTGTGAACTTTAATAATAATTCCTTTGAATTTAACAGCGATGGAATTTTTCCATATTTTTCTCATGTACCTTGGTCCTCACATAATAACGTACCATTCAGATGTTCCGCGAATTTTGGGACATGTCGTATATAATCGGTTGGTGCGTCTGTTAGTGATAGTGTAAAAACTTGACCGATTTAAGTCATATTCACACAATATAATTGTTTTGTCGAGACGATGGTTTATACCTATGCTAGAATACGATAGGTGGCGCTGTAATCAAGTTATTAACAAATTTTATATTTATGGATCAAAATTACTACTCATATTTACTATATACTTTGGTTTAGTGAAAGAAAATCACAAAATCTGGACCCGATTGGTGGTGCTGTGGTCGAGTTTTTCCAAAATCACTGCTAAAAAACCTTAAAACGCCGCTTATGAGATTCTAATGTTAAATGCAAGTAATTTGAATTCAAGCAGAAGCGGAAATTGTAAAAGATAAAAATCTCTAGAATGTAAATAGCAGGGGCTTAAATCAATTACAGACAAGTTATATATACAAATGTATACCAATACAAGCCACTTGTTTACTCCCGAGCAAACTTTTAATTCACGTTTTGTTTTTGTACACTCTGTATATAATATTTACATTAGTCTTGGAAGGAGAGCCTTGCTTGAATTGCATGTACCACATCTGCTATTTGTTAGACATTGTAAATTGTTCCCAATATGCACTCTACTTTTCTTTATGGTATCTTATTTTAATACTTTATGGTACTCACCGACACGAAGGGTCCACTTGACCTACCGT
Organism: Amphimallon solstitiale; assembly: GCA_963170755.1. Lineage (NCBI taxonomy): Eukaryota > Metazoa > Arthropoda > Insecta > Coleoptera > Scarabaeidae > Amphimallon > Amphimallon solstitiale. The sequence goes on from OY720678.1 coordinate 92,316,166, forward strand.
AATAAATCTTTTAAGCATTTAGAAATATTTAAAGATAGTTCAACTGTGATTTTATGTATTTTAGTTTACTCATCCCTTTGCGGCAATAAATAAATATTTGTTTTCTATAGTGTATATGACATGGGTTAGCAAGAAATTGTATTTTTGTTTTGCTTTTTAGAAACCTCAGTTAGATATCATGCGAACTCTGCTTGCAAGAAAAATTCATATTTGAAATCAGTTCCTTAATATATCTCTAATAATTAAGAAGGGCTCCGCATTTTCTGTAACAACAATTCGACAATACAGTTGTAATGCGTAACTTCATTCGATAATATTATTAGTGAGATACGTGTTTATTTTAATAATTAAAAAGTTTATGTTAAAACTTATGCATTTACCATTTTGATTTGCTGAGCTATCTTCGACAAATATACGAAGTTTTGTGTAGTTTGTGTCTTTTAATCCATCTAACTGTCGCCGATCAATTAACAAATAGAGCCTATACGGCCTTACAACCCGTGGATGGCGAGCTCATTGATCATTACGCATTTGACATAACAAATTATCAGCGTCAAATAGTGCAATTGTTCGCAACAACACCACTATTTAATGTTGCCAACTTAAAAATATAGACCACCGAACCTTCATATTAGACGAATCACTTTGTACGTGTACAGGATTATTGACTATATTTGGACCAATAGATAACTTTGTTATTTGAAGGATTAGAAAAACGTTTAAATTAGGAAAGTTGTACGATTTCACTCAAGGCGCTAGAATTTGATATCAGAAAAAACAAACGAACGTCGTAAAGCCGTCAAAAACGGCTAACTTAGTTTTTTTTAAATGGAATACCCTATATAATGTTATATAATCTGATTCTAAATAAAATTTCGAGTATATTCCATTTATATAACATATACCTACATTCAACTGTTTTCGCGCTATCGCTGATTGAAAATCGTACTACTAATCGTACTACGTATATGAATTTACGTAAGTCATTACGCGGTTTCTATGGAAACATCGGTAAATGTCAGTTGCCATTAATAATTAAGCCTCCAGAAAAAGGGAAAAAGTGGTTTATTTTCACTCATTATGGGATATACTCAACAAGAACAACTTAATATATTTATGGCATACGTTAAATGTAATAAAAATAAAAGGGAAGCCAGGACTTTATATGCAAGATTGTATCAGAACCTGCAAGTTCCAAGTTTGAACACCTTTGCGAGAGTCTACACGAAAATAATAAATTCTCAAGATTTTAAAAGAAAAAAAAGGACAGCGCGACAACCTGACGATCATGTTCAGTTAAATGTTCTTCTTTATTTTAATGGTATATACAAAACTTGATTTTACTAACTTATTTGTAAACATTTTAAATAACTTTTAGAAAATCCGACTCACTCTATACCTACAGCATGTGAAGCATTAAATACCACATTCTACAGAGCCCAAAGCACACTCAAGAAGTTCAGATACAAATCTTATAAGTTTTGGAAAGTTCAACAACTTTCCGAAGCAAATAAACGCCAACGACTTGAATTTTGTAATGCTATGTTGGAACAACTACGTATGGACGACACTTTTTTTGACAGAATAATATGGACAGACGAAGCATGCTTTGCAACAAATAGTGCCTATAATAAATATAATACCCATTATTGGTGTCAAGAAAACCCTCGCCTTGTTAAAGCCGTTAAAACATCAGGATGGAAAGCTTTCAGTGTTTGGTGTGGCGTTGTTGGCGATAGAATATTAGGACCTATCTTTTACGAAGGCGGTCTAACTGGTGATAGATATTACCAATTTCTCACTGAAGAAATAGAGAACTTTTTAGATGAATTACCGCTTAACATCCTCAACCGATCTATTTGGCAACAAGATGGTGCCCCTCCTCACAACACGGCGAACGTAACTCACTTCTTAAATGAAAGATATGAGACTTGGGTTGGAAAAGATGGTTCAATTCGATGGTGTCCCAATAGTCCTGATCTTACTTTGATGGCTTAAAGAGCGAGTGCATCATGAACACACATTCGACAATTTAGCAGATTTAAGACGGAAAATTTTGGAAGAAATAGAGTTTATTCGAATCCATCAGAAGCAGTCGTTGAGGGATGCCGTCCACAACTTAAAAACGTGTTATCGTCTTTGTGTCGAACAAAACGGAAGTCACTTTGAGCACTTGTTAAAGTGAATATTCAATATTAATTCCACATTTTTTGTAATTAATTCATTAGTTTTAGTTCAGTATAAACAATGCCGTAAATTAAGTTGTTCTTGTTGAGTATATCCCATAATGAGTGAAAATAAACCACTTTTTCCCTTTTTCTGGAGGCTTAATTATTAATGGCAACTGACATTTACCGATGTTTCCATAGAAACCCCGTAATGACTTACGTAAATTCATATACGAAGGGTGTAGAAAACATATTAGTAGTACGATTTTCAATCAGCGATAGCGCGAAAACAGTTGAATGTAGGTATATGTTATATAAATGGAATATACTCGAAATTTTATTTAGAATCAGATTATGTAACATTATATAGGGTATTCCATTTAAAAAAAACTACGTTAGCCGTTTTTGACGGCTTTACGACGTTCGTTTGTTTTTTCTGATATCAAATTCTAGCGCCTTGAGTGAAATCCTACAACTTTCCTAATTTAAACGTTTTTCTAATCCTTCAAATAACAAAGTTATCTATTGGTCCAAATATAGTCAATAACCCTGTACAATAAATTCTGCACAAGTTGTAAAAGTTATTCTGTGTTTATACCTTATTTATTAAAGACATCTCTGTTCATCCATCAGATGTACAGTCCCCTTGAAACAATTAGACTTAGCGTGTTTCATAGCTCTGTCAAGTTACCCCCCCCCCCCCCGAGTTACAATTTATTTAGTATAAAATGTGTGTCAATTGTGCTCCATTTGTACTCAATTGTGCCGTTAGTTATTAGTTTCATTTGCGTTCTTCTGTTTTCAGAGATTTTTTAAAAAATCGAAGGGGGCTAACTTCACGATTGGCCCTCAATTGTGCCGTATAACGTATTTCCGCCAACGACTCACTTTCAAAGTTATACCTAAACAAAAATTCCGAAATTGACACGAAGGTCTACTCCCCCCCCCCCCAAAAAAAGTTAAATTTCTGTCCAAATCTCGATGCCAAAAAAAAATTCCGAAATTGACGAAAGTCAACTGTCGCTCCACGTTTGTTATAATTTACATATACTCGAGTCGTTTTGGCAACCGATACGGCCAAAGTATGAACTAAAGACGACGATTCAATGCCACTACAAATTTTGATCGGCCGGAACAATTTCAAAACATTAAAATTAAACTGATTAATTAATATTTCATGACACATACCTTCCCGTAGTTAAATACTATTACATGAAAGCCACTTACAAATTAAATATTATAAATAAAGCTGTTAAATATTATTTTTTCTACACCTATATTTTACATAACATTTAGCTATACTGTTTAGGAGGCAAGCATTGTTGACAAGTTTAAAATGTTTAGATGACAATTACAACAAACGTGAAAAGATAATTATGACAAATGTCAAAAGGTGCATGAATATTATTATTTATGACAGTCCTAAACAGGCTTTTATAGGTTATATTACTATAGGAATAGGGCAATCCAACGACCTGTCAAATGAAATTCAAGATGGCCATTATGGGCAAACAAACAGATTTGTATAATTAAAATTTGACTATAAGTGCTCTTACTAAACAATTATCTTATTAAATTAACTTACTAAGGTCATTATTTAATTATCTAAGTATGATGTTGTGTATCAAAGGCTAAAACTTATAATTATGTGACCAGAACGTTCTGTATTGCAGTATGTTTGAAAGAAGTGTTTCAAGAAAAAAACAGCTGTAATTATTGCCTGCTTTGAAGTTTTCATTGGAAAACCAGATAATAATTTAGTTCAGCAGCAGTACTGTTCTATTTATAAGCACGATAGATATTTTAATAGCAATTATACCTCAGGGCAGTATGTGCTACATTAGTGAAGCTCGGGGGTGACATACATCTAAAAAATGAATGGAAGAAGTAATTTTTGCAACAATATTAACCCAGGATATGTTCTAGAAGAAAGATCATTTTTAATAAAGGAAGCACTAGGAATTCTGCAAGAGAATTTTAGTTATTCCAGCTTTTACTAATGGAAGAACCCGTTAGCACCTTAAAAAATCTCATTCCAGTATCTGTGTTTAAAAAAGTGTAATAATATGCAAAAATTAAACAGTGTAGATAAAATTGTGATTGTGTTTAATCCTCTAATTAACATATTGCTGTGACTCTTTCAAATTTATATATAAATAAAATGAATTTAGTTTACTTAATTAATGCGTAACCGAGAGTCAAGCACGCATCCTAGTGCTAGGCCTTATGCTAGACTACGATACGGTGAACTTTCTGCTGAAAAGTAGGTTAAGCAAAACATTCTACATGTAACTAGCTCAGCTTGAAAATAAATAGTTCACTCAGGGGCAGAAAATATGACTTGATTCTCCTTCTCTTTAATCATCTCCAGGTCAGGTAAAGAAATAAAATACAAAATAAATCTTAACATCTAATTTATTAAAATAAAATAATCTTAAATGAATTCAAAAGTTTTAATCTACAAATATTTACACATCAGAAATCAATATTCAGTCATAATCCCAAATTTATACATCATAATCAATAAAATACTACAAGAAATAAAGAATAAATGAAATCATCATGTCGTGCAAGCTTATATCTAAAATGTGGACGTGATTATTATTATTAATATTTGTCATAGATACATGTAAACAATCAAAAATTTTAAAATAAATTAACCATGATGAATTGTACTGGAATATAAATAAAATAAAATTTGTACGGTCTACTGTTTGCTAACAAAAATATAGACATTAAGGAAATGGCTTTGCCCTAATTAGTCCTGTCCGGCGCCTTTTCTCGCTCCCAACACAGTACCATCAGATAACAAATTCACACAGATGAGTATCCCAAAGTTCCACCCTACGAGCATGTCATTTTCAGCTCGTCGGACGCAACCCGAACATACATCACCATGCGCACATTCCTTAAGGAATATATATATAAATTTTAAATTAAATAAATAAAATGAAATAAAATAATGTCTCTGCGTATTCAATAAATTAACTCAGCCCTGATTAGTTCTGCCTGGTGCCTTTTCTCGCTCCCAAACGCAGTACCACCAAGACCAATTCGTGTATTTCAAATTCACCAGGACTCCATGCTATGAATTAAATAATGACATAATTCATTTCACACATCCCTGATGTATTATCCAACACGTTAGTATTGAACACCCAAATACAACAAAACATACTTAATTCTCATATCAAAAGAAATAATATATATACATTAAAAGAAAATAAACTTTACCTTTTTCACGAAATTCCAATACAAAACACCACTACAAATAAAGAACTTTGAGACGCCACTATACACACATTTATAACAAATATTGTTTAATCACCTTAACTCTTCATACATCGTATTAAACTCTTCCATAATTCTCAATGAAAATTTTATTCACTTAATATATAACCTATATACACATAAAACAAAATTATTAATTTCAAATATCCTTTGTAGGATGAATAAATTTAAAAGAAAAATAAATTATACGGAAAAGAAAATGATTATGCTATTCAAAGTTATCATTACAAATGCTAGAAGGTTTTGTCATAACGTACGGCATAGTACCCTACATGCAAAACAAAACTCTCTAGAAAGAAGAAAATAAAATGAAATTAAGTAAATTCAAAAACCGAGTTCATAAAATAAAAGTATTTCATACATAGGTGGTTATTCAAATACATCTAGACATTTTAATGTAATACGCGCTGCATGTTTAAAATAAAATTACTATAAGTGTAGAATCTTGTAAAAATTTTATAAGTATTGAAAATCTCAAAAAATTATTCTATGTCCGGATTTTAAAATAATCCTATTAAAGAAGAGGGAGGAAGTGGTTTTCACCTACTTTTAGACTTGCTAATATTGCGGTTTTCACCAGCAATCCCGGAAATTTTATCTGTCCGCGCTTTTATTCGTAAATCTCTTTATAAAAACATACGGCAACTTTCGTTAAACACGAATCCACCTCCAAAATTGTATGTCGACGGTGCCGCTCCTATCGGTTGCATGGGGAAACAGCGTATTAATAATCCTTGAAAAAGGTAAACAAACATGTGACTATAAATCCGTCTATACTTTTATGATTCAGCCATGCACCTGATAAACAATACTTTTTGTGCCGGTCCGCCCGGTCGATCCCTGCCAAAGCCAGACATGTTTGTGCGAGAAACACCTGCTCGATCCTTTACCCGTAACATTTAATATGTCTTAAAATTATAACCTTATAAAAATTTATTAAGATTCTTTTACTGTTTTACTTAAATAAAAATAAAGTTTTCGTAAATTATCAATATAGTGAATATTTATACATATCATGGTAAATATGAATAAAGTAAAAATTAATTTAAATAAAACTTGGAGTGATACGTCTGCATTTGTTATTTGTAAAAAGTTAAAATTGATATCAATGTGAGCAATAGTGAAATACAGATATAATACACAGGATGCTATCTATCAAACATTGACCTGGTAAGTAAATAACATTATTTACAACTTTTAAATACAACTTAAAGTTCATTGCCACATTCTTATTATGTTGTAAATTTCTTGATTGTTGTTTACTTATCATTCTTGAACCATCTCTTCGTATTGTTGGGAAGTTTTATTCGTATTTTCTTTGTCTTGCTTACATTCGGAAATAAAGGGAAAACATTCATGATCGTCGGTATACGTTGGTTAAATTTATCATGAATCCCTTTCACCTTTTCAATTTCTAACGATGATGTATTGTTGACAGGTGGATTATCATATGCGTTCACCCAGCTTATCGTTCCTGGTGATTGACATCTTAAATTGAAGTATAAATGTTGTATCAGTTATTTGATCATCATACAGATTATACGAGGACAATCAAGAAACACACATATAAACGAGTACAGACATAGACATCCAAGAGTACAGAGTGAAATTAAGTGAAGCATTACTTGAACTCAAAGTTATTTTATTCTGCTACCCTCTTCGGCCTCGACGGAGGCCCCTTAACATTGCTTGACAGGCCGGATCATGCCTTCCGCAGCCATCCTGCACGCAGTCTCGTTCGATACGCGAACTACGGACCCATCTAACAGCATGACCCGCTGCCTCCGTCGAGCCTTGCGACAGGGTACCCCGAGCGTCAAACTATCCCGGCCCAAGATAGAAAAGGCTCGACGCACCGAGGCACTGAAGTCGGGCGAATCCCTCACGTCCGGGAATACATTCATCTGCTTTTCTGGCCTATAACAGATTCCATTCCCTACATAACCTGGTTACCAATTACATGTACTCCAAGTTATCCCTATTGATTGCTTACTTGTGTAAAATTTATTTATTCTGTCACTTTAATTTATACAGATCACGTTTACATTCTCTAGTTTATTATTATTCATGAGGAATTTGTTGACTTAAATAAATAAATGCCAATGTACATATAGATATAAATGTGAATAAATATAAATAAAGAAAAATTCTTACCTTTATTAAGCACTTATGTATATAATATGAACGCACACAATAAGAAATCCTTACTTAACTAAACATAAAATTGCAAGTGATCTAAAATTCATTTATTTACATATTATTATTTATTCAAGATCACTGCATAAATATCCCTATGGGAATATCTGTAATTTATAAGCGAGAATCGCTAATGTCAAAGGTATAAATTCAAGATTTCCCATAAATACCAATTAATATACTTATAGATAGCTTATCATATATTTTACATTAAACATAAATATCCACCATCTGTGAATAAATTTAATTTATTTCTGCATTATTTTCGAGATCATAATCATATAATTTTGAGACATGAAGTCTGCCTTTGATGCGCTCATTATCCACTTCTGTTACCTCATAGGTCGTGTCATTTATCGCTCTACCTACACGATAAGGTCCATCAAAAGGAAGGTCTAATTTAGCACATTTATTATGGTCCCTCCGACCTAATCGATAATTTCTTATTATTATCATATCCTCCCTATTAAAGACTTTACGATTTTTGATCTTCGCATTCTCTTCCCCGGTGTATTTTTGAGCTCTAACTCGTTGTTGCTCTCGTCCACGGTCTATTACCTCTTCTAAATTTTCCACAGGAGGAGTTTCTTGTCTCCATGGACGTGGTGGATATCTACCGAACATCAGTAGATATGGACTAAGATTAGTGGTCACACTGGGTAAAAAGTTCATTGTATTTTCAACTTCCGTCAAATGCCTCACCCAGCCCACATGATTCTCATGAGTTCGCATTCTCAAGTGTTTTATAACTTCTTGTATGTATCTCTCGCAAGGGTTCCCTTCAGGATGTCTCACTGAAGAAAAATTTACTTGCACATTCATATAATTTAATTCTTGTATGAAGCGATCATTATTGAAATAACTAGCATTATCTACTAAAAGTCTTTGAAATTGACCTATTTCTTCTATAAATTGATTAATGCAAATTACCGCTATGTCGGTATTATATTTTCTGGTAGGATAAAGTTTCACATATTTCGTAAAAATATCTACCATCACAAATACATTCCTATATCCCAAATGTCCAGGTATTAAATTACCTAGGAAATCTGCCGCAACTAAATCTAACTTATTTTCTACCCTAATACTATGTACAACATTTTTATTTACACGATTTTTATATTTACCTAATAAACATAATTCACATTGTTTATTCCATCTTTCAACTAGACGTTTGTCTTGTTTAGCATAAAATTGCTCCCTAAAAACTAAGAATGTCTTTCTATTTCCAGGGTGTCCCAACCTCCTATGAATATCTAACATAATATTCTTTGCCAATTCACTTCCCAATACTAACAAATCATTGTCCCCTATTCTCTTATATAAAATATTATCTATTATTCTAAATCCTTTGTAATTGGGTTCTTGAAGTGCCTTTCTTTTTATGTCTTGCACATCATCTTCTCCTTGACTACGTTCTACGTTTTCCCTACTATATAACTCAGGAGCTACTTCAAAATTATAAGCATTGATCTGATATGATCCTGATTGCTTATTATGACCAAAGGCTCTGCTAAATGCATCTGCAACTATATTATCTTTTCCTTTTCTATGTCTAATTTTGAAATTATATTCACTTAAAAATAAAGACCATCTATATAGTCGTGCATTAGAAAACCTAGTTTTCATTAAGAAAATCAAAGATAAATGATCAGTTTCTATTGTAAAGAAATTTCCCATCAAATAGTACTTGAGCTTAGAGACCCCATGTATCACTGACAATAGTTCTTTCTCTGAAACCGTATAATGACTCTCGTACCCCTTTAATATCCTTGAAATAAAGCAGATTGGTATCTCTTTACCATCTCTGACTTGGAAAAGTTCAGCGGCAATGGCATGATCTGAAGCATCATACCGTAAAATAAATTCTTCCTCAAATCGAGGCAGATTTAAAACCAACGCCCTATAAAATTCCTGTTTGATTCCTTCAAAAGCTTCTATTCTTTCAGGAGTCCATTTAAATTTTACACCCTTCTTTATCATTTTAAAAAGAGTTACAGTCTTATCCGATATCTTAGGAATAAAGTGCTTATAATAATTCACTATACCTAAAAATCCCCTTAACATCTTTATATTTTTGGGTCTTGGGTAATTTCTTACTGCTTCCAACTTCTTTTCCTCTATTGATACAGTCTTACCATCTATCATATACCCTAAATAACTAACCCTATTCTTAACAAATTCACATTTCTCTAAATTAATTTTTAGACCATTTTTTTCTAATGTACTTAAAATAATTTTAACAGCTTTTAAATGACTCTCTACATCTACATTAAATATTAAAATATCATCTACATAATGCGATACATATTCCTCATATGGATCCAGTATTTGTTGCATGGCCCTTACTAATGCAGCTGTGGCCGTTGATAAACCGAAAGGTACAACCTTAAAGGAATATACTAGAGAATTCATTAAAAACGAGCAATATTTTCTAGAATCCTTGTGTAAAGGTACCAACCAGAAAGAGCTCTTTAAATCCAATTTTGTAAACCACTTAGCATTCGTACATTTTGCCAATAAAGTTTCTATGCTCTGTGGGGCTTCAAACTGTGCTTTGGTGCGACTATTGAGCATTCTAGCGTCAAGGCACAAACGTAGTTTCATCTCTTTTCGGTCATCTTCACTTTTTTTAACTACTACCACAATGGGATTAATGAAACTAGACTCTGATCGTTCTATTACACCATCCCTTAACATGTTCTTAATTTCTATTTTTACCTGTTGTTGATACTTATATGGAATTGGATAATTTCTTACTTTAAACGGCTGACTCTCATCAACTTCTAATTTATGTTCATAACCTTTCGCTAGACCTGGGCTATTATCAAATAATTTTGTATGTACTGCAAGAAGATTTTTTACCTCACTTACATATAGCTCATTACAATTCAAGTTAATGTCACCCATATTTATTTCCCGGTGTGAACATTTATTTATTATGTCACCCATATATTTCGTGGCGTCTTTCTTTTGAAGACCCTCCACATGGTGTGTACATTTATTATTTATGTCACCCGTGGCAAATGTGGCCTCTCCTTTTTGAAGAGTATCCACCTGGCGTGCATTCCTTTCCTTGTTTTTTAAACTAATATTTTCAGGATGTAAATTGAAATCCTCATCATACATTTTACTACTTAAATTATTAACTACAATTTCATCTTCCTGCAGATCTTTGTTCCATGATATAATTGCCCTTTTTATGTGAAAAGTTTTATCTTCCATGTTTAATTTTGTACTATATTGAGTCAAAAAATCCATTCCAAGTATACAATTATAATTTAAATTAGGTACAATAACAAATTCAGTTAAAAATTCTAAATTACCTATTCTTACATTTACGTAAAATATCTTATCTATAGCTATTACTAATTTTTTTGTGGCAGTAAATAAATTTATTTTTTTTATGGACCTATAATGACCTGAATTTTCTAGTTGCTTATCTACTAAACTACTATCTAAAAGAGACAATTGCGCACCTGTATCAATTAATGCATCTACCTCTATTTGGCCTATGTTTATTTTTACTACTGGTAGCTCTGTGGTTATTTTTTTAATATTCTCAAAGTCGGTCACTCTTTGAGAATCCTCTTCCTTTCTGATTGGTTCTATTAAAAATCCAGAGATGTAGCACCTCCTACTGAGTTATGTAACCATCCGTTTTCTACCGGAGTTGCACCTCTTATCTCCTTCTTTATCGCTCCTTTTGATACATCTTTCGTTACAGCTTCTGTTTTATTTTCTTTATTTTCTATAATTATGTTATTACATCCTCGGGTATCTTCTGTTTCATTTTTCCCATATTTTCTTGTTACATGACCCTCCTGTCTCCAATTATTATTATTATTATTACCCATGTTCTTGTTGTTACCATTCTCCACCCTTCCTCCCTGGTAACTATTATTCTGATACCGATTACCATTGTACCTTTGTTGGTGATTGTGGTTATTACCATTATATCTTTGCTGAGGATTATAATAGTTACCATTGTTACCTGTTTTATACCCATTCTTATTCTGAGGTACACTCCTATCTTCCACGTCGTCCAGACGCTTTACCAACTCCAAGAGTTGCTCAACGGTGTCTATACCCTGTAAAGCAACTGCTTGTACTACCTCATGCTCGAAGTGATTAGCCAATTGGGTAACAATGTCACACTCCTGGATCATAGGTTGTATATGTTTCAAGAAAGAGTATTTCCGAATGACATAATTCTCTCTAGACGTAATAGAACGATATTTTCCAAAGGTAAGGTCATGTCTAATGCGTCTTTGCTGAGTTTGTCCCCAGTACTGCCTAATAAACATATTCTCTAATTCTTCGTACGTCTGTACCTCATCAATTACCATATCATACCATAATAATGCATAATCTCTAAGACACCCCCTCATGAAATGTAATTTTGACATATCATCATTGATACCACGAATATATGTCTTAATGGTTTTAAGAAATGCCATTGGGTTGTCTTTATTATACCCAGAAAATTTTGGTATATTTTCCGTACCAATTGATATCTGTTGTGGTACAACACAAGGTGTAATTGTACCTTGTTCAACTCTCGTTTTCAAATTCTTAATTGTATCTTGACAATTTAATGTCACATCCTGTAGCTTTAAAAGAGAGTCTGTGCATGCACCATATTTAACCCTACAGTCCTCAAATTTATTTGTTAAATTCAGATCCAAGGATTGTATTTTTTCATCTTGTCCTCCAATCCTTTCTTCTATCAGTCTAAAATTTTCTCTTGCTACACCGGCCCTCTGATTCATTTCATCTATTAAAAAATTACTGCTATCCTTGCACTTCTTTTCATTTGCTTCAATTTTTTCATTGATCTGTGTCATGCTTTGTTTCACATCTTCTTTTAATTTCTCATTCATTGCTGACATCTCCATTCTACAGGCTTTAATCCTTTCATCAATCTTCTCATTCATCGACTTTACCACAGTTTGTATCTCTATTTTATTCCTATTCATCTCTTCTTTCATCTCAGCTTTGTTTTCGTCTAATTTCTTATCCATTTCCCTTTTGTTCCTTTTCATCTCTTCTTTATTTTCTTTAAACTTCTCATCAAACTTCTTATTCATTTCAGTTTTATTCTCATCAAACTTCTTATTCATTTCAGTTTTATTCTCATCAAACTTTTTATTCATTTCAGTTTTATTCTCATCAAACTTTTTATTCATCTCTATCTTGTCACATTCCAACTTACAGAAAAGTTTTTCAAATAGAAAATCAAATCTGTCTCCACCTGGCATTTCTTTCGTTTCAATTTTTACATTTTCAGTTACATTTTCATCCTCATCAAGAGGTAGCGTCTTCTCTGAATCTGTCACAGAGGAAATGCCTTGTGGTTCCCTGTACGTTTCAAATAAATATTTAGTATCCATACCACTTTCAGGATTTTCACCCTCACCTTTATACTCAGACATATTTACTTTATCTGTCCTGGCACTTAAAGAGACTTATTTGTGGAGAAAAATAAATCAAAACTTGACAAAATTTTATTTGTGAATTATATTTATTAATTATTCAAATGCACTTAAAGGTGAAAATACCTCCCTTTAATTACACAGCTACTCGAATATTAAATAATCAATTAATTTTTATCTAAATAGTTTAAAATGTAGAAGCTTTGCCCCACTACGTTGGTCGCCATATATATGCTGTGACTCTTTCAAATTTATATATAAATAAAATGAATTTAGTTTACTTAATTAATGCGTAACCGAGAGTCAAGCACGCATCCTAGTGCTAGGCCTTATGCTAGACTACGATACGGTGAACTTTCTGCTGAAAAGTAGGTTAAGCAAAACATTCTACATGTAACTAGCTCAGCTTGAAAATAAATAGTTCACTCAGGGGCAGAAAATATGACTTGATTCTCCTTCTCTTTAATCATCTCCAGGTCAGGTAAAGAAATAAAATACAAAATAAATCTTAACATCTAATTTATTAAAATAAAATAATCTTAAATGAATTCAAAAGTTTTAATCTACAAATATTTACACATCAGAAATCAATATTCAGTCATAATCCCAAATTTATACATCATAATCAATAAAATACTACAAGAAATAAAGAATAAATGAAATCATCATGTCGTGCAAGCTTATATCTAAAATGTGGACGTGATTATTATTATTAATATTTGTCATAGATACATGTAAACAATCAAAAATTTTAAAATAAATTAACCATGATGAATTGTACTGGAATATAAATAAAATAAAATTTGTACGGTCTACTGTTTGCTAACAAAAATATAGACATTAAGGAAATGGCTTTGCCCTAATTAGTCCTGTCCGGCGCCTTTTCTCGCTCCCAACACAGTACCATCAGATAACAAATTCACACAGATGAGTATCCCAAAGTTCCACCCTACGAGCATGTCATTTTCAGCTCGTCGGACGCAACCCGAACATACATCACCATGCGCACATTCCTTAAGGAATATATATATAAATTTTAAATTAAATAAATAAAATGAAATAAAATAATGTCTCTGCGTATTCAATAAATTAACTCAGCCCTGATTAGTTCTGCCTGGTGCCTTTTCTCGCTCCCAAACGCAGTACCACCAAGACCAATTCGTGTATTTTAAATTCACCAGGACTCCATGCTATGAATTAAATAATGACATAATTCATTTCACACATCCCTGATGTATTATCCAACACGTTAGTATTGAACACCCAAATACAACAAAACATACTTAATTCTCATATCAAAAGAAATAATATATATACATTAAAAGAAAATAAACTTTACCTTTTTCACGAAATTCCAATACAAAACACCACTACAAATAAAGAACTTTGAGACGCCACTATACACACATTTATAACAAATATTGTTTAATCACCTTAACTCTTCATACATCGTATTAAACTCTTCCATAATTCTCAATGAAAATTTTATTCACTTAATATATAACCTATATACACATAAAACAAAATTATTAATTTCAAATATCCTTTGTAGGATGAATAAATTTAAAAGAAAAATAAATTATACGGAAAAGAAAATGATTATGCTATTCAAAGTTATCATTACAAATGCTAGAAGGTTTTGTCATAACGTACGGCATAGTACCCTACATGCAAAACAAAACTCTCTAGAAAGAAGAAAATAAAATGAAATTAAGTAAATTCAAAAACCGAGTTCATAAAATAAAAGTATTTCATACATAGGTGGTTATTCAAATACATCTAGACATTTTAATGTAATACGCGCTGCATGTTTAAAATAAAATTACTATAAGTGTAGAATCTTGTAAAAATTTTATAAGTATTGAAAATCTCAAAAAATTATTCTAAGTCCGGATTTTAAAATAATCCTATTAAAGAAGAGGGAGGAAGTGGTTTTCACCTACTTTTAGACTTGCTAATATTGCGGTTTTCACCAGCAATCCCGGAAATTTTATCTGTCCGCGCTTTTATTCGTAAATCTCTTTATAAAAACATACGGCAACTTTCGTTAAACACGAATCCACCTCCAAAATTGTATGTCGACGGTGCCGCTCCTATCGGTTGCATGGGGAAACAGCGTATTAATAATCCTTGAAAAAGGTAAACAAACATGTGACTATAAATCCGTCTATACTTTTATGATTCAGCCATGCACCTGATAAACAATACTTTTTGTGCCGGTCCGCCCGGTCGATCCCTGCCAAAGCCAGACATGTTTGTGCGAGAAACACCTGCTCGATCCTTTACCCGTAACATTTAATATGTCTTAAAATTATAACCTTATAAAAATTTATTAAGATTCTTTTACTGTTTTACTTAAATAAAAATAAAGTTTTCGTAAATTATCAATATAGTGAATATTTATACATATCATGGTAAATATGAATAAAGTAAAAATTAATTTAAATAAAACTTGGAGTGATACGTCTGCATTTGTTATTTGTAAAAAGTTAAAATTGATATCAATGTGAGCAATAGTGAAATACAGATATAATACACAGGATGCTATCTATCAAACATTGACCTGGTAAGTAAATAACATTATTTACAACTTTTAAATACAACTTAAAGTTCATTGCCACATTCTTATTATGTTGTAAA
Organism: Amphimallon solstitiale; assembly: GCA_963170755.1. NCBI lineage: Eukaryota > Metazoa > Arthropoda > Insecta > Coleoptera > Scarabaeidae > Amphimallon > Amphimallon solstitiale. Next base: position 92,331,896 of record OY720678.1, read on the forward strand.
TTTCTTGATTGTTGTTTACTTCATTCTTGAACCATCTCTTCGTATTGTTGGGAAGTTTTATTCGTATTTTCTTTGGCTTGCTTACATTCGGAAATAAAGGGAAAACATTCATGATCGTCGGTATACGTTGGTTAAATTTATCATGAATCCCTTTCACCTTTTCAATTTCTAACGATGATGTATTGTTGACAGGTGGATTATCATATGCGTTCACCCAGCTTATCGTTCCTGGTGATTGACATCTTAAATTGAAGTATAAATGTTGTATCAGTTATTTGATCATCATACAGATTATACGAGGACAATCAAGAAACACACATATAAACGAGTACAGACATAGACATCCAAGAGTACAGAGTGAAATTAAGTGAAGCATTACTTGAACTCAAAGTTATTTTATTCTGCTACCCTCTTCGGCCTCGACGGAGGCCCCTTAACATTGCTTGACAGGCCGGATCATGCCTTCCGCAGCCATCCTGCACGCAGTCTCGTTCGATACGCGAACTACGGACCCATCTAACAGCATGACCCGCTGCCTCCGTCGAGCCTTGCGACAGGGTACCCCGAGCGTCAAACTATCCCGGCCCAAGATAGAAAAGGCTCGACGCACCGAGGCACTGAAGTCGGGCGAATCCCTCACGTCCGGGAATACATTCATCTGCTTTTCTGGCCTATAACAGATTCCATTCCCTACATAACCTGGTTACCAATTACATGTACTCCAAGTTATCCCTATTGATTGCTTACTTGTGTAAAATTTATTTATTCTGTCACTTTAATTTATACAGATCACGTTTACATTCTCTAGTTTATTATTATTCATGAGGAATTTGTTGACTTAAATAAATAAATGCCAATGTACATATAGATATAAATGTGAATAAATATAAATAAAGAAAAATTCTTACCTTTATTAAGCACTTATGTATATAATATGAACGCACACAATAAGAAATCCTTACTTAACTAAACATAAAATTGCAAGTGATCTAAAATTCATTTATTTACATATTATTATTTATTCAAGATCACTGCAATATGTAAGTTATAAATGATTTTGTATTTATAATTATTTATGGCACTATATAATCTTAATTTATTTCTGTACAACGTGGGCATTATTTTAGAATTAAATAGGCATTTCGTTACAGACAAAACACAAAACATTAATAACAAGTTAAATTTATTTATTAATATATTTGAAATGTATTTACATTTTTTTAAGTCCTAAACTGTTATATATTGTACGCTAAATATTTATAATAAACTTTTATAATCTTACACATAATATTTCTATATGATTAAACTCATTTTCTTATTACTATTTATTAACTATTGCTTCTATAATAATTAAGTGAAACTATTTTCATAAATAAATCTTATTAAACAATCCTCTAATTATTTTGTCAGGTATTGAAAATTTAAAGACAAATTTAAATAATTAATCCTTAATCAGTACATGAGTGGCTTTGTTTTTCTTCGTATACTAGAAATAATAATGCACCAGCATAACTACAATGTTCGGCTGTTGAAAGTACTGATTCACATTTCATAATAATGCACTACACATCCATTGGTTTTAAATTAACTTCTTATAAATGTTTCACCTAATCAAAAACACGTACTTTTCCACATAAAATAAATAAGTTGTTAATAAATGTAAGCGGTGAGGCTCTTGAACACTGTCATTTGGTCCTTACTGTAATAAATATGTAATAGAACCAAATATAAAATAATATTCGTACTTGGCACAGGTGGAATACTATCTATTAAAGTGTCTAATTTCAAGAGTGAATAGATCCAAATTATCAAGTAATTTAATGTTCATCTGATAGCTGCCAAAAAATACATTCTCACACGAATAATTATTTTCTATGATGATTTCAACAAAGTGTTACTCCAACTTCTGGATTTTCAGTTAAGAACTTCTTCAGGTAATCACTCTGCATTATCATGTTTATAAACTCAGCACACACGAAAAGTAAAACCATATTAAAACTATTAATGATGGCATACTAAACTAAGGTCCATTCATTGTTTGCCCACAGACACCATATTAGATCACGTGATTTGGATTCCCTAATTGCTATCGGATTGGTATTTGTTGGTTAAGCAATTTTTTTATTTAACGACATGTTGTCGGATTTAAATGTGATTTAAAGCCCCTTGGTGTTGCTTATGGTTTATATAACAGAATATTGATGATTATTTGTATGCACTTTGAAAGAATATAAGTCAGGGAAAACTTGAGACGTGAAATTGTGAGACGTAAAAGTTGAGACGTAAGTCCACAATTTTATGTTGGAATTGTCTATTAAGCCCTCTGGATTTTGGATGTCTGATATTTTTGTTCCGTTGGAAACTTAAATCATTTGTTCTTGGCGGTTAGCTGTGTTCCCTTTTGCATCGCTGTTGACACCAGTTGGTGGAGTCCCATATGACCAAGATAAGTGATTACATTGGTTGAATTTAGTTAATTTTGTAGTATTAATTAGTATATGTAGAAGTAAGATCTGTCGATCCTTCAGACTGGAGACACTTGAATAATTTTTTTTAATTTTGTAAATTTCTTACGTAAATGCCCTTCCTACAGGGTGTATTTGATTAATTTACAACTGCATTTGCATAATGTACCAATACGATTACTATTGATAACATTAAATATGACTAGGTGGTCTCATCGCTTACTCCGGGCCCCTTGGAGTCGTCGAGCAGAACGTCATTGGCCATTTTAAGGCATACTGTTTCAGAATTAACGAAAAATGGAAGTCTACAAAGTTTTACTCCAACACAAAGTAGACTGCAATGGTAGTGAGTTGGTGTATCCTCATGCAATATTATGTCATAAATAGAAGTAAATAAATCTCATCAAAATAATCTTTTATTAAAGTTGTAATAACTCAAGAACTTTCTTGATAAGTAATTATTCTCAAGAAGTATGTGCTCCATAAAATTATCACATCTTTCTACTACTTTTATTGAATGACAATCACCCACTTTCGATCTTTATTCTTATTTCCTTAAATAGTAGAATCCAAATGAAACTAACAACAACTGATTAAAAATGAAGCACATTTGATAAACATTTTATACTATTACTATATAAATTATAACAAAGGTGGGGCAGAACAGTAAATTTTCGTCAATTTCGGATTTTTTTTTTAGGTATAACATCGAAAGTGAGTCGTTGGAGGGAAAATGCTATACGGCGCAATTGAGCACAATTGGAGTGCTTTGCAAAGGCACCGAGTTTTAAAAAGAATATCAAATTTTTGAGGAAGCCAATCGTAAAGTTAGCCCTCCTTCGATTTTTTTAAAAATCTTTGAAAACAGAAGAAATTAATAACGGCACAATTGAGCACAATTAACACCCATTTTATACTATATAAATTGTAACTCGGGGGTGAGGGGGGGGCAACGTAACAGAGCTGTGTTTCATAAGTAGTATGAAATGAATTACGTTCATACAAGTGATTTGCAACAAGTGGTTCCTACGACGAGGATAATTCCGCAGGCCACAACTCTTCGACAAAAATACACGTTCACTTGGCGTACATCCACATTGTACCCACAGTATGTGCCGGATTGAATATTAAAAAACATCAAAATTGCTTCTGGGAACTGAACTGGATATGTTTTGATACAATCTCGTGAACCCACACGCTGACACTCAAATACTTATAAGAACACATCTAGAAACAGGAAACGACAAGTTATGCATATCTAGCAGGTCACCATCGTGGAGCATATTATACAAAGTAAGCGCGCTCGTGACGTCACATATTCACTTTGTATTACCAAAGGAGCGCGTACGTACAAAAACGTTGTTTATTCGTGTACTGTTGGGCATTAAACACGTCTTCGTGTGTTGTCGTTTGAGGTCTCAACGGTCATGTAGGCGTTTACTGTTGACATTTGCAGGAATATTAATTATAACTAATATGATAACCGTTGTAGTGGCGTACCAATCTGTAATAATAATAATCATTATAATAGTAATACTTACCATTCGGTTGGTGTTAACAACCTTCAGGAACGTTCGGTTGTTATGCGTACGATTGTATGTCCCTAATGCCATTACACCTGCAATCGCCTCATTAAGTATTTTGTTTGGGTTGGGGAACATTTGAACTGTAAAACGTGCGAGAGAGATAGATATACGGATGATGCTCGTAAAATACTTGTAGCTACCTAAATATATGGGATATACGAGGGTAGTCTGAAATGTTTGTATGATATAGTTGTAAAGTTGGTAGCAATAGCGACGCACACATATACATGTGCAACCATGTAACTAGCAAGTTGTATTGTGTATTGTGTACTGTAATGTGACACGACATTAAAGAATATAAAGAACGTTTGTAGTTTTCTTATTTTATGCAAGCCTACTAGAAGGCACTAGATTGCTGTGCAACCTAATATAATACTTGGTGTCAAAATATAATATAATGTTTTGAGCCTAACATAGAAACAAGTATTTCTTCAATCAAATCTGTATATTCAATCTAAGAAAGGAGCGTTGGGAAAGATAGGGTTTAAAATAAACGTTTGTGATTGGTTGAAATCGAGTGTGCATTTACACCGGCAAAATAATCGCATTTATCTCGTTCTGTCAAAAATTTGTTTACTGCCAGTTTTGTTCAAAGATTTTGTCGATTTCCGTATTTTGCATAGTTACTTTCTTTTCGTAATCGCTAATATTTTATAGTATGGCGGAAGCAGTTTTACCAGGTCCTTCAAAAAATCGTAATTGGAAACATATAAGATCTGGACAAAGGCAAATGGCTTATAATATGTATATTAACCATAAAGACAATATGTCTAAAACAGCTGCAGTCAATCAAACAGCAGAGGTAGTGGGTATTACTAAGAATACAATGTACTGCATTATTAAAGAAATGGAAATATCTGGAGTTCCAATTTCTCCTCCAAGAAAAAGAAATTATCGTCATACTTATAATAAATTGGATGAAGCACAAAAAAGTATAATTAGACGACAGGTGCATTCCTTTTTCTTGAGTTACCAACTTGTACAAAAATTTGTGAGGTAATATATATATATATATATATATATATATATATATACATTCTTCTAGCTATCATGTAAATTATATATAGACCGTCTCAACCTTAGTATTCAGTATGTGTCTTATGGAAAGAGACAACATAGTTGTCAGTTCGACAATGACAGGTTAGGTTGGTAACTCATTATAATGACACGACATTTTAAATACTTGTTGGTTAGGATATTATTCTACATTATTATATTATAATATTAATTTGACACTTGACATGAAGGTTATGTTGTGATACTTACACCACACCGATAATACCAACCGTAAACATAATAAATCGAACTGACAACATTGCCTTGAAATAAAAAAAGACAGTTTATTACAAATTGCTTACGGTAGTAAAAGAGGTATATATCCTATAAGAGTCTGTACTGAATACTAAGGTTGAGACGATCTATACGCTATTAGTAAAGATGACAGTTTACCTCGAATAAAACGAACATTACTTTGGACAATCCTAAAAAAACTAGGATTCAAATGGGAAAAACGCACAACATATTAATTGAACGAAATGATATTGTATTATGGAGACGTCGACATTTAAAAAATAGTAGACAGTTCCGTGCAGAAGGTAGAAAAATCTATTATTTAGATGAAACGTGGGTGAATGCAAGTCATACGAAAACAAAAATATGGAAAGATACAACAGTACTAAACCCAAGACACGCATTTATTGAAGGTCTTTCAACTGGCCTAAAAGATCCCTCGAAACTATACTAAAAATAAGTTTCAAACCAAGCAGGGCTTACTTACAAAAGATCAAATTCAGATTCAAAGATTTTTAGTTCCGCACACCTCTTGTAACATCAATCCTGGGACAGCTGTATATGTATATCTCTGCTATACATCTGACAGTAAACATATGTTCTATTTGTTTTTAAAATGCAAAATTCATCGTGTGTAAACTGTGCTCATATTGTAGCGCCATCTACTCCATTCTTAGACTGAATGGAGTATAGTTTTATTTTTCAACATATACGATATTTTCCATTTTTACAAAAACACTCACATCGACTGACACAAACGCCTCCCAAACAACTGATCGTCCAAAATGGCTGAAATTTTGCCAGGTATCTTTCACGGCATGCCCAATTACATTACCAGAATGATTTTGACGAGTAACGCCATCTTCATGTTGAGGCTCAAAACATTTCAGACTACTCTCACATGTAAATACAATGTGCTAATAAAGCGAATCACAAAGTAAAATTTTATATTTTCAACCAAATTTTTTACAAACAATAAATCTTTGTGTTTTTAGCATGTAAAAGACAGCAGACCAAATCGTCGCAGGCATGCATGTTATCATAAAAAATAATTGATTAGAAAATCTAAGCCAAGTTACTTGCCTACACGTTTCTTGCATTATCCTGATAAGAACAGAAAAAACTGTGTAAATTGATAAACTTCCAGGTCAAACTTGGCAAGTTTTTAGAGTATTTAATAATATTCATATTTTTAATGAAAACTTGTCAAGTTTGATCTGGAGGTTTATCAGTTTATCAGTTTAAATACTATATTGAAGAAAACTGCTCATTCACAATACTATCATAAAACAAACCCACACTAAAATGGTTACACCTCCTTATCCTCTGCACACTGCTAGGCTTGGCATTTCCTGCCCCCCTCCCCCAACAGTTACATTAAAATCAGTAATGATTGCCATGTGATCGGCCACTGCTAAAACCTCTACTCTCTCAGTATACACTTCACTCGGTATGTTAGTAATTACATAAACCACCTTGGTTGGTGTTGTGCTACACCTAGTAAAATCATTATTTTCAATTATTTGATTAATTTGTTGGATCCATTAAAAATTGCTGGAAAATGGTTAAGTAGGTAATTAAGGTTTTAACTTCATGCTACATATCATATTTTTACCATCTAATGATAATTACAAGACATTGAGAGCCCTCAATAATGGAAGAGCATTGTATTGGATCTTTTTTAAATGCTTTTTCTAATTTAGATTGATTTATTTCTATTAACATTGCTGAATGCTTAAAATATTTTTTTTTAACTAGTCCCAAATTTGCCTGATCTCCTGTACATTGCTTACACTCAATTGATTATTAAATTCAGATTATACAAATTTGGTAATTTTGTTATCTAATTTGAGTTCCCCCTTTCTTATTTTGCGACCTCTTGATTCTTACGCATAGAAAAGTTTACTACAACTGCACTTGAAGAATCCAATCTTTGAAGATACGTCTAAACAAGAAACGTGTAGAACAGGGACGGGAGCGGCACATTTATGAGGCAATTGGGTTTCGATTTTGAGCGCCATCTAACGAGGAGGCAGGGAAATATTCGTGATTAATTGTAAGCTAACATTATATTCCTTGATTATGTATTTATCTATACTCCATTCAGTCTAAGAATAAAGCATTGGGAAAGATAGGGCTTAAAATAAACGTTTGTGATTGGTTGAAATCGAGTGTGCATTTACACCGGCAAAATAATCGCATTTAGCTCGTTCTGTCAAAAATTTGTTTACTGACAGTTTTGTTCAAAGATTTTGTCGATTTCCGTATTTTACATAGTTATTTGTTGTTAATATTCTTAAAAAATAGTTCTTCTTAGAACTCGCAAGTGAAATATTCATTTGTTAAGGTATTTTATCAATTTCGTTAACTTTCTTTTCGTAATCGCTAATATTCTATAGTATGGCGGAAGCACTTTTACCAGGTCCTTCAAAAAATCGTAAAGGGAAACACATAAGATCTGGACAAAGGCAAATGGCTTATAATGTGTACATTAAGCATAAAGACAATATGCAGAGGAAGTGGGTATTAATAGGAATACAATGTACTGCATTATTAAAGAAATGGAATTATATGGAGTTCCAATTTCTCCTCCAAGAAAAAGAAATTATCGTCATACTTACAATAAATTGGATGAAGCACAAAAAAGTACAATTAGACGACATGTGCATTCCTTTTTCTTGAGGAATGAGTTACCAACTTGTACAAAAATGTCAAAATATAATGATATCAGATATGTATATCCCTGCTATCCATCTGACAGTAAACATATGTTTTACTTGTTTTCAAAATACAAAGTTCATCGTGTGTAAACTGTGCTCAAATTGTAGCGCCATCTACTTTATTCTTAGACTGAATGGAGTATAGATGATTCTGTGTAGGAATTATTTGATTTATTTGTTCAGAAGTGGTTGTTTGAAGTTTTTTAGGTTGTTTTTTTGTTTGTTTGCTAATTTGTTTTAAATAGTGTATTATTTAAAGACTTATTATCTTGTGTTAGTTTATAAGTTTTCATTGTTGATTTATTAGTTTAGAAGTATTTGTTATTGTTAGTTTGTTTTAAATAGTGTATTAGTATAAGAAGACTTTTTATCTTTTTCTAGGTTAGAAGTTTTCTTAAATTATTTTCGCCATAAACGAAAGTAAGCCTATATCTAATGAATATTAGCTTACAAGCAGTTATTCCATACAATGAATTTATTTTCTAAATTATGGAACGTTAACATGGACAGCAGTCGATATACCTATACGGAAGTGTATTACAAGCAGATTACAAGGGTTACAAGTAATTATGTTATTTTTTGATGTGTTTCATGCTAAAAAAGGGTATACCTCCATACATTACGGATTACCTTCTTAAGTCATCTTTTTTGCAACGATTGCTTTAAATGTATGTAATCACACATGTTTTTTGTTAACCACTGTAATCAATAATTACACTAGTGTGCGATAAGAACACCTATGCTGAATCTAGAAATATTTATGTATTTTTTTATAATTAAATATATGTATATCATTATTTACGTGTCTCTTTTAAATTTAATAGGTATGTAATCAAAAAAGTAAAACAATATATAATTAATACTACAAATGGAATAATGTAAATAAGTCGGTTTAGATATCAACCTTCGAATGCAGATTTTATTGAAGTTCAAAACCTAGTTTGTCCAATAGTACTATGCCTCCTCGATAGATGTCACACAAAATACATATCTAATTATTTAACATTAAGTGTCCTTTCTCTTTAGGGTATTCTCTGGTTTAGAAGATGTACGTTCGTGGTTTATTACTTTTCGTTTGTTACCCAACAAATAACTTTAAAAGCAATGCTTCTTCAAGTATGGGTATGCAATCGACCTTGTAAAAGATGAAAAAGAATATGCAAAAAAAAAACCGCAATCTATTTTTATAACTTCAAAATATTCAATGAGAGACAATCACGCACGTAAACATCTGCTTGTGTGATATAAGTTTACCGAGAAAGGACTTATCCAAAACACGTCAAAATTTTTGATGACGCATTTCTTTGAGGACGAAGAACGAAACAGCTAACTGTAGATCTTTTTTTCTCGATATCTAATCGTCCGTCTTTTTCTGCCACCACATTTCTAACTTCTTATTATACATCAATATGTACGTGAGCTCATACTGAAATGACCATTTAATAAGTGTTGATGCTGACTTACAAAACAGTTTCGTACACAGCTCGTATGCTCGTGTACATAACGTATGTGGATGCTAAGGTGTGTCGGGAAGTGGTCGCATTCTGTTCCTTCGATGCGCATAGTTGCACGTCCAAAAGGACATTACTGACTATACGCAAGGACGTGCATATAATTAAATATTATGATTTAATATGTCCATTAAGTCCGTACAGGGATTTAGGAACGTGTTCGAGATACTCGAGGAACGACAGACTATGCGTTTATTATTATTATTATGGAATATTATTAACCGTCTGTCATGTCGGCAGTCTATCTATATAATCCTGTGTGTACGTACAACAGCTTCTAGGGAAATTGAACAAGAAGGAATGACGTTCATTAAGTATTCCGTTTATGTTTTTCAATACTTCCATTGATTTTCGAAGAAACGAAACGCATTGCAAAGTGATTTGGGTTTTTACGTAACAACTTTTTTATTGTTTGTAGTACTGTTTGTGCGTTACACAAGTTACTAATTAAAAACAAATGTTAAGTAACATAATTATGCATATATGCTAAGGATTCAATTTATAAAATAAATATATTTACAACAGAGTAGCAATTATTGGAAATCCATGCTTGCATAAGTACTACACAGAAGTGTTTTACTATTTATTAGAATTACTAGGATAATAATATTCAAACTGAAGAACGTAAAAATAAATTTTGACCTTAACATGGTTATGCTACCGAAACAGATATATATATATAAAGTCTTTATGAACACATACTTACTGCATAACATTTATTGATACTTGGTTCATGACTTATTGTCCCTTATTCACCTACGCTTAATGTCATAGCACACAATGGACGGAAATCTTCAAAAGCTGACCAAAAGTAGAAGTTGTAATTTTAGAGACTGGAAATTTGGCACATAGGCTTTTTTGGGTCATTAATTATGAATTTGAGGTTAATATTGCAGAATTCAAAATGATAGTTTCAATACGTTGTAGTAGAAGTTGTAATTTTACGGAATTCAAAATGGTAGTCCCTATACATTGGACAGTTTTTCTGAAACCTTCTACAATTCCAAAGAAAATCAATATTGAGGGTTTTTTGGGTCCCAAAAATTTGTTGCACTATGTACATTTGAGTGTTTGACGTCGTTTGTCCAAAGTAGAAGTTGTAAGTAAGTTTAGAAGCTGACCAATAGTAGAAGTAGTAATTTTGCGGACTGGAATTTTGGCTTATAGACTTTTTTGGATCGCTGATTATGAATTTGAGGTTAATATTGCAGAATTTAAAATGGTAGTTCCAATACGTCGGATATTTTTTTCTGTAAACTTCCACATTTCCAAGAAAATCAATATTGAGGGGTTTTTGGGTTCCAAAAAGTTGTTGCACTATGTACATATGAGTTTTTGACGTCGTTTGCCCAAAGTAGAAGTTGTAAGTAATTAGAAGCTTACCAAAAGTAGAAGTTGTAATTTTACGGACTGGGAATTTGGCTTATAGGCTTTTTTTAAGTCGCTGATTATGAATTTGAGGTTAATATTGCAGAATTCAAAATGATAGTTCCAATACGTTGGACACTTTTTCTGAAAACTTCCACAATTTCAACAAAAATCAATATTGAGTGGATTTAGGATTATCCATTATGTTGTTACACTTTGCACATTTTTGAGTTTTTGACATCGTTTGTCATGTATAGCTTTGCTACGATATATTTTTCATAACCATTAGTTGGATTATAATCACTTTGCCATGGTTTTTAACTCATTTTGTTTTAAATTCTGGGTTATCTTTTTCCGGGACAGTATTTACTTAGTTTGTGTATAATTGGTTGTGCAATTTACGTTATACTTAATAATAATTGTTTATTTGTAAATCTGGAATTGTATTATCACATATTATTGTTCGAATATTATTCAATTTCAATGAGTAACTTTCCATGATTCAACTAGTACGTATTGTTCAATGTTGGTACAATTCTTATATTAATATTAGTATTTTTATTACCTTTTAGCATTCCTGTGACATCTGTGGGTTAAGAGTGTAGTTACTCTGCTGATTTTGCTTAGTTCATTGATTTCTTATTTCTAAAATTCTTGTTTAAATTTTAGATAATTCTTACATACATTTCTTCATTATTTTTAGTTTTTGTAAAATTTAGTTTCTTTCGACGAAGCGATGTCTGATGTCATTTTTAAGCAAGCTTTGTTTACTGTAGCTCACTTTTATGAATTAAGAAGTTTAGTTTTTGGGACATGGCAAATTACCCTATCGTTTGTTTTAACGACGAAGTGTCAGACTTTTGTTTGCGGAAATTTTATTCATAAAAAATTGTATTGATGTTAGAGCATTATGAACTGTTGTCAGCTATTGATTCTATTCGACCAGGAAGTTCAGATGTAGAAACTGCAAAGTATTTGAGGCTGGTTATGATTACTCCGAAGAGTATGAATTAATTAATCCACCCCTGTTGGAGCTAAATTTCGTATCTCTGAATCGTCAGGAAAAATTCTTTAATTTTAAAAATTTTAATTTTAAACATAAGTCGAACATGTGCTTTCCTTTTTTTTATGATTTTTCTGTCGTAATATATTTTTCTTTATTTTATTTTAAAAGACCTATTCTTCACACACTATTATCTAGTGATAGATTAGCGACACAAACTATCTAGTATATCCAGTTTTTATTTGTTTTGTTGGAGATAAAATCTGAAGGACATATAGATGTCCTCCAGATTACATACATATTATTTACGAGATAAGTGCTTAACATGAATTTTGTAATTCTTAGCCTAGTTTGCTGTTTAGTTTACGAGGGTGGTCCGGGAACTACGTGCCTGACACAGAGATGGCGTGAATATGCAGAAATCTTCTTTACCATTCTGTGGAATCATGCTTAATAGATTAAATATGACAGCACAGAGCTATCTGTCAGTTAGTCTGTTTTTGAGAGTACGCCAAAGTGAGTGTCTCGTGTGGTGTTGTAATAATGAAAAAAGCAGTGATAAAGTACTTTTATTCGATGGACACCAACACCAACCGAAATAAAAGCAGAGTTGGATTAAACACTATTAGAATCCGCTCCTTTGTTTTCAATGGTTAGAAACTGGGTTGCCGAATTTAAGAGGAGCGTTTACCCATCGAAAACTATGGCCCCGTAAAGCATCGCCGTTTTGCGTTTTTTAAATTTATTTTGTAATTTTAGAATCTCAAATTTGGGTTAGCGATGTAGAAGGTATACATTTATAATGTCAAGTTCAGTTTTTGTATTAATTTATTTTCTTAAAAAAGTTGTGTGTTTTAGCAATAACCAAAACAATGCATAAATTTGATTAATGTCTACTCACTAAGGCTTGTACACAAACGAAAAAAACGATCTCTATGCGCCAGCTGCTATGATGAACGCTATAAGAAAAAAATCAAATTAATGTAATTATATTTGAAGATAAAAAACTTAAAATTGTAAACATTTTCAAACACATTTCACGCAAGTGAATCTATCGGAATCGATCGGCTATTGCAGACTTGAATTTGAACAAGAGTTTCGTAATTAAAAGAAATGCCATATACCGGTAGGTTTTCTGGTAACGCAACGATTGTATAGCGCATGTATCAGTCCCCACAACTGAACGACTACGTATATGTACTCCCCTCCGTTAACCAGAGCGGTGGTAGTAGTATACTACAGCCGTTCGCGTCGGGGAATACGATAACTGTAGCGAGTGATAGTGGGGACTTGGACACTCCTCTGTCGTTGCTTCACCCGAAAACTTACCGGTATACAAAGATCTATCTGGTATCTACAAAATTATTTCATATTAGACTAAGCGATCTCCCTATCGCGTTTCCAAAGAATTAATAACATTTTAATCAAGGTTTGTATGACATTCGTTTTTATTTTAAAAATAATTTCGGACCTTTCTCTCAAAGTTGTTCGCTGCACGTAAACATATATTTTTTACAAATAAACAAGTTAGAATCATACCGAAAAAATCACTACGTGAAATGCGATATCTAACGTGGTTTCCGGGTTTGGTGGTTGTTTCTGTTTAAGAACAGGTTTGAAGAGAATTTTGGTCAATTTTTTACAATAAAAATGTTCAATATCGACCAAAAGTGCCGTAAATAGTCACTTCATGTAGAGAATAAAAACCGAGGCGCTCTGATAGAAACCCGAACATCGTCTAGCTCCACCTACTCACACCCCCTTGCTTCTACCGTCCCACTAATAATACAAGTTGCATAAGTCTCGATTCACCCGGGTACAGTTGGTAAATGTCCCTCTTAAGCGTGGTCGTACGAGTAAAAATGAACCCCGTAGTGGACGTCCAAAAACTGTTACTCTTCCGGAAATTATTGTAAAACTCCACCGTATCGTCTTGGATGAGCGTCGAATGAAAGTGCGCCAGATAGCAGACATTTTGAGTATCTCAAATGACAGTGCGCACAGAATTGTTTGTGAAAAACTCTGAATCGTTTGAGTGTTTCTCGCAAACTTTTGGCACGTTTTATTACCGTCAATGATATTTGGATCCACCATTATACTCCGGAAACTAAAGAACAATCTAAACAATGGAGAAGAAAAGTTTCTCTGTCACCAAAGAAGGCAAAAACGGTTTTGTCAGCAGGAAAGGTTATGGCAACTGTTTTCTGGGATTCTGATGGTATTAGCTTGGTCGACACTTAGAAAAGAGGAAAGCAATAAATGGGGAGTATTATGCCAATTTGTTGCAACAATTAAGCGACAAAATCAGAGAGAAACGCCTTCATTTGGCATATAAAAAAAGAGTTTTTCCATCAGGATAACGCTCCTATTCATAAGTCTGCAATTGCAATGGCAAATATTCATGAACTGAGATGTGAATTACTGCCTCATTCGCCCTATTCCTCAGATTTGGCTCCCAGCGATAATCATCTCTTACCAAACCTGAAAAAATGGCTTGGAGGTAAGAAATTTTCGTCTAATTCCGAGGTAATAGCTGGTGTAAATAGCTATTTCGAGGGCTTGGATTCATCGACTTACAGTGAAGGCATTGCTAATATGGAACATCGTTGGAATAAGTCCGTTCAGCGAACAAGAGACTATATTTAAAAACAAAACGTATTTGTCAAAAAAAAATTGCTTTTTCTTTGTTAGGCCACGTAGTTTCAGAACCACCCTCGTATATTTTAATTTGAAAAGTAAACGTTGTAGGCTGTCTGTGTACCTTCGCAGGATAGTGGCAAGCTATCTGGACCAAAGAAACATAATGGTGGGGAAAAATATCCGAATAGAAATGGAATGCGGTGTACCGCATGGATCCGTACTGGGACCAACGCTATGGAACATATTCTACGATGGGGTCCTGGGTCTGGAAATGCCGGAAGGCGTCAGCTTGGTAGGGTATGCGGACGACTTGGCCCTGGTTGCAAGGGGCCGGGACGGAAACGAAATTAGACACAATGCGGAATGGGCGACGGAGAAGATAAACTGCTGGATGTATAGGAGGGGGCTGCGCCTGGCACCTGAAAAGACGGAAATGGTTGTACTCGTGGGCAGGAGGACCCTGAAAACGCTAACGATGGATGTGGAGGAGACGAGGGTGACGAGCAAGAAGAGCCTAAAGTATCTGGGCGTGACTTTCGGCCACAACATGAGAATGAGCGCGCATGTGTTGTGTGCCGTGGAGAAGGCTGACAGAACGGTGGCGGCCCTGGGCCGACTCATGCCGAACATCGGAGGTCCGGGCGAAAAGAAGAGAAGAGTTCTCGCTTGGGTGGTGCACTCGATACTGCTCTATGACGCGCCAGTATGGAAAGACTGGGAGCTCGTGGGTAGGTGCAAGGCCATGCTGGAAGGAGCTCAGAGGAAGACAGGAATAAGGGTGGCGCGAGCATACCGCACGGTGGTCACTAGAGTCTTACAGGTGGTAGCAAGCCTCGTCCCCATACACCTACTTGTGTTGGAGAGGGAGTATGGCGTCGGGGACAATGAAAAGAGGAGGAAGGATGAGAAGAGACAAGAGACACTGAGGAAATGGCAAGCAGAATGAGACGACGAGACCGAGACGTCACAATGGACAAAGCGGCTCATCCCCTGCGTAGGGCCATGGGTGACAAGGGAACACGGAGAGGTGAGCTACTTCTTAACCCAGGCGCTGACCGGCCATGGGTGTTTCGGAGCCTATCTGCACAGATTTAAGATAAAAGATGACGACAGATGTGTTTACTGTGGAGAATTCGATACTCCAGAGCATACCCTCATGAAATGCACAAGATGAAGGGAGACACGGGAGATGATGGAGCTCCGATTGGGCAACAGATTGACAACAGAAAATATGGTACCGACTATGCTGCGAGACCGGGAAAGTTGGTGCGTCGTGGAAGCAGCAGTCATTAAGATCTTGAAAACAAAGGAGGATGAGGAGAGACAGAGAGATTGAGGACGGGAAGGATTAGGAGCGCCCAGAACGGAGAATGCCGGAAAGGCGATACCATCTAGCCGCTGACATGAGGAGGGGTTTTAGTGAGTAAGAGTCTCACACTCCCCGAGAAAGGACAGGATCTCGGGAGCTCATGAGGGTTTCCCCTCCTCCCAAAAAAAAGAAAAGGCTGTCTGTGTAAAGTATTATTATTTGCACCTTCCAGGTAATTGTTTTAACGTAGAAAAGTTAGAATAGATTTACATTATTTATATTACTTTCATTTTTAAATGTCTTTTATATTTGTGGTTTAACATACAGGATGTGTTCCCGTTCTATAGGACGTAATTCCTGGGCTGTTCCACATGTATGTTTTAATTGACACCTTCTATGCTGCACCAATCTGCTGTACAAAGTACAGGATACGTTTTTTCTTTGATAATGCGATCATACATGCTAACATGTTAAGATAATTACAATTCCGTTTTTGTTGTTGTTCTTACAAGTCAGTATTAATATTTGTCTTTTATATTACTGTTTTTGTAAAAAATGCTTCAATTGTTATAAATTAAAATAATACTTCAATAACACTAATGAAATAAAAAGACTTGCATGCTACTCTTTTCTGATAGTAGTTTATTCGCCAAAGTTCATTGACGATAAATCATTAATTTGTTTTCAATTATTACATTAGGTATTCATACACTACTTCGAGTAAACAATACAATCATGAAAATTTGTTAACTTATTAAAATTCGAAGCGACACACAATGGCAAACGTCCCAATTATAAATAATAACCTCATACGACAAAAAACAAACATAAAACACATACAGGTAAAATGCATAGATATATGATGTACAAACGAACATGTGCTCATGTATATGACAAATTTTTCAGGGGGTAAAAACCTCAAACAATGAGCATTCCTGGATGTCTTCTTATTCTCGAAAATAATCAATTTTAGTTCCGTTTGCAATGATTTAAAATTCACATTGTATTAAATAAATGTCTTGCTAACAACAAACTCCCGGGACATGACCGGAATACAGCGTACGTACTTATACTACTGAATTCGAATATTAATTTTTGATGGTGAGTCCGGTATTCCCACGCCTGACCGTTCCTAGAAACTTTAACAGTAGTTAAGACGGTGGATGGATGATGAGCGTGTTTTCTGTGTTTTTCCTTCTTCGTTTCTATTTCTCGTAGATCCTTTTAACTTGAACTACTGTTCGACGTATATAGTAGTAAGTATATATTATTATGTACAATGCGCATGTTAGTTATGTAACTCCCAATGTGGTTTTGCTATTATTGACGAACATGAAATGCTATTCTTCTTTTCAGCAGTAGTTATTAATTGAAAAGAATAAATTAAATATTAAATATGAGGTTATTGCATGTGTGTTTGTTAATTTTTTGTGTGGTAATGCCATATGTGTTGGAAAATATGTATAATGCATATTTATAAGCGGTTTTGGATAATCCCAAAGGCAGATAGTGTAATCGGAAGTTTTATTTGGTTATTATTTATATAAAGAAAATGTAACCAATAATATTACATCATCGTCTTACAACTTCGAGACTCAATCTATAAGTAAACCAGTTTTATTTTTTAAGAAAAATATGAAATTGACAATAAAACATAGAAAACATGTTTAAACTAACTTAATTATCGATTCTTTAGCAAAATACAATACAAGTTATATTATATCCACACTTATATCTTTATACGTATATATAATCGTTGGTGCGTCTGTTCGTTATTCAATAACTTTTTAATGGCTCAACCAATCTTCTTGATATTCTCAGATCATATTTATATGATTTATATGATGCGCGTAAAATAGGCTGAAGTTAAGTTATTAACAAGTTGTATATTTGGACCAACATGACTCATATTCACGATGTATGTTGGTTAGTGACAAAAAGGAAAATCACCAAATCTGGACACGATAGGTGGCGCTGTGGTGGAGTTATTACTTTATCCAATAACTTCTTAATGGCTCAACCAATTTTCTTGATATTCTCAGATCATATTTATATCGTCCATGCGCGTAAAATATGCTATCAAAACATTCGATAGGGGTCGCTGAAGTCAAGTTACTAACGAATTCTTTATTTATTGACCAACATGACTCATATTCACAATGTATGTTGGTATAGTGACAAAAAAGAAAATATCATAATCTGGACAAGATTCAATAACTTTTTAAAGGCTCAACCAATTTTTTTGATATTCTCAGACCATATTTACATCGTCAATTCGCGTAAAATAGGGTATCAAAACTATCCCTTGAGAAAATCCAAAATTTATATATAACAAGTTTTATATTTTTCTTCTGAGAGGCTTCTTCCTTTTTCAATACGTATAGTAAACAAACATTTTATTTTAGAACCTTCTGACATACACTTAATTCCATTAATTCAAGTTTAGATATTATTTTATGTACAGTTCAGCACATATAACTTGAGCGGTGAAGGTCATATGCGCCAGCGACAAGGGAAGAGTGGTAGTAGCGGGGTGTACACGCATGCATTTGTTACAGATGTAACCACATCTATCGTGTATTCTCTCTCTTCTTGATCTGCGTCGATTACTGCTCAACTTATATGTGTTGAGCTGTACACTGTGTGATTGAACTTTCGGCAAACTGATATTTTGTATTTTTTATTTTTAGTTATATATAAATTTTATTTTCATTAAGAGACCGCAGTCGATTGCTTTTAATATCTATTTTACATTTGCTATCTTGTTGCATGCATTTCTTGCCATTGTTAAGACAACCCAATGTAATATCTAACAGAGCCGCTTTTTTAAATTGTTTTATGATACACGGCTAGCACAACAACTTCCTAGTTGAGGTTAGTGAAAGTCGCGGTCCCTCTTGCCACGAAAATTTCTCATTAAAAATTCTTGGAAGAAAACTATTTTGTCAGTAAGGGCACATTTCTATTTACTATCCCTTCTACGGCTCTAAATTAAAGAACGAAAGAAGTTTTCTTCGAGAAATTTTTAGAAATATAAAACAGTTATTATATGTCATTCAAAGTAACAAGATCTTTATTTTTTCTTTAAATATTTCGGAAAAAACACTTGTTATACGAAAATCTGCCAGACCTCATGCTTTTCATAAATAATTTTGGAGTATTTGGGCGATATATCTGTATACTCGCAAATATTTTTCAAAAAATGAGACTTCAAAAAACGAAAGGTACTGTGCTTCATTAATAATGCTACATCTCATCCACGTGATCTAAAATTGACAAATATCATCAAGCTACATTTTCGTTTTCCCAATACACCAGCATTTTGTCAACAGAGGGATAATAAGAAATTAATACAAAATTCCATAATTTTGAAACATATTTTATCGAGAATGAACTTTGATGACTCCTCAGAAAATCTAGAAAAATCTATCGATGTTTCAGATGTCGTTTATTTTGTTAAAAATGCATGGGAGCAAGTAACTCTAACAATATTTCAAAATTGCTTTAAAAAAGAATTACAAGCTTGGATATTTCCGAAGAGCACACAGATTTTGATCCTGACGACAAGTGGTTTTTGCCCATTGTTGCTGAATTGTGTGCAATGATGCATCAATCTACAGAAAATAATATAGATTTTGGAGAACATATAAGTATAAATGGCGATTTAATATACATATGAAGATGAAAGCCATTGACATTAATTTTCAGACTATTGAATCGCAAGAGGAATCCACAGTCATGATGACGTAATAGTAGAACACGATAATTCCGTTATTGTCTCAAATTCAAAATGAAGTCCTTAGATACTTGCAATAAATTACAGCTTTTACTTCAAAAAAGGGTAACATAAAAGGATTCAAATTATCGGCCATTTTGAATTAATATACACTAAAACAAACATGTTGAGCAATTATATTAAAGTTTTTCCATCCTTCTTACTAACCTTGATAATTTTTGTGTTTGTTTTTTTTTTGTTAACGCATGATACGCATTACAGTACTTATTACATATTAAGGGGGAGTGCACACTACCTTAGTCGACGCTATCATAATATAAAAAATATGTTAACTACGCCCTTGAAAGAGTCAAAAAATATGTTTACAATTAAACCTGTGATTTGGCAAATAAAATAAATCTGCTAGACTAATTGTTGGAGAAATTTTAAAGTGAAACATGGTACAGTTTCGGCTAGTAGGCGGAGTTTCACTATACGAGATTTATCGGTTCTGAAAACTCTCACATAGATAAAGGTTATACGATTCCATTCGCACACTGTTAATGAGTTGTTAATTGAAATATTCATCAGAGTTTTTGATCATACCTCGTAGATATGTAAATAAGTTTATTGTCTTCCGAGTGTTATTACAAAGTTCGTACGTATTATACATAATGCATTTGGAAGATTAAGGGATTGTAAGGGCGCCCACATATTTCATGCATCTTTTTTATAAATACACATTTTTGACCTTGTCTTCAATTGTGTGTGTGCTCGGTGTACGCATTGAATGCGTAGGTCACAAGTTCCAGAAGAGTCGGCTATCAAAAAATTTAAACGATCCGCCCAATTAAAGTTGATACGATTACATTTTAAAATGTGAACGAGGTGCAATTGATCTTAATTGATCAGGCAGGATTTTTTTAATGTTTTTGATTTAGCCGTGTTGAAAAATTGTAGTAACAGTATGTATAGATAACAAAGATAATTATTGTAGAAACTGAAGCATAAGTATTATATTACACTAAAACCAAAATTCGAGTTTGTAGCTTTGAAGATTATACTTTTCAATTACTGAATCAGATGTTTACTGTTATTTGAGATAGTTCTTATACCCACTAACATGATTGTAACATTGTTATTGAAAATTATCTTAAAATTGTAATTTCACTGTTGTTCTAATAATTACTGCTTTCTTTAAAAATTCAGTAAATCAAGTCACACAAAAATTTCTTCTTGTTTTTTTTTTGTGTAATAAAAAATGTAAAGTATGGCCAGTTAGAATGAAAGTTGAAGATATATTATACCTATTTAAAAAATAAGAACAGAAAGATGTTCGTGGAAATACCGGCAATGTGATGGAAGTTGGAAGTTGTCAAAAGAATGATTCGATGCACAGAAAAATTCAAAAATGAATGAAATCGGAAAGGAAATAGAAGAATAAAGTATATTACAAAAAGAAGAGAGAGCAGGGGGAAGAAAAAACGACAGGGAAAAAGTGAAATTAGAAACAGTAAAACGAAGATAAAAATTATTATGTAGAAAAAGCAACAGAGAAGCTAGGGATGAAAAACGAACAGATTAAAATTAGTAGATAAAGGCGTGAAGACAATATAAAGATATAAAGGAGGAACAAGAGGAACTATACAGAAAGTCAAAGACGATAAAATATTATAGTAGTGGTTAAGAAATAGAATAACAGTAATTTGTATTTTTAATATTAATTTACAAGTTGATATAAGCTTGCTGTTATGTTAAACCACTGAGAAAGGAAAAGTAAAGAAAATGGAATAAGAGAAAGAAAAACTAAAACATAACAAGTTTAGATGAACTAGAATATCAATAAAAAGAAAAGAACTTGAAGAAATAATAAGAAATAGAAGAAATATCCTTAAAAAGTAGTTTCCAAAAACAAGCTGGTATTAGTTTTTCTGTAGACCTTAAAATTCTTGAAAGAAGCCCTTATCTTTGAGGATGGGATAACCCCAAATGTCACTCATTGAGGCAATGACAATTATTTGTATTCTAACATTTACGAGTTGATATATATTAACTGCTGTTATGTGAAGCTACAGAAGAAAGAAAAGAAGAATTAAATGAACAGGAATAAAAAAACAAAGGATCAGCTTCAGAAGAAAAAGGAAAAAATAATTCAGAAGTTGGAGCAGAAGAGACCAGGTAGGAAAAAGTAAGAAACAGAACAAGAACGAATTGCAATAAAAAGATAATTCAAAAGAAGAAATAAGGAAATAGCAGATGTTTGAGCTGTTCTTGTTGAATTTTGAATGAAGAAATTACTATTTAAATATTTAAAAGTTGACAAAAACGTGTTGCTGTTATGTTATTCTATTTGGAATAATAATAACAAGAAGAAGATGAAGAAGTAAATGATGATGATGCTGAAAAAGAAATAATAGAAAAAGTATCAGAAGGCGATGAATCAGAAAGAGAAGGAAAACAATGAAAGATCTTTATTAATAGGAAGAAAACATGAAAGAGAGAAGAATAAGACGAAAATATATAACTTAATGGAAATATGCTACTGTTATGTTCAGCTATTCAAGAAACACAAGACAAAAAAGAAAAAGAAGAAAAGGAAAAAAAAGGAACATCAAAAAAGATGAGAAGCCTAAGAAGAAAAAAGGGAAAATAAGTGAGAAAAGAAGCGACAAGGGAGTGGCAAGAAATTGTAGAAAGTATAATATAATCATAAAACGGAGTAAAGGAAGATCAATAATACTACAACGTTTTCAAATTGACAGAAATTTTGCTGCTGTTGTGAGAAGCCGTTGAAGAGAAAGACGATCAAGAAGAAAGTAGAAAAGAAGCAGCTAAAGATAAAAACGGAAAATATGAATCGGAACGAGGGACTAGACGATACCAGGAAGTAAAATAAGGATCAGGTCAAGAACAAGTTAAAATAAAAAGATAATTTAAATGAAGAAATAGTGTAGTGGTAGCAGATGCTTAAACCTTTTTTTTGAATTCTGGTTAACGAGACGACCATTTTTATTTGAATATTTAAAACTTATTCTGCGATTATGCAAAGCTATTGAAGAAGAGGGAGAAGAAGAATTTAAGAAGAGAAAAAGGATGAGGATGAAGCAATAATGTTGATGATGATGCGGAAGAAAGAATAAGAGAACATGAGAATCAGAAGCAACAAGTCAAGATGAAGAAATAGCAAATATTTTTTTGATATTAGATGACTAATAATTTAAGCAATTAAAAATTATTAGGCATTTGCCATTTAAGAAAGAGAAGACAAAATAGAAGAAGAAGATCAAGAAAGAAGAGAAAAAAAATAACGAAAAAGGGACGCCAAGAGAATGGGAAGGTAAAGTAGAAAATAGAGGTTGAATGCAACGGAATAAAAAGAAAACACGAAAAAATCGTGGTACTAGATGTTTAGGTTTCTTTTTTTTTTGTGAATATTGGATGATAAAATAATAATTTAGATTATTATAACATTTAAGAGTTGATAAAAATTCACTGTTGTTATATAATAATTATGATCGTACATTGAAGAAAAAGAAAGTAGAGAAAGAAGGTAAATAAAAAAAAAGAAAAGCAGAACAAAAATTATTTTTGTTATTAAGAGGAAGAAGAAGAAGAAGAAAATAAGAAGAAGAAAGCAGAAAAGGATGAGGAAGAAGCAAATGTTGATGATGATGCGGAAGAAAGAATAAGAGAAATTAAGAATCAGAAGCAGCAAGTCAAGATGAAAAAATAGTTTGCAAATCTCTTTTGATATTAGATGACAAGCTAATAAATTGTATTGAAGCATTTAAAAATTATTAGACATTTGCCATTCAAGAAAGAGAAGACAAAATAGAAGAAAAGGAAGAAAGAAAAATTATCGAAAAAGGGGCGAGAATAGAATTGGAAGGAAAAATAGAAAATAGAGAAAAAATGCAACGGAATAAAAAGAAACCACGCAAAATAGTAGTGGTATTAGATGTTTAATTTTTTTTTTTGTGAATACTAGATGATAAAATAATAATTTAGATTTTAACATTTAAAAGTTGATAGAAATTCATTGCTGTTATATAATTATGTTCGGACATTGACAGAAAAAATAGGGGAAACAGGTAAATAAAGAAAAAAAAATGAGATGTGGCCACCACACAAGTTTCTTATACGTATATGCGTTTCAATTTATACAAAAATTGTTCTATACTAAGATTTAAATCTTCTGAAAAAATAAACAAAATCCTTCTGTACTACTACAGAAATCTATATAGGATGCATACTTGGCGATATATTCGAAAGAAAGGTAAGAGTAAAAAGTCTAAGAGTAAAAGTCTTCTTTTATACAAAAAATATTCCAAATATAGCTCTTAATAAATATACAGGGTGAGTCAACTACGCGGGTAAGGCCGATTGTGCCTTTACGAGTAAAGATATTTCGAAGCGTTTTTTTCTTGTGGTAGCTGTTCATTAGGGGCACATTTTAAAAATATTTTGTTTTATACAGAGTGTTCCATAACTTGGTGGCTGGCTAACCATAGTTATAGTTTTTTAAATGGAACACCCTATATATTATTGCATTTTTGAATTCTCCATATAATTTTTAGTCAAAAAGTTATAAGATAGTATAGGCCTAAAGTGTAAAGTTTTTGACTTATTCCCATTTTTCTGAAAAATTCAATGTTTGTATAAAATTATATTTCTCGAAAACGATGTATTAGATCAGGGGTCTCCAAACTACGGGCCGAGGGCCACATCCGGCCCGCGGACAGATTTTGTCCGGCCCGCGGAGAGCTAGCATACTTGAAAACTCCTTTTAGAGAACATATTTTTTATAGCAAATTAAATTTAGTTTACTGAAGTATTCTAATTTTATGTTGAATAATTATTAATATGACATTGATATGGTCATGGGCTAACTACTCATAACATTGTTGTAGGCTTATTGTTATTGTTTTTGTGATAAGCTGGATAAAGAAACACAGAATTGTAATGAGTAAAGACATGTATAATATGCAAAAAATTTTACTTCAGTATATAATAACTAACAAATTATTGAAATGAATCCAACTAACATTTTATACATTTTAAATAAAAACATAACTTATAACAAGCATAATGACATATGAAATACTAATGAGATTTGTGTAATTGAGATTTTCCACTGACAATAGTTTGTAGTTGTGGACTAATTTTACTTGTACCAATTATTAAAAGAGATTTAAGATGCTCATCAGTTAATTTAGATCTGTAAACATTTTTTGTGTACTTCATTTTGGAGAAGGTCTTCTCACACAAATAAGTAGCACCAAAAACAGAAAACAGCCCACGAGCAAATTTATGCAAATTATCAAATTGTGTCAGTGGAAGACTCTTATAAAATTCCAACAAAGATGAGTTTTGATATTTGTTCTTAATTATATCACTGCACTGTAGATCAATTATTTCCATTTGAAGTTCCGGGGCTAGGGTTTCAATGTCAGTATCAAAAGGATTCTGAAAAATCTTAATTTGATTCGCAATGGCATCAAAGTCCGAGAAACGAGTATCAAAATTTATTTTCAAAGCACTCAAAGTTTCGATTGCAAAATCGATAGGAAACTCAGTCTCAGTAGTGTGGCTGAATATTTCACATGTTTTAAAATGTGAAAAACATTTACTTCGTAGTTGTGATTGAAACTATTAACTGAGCTATTGTCTCTTTTTAATATAATTTTGTCAGTTTTGTGGTTTAATTAATATAGTATAGTATACTGACCAAATTATATCAAAAAGAGACAATAGCTCAGTAATAGTCACTTTTATGGTATTAACGTCTGACATGTTTTTGATGTGAAATTTAATAAGAAATTCAAAAATGAAATAATATACAGAGTGTTCCATTTGAAAAAATTGACTTTTTTGCAAAAACTAACAAAAGCATATCAAAAAACGATAATAACTCTGTAATAGTCACTTTTAAAGTATTAACGTTTTACATGTTTCTGACATGAAATTTAATAGACAATTCAAAAATGAACTGATATACAGGTTGTTCCATTTAAAAAAAATGACTTATACAAAAACGTGTCATCTAATTTTAATCCAGTTTCCTTCACATGCAGTTACTAACTGTAAAAAAATAAAACATGCTTCTATTAGGACCTCTTATTGTAAACAATACTGCAAGAAAGTTTGTCCATCTAATACGTCGTTTTCGGGAAATATAATTTTATACAAACATTGAATTTTTCAGAAAAATGGAAATAAGTCAAAAACTTTACACTTTAGGCCTATACTATCTTATAACTTTTTGACTAAAAATTATACGGGGAATTCAAAAATGCAATAATATATAGGGTGTTCCATTTGAAAAACTATAACTATGGTTAGCCACCAAGTTATGGTACACTCTGTATAATACAAAATATTTTTAAAATGTGTCCCTAATGAACAGCTACCACAAGGACAAAACCGCTTCGAAATATCTTTACTCGTAAAGGCACAATCGGCCTTACCGGCGTAGTTGACTCACCCTGTTTATAGAATGCATAATTTACGAGATATTTGCAAAAATCGCTATTCGATAAGAGGTAAAGTATTACTTCCGGTCCGAATTTTGAAAATTTTTTTATACAAAAGATATGGAAAATGAAGTTCTAAATACTTTTAAACTCCTAATATACCCGTCTAAAAAGCATGACTTGCGAAATATTTGCAAAAAACTGATTTTCGTTGAGGGTAAAAGACCTACTTCTGGTAGAAATTTCAAAAAATTTTATAATAAAATTATTCCAAATTTTGAGTACATACGAATTCTTCGTAAATTTGTTTGAACTTAGTAGTTGACGAAGTATTGGCAAAATTCGATTTTTTCACTAAAGTAAACTTCTACTTCCGGTCTGCCGATTTTACTGAAAATCTAATCAGATATCAAGAGGGAGATTATACTCGTACATACAAAATTTTGAATTGATATATACAGCGGTTTGACCGCTATCGTGGTCACACAGACGGACAGACAGACAGACACACACACAAACAGAGAGTGAGAGAGAGCTATTTCAAAAACCACTTTTTTGTTATCAGGGTACTTCAAAACGTGGACATCTGCAAAAATCTTGAGGTCGAAAATCTTCGTCATCACAATATTTCCTTATAATACGTATAAGAAAGTAAAAGGAAAAGCAGAACAAAAACTGTGTTCGTTCGTAATTGCCATTAAAATTCGATGCAGTGTTTAATAGTAATTCCCAATATAACTTTTTTCTTGAAAGTAACGTAAATAATACGAAATTCAAACAGAAAACAGAAATTATACATTACAAAATGCCAATTCTTAGAAGTATGAGTTAATAATGTAATCCCATTGAAAACGTGATAATAATACAAATTAAATGGAAATACATAAATCGATGTCAGTTCGTGCATTCATCGGAACAAGCAGTGGTACATAGTACATAGCTTCTTGATAGATGATGAAGAAGAAGTAATAACGTTTAGTCACCGATGACTGGTCACGAAAGGCGATCATATCACACGAAATCATCAATTAAGAAGAAGGTCTCTCTTTCGCTCGCACCGTGAAAGAACAACGACAATAACGACGGCGCAAAATGTGTTGATATTATAATGGTACTTTATAAACGATAGAGCACAGTCGCACGGCGAGCGCCATAGGTTTATTTAATTCTTCATCGCGTATCGACTCTACCGTGTGTATTGACGGGCTCTCTTGGCACCTTAGTTTGCCGCGGCAATGATGTAACCCGCCACGGCTCCGATACGACAACGCGCTGTGTGCACGGAATGTTGGCATTATGCAATGTTACGTAAAGGAAAGGGAAAGTAGACCGCGTCCCGCATTCGGATCTCAGCGTGCCATGTCTTTTCTTCCGGGCACTTTTGATTCGCTGACCTACTCAAATAGGTGTACTGCGGCTTGCTGCCCATGGTATACGTCGGGTTATCTCAACGAAGAAGACGAAAAAGAAATTAGCGAGGTGTTTTAATCACGGTGCTTCTAGATGTAATTAGAGAATATCGAGACAGGGGTGGACTCGTTCTCAACAGAAAAAATGCTTTTTCATCAGGCTGAACCCTGTTCTGGTGAACATTTTTTACTGCGAAGCCAACGATATTTTCAATTATTAGCAATTGGACTATAAATTTTCTATTATAAATACAGGGTGATTCGGAGGCGACGCTCTAAAATTCAGGGGTGTATTCTATATATAAAAATAATTGAAATAAACTTAATTCTTCTTATGAGATTTTTATTTGTTTTTTAGTTACAGCATCTTAAGAAGATTCCCCACACACGGGCGATAAAATAAATCCACAAAATCTCTATCGTTTTAAGATTACATATATCCCATCGCTTCAGCTCACATAACTATTCTAAAGCTGAAATTAATAGAAATTAGAATATATTTACATTGATTCCGAGGTGCTAGCCAACGTTTTAATTGTATAATATGACATAATGTTCATAAATTTTGACACCTTCATATTGATATTTTGCCTTACTGCTGTAATTTCTAGCAGTAATACGATAAATCTCATTTTTAAAATAAAACAGTTAACCTTGACCCTAATGCATGAAAGATTCTCTTTTCACACATCTGATTATTGAATGTAAATTATATTAGAGGCATCTAGTAGAAATATATTGAGTAAGCTTGCAGTTTTTGCAACTAATCCTTAATGGCTTCTATATGAAGCCTTAAGATCTAGTTGGATCCAAGGATTATTTAGCCGAACATCTAACAATCCTGTTTCTTCTGATGTATATTTCATCTACATGACTTCGACAAAGTTGGATTTGTTAAAATTGACTTGGGCACGCAAAATTAGGGCCTTGCATTCTATTAATGAATTGCAGTTTTCTACAAATACGAAAATGCAAATTTAATTTTGTAATTAGAATTTAACAGCTTTTCATTTTCTTATATTAAATTTATTTTACTTGAGACTTCTTCTTCAATATATTTGTCATATGTTCTTATAAAGCAGTACGTACTCATGTAACTCATGGACTATATAAATAATATTGTAAATAAAAGAACAATTAATCACAATTTTATGAAATTTGTAGAAAATCGTCAACATTATTTATTTAAATCAATTAGCATTTAAATTGTAAAGGTTATTAAAACAGATATTTACGACTGATCTCAAAATTAACTTAATTACAATAGAAAACAAGTTAATATATGTTAAATATTATTTTAAAAGGAATTGAGTTGAAAAAACTCTTTTGTTTAAATCGATATATTCTATAAATTTCTAACTAATATATTATAAAGTCCATAAAACAAGACTTTAATCATTCATATTGTACCCCCATAGAATGAAATATTTACTTTAACACATTAAATCCACTCATAAATAATTAAATACCTTGAACGTAATTATATACGAAAGTACTTGAAAAATATTTAGAATGGGTTATCCACCACACCCCTTGATCATGTTTTAAACATAATAAATTAACCGTAACTTTGTGATTGTATTTGATACCCGAACAAATTTTATTTAATGAATAGAAATATAATAATTAAATATAATAAATTGCAAATTAATGTTCAATTTAGAATCTCAAAATAAATTGTCATTACTGCAAATATTAATCACATTACACATTGTTTACTTACTTCTATTTTACATACTAAATCTCAAAATACTCTCATATTAATATACATATAGAGTGTTTATTATTCTAACGTATATTTGATACGTCGGATTCATACTGATCGCCAACCACAAATGCGTTTTAACCATACGCGGATATATTGCGCCGGACATGGAAAACATTTTTCTTACTTTTCAGAATGAGCGCCCCATTCAAATACACCAATTCTTTTCTTTTTCGTCTAATAAAAGCAAACACCTTTTTAGCTCACTTCTGCTTCGCCAAATCATCGCGGGGTGATTAGTAAGTGTAGTTATTGTACTGTCATATACTTGCACATTTGTTTACAATTTATAATTATAAGATATAGTATTACATGATTTTTTAGATCATGGAAAAGTTGTCGCTAATGTTATTTTACTTACCATTAAATTACGTAACTTCTTTCTCTAAACACCAGAAACGTTCAAGTTTTTCGGCATGAAATGAATGCACATGTGTCAAGTATCCATAGGGTTGTTATTTGGAGTACGAATGGAGTAAAAATGTATATTCACGTCAATGCGAGAGAATTCTCTAACGTCATTATTGAGAGTGGTCAAGATTCATAATCCAAACAAACCGCAGAGTCGTTTTTCTCTCGTGTAAATTACATGGTCTGAAAGTAAGAGAGTATTGCTCAGTATTTTAATAAAGAGTGCCTTTATGTTTTAATATAGGTGCCTACATAGGTATGGTGTGTGAAGTGTGTTCTAATGATTTACTATATTTTAACACATAAAATACTTGTATTTTCAGATTTATAGACAATACAACAATGTGTTTACAACAAACCGTGGTTGTTCTTTTTTACCTACCTAGAAAGTAATTTAATATTTTCACCTTTAGATTCTTCAAAAAAACATGAAATTGTAATTATCAAAGAATTTTACAGAACTTGTATATGCAAAACATTTATTAAAATAACTTTCTTTGCTTGATACAATTTAAATATTGTTTCTTTCCTTGAAGTATATTGCTTTGTATTATTGATATAGGAAAACTTGCAAGTTCATAAAGATTTTCAACAGAATAATGAAGAAGAAACAGTCACTATATGTTGTAAACACAAATATAATAATATATTTTCTTTAAATCCAAAAATACAAGTATTTTATGTGTTAAACTATAATAAACCAATAATATACATTTCAAATACCATACCTAACACCAAAAAAGGTCAATCTATGTACACAACTTTTATAAAAATTACTTTGAAATAGTCTCTCTTTCAACTCCACATACTTTATACGCGACAAAAAAAAAGTATACGGTTTGTTTGGATTATGAAGCTTGACCGAGAATAATAGTGCCGTCAACAGAAAATACCCGCATTGCTAGTACCATCTATTCAGTCACTAATTTCTCAACGTTCAAGAAAAACTTAATCATTGCAAAACTAGATCTCGCTGAAGAATTGTAGTTTTACTGCTAGCTTTCTATGTTCATCGATAGATGTCTAAGATAGTTTAAAGGATGACCACTACTGCAGCTATTGACTTCTTATATAGAAAAGTTACTTTTATCTATAATTGTTATGCAATATTAATTGGACATTTTGTAAATTTACTAATTGAAATGTAAGAAATTTAATTAAATGCGGCAAAAAAAAACCTTTTGTGTGTAACCCGTATTTGTTTCACGCACTTGGCCCAAAAACTCGCTTCGTATGAAATGTTTAATTATGACACTCGTTAAATACTAACTACTTTGGTATTTACATGTTGTAAAGTACATCTTTTTAAATTTACACCATATTGATTAAGCAGTAAATGAAGTAATACCCGCTTAAACATTAAGTAATACCGCGTAAATCAGTCGGCGAGACATTTCTAGTACAAACATGTCTGTCATTAATTACAAGAACTGGTAAATCAAGTTCTGTATAGCGAATAATGGTAACAATTATGTCACCCAATTCGGTACGCAAGTTTATTTCATACGAATTACCTTTTCTTTCTGTTTTTGGTGTTATTCTTATATACCACATCAAAGCGAATCGTAATTGATCCAGTTTCATTCAAGGAAGAAAGCAACTAATTCAATAAGTATAAATAAGGATCTTGTAGGCGCTAGACGGCAAAAACAAAATGCGGTAATGAATGAACAGAAACTCCATTAAGTAATGAACTTTTACTTAAAATTGTGTAAGTAAGAGAAATTGAAAGTTGGAGGAAGCAATTCTTTTAAATGAATTTAAAATGACAATTTGTTTGTAGACTATTGATATCGCAGTTCATATCCTCTTCTTGGTTCTCAGGTTGAGGTCTTATCCGCGATGTTTCGGTATCAATCAATATCATGCTTATTATAGTCTATCAAGTATGGAGTAAAATTTGTTTGAAAAAAAGTTAAATATTATGTATTTCTAAGTATTTTAATAAAGAGTGCCCACATAAATTGACTTTTTAGTGGCAGGTGTGATGTATGAAATGTGTTCTAATGATTTACTATAGTTTAACACAAAAAATACTTGTATTTTCAGATTTATAGACAATACGACATTGTTTTTACAACAAACTATGGCTGTTTTTATTTATACCTACCTAGTAAATAATTTAATCTTTTCACATTTGAATTCTTCAACAAAACATGAAATTATAATTACCAAAGAAGTTTACTGAACTTGTATATGCAATATCTCATTAAAATAACTTTCTATGCTAGATATAATATAAATATTGTTTCTTTCCTTGGAGTATATTGCTTTGCATTATGGATATAGTTAAACTTGCAAGTTCATAAAGATTTTTAACAGAATAATGAAAAGAAAAACAATCACTGTCTGTTGTAAACTCGAATATATATTTTCTATAAATCTAAAAATACAAGTATTTTATGTGTTAAACTATAATACATCGTTAAAATACATTTCAAATATCATACGTAACACCAAAAAAAGGTCAATCTATGTACACACCTTTTATAAAAATTGCTTTCAAATAGTCTCTTCTTTAACTCCATATACTTTACACGCGATAAAAAGAAGTATTCGGTTTGTTTGGATTGCTAACCTTGGCCTAGGATAATAGTGACGTCAACAGAAAATACCCGCATTAAGGGATAAGATTTGGGCTGAGATATATAACCTATGCTTAACAACATGATAAATCAGCTATATCCAATGCAATCCAATGTGCAACGTTCGCGACCGTTGTAGATGAGTAGGTAGTTAGTTATCTTGGCATTGTTTATAATTAAAATGAAATGGCTTACGACTGAGGGTTCAGGGCACGACTGCCAGCCCCGTTGAAACACAAAACTCTCATTTATTAAATTTTCAATACTTGCATACGGCGAACCTCCATGCTAAAGCAGTAGTCATCGATATAGCACGCATGAGTACCAGTGAACATGATTCGGGCAAATCGTTAGGCAATATTCTTAAGTAGGTAATGATATAATACATTGTAACTGCATTAATTTTCTTGGTTATATAGACATATATTATTAAGTGCAAGGTAATTTTACATACTTAATCGCAAATTTCAGTAAGTAATTTAATACCAAAGTGAGTTATATGATACTACTGTAATTATGACTATTTATCAACGTAACTGAAATGGAATTATTATGTATTGACTTATAACAAATCAATTTCCCATTCTCGCATCTTTCTTTAACAAGTCGTCGGAGCATGAAACACCTAAACAAATATATACAATGAAATATGATAAATATGTTTCCATAAATTTCTTGTGCACCTACATTAACAGATAGAACATCTGTATATATATATATACATATATAAAGCACACATACTATTATACATACAATATACATAATAGTTTCGTAATATTACCTGATTTTATTTAACGTCTCTATTAAACACATGTGATTATAGGCTTGGGAAAACGTAAAATGTTTATTGGGTTTTCTAAAGTGGGCGCATTTTTAATGATGCAATTAATTTGATATGATCAATCAGCAATTGTTATTGATGGACTACCAGAGCATCTTATAAATGCTAATCGATTTTTTTTCATGTGTTGACAGCAAAATTTATTGTGTTGTTATAACAGAATATATAAATATTCTAAATGACGAAATGGTTTTCTAAGGATCCGATTGATGTCTTAATTTAGGTCATTAATATGTTTTTGTCTTCTTATAATCAACGTAATCACTATAATAATAAATTTATGTAATAGTAATAATAACAAATTCAGCGGTTAAACACTACACACACACCACATGAAGGTACATATTGCTGTAAATATTATCTAGTGTAAATTAACTGATTAGTCCGTAGTATGTTAGTTGAGACAACTAATCCCACTGATTATTTTCTTTAATGTTTATCAAATTTTGTCACTCCTTTCGGGGGACAGAAGTTTCCTATGTTTTAAAGCTTTTTTTAAAGATATCTCTTATTCGGTAGTATCCGTAATTTACTGATTATTTCATAATCGCATTATCAGTATAGCAAATACATGATACCTATTTGTTTAATTTAAACAAATAGGTATCATGTATTTGCTATACTAATAATGCAATTATGTAATTATCTTTAAATCCCAATGAGAAACGATCTGATTTTACTTTCTTATACGTAGTATAAGGAAGTATTGTGGTGATGAACATTTTCGACTTCGAGATGTCCATGTTTTGAAGTCTCCTGATACCGAAAAAGTGGTAAGTAAAAATGTCTCTCTCTCTCTCTCTCTCTCTCTCTCTCTCTCTCTCTCTCTGTGACCACGATAGCGGTCAAACGGCTATAGCTATCAATTGCAAATTTTCTATTTACGAGTATAATCTCCCTCTTGGGATCTGATTAGATTTCAGGAAAGTAGGTAGGCCAGAAGTAGTACTTTACTTCAGTGAAAAAAACGAATTTTGCCAAAATTTTGTCAACTACAAAGTTTAAACAAATTTATAAAGAATTCAAATCTACTCAAAATTAAATTTGGGAAAATTTTTATCAACCAGTTTTTTGAAATTCCTACCGGAAATAAGTCTTTCACTCTTATCAAAACTCTTTTTGCGAATATGTATTTCGCAAGCCATGCTTACTAGGCAGATGCATTATGGTTACAAAAGTATTTGAAACATAAGTTTCATTAACTTTTGTATAAAAAAAATTCAAAATTCGAACCGTAAGTAACACTTTTACTCTTAGCGAGTAGCACTTTTTTTCGAATATCTTGCAAAGTATGAATTCTAAAAAGACTTATTAAGAGAATACAAGTACTTAGAACAGGATTTTGAAACATTTTTGTACAAAAAAATTCTTAAAATTGTATAATTTGTAGTTGTAGTAGAGGAAAAGCCAGCAGGGGATCGAGCAGCGGGAAAACCACATAAGTAACAACAAACATTCCAGGACAAATTATAGCAACGAATTCAGAAATCAACAGACCAATAGGTCTAAAACTAGAAGAAGAAGAAATATAATTTGAAGCACTCATACGTATAAGAAAGTCGTGTGGTGGCCACACTTAATTTTTTTAATTGTAGTTAGCATGTTATAATTTTGAGATAGTCAATTCGTTTTAGCAACCGACACGGCAAAATACGAACTAAAGACGACAATTCAATACCACTGCAATTCCAATCGACCGGAACAATTTTAGAACAATAAAAATAATATTTCAAAAAATAGCTTCTGCTAGTAAATAGTAGATTGTTTAACAAGTAAAGAAAAGTGATGGTTTTCTAGCGAGTGAAAACAGATTGATTAACGAGCGTAGCGAGTGAATCAAGTTTTCACCGAGCAAGAAAACTCACTTTTTTTACGCGTTGAACACGTAATTTTTTCGTGTACTTCACGAGAATTATAATTTTAAAAATAAAAATTGTCATTTTCCTATTATCAAAGTAATCCGTGTCAAGGATTTGTTTACTTAATGACAAAACATCACAACAAGTAAACGACTAATGTGTTGCTAACACGAAAAGTGTTGCTAACAAGAAAAGTCCCACTTTTCTTAATTATTTTGGGTTAAACAATATTATCAATTTCTATCAAGTACACGAAAAATACTATTACATAAAAGCCAGCTACAAATTGAATACTACAAATAAAGTTATTAAATATTGCATTGTGGTAAGATTTTTATTTTCAAGGAGCGGATGACATGTATTTAGTATAGTAGTAGTAATAGTAGTAGTAGACTAATAGTAGTAGTAGAGTACTATTACGCGTGAAACTTGAACTAATACCATTGCTTATAGTGAACAAGAAATGAAGACGTGGTGGGATAGGGAAATAGGAATTGATAAAGCGGATATTAATCTAGTAATATATTTTATCGCCAGCCGTCAACAAAGCGATGCGTTATCATAGCGTTTTATAGAGGTAAACAAACACTTTATCGTACTGTACAATAAAGTACTTTACTGCCGCTAATATCTGTCAATACAGACACGCTTGTATGACATTAAACATAAATCGTTTGTCGCTGTCATGAAATGTCATAAGTCATTATACCTTTATTTTTTAAATTACGAATTTTTGCGGTTGGCGATAAAATCTTGTATGCACCACGTCAATAAGTGCCTTTATCGAACTCGTCTTTTATTCGCCTCGCTCGCTTCACTCGCTTGGCTCATAAATCAGACTCAATCGATAAAGGATCACTTTACTGACTTGGTACATAAATAACTATTATCGCCAACCGTCAATAAAGCAATGCGTTACCATAGCGTTTTACGGAGGTAAACAAACATTACAAATTTTTGCGGTTGGCGATAAAATTTTGTATGCACCACGTCAAATGCCTTTATCGAAATCCTCTGTTACTCGCCTCGCTTGGCTAATAATCAGACTCGATCGATAAAGGATCACTTTAATGACTTCGTACATAAATAACTAGTATTAATGACAGCGGTAGTAGCGACTGTCAAAATGAATATTAATGTTAATGAATGACACACTGTGGCCACCTTTATTATCATAGTTTTAAGTCTCCCTAGAAAATTTCATGGTAAAGTTGCGGAAAGGTGTTTTCTCGCATCAGGAAAACGCATCTAGTCACAGGTTTGCCATTGCATCAGCTACGATAGTTCAAGCAGGTTTCGAATTAGTTGAGCATCCACCATGTTCGCCAGATTTGACCCCCAACGATTGCGGACTGTTTCCAAAACTTAAAGAACACTAGAAATGCTAGAGCGCCAATGAGAACCTTAATGGAGACTAAGATGAAAAATAAAAGTAAGATATTTGCCACTTTTTTTATTGTGAGTGGGACAGGGGTGGAGCAAAGAGATCAACCTTCGTAAATACAGCAATCGAAAACACGAATCCGACACCCTGAGGGGTATAAGGATGTCTGAGATGAAGAAATGCTGAAAATGGAACACTCTTAGTATGCGTTGTTGAAATTATTAGAATCGTATATTGCCTTACTTTTTAGGGTTTTTTGTTTTGTCGTGCACATTACATCAACTTAATTGTATTGTAATATTTACCATTAGAGCTCAGTTTTAGGTCTTGGGAAAGTGCTCTATCACTAAGCTAATAAGAAAGGGAAAAAGTTACAATTAGTCAGAGTCAGATCGTGATGCTATCGAATACACTAATGTTATTCCAGGAGTTGTCAAAATGTATTTTGTTCATTATTATTATCTAAGTATCGTCTAAAAATATAGTAGCAATTAAGTAATGCAATGCTGTTAATTTATCAGGACTGATAATCAAATCCAATATAAACTTTGAGAAACAACAGGAAAGTTATAGTCTAATCTTGGCTTTAAAACATTAACCTTAAAATTACCGATGACCAAAGGAACAAGGAGTATTGATGTCTGTTTTCTTAGATCTAATCTTTTCAGAATGAGAATTTGTGAATTGTGTTTCTTGGCAAGTGAGACGTTTTTATGTAATGTACTTCACCATTGCGATATTATCAAATTTACGAGAAATCTTCATAACTTGTGGTTTATATGATATATTTTTTTCTAATTTAAAACAAAATTCAATTAAAAAGACACTTGGTAATTATGTAAGATAGAAAATATAATTACCTATGCACAACCTACACACATAAACATTATAACTACATAACTTTTAGTACCTACATGCATATTTCAATTTAATGATGAACTTATGCTTATGTAAGAAGCATCTTGTTTTATTACAGCGTCTTACCCGCTAGAGTCAGTAACGACTTCATCAAAATCTTCGCCTGAACAACGAGGATTATTCTAATAGTTCACTTTCAGCAAACGTGTCATTCAAGACATTTAAAAGATTGCATGACGAACGTGCCTCACAAGTTAAATAGCTGCCAATTATATACCTTATTCTATTGGAGATAATGCGAAATATCTTCCGCGGAATTACGCGTTCTTAATTTCTTCGTCAATAACCACACGTAATCTCTATCTATTGATCTTTTTCAACATTACGTAAATCCGAAAATAGATGTTTATCGCCGATGGGGAACAACAAATTTAAATTACTTGTCAATAAACAATAACTAGTTTACAATTTCAGGTAAGAAACCTATTCGTAGTTATGGTGTGGAGAGAATGTATACGTATTGTGCACTCACAATACTTTGCAAAATACCTACATGAACCGGCCGATTGCTTTTCAAACAACACTAGTCAATGGGTAGAGAAAAGTAATGCATATATAGAAGTAAACTTCATGGTTTATATTAGTTAAAAATTTGCTTCTTTCTTATGTAACTCACTATTATGAAATTACTCAAATTTTTTTTTATTTTTAGAAAAGCAAGTAATAATCTTAATTGCATTGTTGTTCTCTCTAATTAGTTTCAGGAAGAAATTATCATATCAAAGATACATACACCACACGGTTTTTAAGTAATCCATATCAGTAAAGGAGCAGCAATTTCTAGTAATGATGCCAATAGTTTTTATAGTTACAGGACTTACAGAGTTAATCTTGTATGATTAGCAAATCTCAGCCTATAATCAAGCAAGGCCCCCAAGTCCTTCGCCACATCACGCCGTTCCAAGTCACCAGCATTAAAGCTATAATTAAAAATAGTAGAAATTTCTTACAGGTAAAGGAGATGATATGGAATTTAGTGCTGTTTAAAGATAAATTGCTTGCGTCACACCACACTAAAACGTTGGCCAGATTGGGATATAACAATCATCAAGGGAGAATATTTTACTAAACTTGAGATCAACGGTATAACGTCCGTAATGTCATTAATAAAGATATTGCATAAGGGGGCACGAGACTGAACCTTGCGAATCGCTGTTAAAAAAGACGTACTGTTGCTGGAACAGATAAAATATAAAAAAATTAGGGTAAATCACAGTGTAAAAGGAGTCCCAAGCAATATTAACATCAGTAATATTGTTAAAAAGGACAACTCAGTATTTAAGACGGAACTATAAGGATAATGAAAGTTCGCCTTTTCGAAGTTATAAGACGTTACTCACACATTTACAAGTAGAGATGGATGATAGGAATGTTCCTTGACTAGGGAGTTAAAGTTAGTTGCACATCATAATAGGAACTGGAGTTGTACTGCTTAAAATTATCAAGAATTGTGTTTAAAGTTTACAAAATGTATTATTCCAACAATTAAAAAGCAGCTTCCGAAGTAAAAGGCGGAATATACAGAACAGAACAGTATAACACCATGCGCAGTAACATATGCTTGCAACCAGTGATATCCACCTGGTTCAAAGTGGTTGAATAAATCCGGCAACCATAACACCACTACACTTAAACGATTACGATAAGCTAGCAACACACTCCACCACCACGTGAACGGACTAGATTTTCAAATTCTCTGTCAGCCCTCAATACCGTGTATATTTTGGAAAGTATGTAATGAACTCTCTGCGTCCGTGCTGTTAATTAACTCAAAAATCAACGCGTTAATTAATATCAATGGCTTACTGAATATTATTGGGACAATTTACAATTGTGCTTAATAAATACCAATGCTTTGTGGAGAAAGAAGAATCTACGTCTAGCTTTGCGGGTACTTCTGTCGGAGAAGAGGGTAGGTTTAATAGCTTCTTATTAATTAATATCTAGTAAATTGTATATACAAAAAAGAAAAGTCAACATGGTTAAATGCCATTCGATTTATTTACATTAATTTAAAATAAAATATGAATTGAAATTAACCGACTTGCAGAGAAATGCATAAATAGAGAATTAAAATATATATTTAGAATTTTCATTTATCACGTATACGTATGCTCGGTAAAATGATTTCTCGCACAGTTAATGTTGTTTTCTAAGGAAAACATTTCTTTGATATACCTAGAAATAACGTAGTTTACAAAAGATGAAATATATATGGATTAAAGACAATGTGACAAATGATCTCGTGGGTGCACAGACCTTTTGTTTTGGGGAGTACGGGATTATCCATAGAATGACGAGTGCGTATTCACAGATAATTACGGTAAGTGGGAACGGAATCAATTACTTATAACCGTGTGTGCACGTTAAAAATAATTACGGATATCGGAAAGGGGATTTTCTTGTCCGTGTGTGCACCACGAGCAGGATGACCATTTATTTTTTGAAGTGCCAGGATAAATGAGGGATAACCATTAATACACGTGATGACTGGATAAATGACAATTTTACATATAAAATTATTGCTTTATATAGAAGCTCATGTGTATAAATAATACTTGTAACTAGTATTTATAACAAACTACAAGCCATGATCACGTGCAACTGTATACATTACGTCACAGCAATAAATATGTTTACGGTCACATACACCATCGCAAAGCCATTATTCTTTTAAATAATAATTAATATATTTTCACATTGTTAATTAATTTTTAATTGAGGGGACTATGTTTGTACAAAAATATCAAATCTTTTAAGCTAAGACTCAACATTATTGCTTAAGGCTATACGCCCGGCCTCGAAATCGTTTTTCCCATTTCCTAATCGTATTTTTCATGAAAACCTTACCGAATTTACACGCTAATTTAAGAAAAAAATGCCTTTCAATGGATAAATCGTAATTTCTTCGAAATTGTCCAAAGGGCCCTAAATAAAAATAAAAATGTAAGTAATTTCAAAAAACAAGCCTTTATTTAAAATTATGTAACACTCAACAGCAATACATAAATTTTATTTTTTCTTAATTTTTAAAAATAAGGTCACGAAACTGAAAACAAAATTTTGAAATTTGGGCGAAATTCACTGAAATCAAATAGAGTATGTGGTACGCTCGCACATTGTGTCGAGAGGTAGCTCCGCCTACCATTTCGGGCAGTTTCTACGCAGTTTGTAAAATACTTCTGAGATCGGTGTATGTTAAGAAAGTAATCGTTACTTGGACATTATTTTATCGAAACCGTTGATATTTTCTTTACAATATAGTGTACATATACAGTGTCAGCGTCACAATACTTCCTTATACTACGTATCAGAAAGTAAAAGCAATATCTCGTCCCGTCCCTAACGCTATACCTGCTAGAAGCGCATGCTAGGACTCACACGGCTTGCGGGCAGGGAGTATTATTATTATATTTGACTCGCAATAATTTGCTTCTGAAACGATCTAGAAATTTATTTCTTGCACAAAAAATAATTTTGGAATGTTGGCTTTATTTTGTTTCACATATATATGGGTAAATTCTGAAAAATAAGATTAGTTACTCGATAGCTGAAAAATATCTTACACAAATTGGTGGTCTACTAAAATTTTTTTTTTTTATAAAATTTACACACCATAAAGAAAAATCGAAAACACTAGTATCATCCAAATACTTTAGGGTATAACCTTAAAAAAAACAGATCCCTAGCTCTCTGCATTGCTGAGATATCACGAGATAAGTATTAATAATTGAAGAAAATGAAAATTTTAAAATTTACACAAAAAACGATTTTTCGACCTTTTTGCGATTTCGATTTTATTTTCCAACTCAAAATTTGAATCCGGCAGGTGATTTTACATATCCAGCTTCACTTTTTTTGTGTGTTTGAGAAAATATAGATTGTATAATTTAGGGGCGGTTGCTTCCCGATTGCCAAACATGTGGGCCAACCGGCGATTATCTGAGACCATAACGCAGCCATAAATTACAGGCAGATTAGATTAGGTGACAAGTTCTTTTCTCTATCTTTTTCCTCAGCATAAGACAGAGCACGCGCCTACTTCAAATCGAACTCAGCTTGAAGCGGGCGTCCAGCCTTAATATATAATATTATAACATTTTTCTATAGTGACGGAGAAAAGTTTGTTACAAGTATTCTGAACTGGAGACATTACAGGACACCAGAAGTCTCAGATAACCATATAATATCAAATAATGATTCCCGGGTGTTGGTTCGCAGGCAGTAAAATGAAATAACTTATTACCAGAGCTTATTTAGCTTAAAGCAATAAATTTAGATGTGCCGTAAATGTATTTGATTCTCAACGCTTCGCCAAAAACCTCTCGCTTCTGCAGTGCCCTCTTTAGGCTGCTGTAGTACTAGATTTCACAGGAATTATATTTAACTAATTTGTATGAAATAAATGTCATTTAATAAAGTCTGCGACTAGATATTAAACTTGTTACTAAGATTATAACTTGTAACTTTTGTTTGCAACTAAAAGTATTTCAATATTCCAATTTTTTTTTTTTTTTGGTGGTTATTGAAGTTTACTCGCGTATTTCCGTTGCTAACACATTGCGCGATGGGACGGTACAGTTCGGTAACTTTCAATGTGTCGAGGGTGTACATATCAACCAAATCGATATACCAAAGTTCTTCTTTTTTGCTTCTTTCATCTTAATGACGACATCATAAAATCTTTTATCAGCTCAATAACCCAAATACCTTTATTCAGTATACCCACATTAACATTTAGAACGCATCAACTGGCGTCCACATAAGGTATCATAACTATAACGTTACACAATACTAAGTTACGTTTTACCCAATTAACTTTTTCTTTACCAGGGGAATTAAATGCCATCTTTGACCATCAGAGAGACTGTTCATGAGTGCGTACGGTCGGCATTTATCTATATACACATATTCAGTTTAATTGAGTTGAATCATATATAGTATTTTTTTATGTACGTATTTATGTGGTCGCCTATAGACAGATAATGTGTTGAAATCGATAAAAATCTTATTGAATCTTCGAAAGAGAAAGGATGATAGTAATGATGATGATGATTGCTTCTCGAAAACTATTTTATTGCCACGAATACATATAATAATATTACATATTACGGTGTATGCGTATTAGTTCAATTTTAATACAAGACAGGTTTATCAACAATATTCAAAAGAAATATTGAATTAATTTATTATTATATAGACGACTTATTGTATCTATCTGGGAATATAGCCTGTCTCTCTTTTACTACGGAATAAATTAATGGATTACCGCAATGAGTGCGTGCCTCCGTTGAAAAGACGACTTCCTTTCAAAAAAATGTCCTCGATGTGTTTGTCAAGGTGATGTACAATCACTAAATGACTTGAATATATATATATATTTAAAATGAAATACAGGATGATAAATAATTTATTGATTATAGACCAAGCGAGTGTATATTTTTTACGTATTTCTTCAAATATAGAATGTCAATTTGAATGGACGTATTTTCTTGAAGAAGAATATACAGTTTAAGTTGGCGAAAAGCTGTTGGGAAATCCGGACGCGTGAATTATAATATTATGATTTTTGTTCATTATTAAAACTGTAAATGTTTAATAGCTGTGATATATGAATAAACGATATGTCTATTAAATACCTTTGGTAACAATAGCAATTAGTTTGCAATAAAACATACATACTTTTATTTGAATTTTCGACTTTGTACTTCTGTACTTCTTTGTAAATATAAATCTACCTGTTATATGTTTATTATATGAATAAATATATTGTACGGAAAAATAAAATTTGGATTTATTTTATTTGTTTGATCTTGAATTCAAGACATATATAAATAAATATGCAATGTTGTTTGTTGGAAAGCGCATTACTTGAGAACGGCTCATTTTTCCAAAAAAATGTTTTTAATAGTCTGAATAAAGCTTTTAGGGAAAGAAGAATTGCAAAAGTTGCCCGGAAAATTGAAAAATTCGCGTAATCCTTTTTCGTATTGTTCGTTATGCTCCCGGAATGGAAATAATTCATTTCAATGTTTCCAATTAAAAAAATGAGGTGTGGCCACCACACAACTTTCTTATACGTATGGGCGCTTCAAATTATAGAATTTTAAGATTTTTTAACAAAAATTATTCA
This sequence comes from Amphimallon solstitiale, assembly GCA_963170755.1. Classification (NCBI taxonomy): domain Eukaryota; kingdom Metazoa; phylum Arthropoda; class Insecta; order Coleoptera; family Scarabaeidae; genus Amphimallon; species Amphimallon solstitiale. Next base: position 92,375,281 of record OY720678.1, read on the forward strand.
AAATCCCATTCTGAGTACTTTTATACTCTTAATAAATCTTTATAGAATGCATACTTTGCGAGATATTCCAAAGAAAGTGCTACTCGCTAAGAGTAAAAGTGTTACTTTCGGTCCGAATTTTGAAATTTCTTTTTATAAGAGGTATTGAAAATTAAGTTCTAAATACTTTTATACTCGTAACGTACCTGTCTAAAAAGCATGACTTGCGAAATATTGGCAAAAAACTGATTTTCGATAAGAGTAAAAGACCTACTTCCGGTAGGAATTTCAAAAAACTTCCATAATAAAATTCTTCTCAAATTCAATTTTGAGTATGTATAAATTCTTTATAAATTCGTATAATTTCTTAATACACCTATGCCGAATTGATAATTTGAGAGATATTTTGCAAAAAAACGCTTTTCAAATCCGGTTCTAAATAGTTTTCTTCTCTTAATAAATCTGTATAGAATGCCTAATTTGAGAGGTAGGTATTTGCAAAAAACTGCTTTCCGATAAGAGTAAAAGTGTTATTGCGGATTCGAATTTGGAATTTATTAAATAAAAATGGCTCTAGATCAAGCTCGATATAGTTTTATACTAATACATTTGTATAAAATGCAAATTTTCGAGGTATTTACAAAAACTGCATATGGACAACAGTAAAAGACCTACTTCCAGTAACAATTTCGAAAATTTTTTTTTATAAAATCAAAGGGCTTCAAGACGCATACATCTGGAGGACAAACATTTTCATCGTGATACTTCTTTCTACTACTTATAAGAAAATAAAATGTGAGTGAAATAGGAAAAGAAAGTTTACTTATTAATGAATGTTCATTTTCAGTTTTCTGCATACGTATGTGAAATTATATTATACAAATATTGTATGTTGCTATTACATCAATATAGATAGTCGAAATTCATACCTAATTCTTTCTCTTACCTTCATCGTCTCGCTAAAGTGTAGTGATTCTCCTTGTCAACACCCACACGGTCGAGGGCTTGCAGATATAGACTCACAAGCAGTTCGGGTCGTTGGATACTAGGTGGCGGCCAAAGAAGGTTCCTATAATGAGAGTGGTGACAAGATATGGGAGATCAATAGAAATCAAATCGGCTATTATGTGGGTATCTGTCAAATGGTATAATAAACCTATAATTCAGTATTATTAAATATGCATTGCTATAAAAACCTATAATTGGCGTGTTAAAAGGATATGTATTCTAAAAAACCGTGAAAAATAAAGATAATAATGTAACTATAAAATACATTTTTGGCACAAGACGCTATTATGTAGGTACAATTTGCGTCACAAATAATCTCATCTTTATCATCCCCTGATTATAAAGACACTACAGTTCCTTTAGATTGTCTTTAATAAGAGTTATGACAATAGTAAAGTTACAAGTAATTATCGCTTTTACGTACTACTTGTGTTTATTAAAAGCTGAAGATTAATTAGTGTTATAGATATTCTGTGTGTTTGGAGTGTATATTTATTAAGTTATTGTTTGTACAAATTTATAAACAAAATTTGAGTGAATACCGTTGAAATTTAATAATTAACATTTTTAAGAACCAATATTTTAATAGTTTTTTTTTTGTAGTTGAAAAGAATATTCTTAGCATAGGGTTGATTTAAGGATATTTGCTTTAAAATATAAGCATATCGACTGTTCTTTTTATTATCAATTGACATGGTTAGTTGCATTTAGTTGTTAGAATCAGTCATTCAAGGATTTCCTAGAGATTCTAAAAGAAGAAGAGAACTTTGGACTGAGGAAGTTAGACATCAGAAGTGGATAACCACAGTGCCTAAGTTCAGTTAATATTTTCAATACAAGGTCCTTATATTCGTCTAACAGCACATATTTTATAGATATACCTTACTGATGGAGACTAGATAATCTGAAACACGTGTCTGCTGTTGTTCAACCCTCGAAGTTTCTGTTTATTTTACATTCATGTGTCATTTCACGCAGAGGTAGGTTATGTGAAGTTAATTGTTGTTTCTAATAAATTGAGAATCTTGTGGCAGAAGCTACAAATGGCAGACTGTCTTTCAATTTTTGATATTAGTTAGTAGAGAAATTAAGAAAAGGAAGTTTATCCCACGTAAGTCTTCACACTGATAAAAGTTTAATTTATTTGTGAGTGTTTGTATTTACTTGCCAAGAAATAATCAATTATTCTGTATAAACAAAGTTTTTTTACCTTTTTGATTATTCGGCTTTTTCCCTTATATGCCTCATTGTAATCTAATATTTTTGAATTGCAGATTAATGGAATTTATTTATTTAAAATGTTGATTATCAATTTTTTCGTAAACGCTTTAGAAAAGTTATAAAATGCAAGAAAATTGAAATAAGTGATTAAAACTAATAAAAGAAATTAGAAAGTATAATTGATATAAAAGTACTATTTCAGACGATTTGAATTGACATAAGTTCCTATACTATATTCTATAATATAGTTATGTCAATATAGCCATTATTTTGACTAATTTATTTCAGTCATTGCTGAGATCTCACGTTGTTAATACTTAATGTTGGAGAATAGTATATTACATACCAAGGTTGAGAAGATGACTATTATTGCCCGAGTGGCGAGATTAAATTCCGAGGCGCAAAGCGCCGAGGAATTTAAGCCACAAGGGCAATAATAGTCTTCTCAACCGTAGTATGTATACTATTTTTTGTACCAGTAGTCTAATTGGACCTTAAAACCTTAATAATTATGAATAAATTTACTCATATATCTAAGAATGCCCTTGTAATAAAACTTCATGTAAACAAATAAGTAGGCTATATTTTGATGTTGACAAATAAGTTTTGACATAAATGCTGAAACTAAAAGTCAAGTATTTTTAGATTATTTTTCATTCCATTTATAATGTCTGGAGAGTTTAGATGTACACCACCTGAAATGCGCGAGATTGCAGAACAGGCAGCTGAGAACTTGCTTCCGCATAAATCTAATCACTACATGAAAACATTTACAGAATTTAAAAAATGGTATAATTCCAAATATACAGTAGTAACTTCTGCAAACGTACTTCTGGCTTATTTTCATGAATATTCAAAAAATAAAAAAGCCTCGACTTTATGGGCGCAATATTCAATGTTGAAAGCTAAAGAGAATATTAACATATCAAAATATTTTAAATTAGTTGCCTTTTTAAAAAGAAAAACTTAAAATTATAAGCCCAAAAAATCATTAGTATTTACTCGAGGAAATTATAAAATTCTTTACTGAGGTACCTGACACATGTTACATTGCAACTAAGATAGTATGTTTATATATGAATACTTTGAAATTATTGATAATTTATATCTCTGTAGACTGGTCTTGTAATTGGTGTTGCTGGTGCATGCCGAAGGATGAGTTGTGTAATTTATTAATTTCTGATGTCATCATGAGAGATAATTTAATTGTTATTCACATCCACAATAGCAAAAATGGTACGTCTCAAAAGTTTGTAATAATGGAACCACTTTGTAGCTAAAGGTTATATCGAAGATTCCCTAGTAAATAAAAAAAATATAGAATGTATGTTACAAGATCTACCTACATCTACTTACGCAACCACACCTGCAATATATACAGGAATTTTCAATATGAATTAAATAATTATTTGCATCTGTAATAGTAAGGTGATATATTGATTCCATATTATACTTTCATACATATTTTATGTATTAATAGACAAATGCTTTTTTTTTTCATGTAAACAACAAAGTATTGTTAGAAAATATAAAATTAATAGCAATTGGTAAATAAACGTATATTATATTCTGGTATTGTTAACCTAAAATTGTGGCTAAAATAGAGTTATTTATTTTGACGGTTCACAACTTGACATACTACTACTACTACTACTACTACAAGCATGAGTGCATGGTTGCGGCATTCGTTTTATTTGTTTTCATTATTTCCCTAGGTCAATAATGGCCTCATTATTTACCTCTTATTAGTTCCAGGTTGTGAAATGTCATTTCGTGGCGCTTTGTTATGTGTAAAAATGCTATGATTTTTTACTACTGGTACAAAAAATATTTTATTTACCCTACGATTCATGGCAAACTACAATATTTATTTTTTGCTTAGAAAATCCCGAGGTCGTTTTCTTCAATTTATAGGTTAGGTAAACCGTCATCATTACGTTCAGCTTCTTATGTAACTTTTTGCGTTAAACAAACTACTTAAACTCTTCAAACTAGCAATTTCTTTCATTTTCATATGGATAGTAATAGATACATCTGCAGTGTACATACCTATACAGTTATTGGTATTAAAATGTATGTTTCTATTTAGTTCGACCGTGTTTATCGACATTAATTAATCTTGTTAGCGTTTCGAAGGCGAAAGAGTATCAAGTAACAGAGAAACTGTATTTTGTTTTCGCAATAGCAAGCGGTTCTTCTCATCACCTTCCTCGCCATATATACAAAACGTGTTGCATGTAACTTCTTAACATACCATATATACGTGTATTGAGTGTCTTCTTGTTTCTTCTTCTTCTTTAATAATAATTGTATGCTCACACAAATAACCTCATTTCCGAACTTCTTGCAACACAAACCGCACAGAGTCGACAAACCTAGCAGTCACCGATGCAGTCATTCCCATCTTTAGATCGTCGCTTGTTATTTAACAGTGTGTGTAATTGAGTGCATGAATTGCGATGCCGAACGCGTGAAGCAACACCTACGACCTTTTAGGCAATTCGGGACGATTATATAACCGAATCGGCGGTAATATACGTTTCGTTTTTTGTCCCATTTGATGGGTGTATGCGACGTGTTGCATTCATATCGGTGATGAGCAAGAAGCGACAGGAGATTCTTGTATTTTTAAACCATCCTCTTTATTAGTATCAAAGCGAACGGTCTCATCACCTCTCTCTTATTTTGTGTTCGCAAAGGTAAATGAGCGAAGTTGCATAATTTTCCAGTGTAATCGAACGCACTTCGTTCTAGTAATTGATTAGTCAATAATCTATATATGTGTCGCTTATTTCTAAATCTCGTTAAATCCATATCAACAGAGGAGATAGGAAAAACCAAAGTATAAGTATACAGAGTGAGGCATTTATCTTGAGACGATCATATCAATATCTCGCCAGTAAGTCGTTTTTGAAAAAATGTTCCAGACAAAAGTTATTTGATTCAGAGAGGGAAATGCAACGGCAATGCCCACTTTTCATTAGGTGGATGGGTTCAATGTTATTTCAAGGTCAATTTCGTTTTCTCAAATGGAAACCTATATTGTTCTCATCAGTTTCGCAACTTACGGAAGAAAACAAACAACTTTTCATCGAAAAATTATTCTGTAAGACCTTTATTTCTTGAGATATTCACCTTAAAGTTTATTTACACTAGATAGGATTCGTAAGTCAATATCAATGTCAAACCTAATTCAGAGCTTCACACAAGGCTGCAAGGCTTTATAACAGATGCTCAAAATGATGACGTTCAACATCGATACACTTATTAATTCGCTTTATAAAAGATTAATGCGCACTCAATAGTCTCTCTCTTAATATTGCTACAGGCATTTCGAATGCGCTACTTCTTGTTTGTTCGAGTTGTTGGCAGCGTTTGGTATACCTTTTCCTTAAGGTAACCCCATAGGAAAAAGTCCACAGAAATGAGATCTGGTGATCTCGCGGGCCAATTAATTCGACTGCCTACAGGATGAGGCATTTATCTTGAGATTCCCATATAGTGTAAACAAATTTCAAAGTTGAATATCTCAAGTAAGAAAGACTCAATAGAATACTTTTTCGAACAAAAGTTGTTTGTTTTTTCCGAAGATTGCGGAACTGATGAGAAATATATAGGTTTTCATTTGAAAGAACGAAGTTGACCTTATATTTTTAATATCTAGTGTACAGGATTAGTATAAAGTTTTGACAGAATAATTGCATATTTATTATTATTTCACCAGTATAAGGGTTGTATTAATATTGTAGTAGGGGTGAAAGGTACCCTTACAAAGCCCCCAGTTGCGGTGCCAAGATGCTATGGGGGGGGGGGGGGGGGGGGAGCTAATGAGACCTATGAGAGAGCTATATTTAATTAATTCTGCAAGAGACTGCTAAACATAATAAAATAATAAACTATTTACTTAATATGAAGTTGAATGGCTAATGTCACTAAGTAATTATTTTCTTGTTTTGAAGCGAATTTCATAATAATGCTAACAGTAATTGAATTAATAATTACAGCATTTATTTTGTTACCAAATTACATGTGACACATAATGAACAATTGTATCAAAATTGAAAAGTGAATTGTTTTTGTTACCTTATACATAAAAATCATATTATGTTCCGGCTAACGTCAGGTGTTAGTTGCATACCCTACGAAGCACGGTAACACCTTCGGGTAATTTTTAGAAACAAAAATTTCCAGATGGTGTAGTATAAATAAATGATATAATTATTCTTTTGGCTGGCACTGTATAAATCATATATCTCTGTCACATTTACATATATATGTATATAATATACTTTTGTACTTACGTATATAGTTATTTAAATCAATTAATGCACAATTTTGAATATTACATTTCAATTCCAGATTAATATGTCTCTAGTCGAATCAAGTAAATTTATTATTATGCTCGCAAAAACAGTTATTTCTAAAACATTTCCGCTAATTTCAAGGTAATACATAAGAAGCCGAGCGCTCAAAGTTATATATCTGTCAAGCACGTAAAGCCATCGCGCCAACACACATATTTAGTTGTAGTATAATATATCTGTGGCACGGCAATAACATATAATACTGTATATCAGAAAAAGACAAGAAGTAACAAATAAGAAGTACAAACAATAACAAACAGGATACTGAAATTATAAAATCTGCGAGAATTTCCTTTCTGTTAACGATGTCGAAATCAATTTCTCGCTTCCGGTCACCTGTTATCGAGTTATAAGAAAACCATCGCTACGGCAACGCAGTAAAAAACCGAACACCAATTCGCTTCGTCCTCGTCGTCGAATTGTGAACACAGTAATCTCTGCGGTTTGTCAATTAAACAACCCAGTGCCTTTAATTGGACGGATATCCTACGGATCGGTGGTAACGAACGAATGAAAGGGAAAAAATAGAGGAATATAAGGGGGAGCCTAGAAAATGAAAAGAATTAAATAGGAGAAGCGTGTGGAATTTGACACACGCACGGGTAGGTTGTTAAATGGCGATAATGAGGTCCAGTTTCGATGGAATTATTGGGGTTGAATGGATACTTATTACGGTAGATCTATTTTTAACGGACGCTGTTTTGTATTCACATCACAAAATGATTATATTTTGTCAGAACATGTTTAAGCTACAGATTCATGTATACAAGAGAATGTCGGAGTAATTTACCACGAAAGTATGCAGTCGTAGTAAACAAATACTTCAAAGGCAAATCTAAAAACAAAAAAGTAATATATTTTGTTAAGGTATATCAAATACATCAAGGAAAAGTATTCCTAAAAAGAAGTATTATATATTATTAATTAGCTAATGTAAGAATTTAATGAAATAGATAATTTTTAAAATAATTGGTTATAATTTTATGATGTTTTCCAAAAGAATTATTATGAAATGTTAGTCATAATACCGCATTTTAACAATCACTAAAATATATTGATCAAAACACTTATTTCTATCTTATACAGTCTGTCAGTTCAAAAACCACATGCGATAGGTGTATAAATACTGCAAAATAGTATAATTTTTATTTCTCTTTAATATGTAATTTTTGACAAGCGATAGTCAATTTTTTTTTAAATAGCAACATTTTCTTTTTTCTTTTGCAGTTTGATAGAGATATTTTTTCTGAATACAATGGTGTGATTCAATTTGATTTTGTAAAATATTCTTGGGAAATAATTTTATTTAAGAAAAAAAGCGTAAGTGTGCCGTGTCATACAAAGCAATGGAAAATTTTATTAACGTCAAAAATAAAACATCGCAACAAATCATAATTATTATAAATATTGCTCAAAATGCCTTCCACCTTGCTTATTACAAAGCTGACACCTTCTAGTTACCACCCAAAATACCACACCACACATTTATGATCAATCTGTGTTGTCGATTGGTTTCAACAATAATTCTTGGATTTTGTTGACTCCAATAACGGTTGATATTCTGTTGAAAACGCCATTATTGCTAAAAGTACTTTTTGGGGTGTGTACGGTTTAAATGTGTGTTTTTTTAAAGATTTTATGAAGAGTGTCCTTTGATGTGCCAATGTTATGTGCGATTTCCCAAGTTGAAGTTCTTGGATTTTCTTGAACACTGAGAATGGCATCTAATTCAACATTTTCACAAAATTTGCGTCCATCTTGCTTTGGTTTCTTAAAAGCACCGTAATTTCTTAAATTTCGTTCAATTCTTCTAAATTTCTGACGGTCAGGAGCTTCTCTATAGGGAGAGCGAGCTGCGTAAATACGTACTGCTTGACCAGAATTTTTATGGCACCCGAAAAACACTTGCACCGTATCAGTTAATTGATTGTTATCCATAATAAAATAACAATATGATCACAAAATAATAATAAATATGCAAGAAATAATACATCCAACAATAAATGGAAACAAGCTGATAATTCATAAATGACGTTATTATTTTGTGCTCTATCATTGAATTCCGCAGGACACTTGAAAATTTAAAAAAAGGAAAAATAGGAAGGCAGGCTGTCATTTGGAGCTTTTAGCAGAAGATCCTCAATTTATTAGGTACCTTATGGTAGACAGTGCGAACCAGGGTTGGTAACTTATATAGGTATAGTGTAACTGCAGACACGTGTTTCAGACTTGTTGGTCATCAGTAAGGTAAAGCTAAGAAAGTGGATTGATTTAATAATAAGTGTAGTATAAAGTAAGAATCCCAAACCCCCTAAACGCTCCACGTCAACAATGTTTACCAATAGTAGTTAGTAATTTATTCTGTACTTTGTAGTGGTAGACAACCGAACAAAACTCTAAACTTCATTGTGATGATGAACATTTATGATCTCGAAGTTTTTGCGCATACCCCCGTTATGAATTCCTCTGTTAATGAAAAATGGTTTTTGCAAAAATCGAGAGACTCTCACTCTCTCCAGATGGTCGCGATAGAGCGTGGGCAAAGACTGACGAGCGTTTTGCTGAAGTCTGCTCTTCAACAAATGTGTTCTTCGGTGTAGGTGGTTTAATGATGTGGACTGGTATTTCGTTGACTACTAATACATAACTTGCGAGATTCCGTGGTGGAACAACTACTGCGTACCGCTATATGCAACAATGTTTAGAGGAACAATTGATGCCTTTTGCGCCATTTCTTGGCGAAAATGTTCGTTTAATGCAAGGTAATGCCCGTCCAAGCACTGCAAGAGCCACGCGGGCTTATTTACAAGATGTTGGCATTACGTTGTTACCTTGGCCACCAAGAATTCCTGACTTGAATCCCATAGATCATGCATGGGACATGTTGGAATGACGATTCGTCTCGACCATATGGAGTTTTTGATGTTGGACAGGTTAGAGGAAGCGCTAACTGCTGAATGTAACCAAATTTCTCAAGAGGTATTTACTGTTATGATCAGGAGGATCGAATGGCGGGCGTAATTAGGGCTCGTGGTGGGCATACAAGCTATTTAGTTTTTGTTTTAAATTTTTATATCATAAAATTAACAACGGTTTATTTCCAATTTATAGCAGTTTCAGATTCTTTTGTGTTTATTTATTTTTTCTTTTGGCTTAAATTTTGCTATTTTATATATATTTAATCTAATAATCCCCTCTACCATATTAATGGTGTGGGGCGTTTATCCTCTTCTAACTTTTTATGAATATTTTCCATTCATTTCTATTCCTCGCCATGCTCTTCGCCTCTGTCCAAGTTTTGCTTTTCCTCCTCAAAATCTCTGCTATGACATCATTCCATGTCGTCCTTGGCCTTCCTCTTCTTTTATTTTTCATTATTCTTGCTTCCCATATCCTTCTTGTCTGTCTCGTATTTTCCATTCTATATAGATGTCCCCACCATCCCAACTGTCTTTGCTCAATATGTTCCAACACTGACTGTATATTTAGGTCTTTTCTTATTTCCGAATTTTTTATTCTTTCCATCTTTGTAACTCCTCTGACTCTTCTTAAATATTTCATTTCTACTGCTTGTATTTTACTTTTTTGTCTTGTATTTAATATCCAGGATTCGCATCCATATACTAATATCGGTCTTTGCCTTATATACTTTTAATTTTGTTTCGCGGGATATCTCTTTTTTGTTAATGAACTTATTCCTCATACTATGATAAAGCTTTGTTGCTTTTTCTATTCGTTGGTTAATCTCGGCGTCCTGGGTCCCTTTTCCATCAATTCTCACTCCCAAGTACTGGAACGTTCTCACTTCTTCTATTTCAATTCCTTCTATTTAGATTTTCATATCTATCTCTTCATCTCCCACTACCATTACTTTGGTTTTATTCTTATTCATCATCATTCCACTGTTATTTAGTGTCGTATTCCATATTATTAAATTCCGTTGTAGATCTTCCGCACTGTCAGCTGTAATTACTATGTCGTCTGCGAATGCCCCCTGTGAAACTTCGACTAGCTTTAAGTTAATGTGTCCAACTCTGATCTTTTTACTTTCTTTTGTACACCTTTTGATAAGGTGGTCCATATAAACTATAAACAGCATTGGGCTCAGGCTTCCTCCTTGTCGGAGTCCCTCCTTTGCTATTTCATAATGTATTTAATTTGTAATATATTAATAAAGCATTCATTCACCAAAACATGATTTTTATTGCGATATTTAAAAAAAATATGTTGAGAAATTCAAGTGTCCGGTTATTTTTGCACCTCAGTTTATATTAGATTATATACATATTTTATTTTTATAATACATATTCTTTACCTACATACTAACACGAGAACTCATTACAGTTATTAAAGTCCGTTGAAATTAGTTATTGACGTGTCCCTAGGACATGTTACGCAATTGAAGATCGACTCACTTCCGCGTGCTTATTATCTTTGATCTTTTCAATGTCAGTTACAGAAAAAAAACACGACCATTATACTTCCTGCAAGTCAATTTATGTTGTGTACTGTATGCATAGGTACTTATGTCTGCATGTTTGCTCTTATCCGGGAGTGAATTATCGATAAGTATGCATGCATACGAGGTGATATCAAAAAGTTTCGAGAATACGTCTTCTGCGCGCAAGATAATGTTGATTTTTTTTAACCATGAAGGTTAAATAGATTCAAGTATCAATGCCAAGTACCTATACAATGAAACTTTGAATAAGCTTCAATAAGCAATGAGTCGAAAACGTTAAGGAAGGGTTTTACATGAAATCATTTTGCTTCGAACTGCTAGCTAACTTACTGAATTGCAAAACAATCATATATGCAGATGACAGCTCGATTCTAGTACGGCGAAGTCCCGAGTAAACTGAAATTTTACAGAAATAGCCGATAGATGTGGTGAAAACTTGATTCACAATCAGTAAAATGAAGTTAAACGAATAAAAATGCAGATTATGGAGTTCAAATTAACCAAGGAAGAGAGAATGTAGCCAACTTTTTGGTACAGATTTGGAAATAAGCTGACTTAAAGTCATATGGATATACTATGTAAAATATTAAATATGGTAACTTCTGTAATAAGAACAATATAAAATATTGTTTCGTATCAAGTAGCAAAAAGCACACTATGCCAATTTCCACAATATAGCCGGCTATAAATGCTGACATGAGACATTCTAGCGCGGGCTAAGGAAGTTCCAATTCCATACAAACGAACAATTAGAACTCTCTCTGGGTTAAAGTATAAGGAATCTTGCTAAGAATGTCTTACGAGTGAAAAAACTCTTATATTATTTAGGGTTTACATCTACGTGGGTGTGTTTTTAAGTTCGCGGAATGGAGGCGTTGGATGGTGTTCAGTTATTTATTATAAGTATACATATAACGTTTTAACACAATCTCATCAGTAGTCTTGAAACTATCGTCGACTAAGCAACTTAATCGGGGAGAAAATTTAGTATCTGGCCCTTATCAAGTTCAATTTTAAGTTTCTATTTTACTAGTTATTTTTATGTTTTAATCTATATTTCTTTAATTAATTTTGATTTTGGTCGATGGTAACCATCTTTACGATGGTCCAAAATGGAGAATATAATGTTGTCCATAATAACCATCACTTGGAAGACCGTACAAGATCCTAAGATCCTCACGGTCATATGACATGTATCATTTTTCAAGTCTAAATTCATATTGTGTTTCTTTTAGGAATATAGGTTCAGTTGTTACAGGCTCAGATATAACCGTTTTTAAAATTCTTCAGGACTATCTTAGCAGCCACCGCAAAAACAACAGCACGTGGAATGTTCCGGTGGGTTTCTGGACCTCTGCAATGAATGAAGACAAGGTAGTGTATTGAGTCGAATTGTTACTGGGGCTGAAACTTAGGTTCATCATTACGAACCTGAGTCCAAGGAAGACTCAATGCATTGGTATAAAAATCGCATACCACCACATAAGAAATTTAACTTGTAATAGTCGGCTGGAAAACTCACGGTACTGTTCTTTGGGACTCTGAAGAAATCCAGTTGTTTTCATTTTCTTATTTGTTCCATTATGTTAGTATCCCGTCATTGTTCGATTTTCATACGAAGTTTGGTTTGAATTGCTAAAATTATTTACTCTCCTGGAAAGGTCAACCTAACTTCGCCCATAAATTAGATTTCAAAATACCGTCAGCTAAGAATGAGTAAAAAGGGAGATGTTCAATTGTTCGACATAGTTTCTCGGGCTTACGACTCTTCACACAAAAACTAAGTTTTTTCAATAAAAAGAAATCAGTTTATAATATTAAAATATGTATTTCTAATGGTCTAAAATAATTTGTTTAAACATTTAAACTTCTATTCAATAAAGAAAATCAAAATAAGTTTATAGTACTTTTTTTCTTGAACAGTGATCCACCTTTATTTGTACATTATTTTTTCAAAATTTTAGTAACTCTACGCTCCTTTCAACAAAAGAAAATGAGTGAATTGAAACTTGAACACAGAAGTGTCTTAAACTTTCTATCAAAAGAAGGCAGAAGCTTAAAGAATATTCATGACAAGATGGTGAGAATGTATGGAGAAAATAACCCGTCCTATTTTCAAGTCAAATTCGTGTGTAAGCAGTTCAAATGGGGCAGAGAATCCATTTATGATGACTCAACTGTGGATGACCTCTAGAAGAACAACATGAAGAAATGAACAAAGTTGAGGATTCGGTATTGACTGACTTCCGGGACAAAGTCTCAGTTATTGCTAGAGAAATAGGAACATCAGAGACGTGATTTTAGAATTTTACACGAAGATTTGAGAATTAGCAAAGCGTTGGCACGATAGACTCTCAGGCTTCTCAGTTTCGAACAAAAACTGTGTACACATCCAATTTGTGAAACTAGAGTCCATGCAATGTGTTCATAAGAGCTCTCCAACGCCCAAGAAGGCAATAACGTAATTTTCTGCGGGAAAACTGATGGCCACAGTTTTCTGGAACGCGGAAGGGATTCTCTTAATTGAGTATATACCAAAAACGACTATAATAACGGGAAATAAAACACATTAAAAAAATTGAACACGGCTATACGAGGAAAAAGACCACACAATTATGCTCAGAAAACTCTTCTTTTGCACGACAACTGCATGGTGCATAAGGCACGAATTGTTCAAGCAGTAATTAATTAATGCGGCTTTAAGAAATTACAACATCCACCTGACCTGGTGACTATTATCTTTTTCCAAAACTGAAAAAACACTTGAGAGGGCGTCGATTTTCATCGAAAGAAGACGTGGTATATATTGTAGAATAGTATTTCGCGGAATTACCATTCTTTTTCGAAAGCATAGCGTTGCTAAAGTAACGTTGGAGTAAGTGTGTTAGTGTTAATGGTTCTTACGATGAAAAATAAAATTTTGTTCTTTTACTTTCTTATACGTAGTATAAGGAAGTATTGTGATGATGAAAATTTTCGACCTCGAGATTTTTGCAGATGTCCACGTTTTGAAGTTTCCTGATACCGAAAAAGCGCAAATTTTGTATTTACGTGTATGATCCCCTCTTGAGATCTGATTAGTTTTTCAGTAAAATCGGTAGACCGGAAGTAGCAGTTTACTTCAGTGAAAAAATCGAATTTTGCCAATATTTCGTCAACTACTAAGTTTAAACAAATTTATAAAGAATTCATATATACTTATATACTTAAAATTAAAATTGAGAATAATTTTATTTAAAAAGTTTTTCGAAATTCCTACCGGAAGTAGGTCTTTTATTCTTATCGAAAATCAGTTTTTTGCGAATATTTTGCTCATGCTTTTTAGACAAGTACGTTACGAGTATAAAAGTATTTAAAACATAATTTTCAATATCTTTTGCGTTAAAAAAAAAAATTCAAAATTTAGACCAGAAGTACCACTTTTACTCTTACCGAACAGCGATTTTTTACAAATATGTCATAAGTTATGCATTCTATATATCTTTATCAAGAGTACAAAGTATTTAGAACTGGATTTGCAATATTTTTTGTATATATGAAATTTCAAAATTCGGACCGGAAGTAGCACTTTTACTCTTAGCGAGTTGCACTTTTTTGATAATATCTTGCAAAGTATGCATTCTACAGAGATTTATTAAGAGAATAGGAGTACTTCGAATAGGATTTTAAATAATTTTGGTAAAAAAAATTCTTAAAATTCTATAATTTGAAACGCTCATACGTATAAGAAAGTCGTGTGGTGGTCACGCGTCATTTTTTCTAATGCGTTTCATTCATAAGGTAGATAACATAAAAAACTCCCCTCATATGTACGAATGATTTTATCGATTTATATGTTGTGTTTATCTTATTTTTATTTGAAAATTCGTCAATTACTTGCTTTAATGAATGCCTTTTTTATAATGGCTAATAAAAAAAATACCACCACAAGTAGTATTCAATGATAGCAAACAATACCTACGTATAAAAAAGTCTGTAATGTTCTACAGTCACTAATGTAAATTATCTCTATAATTTGCGGAACTAAACGATACCTGTTTATAGTAGGTAGCATTATTAATTTTCAGATCCTCTTGAATCATCATCGTCTTGAGTGAAAGGTCTTAACATTTTAAGACGTGCTAATTTTCCGCTTATTAAAAATTACCAAATGAAATCGCATATTACAAGGCCAAATAAATGCGTAAAATATTTCGTATTGACATCTGTGTGCTTTTCGTACATTTATTGTGTGGTGTTAATTTGCAAGAAACGTTTGAGCGACACTTAAAAGCAGGAAGTTAGATCGTGGTGTTTGTTTAAACTAAAATAGTAATGATTTTCCAAGAGATGATGTTATTTTATTTATATAAAATTTAGGTGAAATCAATATTTGCAGAACGTAATAATATACGTGCTATTTTTTTTTTTGATAGTGCAGGTTTGAAGTTATTGCTTGTGCTAATGTGTACATAACGTAACATTACTAGGAATCGGCAATCAGGGGTACATTGTTTTTGGAGAAGATGTATTTACTGTCATTTGTACTAAAAAATAGTAAATCCACCTTCTCCAGAAGCAATATTGCAGGACAATGTGCCTCTCAATTCTGATCTTTAAACATTACTTGCACTAAAAAAATAACCAAATCTCAAAAACATATGGTACCTCAACTGTTCAGATTTCAGATTTCAGATTTAGCCGAGGAGCATTGGAGCTAAACATAATTAGTATTTTAGCTATGTTTCAAACAAAAATTGAACTACATCATATTGTAAATATTCTTAAATCATTAATATTATTAATGATTATGTCGTTCGGAAAAAAAGTCGTTTTTTTTAAACTCAAAACAATTTTATTACACAAAATACTTTAACTTAGATTAAACTATACAGGGTGAGTTTTTTATCTTGAGACAACGGAATACCTCTAAACCACTGCATCAAATCAAAAAAATATCTTAATAAGATTTGTTATAATGTAGGGGGCTCACTGAATGGTGCCGAACTCGACCCCCCCCCCCAGAGTGAGAGGGGGGACAACTTTGAAATCTTAAATGGGAACCCCCATTTTGTATTGCAGATTCTGATTCTACGCCATCAAGTATGTAGTTTTTGTTTGAAACTGTTTTTTCGATTCGTAACAGATTGCGCTGTAATCCCAAAAAACATGGTTGTAAACGTCTAGAAAAATACTCAAAAAAGAGAAAACATGATTCTGTGGCAGTTTGCTCCTGGCCAACAACTGTATCACTTACCCTATATTTATCCGATTGATATAGTTGGAGTGTGTACCTATTGCATCGATGTGTTTGTATTTTTTGTAGAAATAACGTTTTATTTTCTCGTTTTCAACTGTCATTGGCATTTAAATTAAAACAATTATTTCATACTAACATGGTTTGGGTTCTTATTAAGAATAATTATTGACATATTTAGCAAAATTTGGGAGTGGTAGCAAAAAATTTTTGTTCGCCTCTCATTACCTAAAGCGCTTTTGACTATATCATCCCCCAAAAGCCGGTTTTCTGTTATTAAAAAGGTGGCAACACTAGTTGACATTCGTTTATTGTAAATAAGCTCAAGTAATGTTACTACCTACATCTTTGTGTAACTTCATTATCTCACTTCATAGCTACAATTTGTAAACTGAAACTTCTTATTTTCAATTACAAATAGTCAAACAACAGTCAGACAGACAATCACAACGAGCTTATATTTACTCAGAGACGATCGATTCCCGACGCTCTTTACGCCACATTAAAATTGAATCGGGGGCATTAGTATCCGTTGATTGCGTGGAAAATTATTTCTCATCGAGAGCCGACCCGAACAAATAAATCATGACGGAAGATATAATGGAGCACATCACTAATAATAGCGTACAAGGTAACAACAACGAAACACCGACTGTACCACGAAGAGAGGGCAAAAAGAAGAAACGAAAGAAAACATGAACGTCCCGAGGTGCGATTGTGGTCTTTGTTGGCGTGAGGAGTATCCGTTTGGTCCATGCAGCACACTCACCGTGTGCGTCCGAGAAGAGATTGGTGACCGAAAGAGTTTTGTGTGGTGGAGAAGTCAAGCGGAAGTCGTAACTGGTTCCAGTAATCAGCGTGACTGTTCAAGCCCGAAGGACGATACATATAATGAGAGTTGTCGAGGAAATATCTGGTAGAGAATATACAGAGTCTTTAAGATGTGGTGGTTTTAAGTTTTATACCATTACACAGCTTCGCGATGTATAATTGTTTCAAATCTAAGAAAATTTAATTTTTATATGCCTCCGTAAAAGATTTTTAAGATTGTTCATATTTAAAAACATTCAGTTTTAATGGTAGATGTAATATAAAACCTAACTTTTAAAAAGACTCTATATGCACGCAAATGTCTTCTTGTCATACATTTTCAATTTAATAATAGTTCTATGGTGTATAGCGTATCTTGTAATTCATATGAGAAATAGAAAGAGTAAAATTGAAATAAATAGGTATATAGATATTTAATAGGAAAAGGAAGAATGTAGTTGGTAACTGATTCTTACATTTCCTATCATTCTTGTTTTATTTTTTATGTTTTTCAAACTGCTAAATTTATTGGAAAAAAAATATATATTTATATTTTTATGTCATTTTTATATTATTATATTTTGATAATTTGCGGAAATGGCGCAGTACGGAGTTTTAAAAACTAAATACTACTCGAATATATATACCAGGATTCGGTAAGGTACAATTTTTTGGGGAAATTGTAGAGATGCTGACAGAGTATTCTAGATGCACGAAATGGCTGCATAAATAATTTGAAATGGCAAGTCCTGTAGGCCTACCTTTAAAAATAAAAGATTATAACCTTTCTTCACATATATATATATAACAGAAGTAGTGTCATTTATACACGAAAACAGATTTTTCACCTCCAATATTATAATTTTCCTTCTGATATAAAACATGAAAGTTTAAAAAAGTTGAAACTCAGAGTTAAGGAATTATATTAACAATAAACTGCTTCTCCTGTGAGGACTTCCTGAATATGTAATGTGGCTCTTTGTATTTTTGAATTTTTGTATTTTTGTATTTTTTGTTTTTATATTTTTATATTTTTATATTTTTATATTTTTATATTTTTATATTTTTATATTTTTATATTTTTATATTTTTATATTTTTATATTTTTATATTTCTATATTTTTATATTTTTATATTTTTATATTTTTATATTTTTATATTTTTATATTTTTATATTTTTATATTTTTATATTTTTATATTTTTATATTTTTATATTTTTATATTTTTATATTTTTATATTTTTATATTTTTATATTTTTATATTTTTATATTTTTATATTTTTATATTTTTATATTTTTATATTTTTATATTTTTATATTTTTATATTTTTATATTTTTATATTTTTATATTTTTATATTTTTATATTTTTATATTTTTATATTTTTATATTTTTATATTTTTATATTTTTATATTTTTATATTTTTATATTTTTATATTTTTATATTTTTATATTTTTATATTTTTATATTTTTATATTTTTATATTTTTATATTTTTATATTTTTATATTTTTATATTTTTATATTTTTATATTTTTATATTTTTATATTTTTATATTTTTATATTTTTATATTTTTATATTTTTATATTTTTATATTTTTATATTTTTATATTTTTATATTTTTATATTTTTATATTTTTATATTTTTATATTTTTATATTTTTATATTTTTATATTTTTATATTTTTATATTTTTATATTTTTATATTTTTATATTTTTCTAATATAATTTGGGTAAGGTCTACCTATATGCTGATGACAGATTTTCTAAATTATGAAAATTTTAATTTAAATTGAAATTTTAATTAAATGCATGCTTGTTTCAATGTTTTACAATGTCCATATTTTGTAAACATATATTGCTTACTGCATTTCTTCATATGACTTTTATTTTAATATTTATTATGAAAGATAATCTTATTATGATTATTAATACACTTTACGTGTATCGCAGATTTTATTTAGAAAGAGCTTTTTGTGAGAAAATTATAGGAAATGGTACATTAAAATACACTTGTTAAAGCTCTCTCAGATCTATGCTCTCTGCGAATGATCAATTCTCATTTTATTTGTTATAATTGTTTACAAATCTATATTCCATTTCCAATAGGTCATCCTTAACCTCTTTCAACCATTATGATGTCTTTCTCCTACCCACTGTTTCGCAGTTGAATGCTTTTCATAGTTAGTTGTTGCTACATCGGTTCCCTCCCATTCTCTTCTCGTTTTCTTCATTTTGTGTTATTTTAAGTATATTCTTTGCATCCTTTACCAGTCCAAGTACAGCTTTTAATACTTATGTTTCCACTATTTTTAAGTTTTTTCATTTATCTTTGTATCGCTCGTCACTTTCGCTACATACACATCTGGTCTTATTAAAGTCTTCTTCAAATTTTTGTCGTTTTTAATAAGATTTTACTTTCGAGCAGTTATTTTTGAAGTGTAAACTTCTTTAGGCGCGTTGCGCTGATTGTAGGCAGTGAACAAGACTGACCTGCAACGCTAGGATATGTAACGCTCGGATATGTAACGCTCGGATACATAACGCTCTCCGGGTAAAGTCGGTTAAGGGAACAAGATAAATAAATATATCATATCGAAGTATTTAATTTCAATTAAATTGAAATTTAAATGAATAAATAAATTCATGTTCCAGAACAGATTCGATCCCGAGACCGCACGGTTATGAAGCCGATACGTTACCATCAAACCAAGCGAGGAACCGTAAGCAAGTATTTATATCGTCTATTTATACATACACATACGTCCGAACCGACCAAACGAAACGGACGCTCGCGTAATTGTAATAAATGTGCGAATATGTTTTATTTAATACGTTACTGAATATTATATGCGTATATTTCGTATTATCTACGGTATTATTAACCTCGCCATGATGAAGTTTACACTTCCGCCGTGTGGTTTTAAGCACACTCATTCTTCTTGTTGTATTATCACCTTTTATTTTAATTTGATTTTAGTTTCCTCTTGAATTATCATCTCCATCATGCTTACTAACAATATACTTAATTTTGGAAGCTTCTGTGCTACGTCGTTAGTGCATAACAATATTATATACAACAATTAATGATTATCCTTCAAAAAATTAATCGTATGACCACTTCAAATTAATGCTTCAACAGAAAAAGGACCCTGTATAACATATATTGTGGAGGAAATATGTCGTCGAGATTATGAGCCACGGATGGACAAGGCAACGGCAGCAGCTTAGAGTAAGTAAAAACAGTCGTTCCGTTCCACCGCATAGGTTCACCAGGTTCATTAGCTCTTGTAAGTGTTAGTGCGGAGCGGATGTCGATGTTGCTTCACAACTTCTTCTCAGTAATTTATGCTCGTCGTTTTTTCTTTCCATCTACCACTCTAAGTCTCGTCCGTTTCATCTTTTTTTAGTTTCGTATAGGATGACGATGTCTGTTCTATTTGTTTCTAATAGTTGAAGTAGAGTCAGGTAAAAAAAAACTAGACATATATACATATATGGATGACGTTTAGGTGATTTTCCTTCTTTTCCTAATATGTATGTGTTATTAGAGTTGCATTTCTCGATCAGTTTTATTATTTTTATGCTCTGGAGGTCTGCATGTCACATAAATCTGTCAATTTCTCTAACTGCCTATTGCAGAATGTCATCTAATTTACTTACCACATCAATATGTTAACATTATTAACTGCATCAAAATCTGATAGTCGACTTATTCGTAAATTTTGTAATTAATATATTTCGAGCATGTTTTTGTATACACTTCCGCGAATGTCTTCTAATATTTTTTTCTGAAAATACATTCGCGCCGATTAGATTGCATACGTTTTTTGTACGATTCTTTAATAAGAAGTAAACATGCTATGGTTGTGGTCTTAGGCCTTGAAGACGCAAAATCAAAAGAGGTTGGAATTTAGGTAATGGAAAATTCTAAGAAGAGAAGAGTTATTAAATGTCGAATATCGTAGTTACTGTACTATGAAAAAATTAACATTATTAAAGTAAGCTATGAAAATGACAATTATTGTGTTTGATAAATGACATTTCCATTTTGACTATTTTAATAAGGAAATGTCATTTATCAAACACAATAATTGTCATTTTCGTAGCTTACTTTAATAATCTTTACTTTTCCATAGTACAGTAACTATGATATTCGACATTTAATAACTTGAAAACGATTTAAGATACCGGTATCAGTTGGTATATTTTTGAAATCAGAGTAAAACACCATTATAAAAATATAATAATATACAGGGTATTCCATTAAAAAAAACATTGTTTTCTTTTTATACCGTTGTATCTGCACGCCACTGTGTGTTTGATGGCATGCAAATAAAATTAAATCTCAACCACACAACTTTTGATTTGGAACATTTTTTTGAATATGCCATAATAACGATGATAAAGGGTGGGTAATTTATAATGAATAACCCTGTACCATGCTGAACTGACTTTCGAGCAACTTCGTATATTTAAACAATATAAAATAGTTTGTGTGGAAGGGCCCACGTTTGACGTCAATTTTTAACTGTGATATTTCGATGAACAAAACGAAAATAATAAAAAAAAAAGGTCATAAAATATCTAATTTAGATTTTAGAGAATAAAGTTCATAATTTTTCATCCATTGTATTCTAATATTTATTTTTATTAAGAACATATGCCAATAATAAAGTATATAAAATTAAATTGGTGGCGGAACAATTCGAATTTGTAGTAAAGGTTTTTCAAACCTAGTTCTAAATGAAATTTAATGCACATTTATAATTTTCGTAAATTAATCCCGACTGCTTAATATATTTTTCCCATAAACAAATTTCTAGATACATAAAAGAAAAAGTTTTCCTTCTGCCCGAGCCTTAACCATCAACGGAGAAACGTACGCCGCAATGGTTACTAACATTTTGTTAGCCAGTTTGGATGATATATGTATTTACTTTGACAATAAGTTCTTTCAACAAGATGGCTCAACGAGTCACACAATTGGCGGAACAATCGTTTTTTTTGTGGAAAAAATTTCCTGAGCAACTAATTTCTCGATAAAGTGATGTGAGCTGATCACAAGTATCATGCGACCCGACCCTCTTAATTTTCTTTTTGGGCTATCTAACTTCACTGGTCACCGCCCACCAAGCAAACACAATTCCAAATCCTAAGGAAAACATACCACACTAAATAACCCTCCTCATATATGAAAAATGTCATCTAAAATTCAGGTTATGATATGTTGGCTATTAAAAGTAATCAATTCAAAAAAAACGCG
Organism: Amphimallon solstitiale; assembly: GCA_963170755.1. Lineage (NCBI taxonomy): Eukaryota > Metazoa > Arthropoda > Insecta > Coleoptera > Scarabaeidae > Amphimallon > Amphimallon solstitiale. The sequence goes on from OY720678.1 coordinate 92,397,632, forward strand.
CTAAATGTGGCAGGCGGTCCTAGTTTTTCTACAAAAGTTGTTCCAAATTGTCTTCTGAATAGCTTTGTGTTATACAGAAATTTGACCAGATATTCGCTAAATATAAGCTTTACACTGAAGTAAGGTGTTACTTCCTGTTTACCAATTTGATTGAAAAATTGATCAGCTGTTTTTACAATATTACAAGCTTAAATTTAGAATGAGAATTTGATATCTTTGGATGCTTAAGAATTATCGGATTTCTGAAAAACATTCTTCAAAAAAAATTTTTGTTATCAGGACCCAATCCAAAATGGGGAGATCTGCAAAAATCTTGAACTCGAATAAGTTCATGATCACAGTACTTTATTATATTAGGAAAAAGAAAGTGTAACAAATAAATCTCATATATTTTACATTTGATTTTTTTAAATCCTAAACAGCTGGAAGCATAATCAGAGATAGTCTCATTAAAATAATTTATAAACAAAGCAAGAATATTCCACTATTATTAATTTGTCGACAGGCATTATCTCTCTCAAGATAAAAAAAATATTGTTCAAAGTTTAATATTAAAAAGAAAATGCATTATTCATCTGTTCAATCATGGATAACTTAATAAGTTTTTCTTAATTATCTTTCGCGGTGATATATGGATGGTTTCTTTTAAGCAGCGATAAGTATCTCTGGCGTTGATGGTATCGGCTTTTAATAAACGCGTTGACATGCCAGAGGAAGTAACCACTTTACTCAAGACGGGTAGAAAAAATGAGGTGTGGCCACCACACGACTTTCTTATACGTATGAAAGTGTTACTTGCGGTCCGAATTTTGAAATTTCATTTATACAAAAAATATTCCAAATCCAACTCTAAATACTTTTGTACTCTTTATAAATATATATAGAATGCATAATTTACGACATATTTGCAAAAAATCGCTATTCGATAAGAGTAAAAGTGGTACTTCCGGTCTGAATTTTGAAATTTTTTTTATACAAAAGATATTTAAAAGTATGTTCTAAATACTTTTATACTCTTAATGTACTTGCCTAGAAAGCATGACTTGCGAGATATTCGCAAAAAACTGATTTTCGATAAGAGTAAAAGACCTACTTCCGGTAGGAATTTCGAAAAACTTTATTAAAACAATTTTTCTCAAATTTAATTTTGAGTACATTTGAATTCTTTACAAATTTGTTTAAACTTAGTAATTGACGAAATATTTGCAAAATTCGATTTTTTCACTGAAGTAAACTACTACTTCCGGTCTGCCGATTTTGCTCAAAATCTAATCAGTTCTCAAGAGGGAGATTATATTGGTAAATACAAAATTTGGAATTGATATCTGCAGCGGTTTGACCGCTATCGTGGTCACACACACACACACAGACACACACACACACAGACACACACACACACAGACACACAGACATTTTTTAAAAACCACTTTTTTGGTGTCAGGGGACCTCAAAACGTGGACATCTGCAAAAATCTCGAGGTCGAAAATTTTCATCATCACAATACTTCCTTATACTACGTATAAGAAAGTAAAAATGCTGACATTCACTACTCTCATGATATATTTATACACGCGGTGAGTGTCAAAAGAATTTTGTATTTTTTTTCTCTAATTTAAACATACAGTTCCATATAGTCGTAAAATATTTGAGTAATAAACATAAATCCCAGGTTTATTACACAATCATACTTGGAAGTGTTGCACACAATGTAATTATGAATTTGTATCATTTGTAGAGCTATCAAGATATATAATAATAAGTGGATCATCATATATTGAGTATTACAAATACTGTTGTAATAAAGTTTTTAATAAGTGGTCAAAATTAAGCATTACGCATAATATGACGCTGTAATATCTGAAAATGAAGATGACATACGGAAAATATTGAAAATAATTTAATCTGGACGAAGACAAAATTTATGGAGCATCTGAATCTTATGTATTTTTAGAATTTCAGATTTTTTGTAATAACCTTTACTATTTTCCAGCAACTATATATGCATGGACAAAGCAAATACACAATACATACTATTGAAAATAATAATCCACACAATTGCAATTGATACTGTTAAGAAGTGAAATTAAATTCTAAAAATGTATGTATGTATGTCATTTGTTTGTTCAATTTTACATTCATATTTATTTATATATTACAATACTATCAAGTAAAAACAGTTACATTTAGTTAAAAAGGAAATCTTTACAATCAAAGAAATCCTGCAAACTGTAAAATGAATGTCTATGAAGATGGCGCTCAAGAGCGCTCGTAAATTTAATTCTTAGGTGACGTAATTCAGGCGGGGTGAAGTTATATATTACATTCTTATACGTAGTATAAGGAAGTATTGTGATGATGAAAATTTTCGACCTCGAGATTTTTGCAGATGTCCACGTTTTGAGGTCCCCTGATACCAAAAAAGTGGTTTTTAAAAAATGTCTGTGTGTCTGTCTGTCTGTCTGTGTGTGTGTGACCACGATAGCGGTCAAAGCGCTGTAGATAATCAATTCCAAATTTTATATTTACGTGTATAACCTCCCTCTTGAGATCTGATTAGTTTTTCAGTAAAATCGATAGACCGGAAGTAGCAGTTTACTTCAGTGAAAAAATCGAATTTTGACAATATTTCGTCAACTACTAAGTTTAAACAAATTTATAAAGAATTCATATATACTTAGAATTGAAATTGAGAATAATTTTATTTAAAAAGTTTTTCGAAATTCCTACCGGAAGTAGGTCTTTTACTCTTATCGAAAATCAGTTTTTTGCGAATATTTCGCAAGTCATGCTTTTTAGACAAGTACGTTCCGAGTATAAAAGTATTTAAAACATAATTTTCAATATCTTTTGTATAAAAAAAATTTCAAAATTTAGACCGGAGGTACCACTTTTACTCTTATCGAATAGCGATTTTTTGCAAATATGTCGTAAGTTATGCATTCTATATATATTTATCAAGAGTACAAAAGTATTTAGAACTGGATTTGCAATATTTTTTGTACATATGAAATTTCAAAATTCGGACCGGAAGTAGCACTTTTACTCTTAGCGAGTAGCACTTTTTTGATATCTTGCAAAGTATGCATTCTATAGAAATTTATTAAGAGATTAGAAGTACTTAGAATAGGATTTTGAATAATTTTTGAATAAAAAAAAAATCTGAAAATTCTATAATTTGAAACGCTCATACGTATAAGAAAGTCGTGTGGTGGCCACACCTTATTTTTATTATTTGTTCCACTGCATTTTTCTGTATTTTCGAAAGTTCAGTTTGTGGTGCTTTTAGGTAAATATTCTTCCTACCTCTCGTATCATATTGATGTGTAAGTATGTGCTTTTTTTGGAATCGATCACCATTCCTGCGAGCAAACAAAGCGCACACAAGCATGTATACTCCAGTAAATGTGTGGATCTTGTTTCTAATAAATATGTTCTTGCACGAGTCCTTACACCTCAAACTAAAAACACTGTGTATGCATCGCTTCTGTAGAACAAAACGTCTCTCTCAATATCCACACCACTACCCCAGAAAACTATACCGTATCTTAACCGGGATTCCACATATGCCCGATATGTACTAATACCCGCTTCCAAGTTCACTCAAGTTGCAATAGTTCTTAGCGCATAGCTAAAAGGAGACAATTTCTTCACTACGTGTCGCACATGGTCTTTCCACGATAGTTGTGAATCCACTTCCAACCCAAGGAATGTTGCCCTTGAAGATAACTCAAGTATATCATTCTTGTAAGTAATATCGAGAGTTTCTTGCCGTATCGTTGTGAATTGGTCTATGTTCGTTTTGCTTACGTTTAGTTTTAAGCTATTTTTTTTTCACCACTCTTCAGTTGTATTCAGAGCCCTAGCAACATCCTCCTTCAATTCATCAACATTAGGTGATCTCAGAGCCAGAGACGCATCATCAGCAAACATCGCGATGTTTGCTGATGATGCGTCATTACTTCTGGAAAATCATTCATGTAGACCAAAAACAAAAGTGGTCCCAGTATCGACCCTTGTGGGATACCTTGCAGTACAGTGTTCCAAGACGATCGTACCTCTTCTTCCTCGTTATCTATTAGTGTTACACACTGTTTTCTGTCGCTAAAATATGATTTTATCAGGTTCCAGGTGTTACCTCTTATTCCCAGTCTTTCAAGTTTCACTAATAATATATCATCATCACTCTGTCGAACGCTTTAGACAAGTCCATGAAAATACCAACAACTTGTTTATTGTGGTTCCATCCCTCCAATATTTGACTGATAATTTGATAAATGGTCGTAGTAGTTGATTTCCCTTTTTGATAGATGCTTTGATTTTCTGCTATCAGATTATATTTTCGGAAAGATGCCATCTGTTGTGTAAAACTTTCTCAAAGATCTTTGACAAATTTGATATGAGCGCTATTGGTCGATAATTAGTTAGACTACATTTGTCTCCTTTCTTATACATAGATCTGATAATCGTTTCTTAAGACGATTTGGAAAGAGTCCTTCCGTGTTGCTGTTGGTAAGATTCGAACTTACGCCTCAAACGTTTGCCTATCCTGCGCGCTACCAACCAACTGCACCACGGCGGAGGTATAAGTACGAAAAATTCTAACGTAAATTGTATTAAGTAAGAGATATTGGATATGATATGCGCCTATATATTATATAATGAAATATTTTTCTCAAAGCGATAGAATTTTTGCAGTTGGTAGGACCCTAAGGCTCGGCAAGCCTTCTTTTAATTTAATTTTGCTAATTAACAGTATCAGTGTCTTGGGAAGAACATAATTTTGAGAAAATTGTTTCATTTAATGACACTATATTACTATTTTTGTATTTATTTATGCATTTATTTCAGCATTAAGTAAAGCCACTGCACATTTAGCTAGGTTTAATGAAAAAATTCGTTTAAACAATAAATAGTGATTGGAGCAGATTCTATTCACTAAAAATCCATTTATTACCTTCAAATCTTCACGTTTCCCGATCAATCATGGAGCTGTCAGGGATAGATATGGAATATCTACCATGGAAACACACTCAGGAAAAATAAAACTAAAATCTCACAACTGATGTACTTGCAACAAAGTACACTGGAAACGCTAAAAGAAGCAGTCTCATGATTAGACGTAAGGAATATAGAAAGAATATTTTAGAATTCCTATAGGTCTTAAATAGTGTTTTGTGTATTAAGTTTTATAAATCTCATTTTAGTTACGAGTTTTAGTAATCACGAGGAAAACGTAGCGGAGCGAGTGTTTTTTACGACACTTTTTCAACAACAGCAAATAATCAAATTAATTCAAAACTACTTATCTGTGTCAACCAGCTTGATTGAGTTACAATTGATTTTAGGTAACCGCAGCCCATGTTGATAGAGCCCGTGGCTAAGTTCGCTCCGTAAGTAAAAGGCGCGAAGTCAATATAACCATGACTTAAAGATATTCGCAAAACACTATTTTTAGATAAAAGCAAGAGACTTACTTTAGATGAGAAATTCAGACATACAGAGACACACACAGAAAGAGAGAGTGTCTATTGTAAAAACAACTTTTTCGATACCGTGGTACTTCACAACGTGCACATCTCCAAAATTATCGAGGTCGAAAATGGTCGTCATCACAACACGTCTTTTTACCGCGTATAAGAATGTAAAAAGCTAACTATGAAAAACCAGCGCCTGATAGAAAAATAACACATAGAGAAATATATTTATAACGTCTAGGATGATTTCCAAAAAAGTTAACAGATTTCAGAACCTTCATCTCAGTGAAGCGGCCTTCTAAAAACCAAGGCGTTCTGTGTCGTCGATGCTTGTTCTGGCATCTTTAAATTCATTTACCCAAAGATGAATAAAGAGGGATATCTAAAGTAGCAAGAATATGTTCCTGAATTTCCTGCGTAGTTTTTCTCTCCAAAAAATCAAGTTCTATATTTTACATTCATTTATTATTCTTAAGCTCCTTAGGCTGTTAAGGTCGGGAGTCTCGTAGGCAGTTCCTCACCTGTGCGCTTTCCTTGATTTCTTCGTGTTTGTTGCCTCCTTTCTGGTGAGTGCTTTAACACTCAAGGTTTTAGCTACAATATCATTCCACGTTGTTTTTGGCGATCTCATGAAATCTTCCGCAAACACCCATTTTCCACACTTTGGTAACTATTCCAGTTTTAAACATACGTGCTAAGTGACCGACCAAATGCAACGGATTGTTTTCAATTATTCTATCTTCACGCGTCACACCTTGTGTAGTAGGTACTGAATACCCTTATTTCAAGCGTCTATAACTTGCTTTTAAGCTGCTCGCATGGTAAGCATGCCTCACTTTCATACGTCAGAAACTATTACGGCTTTAAAACTCTAACTTTTTCTTTGTAACTTCTTTTTTCCTGAAAGTAATCTTTGAGACATTACTTACACGACTATTAATTACATGCTCTAACATATCTTTATAGCTGATTTTAGATATCAGGTATTTCAACAGATCTAACTGTTTTAACCCTTTTACACAAATATCTCTGTTTTATTTACATTCACATTTAATCCCATTTCCTTAAAAACGTTTTCCAATCATTTATCAGATTCTGTAATATGTCCTTATTGTCTACATATTACACCATGTCATCAGAATACATTAATTCTATTATTATCATTGGTTCTACTTTTTTTACCCCACTTGTGTCTCTTTCAGTTTACTTTCCATCTTATGTGATACGACTTCCGTCAGTATTGTATACAATAAGGGACGGAAGACGCCACCTTGGCATACACATTTGCTGGCTTAAAAGTTCTTCGACGTAGTATTATTATCCATTTTTTAGCATTTCTGCATTTACTATAAAAATTGCTTCTAGTAAAATGTTTATTTCAAAATCACTTATAATCATAAAATACTTATCTGTAGCAACACTCTTTTTTAACCTTCAGTATAATAAATGTGTAAACCAAATTACTCATCAAACCACCCTGTAACATGCAGCAACTACTCTGTTGCAATACCTTGTTATACGAACAGATGTTTTTGTCTAAAATTATCATTTCCAAATTTGAATAACAAAATATTATCTTTCATAATTTGAAGTTATTAATAACATGCCTAATTCGCTATATTTCTTGTGCCCATATTAGTCTAAAGGGAAAAGACCGAAATACTTAACCTACATTATAAACAATTAAAAATTGCAATCAATTTGCGAATGCGATATGAATAAATAAACGATTTATTTCCTGACCGTTATCATTTACATATATATCTAGATGTGTTTGTGTAATTGCTATATTATTAAAACTTATTTTAATATATAACGAGATTGGTATGTTCCTGTTTGTTTATATATACATACATATATATATAAATATATAAAGATGTTAAAACTGTTATGTATATGTAAATACCAATAAACCAGTTTAATTACTGTCTCGTAACTCCGAAAACAGAATGTATGGGTAGGTATAAAGAAAACACTATATTGTAGCTTATAATGTTTCGAAAAAATTTATTTCCTTGATCAGATAATTGCCACACAATGGACCAAGGATCTCAGTATCTATCATTAATTATAATCAAAGAGCATTTTGACAATCACTAATTCTAAAACGCCTGTCAAACATCAGATTTGTAATGGCTAGATAGCTAACAAACATCGAAAACAGCACTCTGAATTCAGTAAATCAAACATATTACAACAAATTTTGGACAACATCTAAAAATGTCATTTTCTTTATATGTATATATATAAAGAAAAGAAATATTGCGGATCATAGAATAATCAAGTACAGAATTTAATGGGGGTAACTCCGCTGAAAATGCAACTGCGGATACGTGTTTCGAACTACTTGGTTCTGTCTCCTGTGTATGTCTCTGATTGATGTTTTTCAGCTCCAAGGTTATCCCATCCTATTCCTTGGCTATACTGCGCTGATGAGAACCAAGTAGTTCGAAACACGTGTCTGCTTTTTTCGACCTATGTAATAAAGGCAGCGATGGTGTATTAGTCGAATTGTCACTGGGGATGAAACGTGAGTTTATATTTATGAACTTGAATTCAAGCAAGACTCCATGCAGGCCATAAAAAATACACCAACACTCAAGAAATTTAAGGTGCCACAGTCGGCTGGAAATACAATAATAGTAGCTACTGTTTTTTAGGACTTGAAAGAAATCCTTTCAATTGACAATAAAAATAAAGGCGTTTCCGTAACTAGAGAATACTGCGCTTCAATATTGGAGAGGTTAAAAGAAGTCAATAAAAAAAAGAAGGGGAATATTGACGAAAGTTGGTCTTGCTCTCATATACTCATATATGTATATACATAAAATTGGCAAAATTACATCAAAAAACGACAGTAGCTCAGTAACGCACACTTTTAAAATAATAATGTCTTTACAAAATTTAGCAAACAATTCAGAAATGAACCGATGTTGAATTTGAAAAAATTCACTTTTAGAAGAAAATGCCATGTAACTTTAACCCAGTTTTTTGCAAATTCAATTAGTAATTGCAAAATGAAAAAATATGTTTGTATTAGAATCTTTTATTACTAAACAACACTGCCAAAAATTGTGTCCATCTAGTACGTCGTTTTCGAAAAATATAATTTTGTAAAAACATCGAATACCTTGAATTTTAGGTCTACACTATCTTATCACTTTTTCACTAAGAATTATTCAGGGAATACAAAAGTGTAATAATATACGGGGTGTTCCGTTTAAAAAACTGGTCAGTCACCAGGAGGAACACTCTGTATAATACAAAATAATTTTAATATGTGCTTCTAATAAGTGGCTATCAAAGAGAAAAACCAGCTTTGAAATATCCTTTCCCATAAAATCACAATTTGTCTTCCCCACTAAGATGACTCACCCTGTATATGTCAAATAAGGCGTATCTATCTGCAGCAGTCATGTACTTTCATATAACAGCATATTATTACATAGAGTAATAATGTATTTTTCTATGTTCCAATTATTTTTCAATTAAAATGCGTTATTTCTTAATTAGAGTTCTCATTTACATTGCTAAATTATCCTAATAGAATATAATACACATATATATATATATATATATATATATATATTCGTTATATTCCCAAACCAAAAGAGCAGACGTCAATTCGATGAATACAACACCAATCATCCACAATTACATTTAATCGCTTATTATCGATACATAATTACTTGTAATTAACGCACGCTTCGATTATAAATGACATTTCGTAGATACAACGTATGTTTATACAGGTAGGCGATAATGAAACCTGTTAGGCAAACGTAAGAGCACCGTAAACGGCAAAAACTCATTTTTATCAGCAACACACAGGAAAAAAAAGTATTCTGATTTATTGATTTATTGCCGGTCTGGTTTGTGCGTCCGCGAGAATGTAATTAGACATTTTGAAACGACGGGAATGTTGTTTTTTTACTTTTGTTTTTGTTCGGACCGTTATCAAAAAGGAAACGATTAAGTAGCAGTTAGATTGGCAGGTGGTCGTGGACGTCTTAGGAAATTTGAATGTCGTTTCTGCAAATAGGATTGATTACGCGTGTATTTGATGAATGTAGAAAGATAATACGCAGATGTATATTTGATTACAATACTCCAGCTGGGAAATAATTATAGATAAATAATCGATTACTACTGAATTGAGCAGACTGTATAAACATAAACTGCACTAACCAACAAATTTCAACCCTTGGGTTTGCCAGAAAATGACGTATATTATTTTTTATACATAAAAATTTAATGCGCGAGTGATTGAAAGGAGCGAGTCCCTTTAATTGCGCGAAAACGTAGAAGATGTCTTCACGCAAGTGGTTCGTACAATATTTTTTGTATGAACATTAATTTAAGCTAGTGATATACATACTTAACTACGCACATGACGTACATTTATAGTGCATTTATCGTTTCTGGTTTGATTAAAATTAATTGCTAATGTCAACATCGCTTAAGCGGTTGTCAAATAAATGGCGTTTACTCACTTATTAGAAATCTGTTTTAGAAATTACTCCTATTTACCTAACTTTTAAGAAAAATTGAGGGAAGCAGTAGTTTATAAATAAAACTTTATCAAGACCAATTTTTTTTAAGTGTCTCAAAGAGCCAGTGTTTTTTGCAATTCTTACAGTCTAGTCGACCGGAAAACACTCGTTGCTGGTCAAGCGAAATGTTGCTTCAATGGCGGTGAGTACAAAAAAATTGCGCATCTTCTCATCCTTGGTATGTAATATACTATTATTTACAACCATACAATTAATAATTATTTGTGATAAAAATTCCGATAAGGTTTTGACATATCAAGTTGACAGTTTTGTGATTGACATTGAGGTTGGGAAATGAAATAGAAGGTGGGAAGTAAAAGAGGGCAGTAATAGAGGGCGGGAAGTAAACGTGAACAAAGTCACACTTCCAAACTTTTAAAAAGTCAGAAATGCCAACATTACGCGTATGGTTGTAAATAAAACTATTTATATCTCAATCAAAAGTCTCAAAACGTGTTTTTATGAAAATTTAACGTCTTTGCGGCACCTCTAGACGTACTCTAATATTATTCATATTTTTAATTTATCCTATCTACACCAAAAGGCAACTTTCCGCGCTATTACGAATTAAAAATGAAAAGTTGATTTTGTCGCAAACATCTCTGAAAATGTTCCAAAAAGTGTGTTTTTATGAAATTTTAACATCCTTGCTGCACATCAAGAGCACTCCGATGTTTGTCATATTTTTAATTTATCTTATCTGCACCAAAAAGGCAACTTTTCCACGCTATTACAAATTAAAAACGAAAGTGGTTTTTTTCGTTCCACCTTGTTGTACAAACCACTTGCGTGAAGACATCTTCTACACTTTTGCTCAATTAAAGGCACTCGTTCCTTTCACTCGCTCGTGCATTAAAATCTAAACGAAATTACTGCTGAAAGAATCTTTAAACTGCGCTTGTTGGATTCTAATGACAAATTTTACAATTAAGTTGAATTCTAATCTAGGGTAGAAATTGTAAATCGTAAAATTCGCCAAACAGCATATATGTAATAGCTGCGGCGTAAATAAATTACGTTACGTAGTTACGCTGAGGAAGAAATGGATGTCACACTTATTTCTTTTGATGTACCCACTGCAAAATGATCGCCACAAAAAGCTCGATGAAGTATGAATCCGATGTTTTATTTATATACACTTTTTTTCAACATCGCTTAACACACCAATGAGTCGCCATTATACGAAATTTAACGTCCACATGACTGACGAAATTCCTTTTCATTGTACTAACCCTCGTAGGGCGGAGATGTTGTAGGAGTATTATTGAAAGAAACGATAAAGTACCAGAAAGTAAGAAAAAAAATACTGGCAACAAACTTTTACCTGCTCAAGGTATTCTTCGATTTAAACGCATCGCATAACCTCTCCAAAGTAACTGTACCTATCTACACTATTAATAGTATTTTTAACGTAATGTGAATAGGTTGGCACATATGTAATATGTATATAGGCACGCTAAACGTTTAGTTTATGACTTTCAATTAAACTCAAACGATTCCTTCACTTTTTCTTTTCCTACTTGAATGCGAAGCGTTGTGAAATTATCTGGTACATTTTGCTGGGGATTAATTACATTATACAGATGCCTATCTGGCAAAGTGTTTTCTGTTCTCGTTTTTGAACATTTAAATTTATGTAAATCTCGCCCAGGACATGTCGAAATCGACCCATTGTTCAATTGATCCGAGAAATTCGTCATCCTCTGCGAAATTGTATACTTATTAATTCTTTTTTTTTTTTCAGGGAGTGACGGACAGCTTTCTTTCGCCGCATATTCATAGGCATTATTTTACCTCATACATATATTATATACGTACATTGTTTATCACATGTCCGCGATCTAGGTTATTTTAATACATACAAACACCGCACGCACGAGGATCAAATATGCATGTGTCAATATGTGTATAATAGCTAACAAGTGTTTACTTACATAATAACGTCGAGGTGCATATATTATAAATAATGTTTGAATAGAATTCTTTTGGGGGATTAAGCGAGCGAGAAATATATGTCAAATCAGATCTTAAACTGCTCGAATTGGCCTCAAGTGCCGCGCGTTCATTGCAAATTATAATAATTCATAACGCTTTAGATCGTTTGTTATTGTTATTAATGTTAAATTCGTTGCGATTCGAGTGGTTATGTCGAACGTTGTGCGCTGTATTGTTCCTAATTTTTTTTTTTAAATAAATTACGGGCGTAGCCACACATGTATAGGAAATTTGATACTGAATTAATAACACTTTCTTTTAATTTTCACTTCTTATTAACGTTTATATGTAAATCGAATTGTAGCGAATGAAGACGGTGATCAAATACAATTTCTCCTATTAATTTGATTGTTTGTCTGTGACAAGTGTATAAGATAAAATCAATAATCATTAATAACATAATGTTTAGGCTTCAAAACGATATAATGTTGACAGTGCTTATACGAGGGCTCGTTTTTATATTCCCGGAATTGACATGAATAGAAAAGTTTCGAACAGCAATAAAAAATTATTTTTGGATATAGCTCCCCGCTTGCTTTTGAATGCAAGTACATTAGAAGTGGGTAGTTTGCGAAAGATCGATTCAATAAGAACGTCTCTTCTCATATAACTAACTGAACTAGAACCGTGTGTGATTACTGAACTATGCTGAAATCATCTTTCGGTCAAAGAAATTTAGTGCGCAAGGATTTATTTTCATTCCTTATATATCTGTATGGACAATATTAAACTAAAAACACTAAAACACCTTTACCACACTAAACAGTGTTGTTGTGTATACGCAACGGTGTATACACAACGCGGTTTTTAATCAGTGCTACTGAAGATGACAACATAGTTGTCGAAATACGTATTTAGTTTTTCTGCTTTACTGTGGTCAATGTTTTTAAGTGTTTTTATTTTAAGAACGCTCCGGATGGTAAAAATATTTTGACGCTCGCTAACCCCTCTCCCCTTTAGACTGCTGTAAGAAGCAGTGATGGTAACCCTGACTCTTACTAGATCGGTAGAAAGGTCGGCAATATTCGGTAGATTATAGAAAATATCGGTAGATTAAAGAATTTACAGCTTTTTTAGGAATATCTTCTTTTATTTATTATTTACAACAATATATAAGTAACATACATTAAGTAGAATATAAAATTTGAAAATAATTTTCTTAAAAAAATCTCATTTTACAAAAAATTTCTCGTTTTCGCCGTCTTCATAGAGTGTATGCTTAACCATTCGCAAAGTTAGTTTCTTATTCAATGGGAAAATCAAAGCAACTTTTATTTCCAAAGTATTGCTTAGCAAGAATTAACCCGTTGATTGTATCCTTGTTTCTCTGTTTAGTTTTTAAATTATTGACCGCAGAAAAAATTCTTTTGACATTGGCCGAAGAATGCGGCAAACAAAGTAAATTAAAAACAAATTTTATAAAACAATTAAATTTACGTGTTCCGTCGCCGAATGTCATCGTTCCTATTTTTTGCCAAAATAATTCTACATTATCAGAAAAAGAGTTAATTTCGTTAGTATTTCTTAAAATACGCCATTCATTGTCCAAAGTCTGAAAGTCGGAATTGTATAAAAAATCCGGGAAAATAAGTGCTATGTCGGTAATAGGTTGAATTGATCCTGATTTCACAACTACTGGATAAAAAAACTGAAATTTTTCCTAAGCATTATTCTTTAAAGGAAACCGTTTAATTATTTGATCACATCCTTCTACATAAAAATCCAAGCATCTTAGTCTAAAGAAGGATAATTGTTCTTTGGTAAGAGACGTGACATATCCTCAATCTGCAGGTAATGTCTAGGATTTTTAAAATCTACGCCTGCCACTGAAATACCTTGAAGGTATTGAAGGTATCCCTTTTTATGAAACAATCGAAGAACGTTTTTATAATAGTAAGTAGGTTTTTATATAGACAATGTATTTAGGGTTGCATTTCCTTATTCAAGTTATTAAAAAAGGATAGAACAGATTCTAAAAATTGTAAAAATAACTTTGTAACAGGATCATTTAACGTTTTCAATATGTTATCTACAGACATGATATCATTGGTACTAGCGACATCGGTGAAATATAACTGTAGAGGTCCATACTGTTCTAATAACCGCGAAACAACGCTATATGTACGGATAACCATCGGGTTCGACATGGGCGTAAAATATTATGGATTTTTGTATTACAAAATACTTGAAACTCGGTATATTCGCTAATTCGTTTGGGACTATGAGCAAAGTAATTATAGATATATCTTGTGAGCTTCTCTATATACGGAGGTAGCTTTTCACAAGCATATGAAGCGCACAAATGAAATGAGTGACATTACATTTCATTACAAAAAACTTTGGAATGTCATTTTGCAATAAAGTCATTACTGAGCGATGCTGTCCTGCCATAACATCTGCCCCATCAGATGCAAAACCGACCAGATTTCTTTTATACGGAATTTCGTGTTTTTCAAAAAAAGTGACAATATATATACTATTCGCGTCGGCTGCTGTCGGCTGTTATTTATTCTTCCGCATATACAAATATGTTTAATATTGCTCGTATCAGTGGACTCATCAACAATAAGGGAAAATTTGTTCGTCCGGAGATGATCGATCACATAATACTTGCAAATTTTCGTATCCCAGTACATTTTTAACTATTGCAGTGGTTTTCCTTCTTGCACAGGCTAGTCTTTGGGCAATTTTTGAATCATATTGGTAAATTATGTTCGGCGAGGAAAGCAGATAGACGTATTTCTCCTATAACATGTACATAATCTTTCTTCCTCTAATATAGAAGGAGCAGCAGTTGCAAACGCTTCTAATGTGGTTGTTTCGAAATCGCTTTTAGTTTTGTTTGATGAGTAGCTGAATTATTATGTTTCATGAGAGCATCCTTTCCACTAATTATATTTATATTTTTGTCGCAGAACTTTTTTTAACCAGCCCTCAAAAGCATCTATCGTTTCCCACTCTTTTTTATAAGTTCAGTTGTATTTTCTTTTTTTAATAACGCCGGAGCTACTACCTTCATTGCTACTATCTCTATCATTTTTGTTAGTTAATTAATAAGAAAGCACGACTAGATTTCTACATTCAATCTACTAAAATAAAATGAGGGAATAGGAAGTTGTACGTGTATATAGTGTTTGCTCGGTGATTTCCCTATATAAATATATTTAGGTGAATACCCTTATTTTGAAGTGAATTCAATAAATAACATCGAATAGGAAGTTAAACGTATATACTTATATAGTTTTGGCTGGTGGTTTTCCTATAAAACCATCGGTGAATACCCTTTTATTGAAGTGAATTTAATGAATGACAATTGCTATCTATCTATTTTTATTTCCTTTTCTTTCTTTTTTATCAGTTCTAGGTAAATAAATTCTTTCTTAGAGTAAGACAAGGAAAATGAGAAACAGTTTTTCGTTAAAAATACTAATATTAGTAAAAATAGTAACACCCAAAGTAACTGCGTATCTGTTTATAGGTAGCTAACATCCGTCAGATAGGTTATTCTAATTTATTTATTTGTTGTGCAGATTAGCCATTTAAGAATTGAAATATTACGGTAGAATTCCATAGCACTTCGGTAGATCGGTAGCTTATACCTAAATTCGGTAAATCTACCGAAAAATCGGTAGGGTTACCATCACTGGTAAGAAGCCACAGATGTGGCAATTTGGCAACAGTGAGGATTGGTTTGTAAAGAGTGGCAATCGGTACATAATTCATCCTTGATTTATAGTAACGACAACCAAATATTAGGAGAATGAGACGATTCGTCTCTTCCGAGCGTTTAGTGATGTAGATACGAATTGATATACAAAAAGGCATAAAGAATAAAGGTAGGGCGCGCACGCATTGTGTCGTTTGAATCAGAAAAATATAGATAATACACACATAAAATTAAAATTAGGTGCAAAAAATTTCGATCTGAACCAAGTTAGAAACAAATGAAAGGTTATTCAACAAAAATATATCACATTCAACACATTGCACATTATTGTTTTGATAGTTTTCACTTTTTCATTTTTCGAAATACCGCGTAAATAATAGTTATTTATATAAGAAGGGTATAATTTATTAAATTATGGCCCGATAGAATGTTTTAGTTATTACGATATCAAAATAAAATACAAAATTATAAGAAAAAAAGTAATTATTCATGACTGCTTAATAATACGTTCATTTGCTACCTATCGATAGATAGGTACATAATCATTAAATCATTTGAATAAAATCAAAGTTATTTTTATTATTTATCAAAGTATTATGATTTATTTAAATCGATGTGATTTTTATTTTAAAAAAACATGATTTTTCTTCTTGTAATAGTCTCTTATAGTTTTTATTATATTTATATAATTATTTTAAGCAGAAAAATAAAGAAATTCGTTTTACATTTATTTAGTAACAATACATAAAAATTTTCAAATACAAAGAAAAATTAATAAGCATAAGAAAACTGTGTGTTTCGTATTAATAAAAAAAATACATGCTGTTTCGCAAAACTAAAATCAAAAAACCCTTCAGAAGATTAACTTTTTTAACGGAAGTATAAAAAAGATTATTTTTTAACAATATTGCATTTCTTAATTCTGAATGGACAAGCCCATATGATGAAACAGTTCTTTCGACATCTGCAGAAGAAGCGTTTGCACACAAAATCGGAACAATGATATTCAGTGCTTGATTAATTTCTGGAACATTCTTCTGAGATCTCCACCATTTTTTATGTAAATAGAATAAGACGCTTTTAAAAAGCATCAGTATTCAAAATTTAAAATAATCAAAAAAACATGGATTTTTGTAAAAATCTACGATTGTTTTCTAGGGGGATATATGATTGGAAGGCCTCTTGTATAGCGGGGATCCACCAATTCTGGTAGTAAGCACATGTAAAAGAATTCTTCAAGTTTGGGAAGCATTACATTTTTGAAAAAATCCGAATCTCTCCATATCTACAAAATAAAGTTTTACATGTTGCTTTTGTACCGACACAAACTTATACTTACTTCTTCCACCAGCATGCCATGCATATTTTTCTTTTGGTTATTGCTAATTGACCTTGCACTTGATAGTAATAATCATGGCTTCTTTTTAATTTTAATTGATCATTTTCTATTGTTGCAAATTTATTTTTTTTTCTCTTGAAACTTGTAACTGAAGGTTGTCTTCTGTCAGGATATCTTTGGGCATAAATTCGCTTGGTTAATAGACAATTCTTTTGGGCAGATCCCATAATGAAAATCATGTCAACGAGTTCGTTGCTTTCAAACTGCATATTGACTTAACTAAAAACCGCAATAATAATATGTGGCAAACAACAAATATATAAGAAAAGTACGTACCTACCCACTAATCCAATCAATAAATAACACAATGACAATATTAAACGCAGAAACTTAAGAAATCAATAACATTACACCTAATTAACACCAACAATAAGATTTTAATTTTTGACGTTTGTTGACGTTTATTTGTTTTTGTTTGTCAAATCGTTTACCCAGTACACTAAATCGAACCGAAAACAAATAATTTAGCGGTTTGTAATGACAAATTAAAAATAACTCCGAAATTATTGGGTTTGGGTATAGGACATTATTAACAAAAATTAAGCGCAATTAACGTATCATTCCAATAATTTAATAATACACGGGGTGTTCCATTTTAAAAAAATCAGTAAACGCTCTTTGATGATAGCCAAATTGATTACATCGTAATAAACATCCTGTATAATAAAATGAATGTTTGATTATTTTGTAGGTTCAACACATCCCTTGGCTGCATATTTACTAAATAATTTTGTCTTAGATAATCATAGTACTACCGCATAGAATTATTATGGTAAACATTGTCGCGACCATTTTTTTTATAATTTTCGTTAATAACTCAACAATGCGTCATCCAAATCCAAAACCCCAGATATCGATGAAAATACAACTCATGTAGATAAGGAAAAACAAAATATATAAAGGGTGTTTCATTAAAAAAAAATCGAATGTGTGCCATTTTAACGCATCACCCTGTATAATTCAAATTATTTTCAAAATGTGTGTTTTTTGTTACTGTACCACTTTTTATAAAATAAATTTCTTCAGTGCTATTTAATAATGCCTATATTGGATTTTGACGCACTAATGAGCAATCCTGTATATACTTCATTAATTTTACCATTCCTGTATATCCGTGTTGCAGTTTTGCAACACGGTTCCTTTAAGAGTCTGTCAATCTGAGAACAATCACCTTGATACAGCAGATAAAACACTTATCTGTTTATAATTCCAACAATAATTTACGTCATTATTCTTGTGAATTGGTATCACCTTCCTGACAGACAACTCTTCTAGAAAGTATTCTTCTTCGATAAATGTTTAGTAGATTATTCCTTTTTTTTAATATATGCTGGAATCTATAAACCAAAATTTTAGTAATCTATACTTTTGCAATGTTTGTAAAATCTGAATTTATTTGTTTTTATAATTCTTCTGACTATCATGCTCAATACTACGATCTTTATCATGGGCACGAAAATACTCCTAATAACGGCTTAAATTAAAGATGATTCTGAAATATGAACACACTGTATATACTAAATTTATTGTGTGGTGGCTAGGTGTTAGAAAATTGTATTGTATTCTATTTATTTACACTCAGCCCTACAGTCAACATGTGAAAAAGAAATACCGAGACAACCTTCACACCTCAGTATTTAAAGTACAAATAAACACTGCTTGTCCTCCGAAAAAGGAGAGCAAACAATGTACGAGATACAGTTTTTATTCTGCTGTTTTCATTTCAGTTTGTAAGATATATATGCCTAAAGAGAATTAATTAGACTTTGCGGAGATTTGATAACTTTTTGGATAATACATATGGACAAAAAGAAGCCGATTATGTTTTCAAAAGTTTTTAATTCAAGAAAATAAATTGCCTGAACCATAAGAAATGTAATGAATAGCGTCGTTGAAAGTATATGTTGAACCTCAAAAGGAACTTATGTTATCGATGATTAAGATATTTTTCTAAAGTTTAATATGTGGATTGTTAATTCATTTTTCCAAAATAATTTTAGAATAATAGATCTTTTTTTTCCGGGCAAAGTTATTCTTATATTATTTCTGGATATCATTAATTGACGAACATATTAACTTAGCTATAAAATTATTGAATTTGTTGTTACTATTTTCAATAATTTATTTAAGTGAAGCTGACTCTTAAGTGATATTTCAAATTAAAAACAAGCTGAGAAATAAAAACACTGACACACAATTACCGCAATTAATTTAATATCATTGATAGCAAGTATTTTTTAAAATTCATTAATAATTATTTTCTTCTGTGATTTAAGTAACTATAATTCTGCTTTTATAATAAATTGACCAGTACAATTCAAATTATAAATTACGTTTATTTGCCATAAATGAATGCGTACAAAAATATAATTAATTGGTGACTGTATCTGAAGATATTATCTGTAAATTCTGGTAATTTGTTTCAATTTGAGTGAAGCCTGAATATTATGTGACATATTATATCGATGGTATTTTGCCAAAAGGGCGATTGCACCATTTCGTTGTTTCGAGAAAATTGGAGAAAACTGTTCTGGAAATATATGGGCGACTAAATTGAAAAAAATTGTACTCACACCTTTCACATTAATAATCAAATGAATAAGTAATCAAAAAATACAAAATTAAATGTATCTACTGTTAGTTAAAAATTTAAATTTTTGTGGATATTCGCCCTCTTTCCAGAATAGTTCTGGTATATGTGGTGTATTGGTCCCAAGTTCGCCATTTTGCTTCAGTATTATATTCATTCGCCCAAATCTCTAATTAAGACTTGGTGAGAGCTTTTAATAATTAATTACAATAAAATCATAATAAATAGTTCTAAAATATTTCAATAAAAGTCAAATAAGAAAAAAAAAATTTTCAAAAAATATGAAAATACAAATGAAATTAAAGTAACAAAAAACTACAATAATAGGGAAAAAAATCAATAATTCGCTGCAGTCTTCGTCCTCTTCATCGGTCTCCAAGAACCTATCTTCCACTTTTGTATACATGGGCGAGATAGGGGAAGTGGATCCGATTTCACTTCTACTAGACCGACTCGTGTTTTGTCGGCTCTCGGGTATCGTATTACCTACCGGTTTCCCCGAGAGCCGACAAAACACGAGTCGGTCTAATCTGAGTGAAATAGGATCCACTTCCCCCATCTCGCCCATGTATATAGTTTAAATGACATAGATAGGTAGTCATGGTGATATTGCGAAGCTACAGTTCCATTCGTGCACAACTTCCTCAATCCGTGATAAACTAATTTTGCCTTTTGTATTATCTTCTGTGGTAAGGTATTACTTATATATTGGATACAAATTGGAGACATTTCGAAAGTTAATTGGCAAATATTTTCCGATAGTATCTTTCCTACAATAATGCGATGGAACTGGCGGTAATTCATTGATGAACGAAACGACTATATCGACGCTGGCAGCAGCAGTTTTATTTTATGGGATATGTTTTCTGCGTTCATCAATCTTCGAGTTCTTGATATCACTTCTACCACTTTCAGTATAACGGAGAAGCTTATTTCTTACATCTAGTATATCTATAAAAAGTCTGCAAATCTTTAATTTTGCACCAAGGTTTGGCAAATAATAATCTCTTGTAAGAGACTTTCGGCTTTGCGATTTAACCCTTTTTCTTTCGATCTCATGAACATCTATGTAGTTGCGTAAAAAGTCTCTTTGTCTTTGATGACTGAATGACCAGTATTTCTCAAAAATTGATTTTCTATCATCTTTGCTGACTTTATTACATTCATTAGGGCATCCTCTTGCCCATGGGTTCTGTTTCATCATATTTTTTGAATTGCTAATATTTCTGTGCCCTATATATTTTCCTTTTTTGTTCTCCTTCTTTCTCTTTTTGATTTCAGTACAACTTTTTCTGGCATTTTCAGAATTGGTAATAATATTATAATTTTTTCTATTATTATTTCGCTCCTCTACGCCGTCAGATTCAGAACGAGATTCATTACTTTGCGAACTAAGTAAAGAAGAACTTGTACTTATGTCAGTTACATAGGATTTCTCAATCCTACGGCAGGAATTTGACCCATAAATAACGTCCACATTCTCTAATGCCATATAACATTTAGCCGGTAATGGTTCATCAGTTGAGACACTACTTGTTGGCTTATTAATATTACGATACAATTTTAGTGTGTATAGTAAAGCAATGCAAGTTCGCCCTTTAGACGTTTTAGCTTTGTTACATTCGTCCTTTTGGACGGATTGTTTTGAACACATTCGCCCAAACGAAAAATTTATTTTTCACTATCAACACCTTATATTCCATCAAATACGTTCATCCTTTTGCCAACATCATCTTACAGTAGGTACTTATTTTTTGGTATACATAAAGCCCTAAATCGTAAAATTGGCGCGTTCGCCCTTTTGGCAAAATACCATCGATTTTATACCCACGTTAGTTAAAATATAACGCGTTTAATAACCGATTTGTGCACTCCCGGCTTTACGCATTATACACAAATTTGGTGCAGTTAAATTGCCACAGAACTAGTCAAGGCAAGAGCAACAAGATAGCTTTGCAGTAAAAAACTCGCTGGAGTTCATTCAAAAAATCAAACATTATAAGTTGCAAGAAGGTGAGATTTTGATTTCGTTTGATGTCAGTTCATTGTTTCCTTCAGTACCGATTCCAGAAACCCTGAAATATTTGGAACGTTTACTTCAGAACAATAATATGGAAAAGGCTATAATAGATGAATACATGCAGTTAACATCTCTTTGTATGTCTCATAACTGTTTTCAAATAGAAGATAAATTCTATGAACAACGACATGGGACTGCCATGGGAAATTGCTTGTCTCCATTTATTGCCGATTTATTCATGAGTAATTTTGAAATGGATTTCAAAAAGAACGCCAAATATTTCCCTAAAGTATGGTTAAGGTACGTTGACGATATTTTCGCGATTTTTGACACTAAAATGTATGATACCGAAATGTTTCTTAATGAATTAAACTCAAAATTCCCCACGATTAAATTCACTCTTGAGAAGGAAAACAATGGACAATTAGCTTTTCTAGATACATTAGTAATTAAAGCAGGTTGCAATATAGACATAGATATTTATAGAAAGGAAACCAATGTAAACAGATTCATTACAGCAGATTCTAATCATTGTTAGCAACAAAAATTGTCTTCATTCAATTTTCTAATCCATCGCTTGTTAAACTTCCCACTTACAAGAGATAGATACGAGAAAGAATTACGCCTTATAAGAGGTATCGCTGAATACAATGGTTTCCAGTCAGACGTAGTTGACAATATCTTAAGAAAAATGAAGCGTAAGAATGTAATTCTAAATTCCACAACTTTGCTACCTCAAAGTGATATAGATCAGAAATTTGTTGTCCTACCTTTTGATAATATTTCGAGAAACTTAAATAATATTTTTAAAAATGTTGGTTTGCAAGTCGCATTTAAATCATGTAATTCGTTGAAAAGTCTTTTGAGCAGTACTAAAGATAAAATTGAGGTAGAACAAAAATCTGGAATTTATGAAATTAATTGTAATAAATGCGAGAAAAAATATATCGCCCAAACTAGACGTTCGATTGCAACTCGCTATAAAGAGGACATTGCTCATTTTCGGTTTAATAGGACAGAGAAGTCTAGTGTAGCTCGACATATTTCGGACACAGGTCATGATATTCCAGCAAGCGGCCTCAAACTTATAAAACAAGTGCGCAATTATAGAGAACTAGATAGTTACGAGAGTATATACATTCAGAAAAATAAAAATAAATTAATGAATTCAAATAACGGGCCAATTCCCCAATCTTGTTTATATAAGTTTGTGGTGTAAACAATACCTTTTAGATACCGTTAGTTTTTCATAGTACATTAGAATTAAATGATAGAATTATAGTATTAAGCATGACTAATTTAACGATACAGCGATCAGGTACTGTTAATGACGTAGTTAATAGTTTAGGTAAAAATATATAAACCGTCCCCGTAAATAGGAAATTATATTGTTGGTTTTCTTAGAATATTAGAATTAAAGGATAGGATTAGAATAGTAAGTATGACGTATTTAACGGTACAACGATCAGGTATTTTTAATGAAGTAGTTAATAGCCTAGGTAAAAGAATAAACCATCCCCGTAAATTGGAAATCAGTGTTGTTCTGTACGCTACGGTGTGTGGACAGCGCGATTTTTAATCACTGCTACTGATGATGACAACTTAGTTGTTAAAATAGGTATTTAGCCATTTTTGTGCTTTAGTGTGGTAAGGTGTTTTAGTGTTTTTGTGAAGGCAAGAGCAATAATAAGATATATGATTAGAGTGTGAAAGATAGTTCAGTCTGAGAATATACTCTAAAATTTTATATACGCCATATTGCAAAGTATGTATTTCGTTTTAGGTCAAACAATTTTGTCGTTTTGAGATCTTCAACTTCAGCAAAAATATATTCCAGTGTCTCTTTGGATGCATAATCCTGGCATTTCTTTAAAATTAAAATACCTTAAATATTTTGGCAATGTGATAACATTTTTTTTGCAGTTCCACCTTACATTGTGAAACCAAGTGGTGCAATGCTGTGACTGAAGATACGCCCGTTTCTGTTTCAACAAACAATGTTCCTACTTTTGTGATTTTGTTACAAGTAATATGTTTTTCCGCCCTCCATTATGTAAAGAGGACATCTCCTTGTTTATTTTTTTGGTTGGTTACTCTGACTTTTAAGTAGAACATTTTAAATATTTGAATATCGGCAGTGTTATATGTAATTATGTTTAAAATTCAGACTGATTTATGCAATAAATTATTTCAAATTATCAACAAAAAGGATGAAATAAATAATTGCACGTCCCCAGAGATTCGCAAAACAGCAGAAGACAATTTACAAAATCTTTTGCCAACAACACCACGACATATTTATCAAAAACCATACCAGCACTTTCAAATTGGTCTAAAGAAAATAATATAGCAAATATTACCGTACGTGTCAGTCAATGCGAAGCAACAGGAATTCAGACAAAATGTCGTGTGTTCCCAAAACCTGCCTAGAATATCCATTAATGCACACGAATCTCTAGTGTTATAAAACACTTTTACAACAGTTGTACTATTCAACATGGGACGTAAATTTCAATAGTAGCATCAGAAATCTTACGAGGTAGGCGACATAAATTCTCGGCCTGATATACAAAAGAAACTTGGAACAATATAAGAATTTTATTTTTCAATGTAATCTCCCCTAACCTCTATACATTTATTACAACGATTAATTGATATGGGCCGATTACCCAAACAGACGATACACGTCATAAACAATAACTTCGGTCCAAGTAACATTAAAGTACAATAATACCTACTAATCCTAATATTATTCTAGCTTCCGGTAACGTTTTATGTTACCAGAACTGTACGCCATTGCAACATATAAGATGGTAACATTTTATTCTGTCAAATGTCATAGTTGTTTACATTTTTCAGCCACTTCATTATCATACGTATTTCTTCCAGTTTTACTATATTTATACGCCGATTTTATTTTTAACAATCAGTTGTTTTCACAACTAAATCATGCCTAAACCGTTAGGTAAACAAGCGAAAGAAATAATTCTCTCCTTAATCGGGTATTTTGAAAAAGAACGCGATAATAATACGCCATTGCTTCCCCTAACAGCAGTTCGAGAGGTAATATTTTCTGTTATATATAGTTTATACAATAAACGTTTTAATTATAATATTTTTCATTTAGAGAGTAGCAAGTGCTTTAAATATTCACATTGCAACTGTAAATAAAATATCATCTACATCAAAACAGGGGGGTTGGACCATCTAGTCCAAAGCGAAAACGGCCTAGAAGTAAGCCTGTTGTAAATGTTGATGACTTTACTCAGTGTGCAATAAGAAATACAGTATATGACATGTATAGAAACAGTAAGTTCTTAAGAATTTACGTTTATAAAATTAATATTTCAGTTTTTTACAGAACAACATATCACGCTTCATTCACTGAATATTACTCTTAAAGAAAAGGAACTCTTTTCTGGTGGCAAGTCATATTTACGGACAGTATTACACAACATTGGTTTTAATTCCAAGAAGGATGATCCTAAACGAGCTTTAATGGAACTACCACAAATTGTATTAAAACGTGTTACATTCTTGCAACAATATGTTCGTATGAAACATGAAAATGTTCGCCAATTTGTGTTCCTTGATGAAACCTGGGTTTTCCAAGACGGAACAATTCGTAAATCTTGGCAAAATGAATCTATAGAAACCACAAAAGCATCAAAAGTAGGTGGAAAAAGGTACATTATATTTCTAAGAATAACATATTCTTATCTTATGTACTGGGGTGTCTCTATAAGGTGCGGAAAAAACGCTACCACACATTTCTGAGGGCAAAATATGACGATCTAACCCAACTTACCTCAGTCCAAAAGTGGATGCTTTCGGAGATACAGAGTGTCAAAAGTTCAATTTTGTTTTAGTTTTTTATAAATAATTTCTGTAATAATTGGTATATTGTCACAATATTTGGGTAGGGGGGGTTTCGTGGGGTAAAAAATTTAAATCTACTCTCATTTTCATTGCAAAATGTAGAGGGCGCCACCTGCGGCATATTGTATCCATTTAAAACGTACTAACTTTTTTGAGACACACTGTATTTAACTTTTAAATAAAAATTCTTATTCTTCAATGTTTTTTACCTAGAAAAGGTATACCTGGTAGGAGTTGATTGGAGCAGCCGTTTATAAGTAATCTGGATATAAAAAACTCATTCCGTATATGGACACATATGCTTCTGTAATTTGGGTGTTATTCTTGTGGCAATTCAATGCAATGGTGCATCCACTTTTGGACTGAGGTAAGTTGGGTTAGATCGCCCTCAGAAATGTGTGGTAGCGTTTTTTCCGCACCTTTTAGAGACACCCTGTATATTTATTATATTATCTTGGTTTAGATATATTGTATTACATGCAGGTAGTTCTAATGGATTTATTCCTGGAGCAACACTAATATTTCCGACAAATAGTCAGTATTTAGATTGTCACGGTGATATGAACAGAGACAACTTTTTATACTGGTTTGAACACCAACTTCTTATAAGTTTAAAAGAGCCGTCCGTAATTGTTTTGGATAATGCCAGTTACCACAGTACTGTTAAAAATAAAAGTCCAACATCATCTGCCACTAAAAATGAAATTCAGACATGGCTCACCAATAATAACATTGACTATGACAGAGCTGCTTTAAAAATACAATTACTGGATTTCGTTAAACGGTTAGTACATATATATTTAATTATTTTATTCAATAATTTCATTTATATCTTTCCGTAAAGCCATAAACCACCAACTATATATGAAACCAATGATTTAGCAGAGAAGTATGGGTACGTAGTTCTTCGACTTCCACCCTACCATTGTATATTTAACCCCATAGAACTAGTGTGGGGAATAACAAAAACATATTATAACAATCACATTGGAAAATATGGTAGAAAAGTGGACGAATGCATAAAACTGTGGAAAGAGGCATTAACACAAGTAACCCCAGACATTTGGGCAAATAGCGTTAACCACTGTGAAATTGAAATTCAAAAATGGTAGGATAGAGAAGTAGGTTTTGAGAGACAAGATATATTACCTTTTATAATTAATGTAAATGATTCCGATTCAGAAGACAGTGTAAAGGATGAAGAAAACTAGCATTTCAACTTAATATTATTTTCTTTTTATCATTTTTTAATCGCTAATATGTATAATAATATATAGATGTTGTATATATTATTTTTGTGAATGTAGTCTAAAATAAATAAACTCACATGTATTTAGAATTTGCTTATATTTTTTGTAGAGATAGTCGAATAATTTAAAACATATTAATAGTATTTGCTAATATTTTAAAATGTCAACCTAATCCTAACCACAGATTATTTTCAAAGTACAACTTGCTCAAAGCAACGTTATGTGTCAACACTGTTATGTGACGTTTCATATGACGTGTATCATTTGTTTGGATAATTTTTTGTTTTTCCGTCAAAATGCTCTATAACAGCTGCTTGCAACTCACTGTCGTTCTTAAAACAACGTCCCCTAATGTCTTTTTTTAAATTAGAAAACAAAAAAAATTAAAGGGGCCATACCCGGACTATACGGTGGATGTTCCAATTCTTGAAAACCGCTTTCGCGGATGGCAGCTTATGAAATGGCGGCAGTATGGACGGAAGCATTGTCGTGCAATAATCGCACACCTTTTGTCAATTTTCCACGACGTTTTGCACGAATACTGTTCCTTAATTTATGCAATAAAGACACATAATATCGTTCACACTTGTATTGCGCTCTTTGAAGTCAATTAGCAAAATGTCCTTACAATCCCAGAATATTTGGGCCATCACCTTTTTCGTTGATTGAACGACTTTCGCCTTTCTGGGACGAGGTTCATCAGGTCGCCGCCATTCCGTGGACTCCCTTTTCGATAGAGGATCGTAAAGTGGAACCATTGTTTCATCCCCTATGACAATGGACTCCAAAATCGGTTTGGGGTCGTCTCCACACAAGTTTAAAAACGACTCGACGTTCACGTTGGAGAGCAGAAAGAAGTCGCGGTACCCATCTAGCACTAATTTTATTCATAGTCAAGTGGTCATGGAGAATTCGGCGAACACTTGTTTCGGAAATGTTTGTTATCACTACTAATTCCTTCACTTTCAAACGGCGATCTTCTAGCACTAAATGTTCAATAATTGAAATTTGTAGAGGCGTTATCACTTCAATTGGTCGACCCGACCGATCAGCATCTTCATGGGATTCTTGTCCCAAACGGAAACGTTTTGCCCACTTTCTTTACAGTTGAATACGAAGGAGATGATTCACCGTAAAAGCCGTCTAAACGTTGTTTATTGTGATAAGCGCCCTTCTTTTGTTAAAAATTTAATGACCGCGCGGTACTCAATTTTCGTTACTTCAGACATTTTCGTGCACCAGTCACGTTGGTTGGCTGGTTACTAAAAAGTACAAGGCTTCGAACCGTCATGCGTCATATTTATAGTGTACACCTCACGTATGTGCATGCATGACGTGACGGAGTTTGAACACGTTTGAACCTGGAGAAGCCTGTCGGGCCGAGAATTTATGGCGCCTACCTCGTATCACCCAACGCTGCTTAACAATTTATATTGTTAATTAGTAAATAAAATATTAGAATGTGTGTTTTTATTCTTTGTACAACTTCTATTGCACATGTTTGTTACACTACAGGCTTATATTTGACATTTAAATATAATTTGGTTTAATTTTTTTTTTTTACCAACTTCGAAACGAAACAATTAGCGTGCGATAAAGTTTATGCAAGCAAAACGGGTGTCGTAAAGTGAACTTTATAGCACCGAAATAGAAAAAATACTATTACATATTTTTTGTTACGTTACTTCTTTCATGTAGTCTATATGTCAATAGGAGTAATTAAATATACAACGAAATCTTTGCATGTTATACTATTTAAAATATTTTTTTACAATACATTTATTAAAAGGAAATTCTTAATTTACACTCGATTTAATCTTTAAAACATTAAAATAAGAGGAAACAATGCAATACCTAGGTTAGATCAAATAGGTCCACCAGTATATATGTTGCCAACTTTGTGTATTAAATTCGTAATCTGTTTAGTTAATCGCTAGTTAGTAGTAATTTAATCAGATATGGGAAAACCGATCGTAATAAAGTGGTTTTATTGGTTAAACTCAAACAACAATTCTTTATTGTTTGTTGATTGGTGTTTTATTATTATTTATTTATTTAGCATTTATACATGTTCACACATATACGTATTTTTAAGTATGATAACCGTCAAGCCTCGTTCCGGTCACAGTCTATCGCATTCTTTTTCTACAAAATATCCAATGCACACACGGAGAAGTGTGATTTGAACTGTTGGCGTTGACGACGACGGTGTCTTTTCTTCTTTTTCGTATCTTTTTCATCTCTTTTCTTTGGTCGTGTTATGTACAGCATATCCGGTTGAACAGTTGATGGGAGCGCCTGCTTTGCTCCGTCGTTCTTCTCCTTGCAAGGTCAGCGACTGATCCAGCATCCCCTCCCTTTCCCCGCTCTTCTTCCTTCCTTCCTTGGACCGCATTCCTATACGTTCGAGACGTTGCCACATCATCGGCTCTCGGAGCAACCGATTCCCGCTAAATTAAATGAACAAAAGGAGCGTGTTTTTTTTAATAACGTGGAGTAGAAGGGAAAGAAAAAACGCGCGATAAATTTATTGGAACTGTTCTTTAATACGCACACCATATTTGCGCACAACAATAGGCAAACAGGTGACCTCGTTTTGCGAGTTTAATCTCCCAAGTGGAAGAGAAAAATTGTTCGGGTGTGTGATAGGCGATGTTATTTTAACTTCTGAGAATTTCTAGGTATTGCCAACGAGGAAAACAAACATAATAAGGTGGTGTTTCTTCCTGAGAAAATTAGAACTTATCGGAAAATGTAATTTAATTTTTAGAAATTTAAAATTTATTTGTAGTTATACAGTGGGCATTTTAATCTGTTAATAATTCCTCGTTGAACACGCCTTTTCAAATAAACCAAGTAGTATTGTATATTTTAATAACACCAGATATGTTATGTCTAATGTGGGGACTACCTGAATTATGTAACTCTTGCATGATTACTGAATTAGTTGTGATTTTCATTATATAATAAGTTTTTAATTGGATTATAATTATTGTATCGTTTCTGTCTTTACTTGAGTGTATCAATTGGATTTGTAATCCATATTATGAAATAAATAAGACCACTGTTCAAATATTTACTAATTTATTCTTAGGTTATGACTAGGGATTGGAAGTAGGGTTACATGAAGTCAATTCCAGGGACGCATTGGAGACATCTTGAATTCCAATTTAATTATTTTCACACGCGCATCAAAATACGCACAAAGAAACAAGTAAATACCAAGTAACATTAAGTACATCTCCAGAAGCAATATTGCAGAGTTTATATAACACATCGCACATGCTGATGCTGACCGTTCACTGTTCAAGTTGAGAGTTCGAATGAAAGTAAATCACCATTAATTGTTCCATATGCACAGTAAATAAGTCAACAATTCAGCATATCGTACAAATTCCTGGATTGTTAACTGGAATTGCTGGATTGTTAGTCAGAAGCCACTCCAGATAATTGAGAAAGGAATTGACGAAGATCGTTTGCAATATTCATGGTGTTAGTTATTGAATATAGTGGATAGTCGGAGTAAGTTCTAGGTGGCGGATGGCTGGAGGATCTGGAATGATAATCATGAATGTTGGCTAAATATATCTGAATATTTGGATCCATAAATGCTTGTTGAGCTTGTAATAATAATAATAACAACAACAACAACAATAATAATAATAATAATAATAATAATAAATTATATAAATTATAAAATCGCTTTGTAAATTACTATTTCGAAGATTTTTGCAAAATTTGATAACATGACAATGGGTCTATAGTTATGAACTTGCTTTGAATCATTTCTCTTAAATATGGGACATACGAGGTAGGCGCCATAAATTCTCGGCCTGATATACAAAAAAGAAACTTGAAACAATATAAGAAATTTTATTTTTGAATGTAATATCCCCTAACTTCTATACATTTATTATAACGATTTATTAATAATTCGATACCTTTGTAAAAATAATCTGAAGTTTTTTCGTCAAAATGTTCTATAACGTTGCTTGCAACTCACTGTCGTCCTTAAAGCTACGTCCCCTAAGGTCTTTTTTTAAATTAGAAAACAAACAAAAAATCAGCCATATCCGGGCTATACAGTGGATATTCCAATTCTTGAAAGCCGCATTCGCGGATGGCAGCTTGTGAACAGGCGGCAGTATGGACGCGAGCATTGTCGCGCAATAATCGCACACCTTTTGTCAATTTTCCACGACGTTTTGCACGAATACTGTTCCTTAATTTATGCAATAAAGACTCATAATATGTGCCGTTCACACTTGTATTGCGCTCTTTATAGTCAATTAGCAAAATGCCCTCACAATCCCAGAATATTGTAGCCATCGCCTTTTTCGTTGATTGAAAGACTTTCGCCTTTCTGGGACAAGGTTCATCAGGTCGCTGCCATTCCATGGACTCCTTTTTCGAAAGAGAATCGTAAAACAGAACCATTGATTCATCCCCTGTGACAATGGACTCCAAAATCGGTGTTGAGTCGTCTCCACACATGTTTAAAAACGACTGCACACATTCAACTCGACCTTCACGTTGGAGAGCAGAAAGAAGTCGCGTTACCCATCTAGCACTAATTTTATTTATACCCAAATGGTCATGGAGAAATCGGCGAATACTTATTTCGAAAATGTTTGTTATCACTGCTAATTCCTTCACTTTCAAACGACGATCTTCTAGCACAAAATGTTCAATAATTGAAATTTGTAGAGGCGTTATCACTTCAATTGGTCGACCCGACCGATCAGCATCTTCCAGGGATTGTTATCCCAAACGGAAACGTTTTGCCCACTTTTTTTACAGTTGAATACGAAGGAGATGATTCACCGTAAAAGCCGTCTAAACGTTGTTTGTTGTGATAAGGTGTATGCCCTTCTTTTGTTAAAAATTGAATGACCGCGCGGTACTAAATTTTCGTTACTTCAGACATTTTCGTGCACCAGTCACGTTGGTTGGCGGTTACTAAAAACTACTAGGCTTTGAACCGTCATATTTATAGTGTACACCTCGCTTATGTGCAAGCATGACGTGACGGAGTTTGAATACGTTTGAACCTGTATAAGCCTGTCAGACTGAGAATTTATGGCGCCTATTTCGTATAGTATGGTTTCATATATCGGAAAAATAGCAATTTCAAACACGAAATTACATTATTTAGTATGGATTCTGCATTAGTTCTTTCGAGTCTCTTAGATGCAAGCAGATGTGTAGACATTGCCGTGTCGCTGTCCACCACACCAACCAAAACATTTGCAATATTGCATTTAATCTACCGACACCCCAATATGTTTATCGCTAATGTCAAATAATATTTTCTGTATTTACAGTTAACAATTTTTTTAAAAAAACTTGTAAACCCAAGATGGAGTGATACATGCTACTAGTTCTTTTAATAGACCTACATTGAATACTTTTTGTTTTTCATATAAAGTCGTAGAGCAAGCAATACGTGCTTTATGTGTATCCGATGACACAGGCTTTACTAGGCAGATTTTCACTTACCACGACAGTAATATATTGTAAATTTTGGTGATGAATCAAGTAAACGCATTGAAATAACTACTATACTAACATATGGTCCCTAAGTTTTCGGAAAATTTTTAGATTTATATAATAAAACACAAGTGTATAGTTTCAAAATTATTATAATGTTTAACACACTACATATGTTTCGCCACACTGTGGCTTCATCAGGTGGATGTAGTGTGTTAAACATTATAATAATTTTGAAACTATACACTTGTGTTTTATTATATATATATAATGGAGTTTCAACATGTATCTCCTTCGTCGATTATTAATTTTTAGATTGTTTGTAGTTGTACTAAATGACGTTTAGTTAAGTTGTCGCTGGAAGTCATGTGTTACAATTAAGTAATTATGACAGTTTAGTGTTTGTAATCCTGTTCAGCAAAGTGTCTTACAAGCTAGATATTCGTAAATGAATTTACAATCTAGTTGGGCGATTGCCCAAGTGTGATAAAGGAATGTGAGGAGGGTATACAATGCGTTAATTTTTCCAAAAGTGATCGACCAAGAATTTTGAGCCAAGTGAAGGAACGAAAAGTCCTTGAAGCCCTTAAGGATAGACTTGGAGCTTCACAGCGCAAAATAGGTCGGAGATTCGGCGTTTCAAAGACCACTGTTTTCCAAATGATTTCCCGAAATAACGCGGTGTTCCGAAAACGAAGGAAAGCACGAAAATAAACAGCGACCCAGTTAGAAAAATTGAGGACCATCGAAGATATCAATAACTTAAAGAATTAAGAATTTATTGTTAATTGTTGAAATATATAGTTTATAAAATAAAACAGTTTTGAGAATATTATCAACATCTAAAACTTTTCCGAAAACATTTTTGACTATACGCTAACGAATATCCATAATAGAGTAATTTAATTCATGAATTTGGTTTGGCTTTTTACCTAGATTCTTCTTCTATATCCACCAGAAATTTCCCAGCTATTAATTACAAAAGACAAATTGTTTTGCATACAGATAATTTTCTAGATATTTACAATCCGTTATATAAGAAAATTTAACAGTTAAACAGCATACGTACCGTTAATTACCTCTTCCGCGGTAACATTTTTTTTTTAATATTTTTTATAGTTTTATTTATCTCCAGATCAAATTATTAATTCACCATACGCCATAAGAAATTACTTATAAGTCGATATATTCCGATTGCGAGGCTTCACGTTTTATACACACCTACGGATTCAACTTGTTACACCTGTTTTAAAGTTTTATGCCATCCATATAGCTGTTAAAGATGAGAGTATTCTATATGGTATGGGCATATACTTACCTCAGAGACATCCGTAGATTCACGGCTAGATGATATCAATTTCCACTATTTATTAAGAAGTTACGTTATTTAAATTAGATTATATTTTATAAGTAATTAAATATAATGAAGTTTTTATAGCTCTGAATTTATGGTGAAGACGATAGAAGCCATAAATTTTCTTGGCAGCTTAATTATGTGCCAAAGAATTTTTGAGTAACTTTACGAATGCTGTGAATAGCAGCGTGATTTTCAGGTTTTCTGGTAATGTCGGTAAAAGTATTTCATTTTAATCGAATTTAACTGTCTGAAATAAAGTGTAAAATTATAATCACGAAAAAATCTAACTAATATAAGAAATAATATACAGGTGTTCATCTATGAAAAATTCCGTGAAACACGTGCAAAGTATTATCGTAGGGGACATTTTTTGCTGCAAAAATTGACTAACCCACATTAACCTCGTGCCCCAGGAGCTGTCCCCTTACAAATCTTAAATGGAAGGGGTTATAGAGTAATACGTCGTTTTAAAGGTCTTTTAAAACAGTAGATTTTGGCGTTTACTTTTTTAAAATTGATCGATTTGTTTTGAAGATTCTTAAAAAAAATTGTTCTTTGTTTAATTTTTTTTTTCTTTTAGCTTAAATATCGTAAACACACTCACACTGCTTAAAATGTTTTATTTTTGTTTTCAAAGCTATTTAAGATTTCAAATATTTTTATGCAGAAAAATTCAATTCAATAATTGTTCAAAATGTTGTCTGTTGATCGATAAACAATTGTATAGCCGTTGTTCAAAACTTTAGCGTATATTTTCAGAAACATCTCTTTGAATTCCATGGCAGGTTGCATAAATCCTCTGACGAAGTTCTTCTAAATTTTGAGGTGGAGGGATAAATACAACAGACTTTAAATAGCCCCCACAGAAAAAAGTCTAGTGGTATCAAATCAGGTGATCTGGTTGGCCATTCTATATGTCTAACCACCGCCGTACTGGAAGAACATAGTGAGGAGCTCCATCTTGTTGAACATGTAGTTCGTCCTCATCAAGTAGGGTATTTCCATCTCTATCCTGTGATTTTTGAGAGCATCAATTGATAGTATTTTCCATCATATCCAAATATGCTTTGCCAATTACATTTTTATTGAAAAACAACGCACCAATCACTTGGTCCCCCAAGATGCCTGCCCATACATTAATTTCTTTTAGGATACTGGGTGTGTCCTTCCACAGACAGATAAGGGTTTTCGTTACTCCAATATATGTAGCTATGTTTATTTACAAATCCATGTAAATAAAAGGTACATTCATCACTAAAGCAGATACTTTTCACAAATGCATTTTTATTATTAATCATAGTCATTTGTTCACAAAATTCGGCTCTTCTGTTATAATCGTCTTCCGTTAGCTCTTGACATATTTTCAATTTATAAGGACGGAATTTATGAAGTTTTGTAATTTTACGAACTGAACCCAAGGAAAATCGAGTTGCCGCAGAAATCTGACGTAATAGGGTATTAGGATTAATGCCGAAATGAACCAACACTTCCAATTCAGCGCCTTTATTTAAAACTTTCGTCTGATTATGTTTTACATTTGCAACAGATCCAGTCTGAGTAAATTTGTCAGTAAGATGTAGGACATATCTATGAGATGTGATCTTAGCCGGATGCCTTTCGTTAAATGTTGCGGCAATTCGTCAAACACATTGATTTTCAACTCCATACATTATTTCAACCCTTTCTTGCAAAACCGTAAGCCATTATTGTTGTTTTATTTAAATAACAATTTATACTAAAGCAACATACTATGTATTTCCAAACGAAGAGAACCGGAACAAAAAAAATGATAGATCCGCTTTTTATGCTATAGCGTGTTTTTCATTTAGAACAGTGTTTCACCGTGCTGTTACAAAAATTGAATCAATGAACGCCAAATTGGTAAAAACCGTTCCTAAAACATGCATTTTTGTTTAATAAGTAACTGCAAAAAGAAGGAAAAGTATTCTACATTAAGCATAACTAAAATGTTAAAGAACCATAAGATTATTTATTTTCCATGTTTTTGAGAAGTTTATTAAAAATCATCATAACGAATCGATCAATTTTAAAAAAAGTAAACGCCATAATGTACTGTTTCAAAAGACCTTTAAAATGAGGTATTACTGGATACCCCTTAAGATTTTTAGGGGTATAGCTCCCGGGAAGCAAGGTGTTACAGTGGGTGAGTCAATTTTTGCATCAAGAAATGGTCCCCACGATAATACTTCGTATGTGTTTCAGGGATTGTTTCATAGATTTCCAGATTCCCCGAAATTTAGGGTGGTAAGTTTTGGAATGAACAGCCTGTATACAATTTTTACTAATAATGAAGAAAGTGTAGCAAATGTTTGTAGGTCATTTGAAACTCAACTTCAGATGTATACAGATGAAGAAGGTGATATTAAAATAAATATCAAATTAAACGCTCGTAGTAATTAATATTATTAAAGACTTCATCTTTTACGCAATTTTTAATTTGTAAGTGATAACACTAATGACTTATAATAATTGTGATGTCATGTTTGTCAAGATACTTATTTTTCAGTAAAGAAAATTTTAATACTTATCCTGACGGTTTTCCTTTTTTACTTAAAATTGTAAACGTAAATTTGGCGTTTCAACAACTTGAACTGTAACTGCGATATTTTCAGACTATGCATAATTCCTGAAAAATCAAGCTTGTTACTTCAAAAGTTTTAAAATTTTAGTAAAAATTACTTATTTATAAAAAGAATATATTATGAGCATCTCTTCTAAATTAATTTTAGTTTTGCTGACAGGCGCAAGAAAGTATGTATTTTTAAATAGTAAATTCTCAGTACTTTTGGATCCAATTATAAATTGTGCAGTGCACAAAAGGTTCACTCAATTAAGATAAAATAATAATATTTACACATTTTTTTTTACACATATGTACTTCAAAATAAAACGAATCTTTTATTTTAACAACTTTTCTCTTTCCATTATAATTTTCGCACTCAAAAATCTCCAAATTTATAGTTAAATCTTAAATGAATAAGACGTTCACACAATAATAGATGCCTGTTCAAGTGAGTCCACCTTTTAAAATAGATCATCTTGATTTGCAGCATCTTAAATTACGATTAACACAAAGCGACGCCATTCCAATTATGCTCGAATTCTTCACTAACCTTCTTGAACTTTCCAATTGCTTTTATTAAGCTTATTGTGGTGGCTTAATGGTGTAATTTGGTACGGCAAGGTGCCACTTTTAGAAAAATTATGTAACAATTGACGCTATTTATAAAACGTCATCGGGTCCGCGCTCACAGAGCAACAGCGCGCAAGAAAACATCCATAGGAAACGTTGACGTGTCAATTGTAATTTTTCGTAGACGCTATGAAAGCCGTCCGTTGCTTCTCACTTTCAGAGACGACCACGGTCCATGTGGAATTGCGTAATTAACCAGATCAATTCGTCAAATTGATTTTGCATTTCATTATTTGATTTGTTACATCGAAAGATAGAGAAGAATTTATAATTTAAGTGTACTTTTTCCTCTTAAAGATTGCAACATTTAAATAAATTACAGGAGCTAATTTCAAGCCCAATTAAATCTGTTTAAATCATGATACCCTATAATTATGTTCCATAATATACAGGCTGTAATACGTGATTGTTTTATTTGTAAACTTGTAAATGATGACATGATGAGGTTAAATTGATTAAATTTACAGATCGATGGCGTGAACAACCCAGATATTTTCGATCCTCGTAAGATTTAACATTAGGGGGTAAGAAATATCTCGCGTTTTTTGAGTGATACAATTAAGGTATGTTGACTTACAATAAATATACCATAATATGTCTACATTCAGTATGTTATTATTACCAAGTTATAGTATAGATATTACTACATGGCAAGAAAGCAAATCTAAGCGATTTAGAAAGGATCCTGTTGTTGGACTACATGAAATGGGTATTACTTTTTGTGACGTGTCTATTATTTTCGCTTATTATTTTCAAATATAACTATTCAGTTTTTGTAATATTTTCATTTGTTGTAAAATTTGCAATAGATTGATATGTCACACATCTCCAATTTGAAATAAATTAACTAAATATATTTTTTTTTAATAAAATATAATAAAATTCAAATGCTAATTAATGCATTTTCTTAATTCTTTTTTTAATTGTGTTTTGAAACAAAAAAATTATTATTCTGAAACGTTTTTGGCTAAAATGCAATTGAAAAATAAGAACAATATTTTTTGTTCTCTTAGTATATTATTATTTTTTATTTGCCATTTCGTAATTTTTATTGTATTTCTTAAATTATCCCTGTATTTGCTTGTCATGAATTATGTGTGTTGAAAACTCCGAAGCGCATAACTTAAGATGTAGTAAACAATTTGATATGACATCTAAAGAGTTCAGAATGTAGTAATTTATCAATAATGATATTTTTTTTTTATTTGTCTAGTAAGTGTAAAGAATTTATATTAATAACATTATTGTACAAGAGCAACTTTTTGGATTCAAATTGAAGATTGTGTTGGTTATTGTTATTCTTTGGGTTTATTTCACAGTTTTTTTAATAATAATAATAATAATAATAATTATTATTATTATTATTATTATTATTAAACTGTAAAATATTCTCAAAATTCGGTTTAATGAGATGCTTGATTCAACCTATTCTGGTAAATTGATTAATATTGAAAGTAAAATATAAACTACTTATATAATTTATTATGAAAGGATCTTAAAAATACAATTTCAAACTTATAATTACAAAAACTTAGCTGCAGAAGGTGCCATGATTCGGTGGATCATAATAAATCAGCCTTGCTAGCACTATTTCCAATTCAAATAACAAATGGTTTTATGATATCATAGCCATTCATTCACTCTATGTGAATGAGTGTGAATGAGTATTACAGCATACCTACCATTTTATGTAATACTTGTCGAAACAATTCTTCAAAAATAAATAAATAAAATTAAATTTACTTGATCATGGTAGTCAGTACATTTTATACCATCGAAAGTTCATTTGCAAAAAAAAAACTGAACACTATCTACCGCGTAGTATTTTTTACATATTCATCAAA
Organism: Amphimallon solstitiale; assembly: GCA_963170755.1. Classification (NCBI taxonomy): domain Eukaryota; kingdom Metazoa; phylum Arthropoda; class Insecta; order Coleoptera; family Scarabaeidae; genus Amphimallon; species Amphimallon solstitiale. The sequence goes on from OY720678.1 coordinate 92,436,364, forward strand.
TTGTAGTGGTTTCAAATGCCTGCCCACTCTTTCTATAAGCGATCTTAGTTCGCCTGTTTCTATTCTTTAATTATGCGATATACAAACTTAATTGGAGTCTGGCTTCATACTGAACAAAAAACGCTCATAAAGACCTCTTTACCTTTTTTTTTTTTTATTAATCAGTGCTATTGATCATGACAAGATAGTAGTCGAACTATGGATCCAGCTTTTTGTGCTTTAGTGTGGTAATGGTGTTTCATTAGTGCTTTTTTATGCGATATACAATTGATTTTGCCAGTCCTATAATAGATACATATTTATAATAATATATTATAGATTTAAAGGTTTGCTTGGACCTACCTGATATGTGATGTAATAAACCAGAACAAAAATGTAAACGAATGTTTACAGGCTTAGGTTTGGTTATGTTATAAAATATGGTGGTTATCGCGTACTTATTTTTTCATATTAACTTTTCCTACGCAAGAATTTGTATCACTTTAGCGCGAGATTTGAATCATCCCTTCTTATTCTGAAACAACATGTAATTGATTCGCGACTTGTTTCAATTTCTTAAGCAATTTGGCGGGTAAATCAGTTTTTCCCCATTTTTCATTCGCTAGAACATTTACTATTATCTCCGTGTCTTCATTTCGATTTTCTTTTTTAGCCACCTTTGCAATATTTATTCTAACCTCAAAAAGTACACATTATTTGGTTGCCTGCGGGTTCGGTACACATAAACTTTGGGACTGTCTATAGCTAATGACCTATTTAAACCAGAATTATTAAATTTGCTTTTTACTAACCTAGTTTTGACAATTTAACTCAAATTTATATCATATTTTTAAAGCTGGAGAATTGCAAGTTGTAAAATTGCAATTATTTTTAATATGAATTATTGTACATTATATTATTTTATTTTGTTTTTGTTATTTTATTATAATTTAAGATATTATTGACATTAAATCAAAACAAACACAAGACAAATTAAAAAGTACAATTAAAATTAGGTAGTGGTATTTAAAAGATATGTATGACCATTTACAAAATAAAAAAAGAGGTGTGTCCACCACACGAGTTTCTTATACGCATGAGCGTTTCAAACTATACAATTTTAAGAATTTCTTTACACAAAAATTATTAAAAATCCTATTCTAAGTACTTCTATTCTCTTAATAAATCGCTATAGAATGCATACTTTGCAGGAGTGCTACTCCCTAAGAGTAAAAGTGCTACTTCCGGTCCGAATTTTGAAATTTCATTTATACAAAAAATATTACAAATCTAGCACTAAATACTTTTGTACTCTTGATAAATATATATAGAATGCATAATTTACGACATATTTGCAAAAAATCGCTATTCGATAAGAGTAAAAATGGTACTGCCTGTCAGAATTTTGAATTTTTTTTGTACAAAAGATATTGAAAATTATGTTTTAAATACTTTTATACCCGTAATGTACCTGTCTAAAAAGCATGACTTGCGAAATATTCGCAAAAAACTGATTTTCGATAGGAGTAAAAGACCTACTTCCGGTTGGAATTTCGAACTTTTTAAATAAAATTGTTGTCAATTTTAATTTTAAGAATATATGAATTCTTTATAAATTTGTTTAAATTTAGTAGTTGACGAAATATTGGCAAAATTCGATTTTTTCGCGAAGTAAACTGCTACATCCGGTCAACCGATTTTACTGAAAATCTAAACAGATCTCAAGAGGGAGATTATACACGTAAATACAAAATTTGGAATTGATATCTACAGTGGTTTGACCGCTATCGTGGATACACACACACACAGAGAGAGAGAGACACAGACAGACAGATATTTTTTAAAAACCACTTTGCCCTTTTCGGCCATTCCTCATAAATTCAAAAATTCATAAGATTAAAGAACGGATTATCCTTACCTTGTGTATGTTGAAATAAAGTATATTATTATTATTGTTATTCTTATCTACACTGAGTCACAAAAAAAGTGGCGCACTAACTAAAACGGAATACATATTTACTAATTTAATTCATAAAAAACAAATATTTTTTTACTTAAATACTTTAATTGGTCTACAAACAATAATAAATTGTATTTCGAAACAAAGGTTTTAATAACAATTAAAAAGAAATGCAATACATAAAAAGAAAATCAAAAATCGAAAAACGCAACAAGAGATTATCTTAAAATAATCAAGGTTTTCTGGTATCAGTAACGAGTGTTACCTCCGCGAACATCCAGCAATGTGTGAATTCGTCGAGGCATACCTTGAATTAACTGTCTAATCACATTTTGGTCAATGCTACCCCATTCTTCTACAAGTGCCACTTTTAACTCTTGTAGCGTCTCTGGACGCACCGGGCGGGCTCTAACATGTCTTCCTAACTCATCCCACGCGTGCTCTATGGGATTCATGTCAGGACTCATCGCAGGCCATTCTAAACGGGTAATTCCTACTTCCTGCAGATATCGCATGACGCACCTAGCGGTATGGGGTCTTGCATTATCCTGCATAAACAAAAACTCGCGCCCTATAAATGGTGCGAAAGGAACAACATAGTCTGCAAGAATGTCCCTAATGTAATTGTTTGCATTTAAAGTTCGTTCTTGAAGAATGAAAAGGTCAGTTTTTGCCTCTAGCGAAATTCCCGCCCAAACCATAACAGACCCTCCCCAAAAATTTAGGGTACTCGATTCGGCCTATATGCATTTAAACCAGTCGCTACCAGTCTTCGTCTAACTGTCTGAGCACATACAGCTGTGCCACGCACATCTCTGAGCCTCTGAGCCAGTTCAACCGCGGTTTGGTGACGATCTCGGAGACACTGCAGCGACAAAAACCTATCGTCTCTTGCAGATGTGGATCGCGGACGACCGGAACCAGGACGTCGGGTGTACCTCTGTGTCTCGCGGTACCTCTGAAGTGCTCGACGTACAGTTGTCTCCGGTTTTCCAATAGCACGAGCAGCATATCGAACACTTCGGCCATCTGCCACTAAAGCCATCACCCCCGCAACTTCATCGGAAGTTATTTGCATTTCTGAAAAGAAAAATATTTAAGAACAAGCAAGCAATCACCATAAACAGCAATGCTTCAAAAACTTTAACGGAAATATGCTCTCAATGAAAATAATGATTTAACAGGGGAAGAAAAATAACAACTTAAACGTAAAATAAGACTTGTCAGAAAATTCATTGACAAATACTAAAAATTATAAGTGACAAGTCATAGCCATCTGTGTCAATATTTGGCTTTACAAACAAAGAATAACAACATAATAAGAAAAAACTAGAGTGCGCCACTTTTTTTGTGACTCGGTGTATATCCACGGTTTGATTTATTCTATTTAATTGAGAATTTACAGTGTACTAATGAAGAAATCAAGAAAATTAAACAAAAAAGCAATTCGATAAAATCGATTGATACAAAATATTTAGAACTGATAATGTAATATTTATTTAACAAATATTGATCAAAAGTACCGCAGTACTTTTAATTTGCATCGTATTCAGATTAGATATTGTCGCCTTCTACCTCTTTTTTTGAACGTGCTTGAAAATTTAAATTACATTTACCTACCGAAGGATACTATGGCATGTTTCGCAATTCAAGAGTGTGGAAATAAAGTAACGGATAAAGGCATTAACTTTGTTAATATTCATTTTTTGAAGAAATCTCGAGAAGGTATAGGGATTTTAACTAAGGGGAACATTTTCATCGCATTTTTAGTTTCTTACGTCATTTGTTTTTCATTTCATGACGTCACAGACTTTTATTTTAAAGAAAAACCTATAATTTTTTAATTGATTTCGATAGTACTTTCAATTCCCTACCCAATGGTATAAAACTCTTAATACATTACATTTGAAAAAATTGAGAAAAAGAGTCTTAAAGTTGAAATATTAAAAATTCATTAAACAAATCGAGTCACATAAATTTGATGGAAAGATTTATTATAAAATTATGAAAATGTTGAAAAACGAACTATAAATTTACTATCTATTCCATTCAAAGTTAATAATTACATTAAAGCTAAGTTGATTAACCAAAAGAAAAAAAAACTAACAATAACATCAAACACAAAAATAAGTACAGATAAAACACTTTTTAAATTACATTTACACTAAGTGTTCAAAATGATGACCCTGTACCATCTGACAATACCCAACACGATTATAAAACTCATTTCTCACATTCTGAATAGTTTGAGCTGATATTAATCCAATTTTATGTCGAATTCTGTGTTGAGATCTTCGAAATTACTAGAGCGATTTTTTACCCTTTACTTTTTAGGTACCCTCATAGAAAGAAGTATAATGATGTTAGATTAAAAGATCTAGCCGGTCATTCCATCGGATCTCTTCTTCCTGATCCATCTTCCTGGAAGAACTTGTGTTGTAACCGTATACTATTATTTGGTAGGTCAGGGCTGTTTGCATTAGGACATAATGCAGCTAACGCAAGCATCAATTCGAACTGTATACATTGTAAGACTTCTCTCCAATCAAATTTTTAGCAAAAAATAATGGACTTAGATTTCTGTCACCAATAATTCCTGTCCATACGTTAACTTTCTGAGGATATTGCGCAATAGTATCATTTTTATTAATAAAATAGTTTGCAAAAGGTAATTAATTCTAATTTAGAAAAGAGTAACACTTATTTTATTGTGACACCGAAAAATTAATTTATTCTGACACCCGTAATGAATGTTTTTTGTTTTATGCACCGGTAACTAAATTCATTTTACCAATATAATGAATTTTTAATATTTGAAATTTAAGACTCTTTTTCTCAAGTTTTTGCAAACGTAACATATTAAAAGTTTTATACCGTTGGATAGGGAATTGAAAGTACTATCGAAATCGATTAAAGAAATTACAGGTTGTCATTAAAAAAAAAGGTGGTAACGTCGTAACATGCCTCTACTCGTTACTATATTTCCACACTGTATATATTTTGATATTGTTAGTTATACATTTAATTACTTAAACAATTTCAAGTTCATATCGGTAAATCGTGGAATTCCTGTAAAACAGATAAAATTCGGCGAAAGAGGCCCTTATCTAATCTGTCTAATGTGCAAAAAAATATATTTAATAGAGTCACTACATAAGTATGTAACGGCATTTGTTGGAGTTAATATTATAATATTTTAGTTGCCACAATGCAAATAAACTAATATCATAAAGTAAAACGTCATGTTTGGTGTGAAGGCTGCCAGCTGTATAAAAACACCATAACTAATTCGTTTCCGATTAAGAGTCGAACAGGTTCTAGTATACTTGAACAGTGGTACACATCTCTTTACCTACCGGTCTTCTCTTTAATAAAACCCAAATTACTAAAGCATTATTACACTTAATATATTTACAACGTCGACCGCAGGTTGACTGCATTCAACATTCGGCCTTTTTTTAACTCTTAAAGATCTTTAAACTTTACTTTAGTGCCTACCAAAGGGCGGTTGTACCTCTTCTAAGCTTTTCGTTTCAATTAGTGATGCCTTTTTTATTTGGAATATTTCGAAGAAACAGATATTATGCTTAATTTAAATATAAATAATAACGAAAATGATTATAAATTGTTAATTAACTTTTGATTATGCATAACAATAACTGTCAAATAATCATCATTCAACTTTTTATTAGGCACACCGAGGGAATTTTGCTTTAAATATAATCGTTTTGCAAACATTTTAAAACCTGAAAAGTGCTATTTCTATGCTAAATTTTAAATTACTTTAAAATTAGTTTTTATTGTACCTGAATCATAGTCCGGGTATCTCGAATGCATTTCTTTGCGAAATCGGTCAGTAACAAACAGTAACAAACTAAGTAGTGCTCTCTTTATTTAAATAAACATTAATAGTACAATTATTAGTGTTGAAAATTCGAAGACTAGAAAATTCAAAATCCTTATCATTGGCTATTTGCAAAGTAGCAGATTCGATTTTTCATTATTATATTTCAAAAACACTCTGTAGATATATTAGCCAGACGTAGTAAAATATATTGATCAAATAGCTTCGCATAAAATATATCAGAATCAACAACAGCAAATTTTCGACCTTTTTCTGATTTAAATGGTCGAATATTAATAATCTTTCTCTCTCTTAATATCCGACATACGTAAATAACACATTTCATGTCTTTTGCATGAACCAAATATGCGAATAACAACAACCTAAAAAACGAAATATTGCTCTCAACATTTTTCACAACTGTCACAATAAGACAGCTCTTACTTCAAAAACAGAGCAAGGGCTTGAATAAAAAAATTTCGTATGTCCTCTTCTCGAAATACCAAAGATTTCTTAGGGCCGTAGCCTTTGTTTGTTCCCTTTACAAACGCATGTAGCTTATAAAATGTTCACCCGTTTTACTTTCTTATACGTAGTATAAGGAAGTATGTATTGTCAAAATTTTTGACCTCCAGATTTTTGCAGATGTCCACCTTTTGAAGTCCTCTGATACCGAAAAAGTGGTTTTTAAAAACTGTCTGTCTCTCTGTCTCTGTGTGCGCGCACGTGTGTGTGACCACAATAGCGGTCAAACCGCTATAGGTATCACCTCGAAACTTTATATTTACATGTATAATCTCCTTCTTGAGATCTTACTAGATTTTCAGTAAAATCGGCAGACCGGAAGTAGTAGTTTACTTCAGTGAAAAAATTTAATTTTGCTAATGTTTCGTCAACTACTAAGTTTAAACAAATTTATAAAGAATTTATATATACTCGAAATTGAATTTGAGAAGAATTTTATTATGGAAGTTTTATGAAATTCCCAGTAGGTCTTTTACTCTTATCAAAAATCAGTTTTTTGCAAATATTTCGCAAGTCATGCTTTTTAGACAGGAACGTTACGAGTATAAAAGTATTTATAATTTGAGTTTCAATACCTCTTGTAAAAAAAAATTTTCAAAATTCGAACCGGAAGTATCAGTTTTAGTCTTATCGAATAGCGATTTTTTGCCAATATGTCGTAAATTGTGCATTTTATATATATTTGTCAAAAATAAAAAAGCATTTAGAGTTGGATTTGGAATAGTTTTTGTATAAATGGAATTTCAAAATTCGGACCGAAAGTAACACTTTTGCTCTTAGCGAGTAGCACTTTCTTTCGAATATCTTGCAAAGTATGCATTCTACAAAGATTTATTAAGAGAATAGAAGTACTTATGATAGGATTTTGAATAATTTTTATATAAGAAAATTTTAGAACTCTATAATTTGAAACGCTCATACGTATAAGAAAGTCGTGTGGTGGCCACACTTCATTTTTTTATTATTCTTTTCTTTTTCTTTTGTTGGCTTACATGCTATTATACTGATGTTGGAGATGTATAGGGATATAAAGACATTTATTATTATTATTATTATCTATTATTTACTTTATAAATAATTTTTCTTATTCAAACTCTAGCCCTGAAAATGCTATACAAAATTAAAATCCTGTAAAATCTTTAACATTTCATTATCAAATCTCCTTTTTTACTGCCGACCACAACGCCAACAGAATCACACATAGAGCAATAAATAATCCCGCAATAAATATAATGGGGATAACCGCTATAAAAACATGCAAAATAATGTACACAAACACAAATACAAAACACGCACACATTGACAGAGAAATACGTGTGCGTACAAACATATACATACATACATATGTATATTTTGAACGTGACAAAATTCGTGATGTGTGGGCTAAGGTTAGAGACCTCTTTGATGATGGAAGGAGGCTTGGTGTTGGAGCTCTCAACTGATGGAATTATTCTTCGGCTTGGTCTCCGGCTATTACGTGTGTTGTTAAAATGACTTCTACCAGACACCGATTGTTCAGTTTATAATAACAAGATAGTACATAAACAGTGGCGTAGATAAAAAATTTAGGCCCCCCCGCAAAATTTTTAGGGGGCCCTTCCAAAACACTTGTTTCGAGATAGTAGCATAGAATGTGAATATCGGAGTAATTATAATAAATTTATTTTATAATAAAAAAATCTAAATTATATTTAATTATTTATTTTATAATAATACATTTGGAAACACAAAAAATGCTAATTAGAAGACAAAATGCCAAAACGTCTTTTTTTCAATAGTATAAGGAAATTTTCAACTAACTCTTCCAAATCAACGGACCTACTTTGTTCATGTTCAATACTTATAACAGCCAAGGCACTTAACCGAACTTGTTTAATGGTGCTGCGTAAATAGGTTTTAATTAATTTTAATTTCGAAAACGATCTTTCTGCTGTTGCTGATGTTACCGGTAGTGTTAAATATAACTGAAATAGTGTACATAGATCTGGAAGACTAGTTGCTAAACATGCATTTTCCACTATTAATAAATTGGCTAAGTCCTTAATAGAAGATTTTTGTTCAATTTCATTAAACAAAACAGTCTTAAGATTAATTAATTGAATCGGCAAATCTTCTGAAAAATCAATTCCATATTTGCTCAGAATATGTCTTCCGTATTCCACTATTTCTTCATTCGTTAACTTAACAAATTTTGAGGGATTAAGAAACGAGAAAAGGTTTACAACTTCATTTATGGAGTAAAATCTTCTAGATAATTGGTTGATAATAATATCAAGTGACGCATTAAAAACTTCTACTTGAAATTTTTTTATCGGGTTAGGCATTACACAGTCGTTTTCACATTCATCAAAAAACTTTTTAATTCTCTTCTGGCGTTTATATTTTATCATAGGCTGAATATTCCAAGATTCTGCTAGATTTTTAGCTTCTTCTTCTAATTTAATAAAACTTTGTCGCAGTTCTGTCAAGTTTTCTTGACCATTATTGAGCAATTTGCACGTCTCTTCTAAATCACATGAAGGGCTCTGAAGTTGCTTTGAAATTAAATTAACAGTTTCGAGGATTTTACTCTGGAAAACTAGCAATAGAATAAACTCATAATTATCCATTTTATTCTGCAGATACTTTGCTTCATTTCTGTCATTTTGCTTTTTGCACACCAGGATAAAATTTGACAAACATTGCATTACAGACTGATAATTATATTTTATTGACAGTAAGCATTCAAATCTAGAAGACCATCTTGTTACGCACAGCTTTTTCAGTGTGTACTTAATTTTACTTCCATGTGGTGCAGCTTGATGAAGGACATGCCAGCGTGGCAAGCTTTCACTAAAAAACACATAAATGCTTTGCAAAAGATCATAAAAACTCTGTAGTTTAATGATGTTTTTGACAGAATCATTTAAGACTAGGTTCAAATTATGAGCTGAACAATGAATATAATCAGCTGTAGGAACTCGATTCTTAATTCTGGCTTGTAAACCATTATATTTTCCAGACATATTAGCAGCCCCGTCGTATCCTTGCCCTCGACAATTTTCTATTTTAATTTGAAAATTTTCTAAAGTAGTTAGAACAACAGCTTCTAAACTCTGTGAATCTTGTTCGGTTAGCTCTATAAATCCAATAAATGATTCCTTTATTTCTAGATTGTTTTGTTTATTTGAATTTTTCTTCATACTTGTATACCTTATAACGAGACTTAGTTGGTCCTTCTTGGATATGTCTTGTGTTGTATCAATTATAAGGGAAAAGAAAGGAGCTTTATTAATATTTTTCGTTAATTTTTTTAAAACGGTTTTAGCCAAATGTACAATTATTTCATTTTGAATATCGGGGCTTAAGTATTTGTTTCGAATATTAGTGCTTGACAAATGAGCTTTTAGAACAGGGTCATAACGTGCTATCAAGTGAATAATATTTAAAAAGTTACCACTAGTTGCTCCAATTTCTTTAACATTTTCTCGATGTCCTCGTAATGGCATATTGCAAATTGATATTGTTCTTATCACATCACATATTCTTATTAAAACTTCTTTAATTTTTTCATGACCACTTATTTGACTATCAATGGTTTTGTTTTTTTCCCAAGTACTATAAACTATGCATGCTTGCAAATGAGCATCACTTCCCTCGTGGATTTTAATTTTTTTACTTAAACCCTTCCAGTCATTAATTGTGCCCTTACACCAATTTACTGATGCTTCATTACTAGAGAACATCCAACACGGTTGACAGTAAACACTATTCAACTTTTGGGAATAACATAACCAAAAGCGATCGATTTTTTGACCAGTTTTAGTTTTAATGGTATAATAATCACTACTGAACGCTCTATTATCGTCTTTATTCCTTGGAAACGGTCCCATAGGCTTATTTGGCCCTGCAGTAATAATTTTTCTTTTTAAGTCGTCGGAAAGTGATTCCGAAAATAAGGCTCTGTCGGTGTTAAAATATGTTGAATCCTCCTGATTGCAATCGATTTCATTTTTTTCCAGAACAATATCTAATTTTTGTTCGATTATAACATTTTCGTATGGTTCAACATTTTCATCTGATGCAGATGTACTAGCTGTTGAAGCACTTTCAAAAAAACTGCTAATCTTCGGTAATTTACGCAATTTTACAACATTTTCTTGTTTCAATTTTCCTTTTTGTGCACCACTCATATATTTTCTTTCGCTCATCTTATTTTGAATACTTCGAACTATACACTTTGGTACACGTTAATTTACTTAGTTAAATTTTGATAAAATTAAATTAGTATACGTACATATGCTAATCACTAATTCGTCACAAAAGTTAATGCACTAATACAAATAGAATTTATTTTCACAATTCGAACAAACTAGCTGTTAAAATAAAACTGAAGGAATGGAAATAATTTTTCGTATTTATTCAGTAAAATATTTTTTTACAACTAGGTCATTAAACCAAATGTGCAAATGCAGTTTTATGAAATAAACGTGCCTTTTCATAATTTCGTAATTTCAAGTTTTATGTATTAGTTTATGTACCTACAATCTATATGCATAACATAGTCATATAACTTCATAGTACATGTAAAATGCAAAATTATTATTGTTGTCTGTCTCTAATGAATTTGCAATTTTTTTTTAGCTCATGAATTTTATACGGACTATATATTACCTACTTGTTAGAAAGCATTTGTGACATCTGTTGTAAAACTGTAAGAATGTGCAGGTCAAAAGTTAGGTAAAAACATGAACCTTTTTTTATATGGACCTGTGTTAAGGCAGAAAATGTAGTCATACTGTGGGTTTCTATATAAGTAGAGATATTTCATTTCTTTTAAAGAAAGAGCAAATTGTCAATACCAGATGTGATATTTTCTTGGAACTGAATGAGAAATACGAACAATAAAAAAATAAAACTGGACGAACGTTATCAGAGTAAGAAATACAAATACACGTACTGTTATAATTTTTAACACTAGAAAACAAGTACATATAAAATAACATACACATTTTTTATACATGAAGGATAAAACAGAAATAGTTTTGTAAATTTCATTACTAGTGCGGGGCCCTGAATTTTTGGGGGGCCCCCCCGCATTGCGGGCTCTGCGGGCGCCTTATCTACGCCACTGTACATAAAGGCTGTGTTGGCGGAATAAATACGAGCACTTTATTTCAGAATAAAATGGATATATTCTTAATAAAGAATGTGGCATTTCGCGGAAGGCCAAATTGGTCGAATTTAAATATATAGTTTATTTTATGAGTGAAATGCGATAGCGAAATAAAAGAAAATTATAAACCCTTCTCAGGTGTCTTCGGAAAAACAAAATTTCCAGATTTCAAAACAAAAGTGCTGTCACTCTTTTATTATTAGTGGTATTAAAAATGTTATGGAAATGTTTTGTAGATATATGACTGCAGAAATAATTGATTTGATTATTAAATTTAACCGAAACTAGAGTAGGCTATGACACCACTACTTCTATGGATTTCAAAATTATCCACTGCAAATGTATATTTAGTGCCAATCTACAGACTAGAAATGTTTTGTAGGTATATTAATGCAGAAATAATTGATTTGACTATCAAATTTAACCGAAACTAAACTAGGCTATGACACCACTATTTCTATGGATTTCAAAACACTATGGAACAATAAAGACCAAACCTAGAATAATCAGGACTTCAATCTTCTAAAATAAAGAAGTCTGGGATAATTCAGAACTTTAATATTCGAAGAAAGAGACACTAACATCAAACAGCAAACTTTGGTTTTTGGATACATTCTTTGATCTATAAAAGATACAATAACTAGAACAACCTGGAATAATCATCAGCATATCGATTTTCGAAGAAATAGGGATCAATTTGGCTGTTTTAAACATTTTGACAGTTGTTCCAGGTTGCGCTAGTAGCTCTAAATATTGTTCCAAAACTTTAGATCTAAAACACCCTCAGAATTTTAGAAAAACGATGGAGTGAGTATGATATTCCATTTCTTGCTATATCATTTAGTCTTTGGATATATGACCTTAAAACTTTGAAACACTTTAGAATAAATCGAGAACACCAACTAGAACTGCGATATTTGGAGAAAAAGGGATTAATTTCAAACAACAAACTTTGGTTTTTGGATATACTCTTCGATCTATAAAAAATACAACATCTAGAACAACCTGAAATAATTGTCAGGATTTTGATTTTCGAGAAAATAGGGACCAACTTCGCGGTTTTAAAAATTTTGACAGTTGTTCCAGGTTGCGTTAGTAACTCTAAATATTGTTCCAAAACTTTAGATCGAAACACCCTTAGAATTTGTGAGCTATGAAATTCCGTTTCTTGCTATATCTTTTAAATTTTGGATATATGACCTTAAAACTTTGACACAATTTAGAACATATCGAGAACAATCCAGAACATGCACCAGAACTGGCATTAGTGAAATGTTCTTACGACCATTTTGCTTTTTTCATGAGATAACTTGAAACAATACATAACAAACTCAAAACAACTGCCAAAATTTCGATTTTGAAAACGAAGAGTTACAACTGCAAAATCGCAATTTTGCCGTAATTCTTGATGTATAGAAGTTATAGAATAAATCTAGAATTACATGGAAAACCATTATAGTTGCCGTTTCCGAAAAAAGGACTATCTTTACAGAACGTATTTCTAATTTTTTTGTACAACTTTTAATCTATAAGCTATATAGGTTTGAAATAAGAGAGAATAATTAGAACTACCGGAATAATCTGAAACAACCATCAAAATTTATATTTTCAAAGAAATGAGGACTAACTTAATACAATCTATTTCGTTTTTTGGGTATATCTTTCAATCTACAAGAATATATAGATTTAAAATGATGGATCAATATTTAGCACAAGCAGAAGAACCTGGATCCACAATCTGAATTTGGTTTTCTAGAAAATAAGGACTAACATTACACAACATATTTCGGTTCTTGAGTATATCTTTTGATTTATAAGAGATTCAGATCTAAAATGTTGAAACTTTGCCTAGAACATCTAGAACAATTTAGAACTACCGTCAAAATTTCGATTTTGAAATAAATCAGTCTGTGTAAAAAAGTTTCTTTTTATGTTTTTGGGCGATTTTTATTTTTTCCCTTTATTCTTTAGACTACATATCCAGATGCCGGAATTTTGATTTCCTAGAGAATTAGGGTTAACTAGCCATTTGTTTAAAACCTTGTCCAACACGGAAGCCCAATATGATGTATTACCCAGGAGTATATTTTATTATAATTTCAAATTTGTTGTTTGATAGTCTTGGTAGATAAATATAAAACTAGATTCCCATTAATCCAAGTTCTTTTGAGTTGTTGTAGGTAACGTACGATAATTGAACTTGTAAACACTCATCAAGGGCGCAGTGCCCTTCCCCCATAAATAAATGTATTACTAGAATTTCAAATTTATTATTGTTTGATTAACTTGTAATTCTCGGTCATAGATTTTAAAACTTGAATCTGATGTAGAACAAATTCTTTTGAGTTGGTGTTACTCAATATTTTGGAGCACGCATATCATCTATTTGTGGTTTAGTATGTAGTGATCAGTTCTATTCTCTTCATATTTATAATATATATTTGTGGTAAACGTATTTAAGTGAATGGTTTACAGGGTGTACCATTTAAAACTCCCAGGTCAAATATCTCCGAAACGGATAAAGATATTTGAATTTTGTAAAAAGTAATTACTAAGGAATGGGATTAACTCTAGTTTGCACTCACAATTGTGGTTTATTATGTAAAGATATAGATGGCGCTGCGATGAAAAGAATTTCTTTGATCCCCACAATCTTCCTTTGTTTTTTATTTGGAAGGGTATTAAAATTAATGTAAATTTCATTACTTGTGTTAGATCTCAAAATTTAACGGTTTCATAGATATTCGTGTTTAAAGAAATTTAGAGTAATTTTAAAGTTTTGTCTTTATTTTGTTTAAATATTTAATTTGTAGGGAAAATAACAGTAAACATATTCACAATTCTTGCTATTATAGTTACTTCACAATTTAAATTTTATAGTTAGTTCCTTTTTATAAATTGCACTTCATAGGCACCCATAGGTATGTAGACAGAAAAGCATTCCTGTCTGTGTTATATGTATGTATGCTTGCTTTGTTATTTAGGACACATTTTGACATTACCACACATTAGTGACATTTGCTTGATTATTAATTGTCTTTTTAATTAGCTTCATTCAAACATTTACTCACTTTGCGTTGAGATTGTATTAAAAATGCACACAAATGAAGACAAACTGAATATGGTTTTAATTTATGGAGAATCCCGTAGAAATGCATCTGAAGCAATGTGATTATTAGGGAGCGGAATCGAGCGAGTCATGACTCATCGCCCATGGGCGCGCTATTGAAATGTTGTATTTTTAAAGAGGTTTTAATTTTATTTATATAATTGAATAACAAGTGGCTGGTGATTATAAAATACAAAATACCCTATACTATTTGTTCATTTTCTCTTCTGTAAGATTTGTTCTCTTTGAATTAAGTACATCCTTGTAGATAGAAAACGTCCCTTCTACATTAGCATACACAATTGCCGCAATGTTATTAAACCTGAATTTCTATTAAAAACTGCGTCTAAGTCACTTGGAATTATTAATAGCCACATCTAATGTGGTTAATCCATTTTTACTTTCTTATACGTAGTATAAGGAAGTAATGTGAAATTTTCGACTTCGAGATTTTTGCAGATGTCCACGTTTTGAAGTCCCCTGATACCGAAAAAGATGTTTTTAAAAAATGTCTGTGTGTCTCTATGTGACCACGATAACCGCTGTAGATATCAATTCCAAATTTTGTATTTACGTGTCTAATCTCCCTCTTGAGATCTGAGTAGTTTTTCAATAAACTCGGTAGACCGGAAGTAGCAGTTTACTTCAGTGAAAAAATTAAATTTTGCCAATATTTCGTCAACTACTAAATTTAAACAAATTTATAAAGAATTCATATGTACTTGCAATTAAAATTGAGAACAATTTTATTTAAAAAGTTTTTCGAAGCTGCTACCGGAAGTAGGTCTTTTACTCCTATCGAAAATCAGTTTTTTGCGAATATTTCGCATGTCATGCTTTTTAGACAGGTACGTTACGGGTATAAAAGTATTTAAAACGTAATTTTCAATACCTTTCGCATAAAAACAATTTCAAAATTCAGACCGGAATTACCACTTTTATTCTTATCGAATAGCGATTTTTTGCGAATATGTCGTAAATTATGCATTCTATATGTATTTATCAAGAATACAAAAGTATTTAGTGCTAGATTTGCAATATTTTTTGTGTAAAAGAGAAATTTCAAAATTCGGACCGAAAGTAACACTTTTACTCTTAGGGAGTAGTCCTTTTTTCGAATATCTTGCTAAGTATGCATTCTATAGCGATTTATTAAGAGAACAGAAGTACTTATAATAGGATTTTGAATAATTTTTGTGTAAAAAAAATATAGTATAGTTTGAAACGCTCATACGTATAAGAAAGTCGTGTGGTGGCCACACCTCATTTTTTAATTTGAGATTCGATTTTCAAAATATGTCATTAGTTTAGGCAAATTTCCAAAGTGTTCCTGAAGGAATAACAACTGTTTTTTTAAATTTGGGTTTGTGTTAGTTCCTTGCACTCAGAAATACTTCGAGCATCGTCATTTAAACATGTAACGAAATTTTGTAAACTATCGAAGTTCTCTGCATGAAAACTATTTCTGTGTATGTTTTAGCAAAGCTAAGTGACGATATTTTACAGACTTTGCAATAAATTTCGGAATCACTGACAATTAATTTTTATCTCAGAAAAAGTAACATAAATAACGTTCTAGATCTAAATAAATGATAACTAAAAATGTACGCGTATGTTATTGAAACATACATATTATATTGCGAAATATAAGGTAAATATAATAAATTTTAAAAACTCGTCACCCTTGTTCCTACGCCGATGAAGAAAGGATTTTATTCATAAAATTCCTTATTTTATGGCAGTTTTTTCTCTGATTCTCTGGAGTAAACAGATGTTACAGTTCGCCCTATGAATTAGTGCTATTCAGATATAATGTAAACAACACGCAGTTGTTTACATTATTTCTTTTCACGGTTGTGGCTCTGTGGTAGTTTAGCTCGCTCGATTCCGCTCTCTAGTGATTATATACTCTACGCTTTCCAGACAGGCCTTTACCAGATCACAAAACATTTAAAAGTCTGTGCGCAAATCTCAAAATTACGGTAGCGGTACTACAAACGAATATGTGCTAGATGCGTACGTGTCATTTGCGTACAAGAGATTTGTAGTGCCATTTGCGTACAAGGAAATGGTCGATCCCTGACCAGGTAGCCGGAGTAATTACTCGGAGTGATATTTGCGTACAACTAGAAGATTTTAAATGTGTATTTAAAGTTTTGTCTATTCTGAAAAACAATATTACAAGATAGCTACTAGTTGTATTATCATTATTTGTTATCTTGTAGATGGGTTTCTATTTTTATTAAATTTGCCCTTGGAATTTCTATCAAATTTACTCTGCGCGTTAAGAAAAAAGAATCGGTCTTAGGACTGGCAGCAATCATTTATAATATCCGCGTCATTTTAATATACTATATGTACATATTCTTAGTGACTAGTTTAGTTTTGCCACGTAAGCTATGGATTTTAAATATTTTGCTGTTGATGTGCTCCAGAATATACAATAAATTCAATAAAAAGCACCCAAGAACAAATAATCTTTATTACATTCATACATATCTCTTATTAAGAACTTTCTAAATGTATTTCTTATAGATATTCTGCTGTTGATTAAAGATTACTTATCCTTGAAGCCTGTAATACATAATCTGATTTATTTGGAAAAAAAACTACTTGCATACATTTATAGGCATACACATATACCTATCCATGTATGTACAATATTATTAAAACTAATCTTCTTACATGTACTTAACAACAATACAATTCTGATTTAAGACTACGCATACACATACACAGCATATTACATCTATTGGTTAAATGCCTGTCGAGTCGTCGTTTAAGTGTAAAGTCAGATCGAAGCGTACAAAACACACAATTGTGTGGGCAGCAGTATTACCCATGTCCGGATTCCTATGCTGTCATTCAGCTGCCGCTGCCGTCGCTTATTGCACATACATCCACTCCTCGCACTCCACTTTGGCTCATGGAGACGGAGACCTCATGAAACTAATGCAATTAATACGAAATGCGACTTAGTGCCATTGCTACACGGTTCTCCTCAGTCTTCTGCACACATGTATATGTGTACAATGTACGTAGACACAAACTGTGCTGTCTTTCTTTCTTTCTTTCTGTGCACACATAACAAAACCAAACAGCCGTTATGTATACGTGCGCAAGTTTATATGTGTACATACATCAATATAGGAAACGTCTGAACGTGCGGAATCTGATAAAGAGAATGCTTAAAGTCAATTTTAATTAGATATATGTTAGAGATCTTGACGGAAAATAAGCAGGAATTCAAATGGGAATCTTATATTAGTATTTTTTACTGCTGCATAGTTTGTCAAGATAGGAGTAGATACAGTGTACTCGGAAAGTGTCTATATCATCAGTTTTGACAATATCCTTATTACATAGATTTAATTACAAATGATCACAGAGATTCTTTACATTTAAAAATAATTATGTAAAAGACATACAGAAACTTAATTAGAGTCTGTAGCTTGACATTCAGCAAAAACACTATACTTCGTTCACTGAACGAATGGAGTAGCAAAAAACGCGTGATCAACGCATGATTTTTAATACTGCCTTTATATTGGTTCTTATAGCTACATACAAATCTTACAACACACGATATAAATCATATGCTTTCTGTGATTTTGTCACATGATTGTGACATTTATGACTAACCCAAGCAGCAAAATCACAATTTTAGAGAAGGATGAAAATATATATTTGCTAATGTAGGACAAGTGTGCATATAGTGGTTTTGCTACTAGGGAACATTCAGGCCAACTATGTATCATATATGTTAATGTAACATACACCTCAATGAGATTTTAACATGGCTGTTAGGCTAACGTCTTAAATTCGTACCATGTATCGTGTAACAGTTAAATGTTGTTTAACGTAAATGGTTATCATCCTCCGTTTATCTTTCCTTAACGGTCGAATTGTAACAAGTGGTATGAGGGTGTCGTTAAGAAGTTAACCATGGCGCTTGATGCTTTAATCAATTTATTTCTAATGCGTGACATTCAGAATTTAGACCAAAGGTGAGAAATTTTATTCGAAAATAATTTTTATAATAATAATAATAATTATTGTGGCATATTTTTTTTAATTTTTTTTAGCGCATTCAATTCACTTTAATATTTGTAATGTATTTACATATAACATGTATAAAAGCTATGTAACTAAAAAATATTGCTTAAGATATATAACAAAAACAAATAGGGAACAAATTCTTATGTGTTTATAAAGTAGGTAGTAGAGTTTCGAAAAACTCTCTTCCATCTTCATCATTTCTGTCTTGGCTTTCATTAATTGTGCTCGTGCTTTTATAACTTCAGTTTCTACTCTCAGTTTTTCTATTTCCAAATGCTCCCTGTAAACCTCGGCGTAATTGTTGATGGCTTCAGCAAGATAAGTTACTGATTCTGCATTTTTTACTGCGGCGTTGTATCGCATATCTTGCTACTTGTGTATCTTTTTTCTGAGCACTGTTTGCTCTTTCTATTGTTAGTAGTTAGTGGATTTGTTTTTATTTCTTTAGAAATCGTGTCTTCGGAAGCTAGCAATTCATCAGTTGGCTCAATCATTATTTCGTCTGCACTAATATTGTAAATCAACTTTGGAATTTCTTCCGCTTCGCTAATATTGTCAATCAACTTTGGAATTTCTTCCGCTTCACTAATATTGTCAATCAACTTTGGAATTCTTTCCACTTCTTCTGTATAGGGCTTTCATTTGAAATGTTACTATCACAACCTATATTGCTATTTTCTTCTACTACCACTTGTTGGTTTGCAAAACCTAGACGATCTGGTAATTCTTCTAGTCCTAAATGAATATTCGAAATTAAATTGAGAAGCCTCTCTTCCGGATCGGTTAATTTCTTGGCTGGATTTCGACCGCCACCAGTGCGATCTCTTTCGATTTTTGATTCTCTGCTTTTTCTTTTGACATTACTTTTCCATTCCATCAAAATCTATTAAACAAAATGTTTATAGTTTTGATATGTCAATAAGTTAAACAATAAATTTTGTAGTTAAGTAATGGTATGATTATTCAAATTACATGAAAATTCAGTTGTTGAGTATCCTCTGTTTGTAGCGGTAATTTATATATGGGTAAATGCTTTTTGGGGTTTTAAAAAGTAGGTTTCTAATTCGAAATAACCAAGCACCATTTAATCAAATATGATAAAATTTCAATTTGTTTATTTTGCACGGCTCATTATTCGCTTTGTAATAAAATTATAATAATGTACTTACTTTTTTCCATTGTTCGCCTGTTTTTATAGGACCTAAACCCATAGGATTTATATATTTTGCGAAGTTGTCCTATAATTTCTTAACGTTTCCTGCTTCTTGCGGTTTAGTTTTTCCGTAAATTAAAACTTTGTTCTGCTCTAAAAATTGCAATAGCTTCTCATATTGGGCATTTGTGGTTCGTTTCGAACGTTTTAGAAGGTTAGAATGCATTTTAAAACTAAGAAAATAAAGGATAGAAAAACTATCTATAAGCTAGCACTACTGTTGTTTAATAAGGTTATGTCTACTATAAAGAGTTGGTGATTTATCCTTTTTTAACTACATGCAATATGTATACTACTATTTCAGTTTTCCCGATGACATCCGAATGTATTCTGTTAACTCAAATTCCTAACGTGAACGGTAACGTAAACTGTTACTCACAGATACATAGTATGAAATTTAACATCGCCTGTTACCTAGTACGTTTATTTTTATCGTTAGCGAAACATTACATATGTTGTGTTACTGTAACATATTGGATACGTAGTTGGGCTGATTGTTATTTTGAAACATATTGCTGTGACCTTCACATTATCAAAAATAATCGTTTATTAAAAATTTAGGGTACACGTTCAAAACAAGCAAATATGAGTATAATGGGTTGCCTATATTTAAAGACAAACTTCTTTATGAAGATAAACATGAATTGTTAGTATATTTTAGTTAAAATAAGTGTAAATATTAAGTACAATACAAACACAAAATAAATCAATAGGCTTTATGTTGTGTAAAAGACACATAAATGTCATATAAATGTAAACAAAACAAGACGTGCTCGAGAAAAATGATGCAGTCTTGAAATAAATAAATTGAATAAATAAAATATGAATTTCAACATGAAGAATGCTGCCAATTCATAAGAAAAAATAGTAATAATAAAACTAAATATATTAGATACGTACACGTTGTATAAAAAGAATATAAATCAAAAACATTTCCAATGTGAAATGTCAGATCGTAAATAAGAATATTTTGTGTAAATAATAACACTGTGAATTAGAAAACACTTGTTAGTTCTTATATGTATAACTCAAGGGCTTCAAAGACAATGGAAATGGTCATGTGTGGTTTAAAAATCTGCAAAAGAAAAAAAATACAATGTTAATGTTGTTATAGCACTTTACTAATTGACATGTTACCAGAAGAAAGAGCATTGGTTCGAGATTAGAGAAGATGTGACGAAGACCACCGTTATTAGCAGTGTGAGCTCGGCAAAGGAAATTCCTGTGGTATGCAATGTGTTTTCGTTACTGCCGGATAGACGGATTTTTAAAAGAAGAATCAAGATAACATTAGGTTATAGTAAAAGGAAATATGTAACAAATGATGAAAAGGGTAATGCATACATATACAAATACAATGAATGATTATACTGAACAAGGAGAGAATAAAATATACTTACTACCCAAGAAGGTATGCAACAAAAATTGTAAAATTTTAATAACAAACTTAAAGAAAACAAACGAGAAAATTTCATCACAGGCATTTTGAAAATAGATGTCAATCTAAAATTTAATTAGATGAGAGAGGCGCTAAAAATTGTCGATAGGCATTTTTTTTTATATAAAGCAAGAAACAAGAATGAACAGGAAGATTTAAAGTTTGTAATTCGAGGATTAAAGCCGCTAATTTTAGTAAAAGTTTAACTGATTTAAGATAGCTAAAGTGAGTGTAGGGTTTATTAGACACTACATATCAACTCACGATTCAATCATTTGTATAAAACAGTTAGAGTTTGATTTTTAATTTAGTTTTCTTTTAAATAATTTCATTCAATTAATTTTTCTTTTCTTTTCTTTGCACTAATTTTAAAGATGGAGGATATCAGTAAGTTAGAATTTGACAAAATATACGATGTTAGTTACGAGATGAATAATTCAATTTAGGAAATATCAGATAAATATTATCTTGTTTTATAACAATAGTTAATGGTGTTAGACGTGCTGAAGGTACTATGTGAAAATATTTGCCTTTAGTAAATCGTTGGGCTTCATTAATTAAATGAATATTATCATCTTTTATAACAATATTTTGTTTTCACAAAAATAATAAAAGGTGTTAGGCATGCTGAAGGTACTATGTGAAAATATTTGCCTTTAGTATATCGTTGGGCATGATTAATTACTATATAGTCATTTAATTTAGTAATTCAAATAAAATAAATACGAATAAACGGAGATGTTTTTGATGGGCAGGTGCTAAGCAGCTAGAGGTACAATGTGAGAATGTTTACAGCTTTGTCAAACAGCGATGGGATATATGTTTGACAAAGCTACAGTGTTAGCGGAACGCGTCACAGCCTTTACATTTTTGTAAATATAGTGAAGATTTAAACAAATTTGTTATTTTATTTTACGTTGAGTTAAATGGATCTTTATCAAGTAAAAAGCCACGTCTATCCAATAACTATCTATGCCCTATTTTAACTTGCAATTTATATTATATATACATGTGAATAAAGTCTTTAATATATTTGCTTCATTTTTAAATACTTATATCGGTTTTGTAGTATTTGTTAAAATGCCGGATATTGAATTAGACAAATACATTTTAAATTTATCTTAAATTGTTTACAAAATGCGCATTTGTGTATTTTTTTGTTAAGTCAATTAATATTTATCCACTTATTAAGTGATGGATTTTAAGCAATTTACGAATGTTTTGTTGATATGGGTTATGGTTGAGATTTACGTATTTTAGTTATCTAAAAAGACAAAACGTGCATTTTCTGTAAATTTAAATCGGTTCAGTATTTTATATAAATTAATAAATTGATGTTTTCGAAAATTGAAACATGTAATCAAACGATTTTATAAACTTTATTGTTAATATAAGTACTCTATTGTAAATTGGGTTGTGCACGTGTTACAGTCGTGGGCAGCTCGTGATTACTCTATACGTTCAGTGAATGAAGTATAATAAAAACACCTTTACCACTCTAAAACACTGAAAGCTGGATACGTATTTCGACAACTATGTTGTAATCATCAGTAGCTTATTTATACCTATACCTAAGCTATTACTAACATCATTAGCAGTATACCTTATCATTGTGCCATTAATTTCGTCACACCTAATACTAAAATCCTACCCTCCAATTCTAATATTCTAAGAAATTAACTATACCTGAAAACGGTATCGTTGTTCACACCATAAGCGTATAAAATAGATTGGGGTATTGGCCCGTTATCCGAGTTCCTTAATCTAGCAATTAATCTATCATAACTATCTAGTTCTTTATAATTATACACTTGTTTTATAAGTTTGAGGCCGCTTGCTGGAACATCATGTCCTGTGTCCAAAGTATGTCGAACCACACTAAACTTTTCTGTTGGCTTTCAGGTATGCTCTATCAATAAACACTTCCTGCTTCGCTTCATGTACATATAATAATAATATACTCTATATACCTGTTCATCTTAAATAAGTATATTTTACTTGAAATTAATCTTTTTCCTTAGTAGGTATAATGATGACCGGCTCATTTGAAGTATATTGGAATGGTTATAAATTTCGTTCAAAATTTAATTAAGTGTAGGTGCTTCATTTTTATATAAAAAAAACTGTGTATTATTTGTCTTACAGCATTTTTTACATTTTCGTCAAAGTTGTCTAATGAGCATCTACCAGAGCTTTGCTTGGGCATCTACCAGAGCTTTGCTTGGGCTGAGTAAGCGCTCCCTTGGACTTATAGTACGTAAGGTACGTAACACATAACCTAAGAAAATACAATATTACCTGTTGTGGACACTATATGTGATGCTATTTAGAACAATAGTAGAAAAAAGCGTGGAAAATATGCAAAATGGAACTGTCAAATGACTAGTAATGACTGTCAATTAAATTAAATGAGTGTAATTTGGACACGAAAACAACCAATGGAGTTGCCCACTTTCAGTTCTAAAATTTAAAGGTGGTTTGCGGAATTAAAAGAAAGGAATTAATGATATAGTTTATAATTCATATTTTTTTTAGAATTTAAAAATATAAAAATAGTAAATCTACTAGTCTGGATTTTTAACTAAAACAAAAAGTTAGTAACAATCCGTCCAGTGGGAGCCACTATCGAAAGTGATCTCTAATCTTTGGTTTAGTCTTGCATTAATATTTCCTGTATTCTCTTAATTTCTTTAGAACTGAGACGCGTAAATATCCAAGAATGCTTTTGTTGTCGTCAGCTGTTTATTGCCGGCGCACTACCATATTGACTTTCATATACTGCATGAGATCACTTCCACCTTGCAAAGTTGCAACCACGCAGCACAGCACGGCTACGTTCACAAAGACATTACGCCTTGGCTCTGACTCTGCACGACTCGCCGAGTTTTATTATTAAGGACACTAATTGTGGTTAGTACCGCTTGCGGTTCGCCGGTGACCTTTTCAAAACACATCCGAGGAATATTTTACATTGCGTCTCGTGAATGCGTGGGTCACACGCACGAAATGCACGCGTTTGGAATATTATTTGAGACGTTTTGCCGTCTCTGATGTTGCATGTATGTGTGTGTGTATTATGTAGAGAGGGACCTGTTGGCAATTCCGTATTCCGTTCACTATGGATGTTTTTCCACGTTACTGTTGTACGTTGAACTCGAAGGAACGACGACAAATTGATCATCCACGACGCTGTCTTCGTTCTTTTTCGTTCGAAGAAGACCTTTTCCAATGTCGCACGTTCAATTCAGAGTAAATGAATTAATCATAGTTGTAGGAATTAGCTAATTTGTGCTGGGGTTTTGAATAATAAGATTTTCAGTATTTCGAATAGTAATTACATATTTTCAATTCCGCCACAAAGGTTATATAATGATAATCTAATATTTGTTAATCTTCTTCTTATTATTATTATGATTTTTTAATGATGGAACTGTGTAACAGTTGTCATTAAATTGCAAATCTCAATCTACACATCCATATAATAAGTATAAAATAAAGCCTTACATACTTTATTTATAAGAAATATGATGTTCATTTCATGTGTAGTCAATCTTAAAAGATGCAAAATTTACCTTTACTTTCTTAAAAATCACATTTTTCCAACGGAGCACTAATTTTGAAAATAAAATTTGATGAATTACACAGGTTGTTCAACGCTATAACCTTCAAAGGTGATTTGTCATACACAACAAACATGAACAATCCACAACGAAATCGACAGATGTTGCTTTAAGGGTGGGCTTTCCCTAAGAAAAATTCTCGAACGGCGTATGTCTGGTTGCCTGAAATATATTGAATATATTTACGGAGTTTAATATATGCCTGTACCTTTTACAGGATGCAGGTATACGACCAGCAACATGAAGCGATGCCTGGTCAATTGGAAAGCAAATAAATTTGGGATATTTGTCTCCTGCATTTATTGCATGAAAATATTGGTGCATCTCTTGTGTTCGAAATTTGTTTTTGCTATTTCTGAATATTCTTTTGGCTTGTATTTATTTAGTTTTATTAAGAGTCCAGTTTTATGTAATTTGTAATGATTTTAATGATATTTGCCGGATTTAATTAGATATTAAATTTTATTCTGCAATAAATATATAGTTTTATTACTATTATTTATGATAATTAATTATTTAAGTTGTACTTCTTATTATTTCTCACCATGATTTGTATTTACTTTACTTGTTGAGGCTTTGAAATAATATGAGTAATGTTTTAGAGATACGTAACTAAAATCTGATAAAAAAAAAATATTGTAACAACGGTGCCGGTATCTCTTATAAAATGTAAAAAATATTTATATTCTCTAAGTAGCCCATGTTTTAAGTTATTGAAAATTAAATTCTTCACAATCGACACTGATATTGTTAGTTAGCGAAATTAAATTACAAAAATTTCATCGTGGGTAAGATACGAACTGTGCGGCCTCCGAACTAATCATTGATTAGAAGCCAATGTTAATACCACAACTTGAAATCGAATGTTATGGATATTATCATTTTTTTTTATTTATATCTTGCACTGTTAATTTTTTTTCAGTAAAGCTTCGATAAAATTTTTAAATAACCGTTATGTGGCAGACGAAAGGTCAAACACAATCCTTTCCGCACCACCATAGAGGTAGAGTGCAAAGGGCGTTTTTTTTTTCATGGTATTCCCAGTAGGCCTAATTCATGTTTTTTACAACAATTTTTTTTTTTACAAAAGTATAGACAGTGTTGAAAATAAACAAGAATGGCCAAGTAGTGTTTTGTATAAACGTATCACAATCAGTAGGTACATACTAATTCTCCAATTTGACGTTTCTAATTTCTCGATTTCTCAAAATACGAGGATCCATAGTTTGAGATAATAAAGCGAGAAAATAGAATTACTCTAACTTAATTACCATTTCTGGTCAGAGTTCTACATCTATGTGTATTGTCTCATACCAAGTATCCTTCTTTAGATCCTTGACAAAAGTAAGAAGCACAATCCGAGTGTTCACAAAAAATATATCTTGGTCCATTTATAATGTCACTGCAATTTCACTATCTATAATTTGTTATTGTTAAGTTCGAACTTTTGTAATGTTCAATTGCTTTTGTCACGGCCGAATTGAATTTAGTTTTTTTTCAAACAGTCCCTAATTTTATTTATATAATTACCTAATATATGATTTCAGCACTCGATTTTTTTGGGGACCGTAAGGGGCCGTTTCACGTAGTTTTCTAAGCACGATGCTATCCCCGTCCCCTATTAATCTACCATAAATTACACAGTGCATTTCACGAGAAACCTTCCGCAATAATTGTTGACTCCATGACTTTTGACGACGAAGACTAATTTTTGTAGCATACGTGATCTTTAGATTTACCAAATTTTGCACAAATTAAACAAAATTTGTTTTTTACGCCTACATACAATTTTTCTTTCGTTCGCCATCCAACAATTGCTGCCACTCCTGATAAACCGCTGTAATTAAACTTATAAGCTCGTTTGGCCCATGCTCTTTTACTTACTAACATGTACAAAAAAAATCTAAACACTGTCCTGGAGTCAAAATACAAAGTATAAATAAAATAAAAACATGAAGGCACAACAAATTCAGATATTTAAACAAATGCTTTTACCATCTAGAAAACTGAAAATTGTGTACCTTCCTGCCACTTAGTTTGAAGAGTTCGGCAAACTTCTAAGTTCGTATCTTACGAAGACATAAAGTTGTTTTTGTCAGATTTTAGTTTTCTACAGACATTGTTCATATTATTAAAAAGCTTCAACATGTAATGTTAGAAATAATAATAAGTCGTGCAACTTTATAATTAATAATAATAATAATGTATATTTATTGCCGAAGAAAACTGCATTTCTGAAATTCCATAAAGCCGGAACCTTGTCCTTGAAAAATAAACGGCATTTTTAAAGTGAGAAGAATATTAACGAACAGAAAAAATGTCTAACAAAGTAGACGCATCAATGTTATCACGTAATCAATGATAAATGAACACCGAAAAATACCTGAAATATATTTTTATACAATTTTCTTGTATGTACCAACCGCATGTAGTTTCTTTTACAAATATGTTTAATGTATACTTATTATTATAATAATAACAACATATATTTATTCCAGACGAAAAATTAATATCTAATACATTCTCGCAAATATGCTTAAAATAATTACAAAATAAAGCCGATATATGAATGAAACATTCGTTTACCTAAGGTAAAAAAAAAAGTGGAAAAAATCTCTGTTTATATGATGTTCGGCTTAATACAGTCGACCAGGTATACCTTCCATGTGGCTGTGAGTAAGAGTTTGAATTGTGTGTTGCCTATATGTCATTTATCAGTGCGGACTTTGTGATCATTCTCATTGGTTTCAAAGTAATTTTTTGGAGACCAGGGTTATTTTGAAAGTAAAGTAAATACATTGTCGTGTTCAGAATAAAAATATCTATGCACTCACGATTGAAAAAAGTACTTTTTAACCACAGTAAGCTTTATATCGCTATAAAACGAAAAAAATTCAAAGTGCTGTGTTTTAACTATTTTTTAATATAATTGCAAATTTTAATCGTGAGTCACTGGAACAAATACTGGTTATTTCGTGCATGTAGCGGCAACTTTTTCAAGTGCCTTAATTTTTGCGATTTTTGACGTTGAAATTGACCATTTTGTGGCATACGCCGATCAAGTAAAATCCCCCCTTAACAACATGAGCGCTATAACCTAACAAATTTCGAGTGTCTCTATAAAAAGACCTTTTATTTATTAGTTAAGTAAATAAAACAGGCATAATCTACTTGAACATATTATTGCACATTACATATTATTATTTCTTAATCCTAGGTATCTATACTTGATTAAAGCAATGAATAGTTTCTTATCTTGCGTAAAATTAGTTGATTTTAGTTTTAAAATGTGGTGCAAACACCGCGTTGTAAATTATTTTGATTATTTTATACCATTCATGTCATAAACATCAGAGCTAGGCAATTACTTTACAAAAAGCAATTAGCAATTACAAATCACTTTAGAAATCAGTAATTGTAATTAGTAATTAATTCCTTTGCCTTTTCAAGTAATTTGTAATTGTTTTGGCTTCAAAAATCGTGAAGTATTTGTAATTTGTATTTAAATACTTTTGGATTTTTAAATGTTCAATTACAAATTACTTTTCCAATTAGCTCATATTTAGGACATACCCTTAGCTCCCCTGGAATCACTAGGTGGAACTCAATGTATGACAGTATCAAACAAATACTGGGCGTGAAAGAAAAACATTCCATCCTCTCTTTAAAATTAGAAATACCGTGCTTTTCTGAATACGAGTTCCTTACTCTGGAAGAATATTGTGAAGTCACTGCACTTTTAGCACAGACTAAATATTTTACAAGGTGAAAACAAAGCTTTTTATGGCGTTCTTCTTCCTAGTCTAGTGTCACTTAAAAATAAGCTAAATAAATTAAGTAAAAAGAAGTTTAAAAGTGGCGGAGATATAATACTTCAAAGTGCCATTAAAGGTTTAGATAATTGATTTAAACATCCTTTAACTTTAGACTTTAGAGGATACCTATGCACTTTTAGGAGCACTTACACATCATGAGTATAAACTTCGTTGGTTTCCGTTAGTCGAGTCAACATCTGTGTTATCTAAACATGATATTAAACAACTGCTTATTTCGGAGTGTGAATTATTTTCTATCGAACAATCCGAATTAATGAATGTTACAGATATTGGTACCGATAAAAGAGAAAGGAAGGAACTAAAGGAATCACACAATCAGCTGACACTGAAAATAAAAATAAGATT
Source organism: Amphimallon solstitiale (assembly GCA_963170755.1). Classification (NCBI taxonomy): domain Eukaryota; kingdom Metazoa; phylum Arthropoda; class Insecta; order Coleoptera; family Scarabaeidae; genus Amphimallon; species Amphimallon solstitiale. Next base: position 92,465,447 of record OY720678.1, read on the forward strand.
CATCTTGAAATTTTACAGTATCTGGATAATATAAGACAAAACTTTCCCATGGTAGAAACTTACGCTCTCATTAAGCAAGTGTTTTTTAAATACAATACTGCACTACCATCTTCAGTACCCGTCGAACAATTATTTTCATTGCCTATTATGCTTCATGCAGCCAAAAGACATGCCCTCAGACACAAATTTTGAAAAGTTAGTTGTAATGAAAAGCAACAAAATATACAGTTAAACGATCATTTTAAATCATCCAACCAACAATACCAAATGTTTTAGTATTTATATTGAATGTAACAATAAAACGTACTTATTTCAATACTTTCCGATGGTGTAAATAAGATGATTTAATGTATATGTTACCTTAACAGCGCTTTTTTTAAAAACTAGCCATTGATTTCTACGGAAAATTTCAATTTCAAGTCATTTCTTTTAAGTCTTCTTCAATAAGAATAATATTATTTTAGAGCTCAACAGTAAGATATTTTAAAAAATCTCGAGGTCGAAAATTTTCATGACAATACTTCCTTATACTACATATAAGAAAGTAAAAATTGAAAAAGAAGCATACAATGGAGTTGAAATATTATTTGCCAACAGTGTCGCTGAACTCCTTCGGAAACAGTGACATATGAAGTTACTTGCACTATCAAGCTGAAGGTACTCAGCTATTCGCATTGGAATTTTGCCAATTGTATTAAGACCAACAGGTGAACAAACACACTTGCCATTGCGATATGTTAAAAAGAATCGCTGCTGGCTGTCCGGTTTTAAATTTGCATATTGCCGAATTAATGCAATCCATTCGGGCTTAATGATTGCAAATGTACGGCTGTTACCTGTTTCAGTTTTGTGGAATTGTTACGATAATTAAATTCGATTTAAATTCTATGTCTCGCAATGACATTTTGCAAAGTTCTTCACGTCGACACGCTCCATAAATACCCAATATTAATACAGCCTATAAATACATATAGTGTTGTATGGAATTTAAATATACGGAAATGACCTTCATTAGTAGAAACAAAGAATTTGGTGCTTCAACAATAAATTTAGTAATTTGTTCTTCGGTTAATACTGCTGATTTTTTAGGCTGATGTTGCTTCGTTATCTGTTTTAAATACGCTATGAGTTTTGCATATTTAGATATATTCGTATTATCATATATTATTAAACATGATTTTAACATAGAATAAGTGGACCATAATGATTTATTTGATTGTAAATTTTGAAAATAAACTAATAAACAATTTTCAGAGTATTTTTGTATATTTTTAGATCTAGCCCAAGTTACGAATTTAGTATAAGTGTTTTTGTATACGTTTTTTGATTTTATGGGTAATAAATTATTCACTGCAATATTGGCAGCTTCGCGAATTTCAGGCGGTGTATATTGCATTTCATTATCAGAATTCATGTTGTTGGTGAAATTTTTATTTTGTATGGAATTTTTTGAATTTGATAATTTTAAATTAAATGTCAACTCAAATTTTTTTTAATTAATATCAAGAGATTAGTAGTGTGTCATAAACGATAACGTATTTAACAATATGTATTATTATTATAGTTCTCGTACAAAAAATATTGTACAAACTTCGTGCGTGAAACATTTCGCGAATTCGTAAATTTTGCATAAACTGGTCAATCATTCGCGAAATATGATTTCACGCACTTGGTTCGTAAATAACTATTATGTAAAACCAGTCTTTAAAAAAAGCACTGCATACAAAAATACACTACGAAATTTGTGAAATGAAAACACTGAACACCTACGCGTGACATTTCCTGGTTTAATAATTATTTTAGTAGCAATAATTTTGAGGAAATACACATGATCCCTTATACTACCCCAAATTTGTCACCCCAGGGTAAGTAATGTACCCTAAATTACCTTATTTTCATTCCTAGTTTTATGGTGTAATTTTTTGTTACTAATTATTGTAATCACATATTTTATGGTATACTTGGATATTTGTTTTATTTGTTTTATTTTTTATATAATAAATTACGTTGTTTTTTTTACAGGTGGGTTGGAATATAGTTGATTTCTTTCCCATTTCCTATTTTAAGTTCCGATTTGTATATTATATACAACAAAAGACTAATAACAGAAAAAAATGTTTTTCGTCGGATTTTATAAACAAATGTAATTGTAATTAGAAGAAAAATTTCTTTCTTAATCTCTTGTACTTTGTAATTGTAATTAATTACTATTTGAAAGTAATTGCCCAGCTCTGATAAACATTCGCATTGATCAAAATGTTTATTTTTATAACAGACGGCCCACACGGGTGAGACTATCGTCTGTATTCGTAATAAGACGGGCGGGTTTGTTAGATTGAAGACGGGTCACGCGCAGGCCTAAAGGTGCGGGCTCTTACAGGGCTCTAATTGTGATGAAATTTTCGACTTCGATATTTTTACAATATCCAAGTTTTGAAGTCCTTGAATAAAGTTGTTTTTGAAAATCTAGGAATACAATTACACTTTGGAGGTCTGATTAGATTTTCTGATATTACTAAGCACTCGCTCCGCTACGCGTCGCTCGTAATTAATAAGACTTGTGGCTAAAATGAAATTTAGACAATTTTATACACATTGTTCCTATATTCCATTTGTCTAATCATAAAGCTGCATCTTTTGTAATTTTTAATGTATATAGTTTCTTCCAAGTACAGTTGCGGCCCCTACAAACTCAGACACCGACTATGGACTTATTCTGCCAAATTCAAAAAAACTGTTGTGTTGGTTTGACTTTTATGAAGTATGGCAATGTTAGTGTCAGTTTATTGTAAGTCAGAAGCGTGCACAAATTTTAAAATGCCTCAATTAAACAAAGCCAACATTTTTTATTTGTCACACTGTCTGAGTTTGTAGGGTCCGCAACTGTACATCAGTATTGAGAATGTGTGCATTTGACTACGATAGCGGGTAAACGACTAAAACTATCAGTATCAAACTTTATATTTACGAGATAATCTTCCTCTTGAGATTTAATTAGATTTTCGGGGAAATAGATAAACCGAAAGTAGTTCAATGAAAAAAATGAACAATATCAGCTACTAAGTTTAGACAAATTTCCAATGAATACAATTGCAGTCAAACATAAGTTTCAGAAAAATATTGAACAAAAAGTTTTTCTGAAATTCCTACCATATATCAGCTCTCATACTCTTATCGAAAAATATGTTTTTGCAAATATCTCGCAGATTATGCATTCTATACAGATTTATCAAGAGTACAAAAGTATTTAGAGCACAATTTCGAACAATTTTTTGCATAAAACAAAATTCTATATTCGTACCGGAGTAACACTTTTACTCTTATCGTATAGCAGTTTTGTGCAAATATTTTTGCAAATTATGCACTCTATAGAGATTTATTAAGAGTATAAAATTGTTAGATTTTTATTAATTTGTGTATAAAAAGTAATACTTTTACTCCGAGTTTTATATTATTAAGAAGACAAAATTTAAAACTTAATTTGGAATAACCTGTGTATACAAATTTGAGCACGCACATACGTATAAGAAAGTCGTATGGTGACCACACCTCGTTTTTTCTTTTGTTGTATAACCTGCTTATTCGTCTTAAACCTATAGTAACTAAAGTTGAGACTTGTAAACAATTATTGATTTTGTCACATCATCTAGGCACTGTTTAAGTAGATTTTCTTCTGGGGTCAGGTGTCCAACAGCTGAGGGAATTAGGAGTATACATCTCACAAAAAAAAAACCTAATACGTACAAAAAATTTGAACGTTTTTTTTTTCCAATAAATTAGATCAAAATAACCAGCAACGATTCAGTTAAGTGGCTTGTTCGTGAATTCCTTTATATCAGTGTTCCTGAAAAGCTTTTAAAGCGCAAACCCATTTCGATAAAGATTTGCGTTCTTTATCAAACCCAAGTATATTTGCAAAAAAGAAAACAACTCAGGCAATTAAATAAAAAGTAGAAAAAGTGTTTATTACTTGCGCCATCTATGATCAAATAGTGTAAGTTCTAGCTTAAGTATGAGATTCGACATTTAAAAAGCAATCATCCAGAACAAATCTGTAGAATTCTTTGAAAGACCAGCAAGCTCCTTCCTATAATAGCAGGGCACATTCACGTCGTCAACAATTATTGATGAAGAAGCATAACTAGTGAGTTGGTGAGTTGCATATCGCATTGCAAAAATCAGTACGTCACATACAGTCTCTGAAGATTTAATTTTACCGGTAGCTTTTGAGTTGGTAAAAAACTGATTGGTAATAAGGAAGCCCCAAAATTAAAAAAAACTTCTCTACTACTATCTAGAGGAGAATAAGTGACATGACAAAAGATATTTGAGCAATAATTTTCTTGTTTTTTTTCTTCACTATTTAGTTTAAAATTAGCATCAATAAAAGAAAGAATACTTTTTATTTATCTATTAATAGCTGACAGTTGGCTTCCACTTAGCGTACATGTTATGACCTCAATTTACAAGCCTATATGATGAGTTGTAAAAAAAAATCCATGAAGGAACTAGATAAAATGATGTACTTGTAAAAGGTATTTTCTGTTCTTTTAATTGACAAAAGATATAGAATTCCTGAAGAGCAAAATGCTATTTTAGTTATGCAATAATAACTTTGTTATTAACGGAAGAGATATGTAAGAAAAAATAGAATGGTATTACATACAACTACTACTATTAGATTAAAATCATCCAGTTTAATATGTCAGACTTAATTTCATTCTCGAAATACTAAAATTTCCTGATATATCATCACATATCGCTGCAAGAAAAAAAATAATCACGGCTGATTTAAACAGAAACACAAAACATACAAGAGTCAATTGTAACGCTTTACATATGTACAAAGTACAAGCGCATGTACTGTACATACATGCGTTCTATGCTCGATCGCTGTTCATCTTCTTTCCGTTTTCAATTTGCGTAACAGTACATTTAATTAAGATGGCTCCGTCGTTCAGTCAGTCATCTCTCATTTAGACCGGCCGTTCGAGAAGGTCATTGATACACGTAGGAAGTTGAAATGTAGGTGTCTAAACAATAATATATTACTTCGTCTGATTTATATATACGCTTGTGACATTAATGTATCTCCTCTGTTCGCTATCCAATTCTACATATTCCTCTCTTGATTCGCACCAATGCGGTACAGGCTGGCGGAAGGAATAACGCGATTCTTAGAGAGCCGTTGTCGTAAAGACACAAGGAAACTCCAAAGTTGTACGTACAGAAATTATGGAATTTCTGATGTATTGCCTCCACTGCGATTGTTTCGTTCAATATGGGAACAATGTTTATAACAAAATAAATTTCCACAATAGCTTTGAGTTTTTACAATCAAGTCTTCATTTTCTTATATGTACATATTCTAAATATATGTTACTTATTTATATAATTCCGAAACGAATTTTCTAGACTTCCCGGATAGTACGTTAGTGCACTTACCATATTATTTAACTTATCACTCACTAGCACGTTCACTTTCCCCTGTCGGTGGAAGATCAGCAAAATTACAACAGTATTTAAAAAGGGTGGTTGTAGTAACATTCGTAACTACAGCCTTATTAGCATTATCTCTGCTTTAGCACTATCAAAGAAATAACCAATAAAAGAATTGATCATTTTGGTTCATAATTCTAGCAGGGAGTAGTGTGAATTAGACCTGTGCTCGCTGGTTTCACAATTCTAGATTTTAAATGGTGGATATCCGATTGACCTATGAACGCGACCCAGGAATGAGTTACTAGTGACTGTGAAAAAATCATAAACCTGGACTAGGATTATTTTTTTATTATTTTTAATTAAACTCTAGATATATTTTGAATAATTATAAAATCATGCTAGCTGGACTATTCATGCAAAAATATTTTTTCTAAATTTGTAATACGATAGCATATCAAATTTAAATATAATGAATTTTTGGTACAATATAGATCGTTATCAGTTTTTGTAAAAATATAAATATTCATGAATCTTATTAATATTTATAATTTGTTAAATTAATTTATTATATAATCACATACAGAATGATCTTTGTTTTAAGAAATAACTATAGTAAAAGGTATTTGTAATAAAATATCAGATATTATCATTGCAAAATTTTTTTTTTTCATTGTTGTAATGAAACTGTTAGTTTTATTTTATTTTTAACCGCATCCATCTAAGTTAATAAATATATAAAATGTACAGAGATCTGCATCTGAAGCGAGAATCTAGGGTATTTTTTGTACTTACCAAGAAGGAGCAGACTATATAAAAAATAAGAAAGGCAAGTGTATTTGAACCAGTGCAAGCTCACTAATTACCCCTTTATATTGGTAGGTTGTTTCCACGAAAGTTTTGAATATCATATCAAATATTTTATTTTATATAAAATATCTTCTTTTATTTTAAATAAACAGCAAGCGCAGCATAAATATATTTGGCTTGTCCCAACGTGGGGCATTTTCCTTATTGAAATTCAATCTACAGCAGTATGTATAAAAAAGTCGTGTGGTGCCGACATCTGATTTTTAATATGTTGATTCAGGCTAATGGTAAAAAGCTGAAACTAGTACCTGTGTAAATACAATAGACCTACAAGAAATATAGAGGACGAATTGTTTTATTTTTAACATAAACTTGATTCATGAACTACATACATTTACAATCAATAAATATTTTGCATTAATTTGTCTTTTTTATTTTAATTATATACTTTTATTATTATTATTATTATTATTTATTCGCTTTTGCATTCCAATTTCCCGCTTTTATACAACCTTCAAAATGGCGAATTTGTTCTCCTTCCTGCATTTCTCTGGTCACACGTTTATTGATTTACTATGTCACTGCTGTCAGTTATATTTAACGTCCCCTTTTCGTGCATCTGTGAATCTATTAGATTAATTTTTTTTTTATTATTATACAAACACAATTTTAATTCATAAAACAATATATGCACAATTTTTTTTAAAAAATTTGCAGTGTTCCTGATTACGCAAAAATATAATAAAAGATGATTAATATTTATAAAGTAAACATGAATTTTTCAATCAACTCAAAGAAAACTTAATTTAAATTGTAACTAACAGTTTGATCAAAATTGCTTGAAATGATCATGTTACAAAATGATATAAAACAATAATAAAACACGCATTATAGTTGTGAAATAATTATTCTTTAGTAGTTTTTCTTACAACTGATAATTCTTTCTTCCCATTTGTAATCTTTTTGCAATCACTTCTGATCAATACTATTGAGACCTACTGAGACTACTGTGTGCATATTTATTTTGTTCAAGAATTTTCTAATTATTCAAACAATTCATTGCCATCAATTATCATCGATGTACCCCGCAATTGAATTAATTAAAACGTGCCCACTTTATTAGCTACGAAAAAGAAATAAATAACACCTCACCGATTTCGACAGAAACGCCTTTATATTCACAAGAACCGAACGCTCCACGACATGTCACCTATGACAATCCGTTTCCGGTTCAAAGTAATGAACGACCGGAGAAGACTGTCACACGAAAATAAATACCTACGTTATTGGCAATAATTTAACAAACAGAAACAACAACAACGAAAGAAGAAGAAAACTACACACAAAAATAATTTTGTTTGTCAGATCAATGTACTCAGTTACAATGGGCCTTTTCTTCGACGAATCGGATTAAGAAAACAATAGAAAAAAAGTAAAACAGAAGAAGAAAACAATAATTTATGGACGGATCCCGGAACTCACGATTTTACTCCGGTAATACTTTCAATGCTCGAGTAGATGGCGTAAGACAATACTGGTAGGTTAGATTATTCAATGCATGGAGGCTTGGTGCATGAAGGCATCCTTATATATGTGAGAATACATTTAGATGATGTAACTGATACATTATTTATTAAGATGAAATAAAGAAAAGTGCCAGTCATATAGCTACAACATGAAGCAGCATGTTAAATTCTGCATTATCTATTCATTCTGTGAATACAAAAATAAAGTTTAAATTGCATAAATAAATCGGTCTATAAACGTTATACAATTATATAATAATATATATAAAATATATTACAATTCTTTGCCAAATATACAAATGTATTGAAAAAATGAATGAAAATCTTCTTGGTAGTAGTGGCATACAATATATAATAATATATATATATATATATAATATATACCGGGTGTCTGTTTAAGCTCGGCCACCGGCCATATCTCGGCAACCGTTTATCGTACAACCTCGCGGAAAAAATCTGGATAGTAACATGGTTGACGGGAATTACAACAAAAATATTTTTAAGTTTCCAAAATGATCGCAAGGGGGCGCAATTCTCAAGATGAATTAAAAATTCGATAATTTTTCATTAAATTCTAGATTAAGATAGATTAAAAAATTTACTAGCAAAATTTTTAGACGTTTATATACAACTTTTATTTGGAACTTTTTGATCTAACTCCCATACGAAGGGGAGAGTGGAGGGGGGTATGTCTGCGTACAAAAGTAGGTATAACTTTGGTTTGCCCCGACGGATTTTAATGTTTCTGGGCTCATTAGATAGAGAATTTTACAAACAATTGAAGGCTATGTAGCACGAAATTACGTGGTTGTCAAAGAAAATAACAGGGGGCGCTGTTCTCAATGTATGTATATTTCTTGTTTTTTCTTTAAAATTTCAAATGGAACGGTATATTTTTAATATCGTAATATTGAAGCACATAAAAAACTGAAGAGAATGTTGGAAACCGGAAGTTCCTACCTTTTTTGTTGACGAAGATATAGTCATACGAAGACAATCCAGAAAAATAAAACTCTTTAAATATAAATTTATTTATCTATTGGGAGTAATAATTTAATTTTAATTTTAATAAGGTCTCTAGACAGTGTATAGTACGTTTTCACTTGAAATTTAATCATACTCTTCGCTAAATGTATTTATTTCAATCTTCTTATCGATTTTTTAATTCATTGCATATGTTACGTTAGATTCTCCTTTTAAATGTTTTTAAATACTCTATTTATTATTTTTTAAATATCATTTCTTATCCTTTCCAACATTGAAATAAAATAATAATAGGGAACAGTGTAGTTTGCTTTTTTTTTTTTAAATTTTCATCATACAACATGGCATGCACAATGATACTAAATTACATTATGATGAGATTTCCAAGGTAGGCCATGAAAATCGAAATGCAAAGATATTAGTGTCACTTGTAGTTAAACTTTTTGTACGTAGGTATTTAGCAAATTAAGCCTTTTTGGACACCTGCACATAATTATTAAGTTTGTGAAATGTTGTATTCTAACGTTGAAGCTTATGACATGATCAGAATGTATTTTCAATGCTTTGTAAATGCATTCTTGCTTCGGGGAAATATTCCCTAAATTATCCCGAAAGAAGAGATTATTGAGTTTTTATTCACCTTGCCAGATGTTCTTGATGTTTATTTATGGGGCAGAATAAAAGACATACATAGTTTATCACAAAAAGCCAAGTACAACAATTGCTACCTCCGAAATGGAAGTAACTCTGCTCTCTACTAATCGACAAGTAAACGTGTATTGAAAATGAAGGTGAACACTTTGAACATTTGTTAAGTTGAAGTTTTTTCTTGTTTTTTTTTGTACTTTCTGATTTAAATATATTTTCTTTTCCTTTATATTACTTGGTCAATATATTTTCATATTTATGTTTAGGTATATAATAGGTTCTTTTATTTACTTTCATTTCAGGCGGGGATGATTTAGATATCAATTTGAGTACCCTTTCGTTACTAATGACTAAATGATTTGATTATAACTAATGCGTTATATTATATTGTTTTTTTTTTCGTTATTGTCAACTTAGTTCATGAGTTATGGAAATTATTTTTGCTGTTTCCCTATAATTAGATCTACCTATATCAGTTGGGTGATAAAGATATATTATTATTATTATTATTATTATCATTATTATTATTATTTTATTTCAATGTCTAAAGAATTTGGAAACATTTAAGAAGAGAATCTAATGTAACATATGCAAGAATTAAAAAATCGATGAGAAGATGGAAATAAATACATTTATGGAAGACTATGATGAAAATTCAAGTGAAAGCGAACTATACACTTGTCTAGTGACACTTAAAATTAAAATAACGTTATTACTCACAATAAATAAATAAATGTATATTAAAAATTGTTTATTTTTTTGGATTGTCTTCGTATGAATATATCTTCGTCAATAAAAAAGGTAGCAACTTCCGTTTTTCATCATTCTCTTCAGTTTTTTATGTGCTTCAATACTACGATATTAAAAATATACCGTTCCATTTGAAATTTTAAAGAAAAAACAAGAAATATACATACATTGAGAACAGCGCCCCCTGTTATTTTCTTTGACAACCACGTTATTTCGTGCTCCATATCTTTCAATTCTTTGTAAAATTCTCTATCTAATGAGACCAAAAACATTAAAATCCGTTGGGGCAAACCTAAGTTATACCTACTTTTGTACGCAGACATACCCCCCTCCACTCTCCCCTTCGTATGGGTGTTAGATCAAAAAGTTTCAAATGAAAGTTGTATAGAAATGTCTAAAAATTTTGCTAGTAAATTTTTTAATCTATCTTAATCTAGAATTTAATGAAAAATTATCGAATTTTTAATTCATCTTGAGAATTGCGTCCCCTTGTGATCATTTTGGAAACCTAAAAATATTTTTATTGAAATTCCCGTCATCCATTTTACTATCAAGATTTTTTCCGCGAGGGGGTACGATAAACGGTTGCCGAGATATGGCCGGTGGCCGAGCTTAAACAGACACCCGGTATAATACAATTTACCAATTTTTTTTTTCGAAAAATATAAAGTGGAAATAACATTAAATAAATATTTATCATCTAATAAAATAAGTCATTATAATTTTTTTTTATTAGTTCTTAATAATGTAGTGGGAATAAATACAAATGAATTGAAATTTAATTATATTCTCAAAGAAACCCAATTACAGGACTAAGAAATACCGTACAGTATAATACAAAGTTTTCAAGTACCTTTCAACTTACTTGGAAAAAAATGTTTTTATATTTTGAATTAAATTTTTTAATGTTTGACAAAATGAATTTTAAGTTGTACGTTCTATGTCTTTGAAAAAGATGTTAAATACATCGAAACGTTAAGTAAATAACATACCCAAGAAAGAAAATAATTTTAAATGAAATAGTGTGGTAAGGAAAGAAATACATACAAGAACATATTTATACAGTCAGTTGAAAAATGACGAACAATTCCCTCCACTACAAACAAAGAAAATATCCCCGAAGCATATTAGTCCTCGTAAAAGGCAACAGGAACGTGGAGGAGCAACGGGAGGAAATCCTGGGAATGAAGAACGTTATAGAAGATAGGAAATGTGATCTGGAAAGTCAATCAATCCATTACATAACTTCCTTATAAAGCGCGTACCGTGAATCTCTCTGCTATCTCGCAGTGGCTGAAGTTCATGCGTTTGCAGTAAGCAATTGTATTCCATTCCACGCTCAGGATAGACACACACATCCTTGAAAGACAAGTACGTCCAATGATGGTAACCCTACCGATTTTTCGGTAGATCTACCGAATTTAGGTATAATCTACCGATCAACCGAAGTGCTATGGAATTCTACCGAAATATTTCAATTCTTAAATGCCTAATCTGCACAACAAATAAATAAATTAGAAAAACCAATCTGACGGATGTTAGGTACCTATAAACAGATAGGCAGTTACTTTGGGTGTTACTATTTTTACTAATATTAGTATTTTTAACGAAAAACTGTTTCTCATATTCCTTCTCTTACTCTAAGAAAGAATTTATTTACCTAAAACTGATAATAAAGAAAGAAAAAGAAAGAAAATTAGATAGAAAGCAATTGTCATTCATTAAATTCACTTCAATATAAGAGTACACCGATGGTTTTATAGGAAAACCACCAGCCAAAACTATATATATACGTTTAACTTCCTATTCGATGTTATTTATTGAATTCACTTCAAAATAAGGGTATTCACCTAAATACATTTATAAAGGGAAATCACCGAGCAAACACTATATATTCGTACAACTTCCTATTCCCTCATTTTATTTTAGTAGATTGAATGTAGAATTCTAGTCGTGCTTTCTTATTAATTAACTATCAAAAATGAGTGGTAGTGATAGTAGCAATGAAGGTAGTAGCTCCGGCGTTATTAAAAAAAGGAAATACAACCAAACTTATAAAAGAAAGTGGGAAACGATAGATGCTTTTAAAAGCTGGTTAAAAAGAAATGTTAAAAGGGCAAGCTACCTTCGTATATAGAGAAGCTCACAAGAGATATCTATAATTACTTTGCTCTTAGTCCCAAACGAATTAGGGAATATACAGAGTTTCAAGTATTGTGTAATACAAAAATCCATAAAATTTTACGCCCATGTCGAACCCGATGGTTATCCGTACATAGCGTTGTTTCGCGGTTAATAGAACAGTATGGACCTCTACAGTTATATTTCACCGAAGTCGGTAGTACCAATGATATCATGTCTGTAGATAATATATTGAAAACGTTAAATGATCCTGTTACAAAGTTATTTTTACAATTTTTAGAATTTGTTCTACCCTTTTTTAATAACTTGAATAAGGAAATGCAATCTGAACACCCTAAAATAAATTGTCTATATAAAAACATACTTACTATTATAAAAACGTTATTCGATTGTTTCATAGAAAGAGATTACCTTCAAGGTATTTCAGTGACAGACATACATTTTAAAAATCCTAGACGTTACTTGCAGATTGAGGGTATGGATTTTGGCGCGAAAGTGATACAAACAATATCCAGCATGTCACTTACCAAAGAACAATTATCTTTTTAGACTAACATGCTTGGATTTTTATGTAGAAGGATGTGATCAAATAATTAAACGGTTTCCTTTAAAGAACAATGCTTTGGAAAACTTTCAGTTTTTAGATCCAGTAGTTGTAAAATCAGGATCATTTCAATCTATTACCGACATAGCACTTATTTAACTCTTTTTCTGATAATATAGAATTATTTTGGCAGAAAGTAGAAACGACGACATTCGGCAATGGAACACGTAAATTTAATTGTCTTACAAAATTTGTTTTTAATTTACTTTGTTTGCCGCATTCTTCGGCCAATGTTGAAAGAATTTTTTCTACGGTCAATAATTTAAAAACTAAACAGAGAAGCAAGCTACGTACGGATACAATCAACGGGTTAATTCTTGCTAAGCAATACATTGGAAATAAAAGTTGCTTTGATTTTCCAACTGAAAACAAAACTAACTTTGCGAATGGCTAAGCATACACTCTATGAAGATGGCGAAAATGAGTAATTTTTTGTAAAAGGAGATTTTTTTAAAAAATTTGTTTTCAAATTTTATATTCTATATAATGTATGTTAAGTTGTAAATTCTTTAATCTGCCGATATTTTATATAATCTACCGAATATTGCCGACGTTTCTACCGATCTAGTAAGAGTCAGGGTTACCATCACTGAGTACGTCAGAAATAGCCGATGTGCTCTGTCAATGGCTAGATGTAAGTATATATATGTATTGAGGCGATCAGACTTACGACGCATATTCCAGTTTACTGACAACAAAACTGAAGAAAGTTTTCAAGAGCAGTGAATTTTTAAAAATGTCAAATTGTAAAAATGTAACGTATATGGCTCGAAAGACTCGAATGGGTATCAAAAAACACTCAGATTTCCTTTATGTTGTCCACCAGCCTGAGTTGGTTATTTTCAATAGAATACGTAGATAGTATATTGCTATTTTTGCGAGAGTAAGACATACAGCAGCATTTGTTTATATTTAGTTTTAAATTATACACCAAGTAGATATAAGATTCAAGTTCTTTGAAGATGAAATACATCATTTCAGGTTCGTATAGAACAAAAGATATTTAAATCATTCGCTTATGCGAGTACTTTACATGTTAATGATTGAAGCAAATCGTTGGTATATAGAATAAATAATAGAGGCCCCAAATTAGAGTCTTGTGGCACCAGATGAGAGAGTAAACTCAAATGACATGGATCCATTGTAAAAGACATAGTCATACCTATTTGTCAAATATGACTGTAGTAGTTTAAGCAGTGACGAGCTCAATCCAATTACTGAGAGTTTTTCCAGAAGGACACATGATCAATTGTGTACATTCCATTTCTGAAACATCCTGAATGAATAATAGAGGCCCCAAATTAGAGTCTTGTGGCACCCCAGATGAGAGAGTAAACTCAAATGACATGGATCCATTGTAAAAGACATAGTCATGCCTATTTGTCAAATATGACTGTAGTAGTTTAAGCAGTGACGAGCTCAATCCAATAACTGAGAGTTTTTCCAGAAGGACACATGATCAATTGTGTACATTCCATTTCTGAAACATCCTGAATGGGTTTTTCGTTAATTTTTAATGTTTCCCGTTCTTTCTAATTATTAATAATCATTGTTTACCACATTTGAATTCCGATTTTTTGGTTTTCTTCTGCCCATATTTCCACTAGTTTTAACATGGATATACGGTTCTATAGTTATTACAGTTTTTGAAGTGACGAGTTTTGGGACTTTGGTACTTTTCTCTAAACCAATAGGAGTTATCTGTGTTTCGAAGCTTTGTCAAAAGATTTTCCGTAACCATTTCTTCTCCACCCGCTTCTAGTTTTTCATCATTTCTGGGTGAATATTATGAGACCTACTATGGTATTTTCCTTTCACTGTTTTAATTTTATTCCATTTTTGAAGTAGTCATCTCCTCGAGTAATCTTTATTTTTTTGGATTTATTGATGTACTAGACGTTTGGGAATTAGTTTTTCTTTTATCGCGTGGTCTCTCAGTTTTTGTTTTTCTTTCTGTTTCTGTGCATAGAAATTCCCGCCTTGTTTGGAGTATTTCTGCATTTTTGTTGTTGTTGTTTCTATTTCTTTCCTCTCTGATGAATTTCCTTGCAATTCATGCTAATGCATTAATAGTATTCCAGCTCGATTTCTTGAAATAAAAATGTTGCTCATAATATTTATAGCACCATTTTCATAAACACTTTCTTCAATGCTAATTTTAACGTCTCTATATAGAAAGAGCCGGTCATTTTCTTGTAAAATATGGATCGAATTACTTTAAAGAATCACACAATTTTAAACGAATGGTAGTTTCATCAGATAGAAATTTACCAAACATATCGCTTTTCATTTTTAAGAAGAAGAAGAATGCTGTTGACCCTTCTGATAGACGCCTTGGAAAAAACAACTTTTCATTACAAACATAAAAGCAGCTTTATAGATTCAGCCTCGAATACTGATCAGGTGTACCAACTCGCAAAAATAAATTATACCGCCTCAGCGGGAATTCATTTTTATGAACTCACCAAGTAATTATAAACTTTTTACGTGCACTAACAGCTAAAATAATTGAAAACAAATATTTTAGTGGGCGTTCAGGTCAAATTGTAACACATATATTATATTTACTATCGTTGTAAATTATTCTAAAATAGCAATACAGAGACCCTTACTGTTAATATTATTGATTTATAATGATTTATATGCAGTAATACCGTTTTACTATCTGCGCTAAGATCAAATTAATATAATTTTAATGATTTACAGCAGGCTTCGAATGAACGCAAGTAAGTCGTTTGTCGATAGTCGAGGGTGTCGGATTGACCCATAGGATTAAGAAACGAAAGAACCAGACATTTTAAAGATAGCTACTTTACAAAATACAATAAGAATTTCCAATTTTAATCTTCTGGCAGTATTTCACTTTTAAACAATTTTGTATTTTTCGATGTAATTTATATAAAATATATGCGTATTTAGTAACTAATTTGCTACATATGTAACAGTTGGAGAAATAAGTTGATTTAAAAGTACCTACCTACAGTATTTGTCATTTTAAAAAAGGCTACTTGGTACTCGATTTACATGGTACTGTATTTAGTGACATATATTACGAAAACTGGCTGCATTAGGATTCAACGTTTCGATGTTTATACATCCATCACCATAAGTTTTATATATATATATTTGAATTCAGCTAGCATAACATTGTGGCATGAATAAGTTTTTGAATTTTTTTAATTCTTAAGAGGAAGACTTTACACTACACATATAGTTCAATCAACACACACTTTCTTAGCTATGCCGTACTGATGAAAACTAACACGTTAGGAACATGTATTGGCGGGTACAATACAGGTAATAGTTTCCAATAATTCATAAATAATTTGCATATTTTCTCGATATCATCGTTTTGTATTTTGTTTCTCGTAGGGCTTTTTTAACGTAAAGATCCACATTATCTACAATGTTGTGAAGTTGTCGTTGTCCTCAATAAAATAATGATCTTCTTACAGAAGTTAGAAATTAGATGGCTGGTTTTCTATATATTTTTTTGTTATTAGTTTAATATAATTGTCAATGAGGCATATAATTCAAGACGGCAGTTTAAATCATTTTTTTAAGTTTATATATATTTTACTGAATACATCGCTCCGTTAGAGCTGTTTTCCAAATGTCCGATAGACGTCTTGCCTTATCGCTTCTTTTTAAATTATAGGGGCGGTTCTCACATTCAATTGCATCGTGGTTTATCCTCTTATTTAGATGTTCGTCCGTGACAAACATTTTTGTTCCGTCAAAATCGATGTTATGTTCCGTGGCTGTTTGATGTTGGTATAACAAAGTTTTTTAGCGACTGAGTTTATATATTTCTTTCGTCGTACATTTATTCGCCGCACCCATCAGTGCGAAAATACAGCAACTAATAATACCAAGAAAAAATCATCTAGAATCCCAAGATCTACGAATTAGCAAAAATACATAAGAAGAACGAATTATAGTGAGTTCGATCGGTTCTTTGCTGCAAGAGCTAGCTAGTACGTACTTTAGCGCGTGCCGAAAACATATCATCGTATGGAAAAAAATCAGCACACTTCATACTCATTATTATTGAACGTCTTCAACATTGCTTTATAACTCTTACCTTTCTGCGGTAATAGCAACTATTAATTGCTTGTAGCCCCTAATTTGAACTTTTACTGTCGTAAAATCTAATGAAGAAGTAAATTGTTACCGAAGCATTATCAAGCCAACACATATTTTCATTATTTGTTTTTGAAGAGAGAGGCAAACGGAAAACCATCAGGATAATATACGGCCAATAGCAGCTTAATGCCAGATGACTTTATTAAGCTGCTTATATCTTCAAGGATATCCCAACTTATTACCCTATTTACACCGTACTGGTGATGACCGACAAGTCTAAAACATGTGAATACGGTTACACTACAGTGGAATTCACACGATATTCTTTTTCTATTTTTAATCTGTATGAACACTATTTCCTTTGATGATCTATCATTTCTTGGTAAAATGGCACGCGCGTGGACATTGACTGACTTACGACCGTGTCTGTTGTTTTTTTTCAAATCTGAGAAACTTCTGATGACGGTCTCCGGTTTACTTCTTTTTCCAAGGATATTCCATCTTAATCTTTGACTAAACCATACCGAGTATGACCAACGAGTCTGAAGCAAGTGTATATGGTGGCACTACTGCGGAATTACGCGACATTGTTTCTGTTTTATACATACACATATATACTTAAATTTTATTTAATTTAATATTTGGTGGATGCGCTAGTAACACTAGATTTCTTTCTTTAATTTTGTATTTAAGATGGTAAAACAACCAGCATTTTTAATCAATACATTTGCTGTAATACTCTATAGACTAGCTAGTAATAAATGTTAGTGCTTGAGTAGCTTTGTCATAAGTGAGAACCAAGCAAATGTTGTAAAATCATTTAGGATTGTGTTTTTTTTAATCAATCAAAGTGCTGCTTCCTAGTTAGAGAGTTTTGTTAGAATAACAAACACTATTTATTCTAAAATATAAATGTATTGAGGTGTATAATGAATTTTATATTAACACACATATACAGATAAACAATAATTTTCTTAAAGTTATTCATAATCAGAGGTGAATGCAATACATACAATTCACATGTGTAATAGGCATAAACATTTCACGGTCTTTGTTACCGACACAATTCAGTTACAATAAATTACAATTGCCACACATTAAATAACTCATATCTAACTAGGGGAACGTTCTCATTTGCGGTACTCATAAAATGCAACTGTCAAGTTCATTTCTTTCCCAGGTGTCTTGTCTCTAACATCAAAATGCTAATGAATTTTACAATAGAAAAATCTTGTAAAGTATAATTTATGTCCAACATCCCCGGTACGTGCCAATCATTTTTATCCAAGTTTTGTTTCTGTTAAGTTTTATTATTGACGTTATATGAATATAAATAATATCTATATCAAATGTTTCTAATACACTTTATGTAAATGATCTCTCTATAACGTTTCTGTTAAGACATTAACGGACTAATTGCGTGCCACGCGTTATGGAGACAGACAAGACACTCCTTGTGTGAAATGAGTAATATGGTACGCCTAAGTTTTTCAATTATAGATCAATTGCTATTATTAGTTCACCATGAATGAGGTCTTTGTAAATATACACCGTATGTCTAAAGTATGAAATGAATTCATTATCTATCAAAACAAAAATGATTTCAAAAAGTTCGCAGTCGTATTGTATTTATTTTTAGATGTTACATCTGTCTCTTTAATACAATCCAAACATTCAAATAGATAATAGAGATATGTTCTAGCAACTATCAGCGTAGCTTAATTGGCAATCGAAGACAAACTCCTAATAATATACATCAATATATGCATGTATAACAGTTGAAAGAAATATATATAGAAACAAATTCAAACTATCAAGTCATGAAGTATAGATAACACGTATACAATGAAATATAAAATATTATATACCGTATGTGTCAATTTTCATTAGGTATAGGGATTCAATGTTTACATGGCAACGTGGCACCCCTACTGTGCGTCACTAATCCCGGCAACAATCGACATCACAACGATTTTCTCCGATCTTCCCACTTCTCCCCACCAGATTTTACATTCAATGTTTAGCTGCGAACACGTTGCGATCTAGTCTGCAATAAACGCCGTCTTATTACTGGAACGGGAAATATCAAATGGCCGCCGCGATCTCCTGATCTAGTAGTTTATTATTATTTTCAGAATCCTTTTTTATTTACCTTATTTTTAATTTTATTAGAATTACGCTTTTGTTTGTGTCATGCAGCGTGAACGCAGCTTAATAATTCTCTGCATTCACTGAAAGGAAAAAGAAAAATAAATCCTTGCAACTCGTAAATATTATTTCTGAACGCATTACAAACACCCAAGTCGGTGGTCCAATAGTTACTGCTAACTTGTATTTTCGAGCATGTATCGGTCGCGCTGGCATTGGAGAGGAAAGTAGGGGTGCCACGTTGTCACGTGAATTGATCGCCTATGGTTAATGAAAATTGACACATGCTGTATGTTGCAAAACAGCACATTGAAATTTTTCATTTAAAAAATCGATTTGTGACGGGAAGCTGCTATATAATTTTTCTGCGGTGTTGATTGTCCGCTTCATGTTTATTCTGTAAGTCTTTAAGATAAAATTGCTTTTATATCTCGCGGGGTAAGGATTGATATCGTAGTGAGTTTGAGGAGTTTATCAAGATGAGTGAATCTACTAAATAGGATATTTGTATTTTTCAAACGAACAAATCCGATAAAATAACATAATAAAACGCATAACAGACCTATTTCCGCAAGAAATTTTGAAAAAGTTTTTGCATGTAGTTTCTCTCAATTTTACTTATGAGAGCTATTTTATTTAGAAATTTCTCTAAGCTTAACGAAAACCTAATATTTAAGAGTTTACACTTCTGCCCCTACCTAATCTGATTAGAAGTAGTAGTTTATATCAGTGAAAAAGGCAAATTTAACCAATATCTCATCAAATACTAAGTTTAGACAAATTTATTGAAGATTCTTTAATCTTTCTTTCTCTAACCGAGAAACAATAGTATGAACATATTTGAAACTTAATTTGGAACAACTTTTGTAGAGAAAATTTCAACATTTTTATTCATATCAAAAAGTAGTTTTTTGTTTTTGCAAATATCTCTCAAATTATGCATTGTAGGATGTAGATTTGTACATATTAACATGGGCTGCACTGTACTACTAAATACAATACTCAAAAATGCATTTTATAACATACTGATAAAAAGAATTTTTCATTTATGTTAATTATTCTTGTATCTACAAAATCATACCTTTGAAATAGATATTGTTGCGTTTTCGGGTTGGAAATAAACAACTCGTGCAAATGTTTTAAAACTGTCTGTATATTTTCTCTCTGAAAACTAATCACAATATAAAAATATAAAATAACGCACTTAAAACTACTACGTTTAAATTAACACACGTATTTATTTCAATCACTAACTACTATTTATATCTGTAATATTTATGTATTTATTGCACTGTAATAAAAACTGCACTGCTCGTTTACTTATGTTTATTTGCACTGTACAAATACTACTGAATGAATGAATTCTTTCTGGGCACCGGCCGGTTTTTATATGGGCATATAAGATTCTGGAAATATGCGCGGAAATTCTCTCTTTCTCTCGATGTTTGTATAACATACGACAGACTTTCTGTCGCTTACACATTATATATATGTGGATGATTTATGACTTATTTACGGTGCGTCGCGCCAATGTTTACTCTTCTATTTTTTTGTTGACTTGTTTTCGTTACAATATATTTGAGATATATATTAATAGTATAAAAATATTTAAAGCTGGATTTTGAATAACTTTTGTATAAAAAGAACTATGACCGGAAATAGCACGCTTACTCTTATATAATTGCAGTTGAAAATATCTCACAAATTATGCATTCTATACAAATTTATGATGAGTATTTAAAGCTGGATTTAAAGCAATTTTTTTCTAAAAGAATTTGAACATTCAGACCATATTCACTGTCACTCTTGTCGAATAGTAGATTTTTGCAAATATCTCGCAAAGTATGAATTCGATACAGATATATTGGTATAAAAGTATCTAGAGCTGGATTTGCAATAATTTTAGTCTAAAAAAGTCAAAATTGCGGAGTAGAAATGATTGTCTTTTTTTCATCCAGCAGTAGCCTTCCATCATCTTGATAATTTTCCTAGACATTATCTTTGCAAGTCTTTTATGCCTTGGTGATGTTCACGTAACTGCTCGCTGACTCTGCCTACATTTTCAGGAAAAGAGTTCCAGTATGAATGGACAATATTTGCTTTTAAAATCATTTTACATTTCCATTTTGCGAGTAGAATGCTTATACTCGAGATCTTCTTTCAAATTCCCTTCGAATAAACCGAAAACTATTTAAAATTACTCCATCTGTTGACATATTGCTTTATAAGTTCTAATTTGATATGAAGATTTTCTTTTTAAATACTTCCCACCCTAGCTTGGAAAGTATTTTTTTGATCATTCGTTCTTTATATAATGATTTCTTTGTTTCGGCTCTATCCCATTCGGAAAGAAAGAACGGCAATTTCATATAATCACTTAAGTGATGAAATTTCTTGACTTCTGTGGTTTAATGCACAGCCTACCAATTAAATTCTAAATTAATATTAGCTTATTTCTTTGGGATAGTATTTATACACTACGTTAGATTTTATGTATCGCAGCAAATATCTCGACTATTGTATGAATGATTAAAAAATGACATATAAGAAAGTTAATAGGTCAAAATCGGAAAAAGTAAGGTAAAGCAAATAAATTTAATATTTTAAATGGAACGTACCCAATATTACTATATATTCTGAAACTACATGAATTTATCTTTACAGCGGTACTTATTTCATTATTTTTTTTTAAATTCTTCATTTTAATTATAATTGTTGATTTTGTTAAGCCAACCAGTTACTAAATATTAACCTTCTATAAGAATCGCCAACTCTTAAACTGTGAATCGATTTAATTTTATATGTGGTGTTTTAGGTTTTTTTTAGAATAGAAAATACCTTTTTTAAACTGTCTACTTTTGAACGCGCTCTGTTATATATTCTATTACTTCATAAATTAATTAAATAAGTACAACGTGTTATATACCGTTGTAGAGATAAATTTAAACATATGATTGAGTCTATTGTCATCATTTTCAAAAGTTATCGAGTCCATTGTCAGTGAGAGATTAATGTCGTTTTTTATTAATAATAATCTTTTAAACAAGAACCAACATGGTTTTATAAAAAAAAGGATGTAAACACGGCACACTGCGAATTCATTAATTGAATTGTACGGCTCGAGACACTGGGAATACCGTGTTGGGAATCTTTGTGGATTTCTCTAAGGCCTTTCATTGTGTCGATCATGAACTTCTTTTGAAAAAGTTAGAGAGATATGGAGTTAGGGGTAATGCCCTCAGCTGGTTCGAGTCTTATTTGAGTGACAGGTGTCAGCGTGTCTCTTTGGGTAACCAAAAATCAAGCGTACAATATACGAGTGCAGGAGTTCCTCAGGGTTCTATATTGGGTCCTGCACTCTTCACTATTTTCATTATTGATCTGTTTAATTATACATCAACCCATGGTTGTACTATAGTGTCTTACGCTGATGACACAAATATTATTGTTTCGGGTTCTACTTTGGCACAACTTGTACAGGGAACCGAGAACGTTATGAACAAGATATGTTACTGGTCTGGCGCTAATGGTCTATGCATAAATTTTGATAAGCTCAATTGCGTCGTTTTTGGCCCTGGCATCGCTGGGTTTTCACCGATCATGCATTAATGGCGCAAACATCCCGCTTGTGGATTCAACAAGATTGCTGGGCCTATGGATTGATGATGGATTGAAGTGGGATGTTCATATTAACGTGATATCCTCTAAACTATCAAAACTGTGTTATGCATTAAAGAATTTGAAGTACCACTGTAGCAGGGGTATACTGATGGATTTTTACTTCGGGTGCTTTTACCCTCTGCTGAAGTACGGGATTATTAAGTGGGGGATGTCCTGTGGCGTTAACCGAGTGTTTCTCTTGCAGAAACGGGCTATCAGAATAATTGAAAATCTGAATCAACGCGATTCGTGCAGAACGTATTTTACAAAATTAAAGATTATGGTTCTGCCCTCGGTTTTTATTTACGAGATCTTATGTTTCGTTCACAAAAATATGAGCTCCTTCAAATTTTATAAAAAAAAGTCATCCGCATGACACCAGAACCAAGAGTCACCTTTTTCCACCTGCGCATCGCTCTGCTCTTTTCCGGAAACATCTGGACTATTTGGGGTGTCAACTGTTTAATCGTTTGCCTCCGGACATTAAAAATCTGAATACTATTTTTGAGTTTTAGAAATCGTTGAAGCAGTTCTTTTTGTCGGGATGCTTCTATAGTATCGATGAATATTTGAGCGTATCTTAAGTGTAATTGTTCTTGTTTGTGTTTTTGTTTTGACAGTTGTGTTCCCGATTTTGCATTTTTTATTTTTATTGTATATTATATAATTTAATTTTAATATTATATGGACGGGTTCTATACTAATGGAATTGACATGCCCGGGTGGATCATGGGAGGTTGGCTTCTGGTTGAATGTTGCTCGCTGCTGAACTTTTGGAGGGGTAGCCGCAGTGGCCCACAAATTTTAACATGTTTTTTTTTTGTATTTTACTGTACTATACAGAGTTGCTGGATTTTCATTGTACACTCAATATTTTCATTGAGAGTATAATATTTAAAAAAAAACAAAATGTGTCTGATACTATTTTTTGCCCTCTTTCTAATCCTGTGAAATAGGATAATGTCGTTTGAAAAACAAAAGATAATCTAATTTTTTTTTTAAATTGAACACCCTGTATATTATTGGATATTTTGATAGCTTATTCAATTCTGAATATAATATCATTTATTTATTTTTTCGTTGGGCAATGAATAACGCCATAATAACAAAAAATAAAAAAACACATTATGTATTGGTTAAAAAAAACAATGGAAAAAAAATAACACAAAAAAGCAAATATCCTATTGAAGAAATTGTTCAAAATGGCCACCATTTTGGTTGATACATATCTGAGCTCGGTGCAATAAATTATTTTTGGATTTTCTTAACATATCCGGGGTAATTTCCTTTGCTGCCAATTGTATTTTATATTTCAGTTTTTCTAGGGTATTCGACAGAGTGCAATATACCTTATTTTTTATAAATCCCCAGACAAAAAAATCTAATATTGAGAGGTCAGGTGATCTCGGAGGCCATAAATGTGGCCCTTTATTCCCAATCCACCTATTTTCAAATTCTAATTGTAGAAAATTCGTCACTGATTGTGCATTATGCGGTGGTGCGCCGTCATGTTGGAACCACATTTGTGTCCGGATAGCTAAAGGCAGATTGTCTAAATATTCTTGAAATTCAGTTTCAAGAAAGTTTAAATATCGATTTTGAGTAAGTGTGCCGTTATAAAAATAGGGTCCTAATAACTGATCCTCTATCACACCTATCCAGACATTTGTAGAAAAACGTATTTGGCATCGAGTTTGCTGAATCCTACGAGGATTCACGTCATCCCAAAAATGACAATTGTGTTTATTAAACACACCATTCCTATGGGAATTTGCCTTGTCCGTCCATAAAATGTGTGACAAGTACTGCCTTCCAGCATTTAATACCCAATTACAAAAATTCATCCGTTTTTGCAGATCAAGCGGTTGTAAATTTTGCACTAAACGAATTTTATAGGGTTTCATTTTGTGTTTTTTAAGGACTTTCATGATTTTATACCTGTTGATGCCAAGCTCTTGTACAGCAATTCTAGTTGAAGAAGTGGGGTATGCTCTAAAATACGCCAAAATATTTACTTCATCATCTCCTTCTGCATCGTTTTGATTTATACTTCTATTTCTTACACTTCTTATTTTTTTAAAACTTCCGTACCTCACTAATGAAGTGTGTAAATTTAGAAATGTATTCCAATGCGGTTGCCTTCGATAAAGGTATTGATTAACATACATACTTGCAGCTTGACGGCAGTTATCATTTGATAAATGAAAGCATCGTAACATATCTGCTTTCTCTGCATTAGTAAATTCCATTTTTAATAAATAATCTAGAGAAACTATCACTAATGATTCAATAATCACTAAACTGTGTCACCTCATCAACTGGTATGCGAACTGACATTTAAATAATATTTTGTTTTTTACCCGGCATATTTTCAAAGCGCATACTTTTTCTTTTTTATTTTTTGTTATTATGGTGTTATTCATTGCCCAACGAAAAAAAAAAATAAATGATATTATATTCAGAATTGAATAAGCTATCAAAATATCCAATAATGTACAGGGTGTTCCATTTAAAAAAAAAATTACATTATCTTTTGTTTTTCAAACGACATTATCCTATTTCACAGGATTAGAGAGAGGGCAAAAAATCAGACACGTTTTGATTTTTTTAAAATATGATACTCTGAATGAAAATATTGAGTGTACAATGAAAATCCAACCACTCTGTATACTATTGTATATTTTATTGTGTTGTTGTTGTTACTGACAGTGTCCGCATTTCTTTGGAATTTGCGACAAATAAATTATTATTATTATTATTATTATTATGCAACTATAACATTGCTAATATTATGAAATAACATTAATAACCCGTAATTTACATATTCATATTATGCTAAAGTTGATTAGTTTATGTTGTTAATTTTAATAATAGCTGCTAGAAAATCCTTTAAACTGCGTTTATAGGATTCAAATGTCAAATTTGACAATTAAGTTAAATTCACACAGGGGTAAAAACTGTAAAACATAAAAATCGCTAAAATGCAAATGTCTACGGCGTACATCAATTACAAGCACATTAGGTCTAACATTTAAAATTTTTGAAATCTGTAATTTGTAATGAAACTGTATGTGATGAAATTTTGAAATTATTTCTCAAGTAATTAGCTTCCAAAGAACTATAAAAACTGTAATTATTTTAAAAACATTTTTTTCATTGCTCAGCGGTGGGTTATTATTACTACAAGTTCAGGTCTTTCTTTTTGCAATTATATCAGCTTCGTTTCCAAAAACATCAATTCTTATGCTTTTTTGATTGTGGTAGTAAAGTTTTTAATTTTATTTTTGTCCAACACCCATAAATCGTGAGGAACTATTGTAACATTAATTAAGTTATTACTGAAAGTGGTTGGCAGCGCATCAGTGCAAATAATTATCAGGCGAGGTCTTTTTTTATCTCGAGGAATAACACGGGGTGACTAACTACCACTGTAATTACAAATTTACGACCTTTTTATAGCCACTTTTCGACTTGGTAGTTTTATTGCCCGTCTTAAAAGTCGTCCGAAAGATTAAGAGTGAAAATATGGAGAACAAATGGAACTATCAGTAAGTATCCACATTGGAAAAGAGAATGTTATTGCTTTTTAAATGCACGGCCAAGAGAGTTCTTGGCAATTTATGCGGTAGTATGTAAATATGTCTGTGTGCAGTTAAAAATAGGAATTCCTTTCGAAAATACATAATTTCTATCTATTTAAAGTTTTTATGAATCATATACGTGCGGTGATATTTAATTGTAATTGTGTGGTGATAAAGTTTGGAACACAATCCATGAAAGCATTCTACAATGTTTTTAAGAAAATCGCTCGGACATGTCAATTTTTGTTTTTGAAATGCCGTCTTTTGACGAAATTTTTTTTTTTGATTGAGGTCATTGGTTTTTAGACAATAACGTAACCATTTTTCTTTTTTAAATGACAACCATCACTATTTTTTTCAGTTATTAATAGACCTTCTTACTCCTTAAACGGTGATATAGAATAATTGGTACTTTACATGGCAATTTTTTTGAATAAATGACTCATTTACAAAGTGAACATTATTTTAACAAAAATCTTAATTTAAATCAACTTACTGGGAAAAGTTTGACAGTTATCTAAATTATAAAAAAAAAACCTTTCTAAATTTTGAAGTAATTTAAATCAGCTTAACTTAGAAAACTTTTAGAGTTATCTAAAATGTAAAAAGCCCAACTAAATTTTGAAGTTAAGAACAATAAATGGCATATTTAACTGAACGGGAAAAAGTAGAGATTTTAATAATGGTTGGATACGGCTATAGAATAAGAATTCATGTGGAAGCTTGTGAGTGATTCAATCAAGCACATCCTGATAGGCCTCCAATTGCAAGATCTACAGTAAGTAAATTGGTCGCCAAGTTTACTGAAACTGGAAGTGTAAAAGGTTTGTGTCGAGAAGGTTGACCACGATTATGTGATGAAACAAAATTAAAAGTATTACTTGAAGCAGAGGAACACCATCATATTTCTACAAGGCAACTTGCTCTAGGTAACCACGAGGACCACAAGTCTTGTTGTAAAATTATTTAAAAAAGAAAAGTATCATCCGGACAAAGTGCACCTATTTTTCGAGTTAAACGAATATGATCCATATCGCCGATTGCAATTTTGTGAAGAATTAATGTTAGGACGTGATCAAAATCCCAATTTTTTAAACAACATTATTTTTTCTGATGAAGCCATTTTTTCCTCAACGGATCAGTACGTCGCCATAACTGTAGGTATTGATCACGAGACAATTATCACTGAATTCAGGAATCACACAGTCAACATCAAGACAAATTAAATGTATGGGTGGGAATTATAGGACGGACGGAGTTTTTAGGACCTTACTGTTTTGAAGGAAACCTCACTACTGCTCGATATTTAAATTTTTTACAATTTGATTTGGTGTCAGCAGTTGCAGCTCCTTTTCCTAACAATGAAGATGGCGACGTACCTCATTAGCATATTTGGTTGCAACAAGAAGGCCTCCTTATTTCGGCACAAAAGTCCGTCAGTAAGGTGATGCTACATTTACAGACCGATGGATAGGGGGGCGTGGACCAATTGAGTGGCCAGTGCGTTCCTCCGACCTAACGCCCTTAGATTTTTATCTATGTATGGGGTTACTTAAAACCAAAAGTTTATTTGAATAGACCCAACAACTTGGAAGATTTACAACAGAAAATTCGTGATGCAATGTAACAAATTAGGCCTGATATTATAAAGCGCTGTATAGAAAGTGTTTAGTGCCGTGCTGGTCAATGCCAAATCGTTGGAGGGGGGCACTTTGAACATTTGCGTTAACTTCTGTTGAATTTAATTTGTTAAATATGTTTTGTATGTTTTTTTGATTATTATGTTTACTAAACTACAACTATTAAAGTTGTGAAGTAAATGCGTCATTTATTTTAAAAAAATGTTATGTAAGGTAACAATTTTTGTACATCGCCGTTTTAGCAGTAAGAAGATCTATTAAAAACTGAAAAAAAATGATGATGACGTCATTGTGTAAAAACCAATGACGTCATTCAAAAAAAATTTCGTCAAAAGACGACATTTTAAAAACAAAAATCTACCTGTTCGAGCGATTTTCTTAAAAACAATATAGAACGCTTTCATGAATTTTGTTATAAACTATATCACCGCACTGTATATATAATATCAGTGATTGAAAGTATATGTTTAAAGGAGTTAATAGAATAGCAATAATTTGTTCTTTGTACGTTACAATTGCTGCGATAACTATAGGGTAAGTACTATAGGTAATGGTTTATGAAAGAATATTGGAGAAAAGGCTTTGAACTAAAGTAGAAAGAACTCTGAAAGCCAGGGGTTTTAGGCCAAATTAAGAAGCTAAATAATTAATTATTAATAGTCAATCTGCAGATTGAAGCCTATAAAAGAAATAATAAATGTACATTTATATTACATAGATTTAGAGGTCTTTTGATAAAATTAAAAGAGAGGATATACAGAATATTCTGAGTAACAAGAACACTAATGAAGCACTGGTAAAAGCCCCTACACAGGAACAACCAACTATACCTATAAGACCAAAACAAAAGAAGAAGAAGAAATGTAGTTGATATGGTATTAATAGCAATACATGAAAGTACTTGGAACAGAAACGTAGAAAGTGCCAAAAAGCCATCAGGGTGTATCAACACCGGATCAATTATTTTAGGGAATGGAAGAGAAAGTAAAGAAAATAATAATAAAGGGAGTAAACTTATATAGCTCCATCAAAAACAGTTACTTGGGTAAGACGTAAATATCTAAGGATGTGAGAGTACAAGCTTTTAAAAGGGCTGTTACACTAATTATTATATATTACAGTAAACTTAATGATGACAATTACGCAATATGAGAATGCACTTTAAGAGTAGGCATATTAGTACTGGCAAGTGACTGTATAAATTAAGCATGTGCCTCCTGAATTCACAACAGAATACAGGGGGTGAACGTAAAATTGATAAACAGCCTTGAGCTGAGAATAAAAATGTTGTTTATGACATAAAAATGACGTGGAGAACATTGGTGAAACCCAAGCCAGTGCATTTAATTCTTTTTGGTAATTAATTAAATTATGTTGAAGTCATTTTTAATAGCTTTATTCGTATGGCGAATACACAGATAGATAAAGATACACAGGGAGAGAAACAAACATAAAGAAAAAAATGTTTGCAAAAACCAATATTTTTTGCGTCACGGTACTTTAAAAAACGTGGGCATCTTCGAAAACACGAAAATAAAAGTAAAGGATCCAAGACCGAAACCTGCGGATTCCCACATAAATCCCCACACAACCAAATACCATTAACGTCAACATATTGCGTTTTGTTTCTGAGGCAGTAATGGAATAAATCAATGGAGCTATTCTGTTTTCTCTTAATCCTCTAGCTATAATTCACACAGTTAAACGATTTTGCAAGCTAAATCAGTATATTCAACTCATACAGAAACATTTTTTTTTATAATAAAATTTATATAATTAAAATTATTAATGCTAAGTTGGGATTTTAATATTAAGTCACGAAGTTTCACACTGTATAGAATCATTTAAGTATACATAATAATATGCAGCGCTAATCTTCGGCGGTTTCTTGTGTAAGTAAGCATACTGTTTCACCTAATTTTAAAATAATTAAACTGAATCTAAGCGCGTACTTAAAGAATGCCAACACGCTTGCTCTCCTTCGCAGGTTCCCACAATTACAGAAACCAATAAATATCATCGACAATTAAGACGTTCCGTCCTCAATAAAATTAACATTAATCACCCATCATTCAACGTAGTATGTACGTAAGTAATAAATTTTATAAACTTAATAAGTGCTCCTTTAAGTCTTTATTTATATCTGATGTGAATCTCTTTCTCTATCTTTATCTTTCTCGTATCTTCCTTCTTACGTTCGCAATCATGCGCCTGTGTGTGTGTGTGTGTGTGTGTGTGTTATATACATAGATGTGTGTATATGAATGCGGTAAAATATTATCTGGAAGTTACTAATATCGATCCGGTCAGCACCGTGAGAACATTATTAATCTCTAATGCAGGTAATTTTCAGATTACACGAGGAGGATATCCCGTTTCTTGTTGAATAGTCGGCACCGATTCCGTTAAATCACCTCTTCGCTCTGGTCTAAAACAAAAAGAGCAAATCCTCTCCTTCCAATGTTTCATCGTTCAATAGGTGCGCGCATTTCAATGTTACTGTGTGCTTGTATGCTACTAGCGTCTACCTATACCAATCTATTGTGGAACTTACCATATACCAAAACGGTTCGTTTAGAAATATGTAATAGTAATCCTTTTATTTCAACACAAGATATATACATAGAAGCAACATTATAACAAACGAAATCTTAAGGCATGGTTCAGATGGCTGGAGAAGTTCTCCAGCCCATGTTCTTCCACCAAAACCTTAAAATCAAAAGAATCAGGTAACGAAGAACAGTGCCTGCATATCCCCATCTTAATACTAATATTCTGCTTAACTACTACATATATATTAATTGAGGTCTTATTCAAGTAACCGTATACATCGACGCACCCTTATATACGTTAAAAGAAGAAAAACAAAATAATACATATTGTAACGAAACCAGTAGACATCCAGGCGACAACAAAGAAAGGCAGACTTTCGAGCGACAATAAAAAGAGGTTGTAAAACATCTCGACGCGACTGGTAAACATCATAAAGCAATAAATCACATGTACTGCGAAGACAGAATGTCTATCGAATGTTCTACAAACATCGAGAGGAAGATGGAGTTTACGCGAATGCTTCCAGATGTTTCGTACGGGTATATAAAAGGCAGTTGAACGGAGATGAATTAATTCCGGAATAAGAAGTAGCCGTCCCGCGGAACTGACCAGTAGAAATAAATATAAGAAGCAAATAAATAGTTCCTTAAGTGGTAGCCGAACAGTGACATAAATATATGGACTTAAATATTAGTAATAGAAATAAATAAGGTGCAGTTTTTATTATAGTGCAACATAAATATTACCGTGTCATATAAATAGTAGTGGTAAATAAATACGTCTGTTAATTTTAATCTATTAATAGTAGTTTAAGTGTGATACATTAGTTTTACATTTTTATATTGTAATTAATTTTAAGTGTATGAATATACAGACTGTTTTTAAATAAATAAATTGCACGAGTTGTTTATTTGGAACCCGAAAACGTTACAATATTATATAATATACTTCATATACCGGGTGTCTGTTTAAGCTAGGCCACCGGCCATATCTCGGCAACCGTTTATCGTACAACCTCGCGGAAAAAAATTTGATAGTACAATGGATGACGGGAATTACAACAAAAATATTTTCAAGTTTCCAAAATGATTGCAAGGGGGCGCAATTCTCACGATGAATTAAAAATTCGATAATTTTTCTTTAAATTCTAGATTAAGGTAGATTAAAAAAATTACTAGTAAAATATTTAGACGTTTTTATATAACTTTCATTTATAACTTTTTGATCTAACTCCCATACGGAGGGGAGAGTGGAGGGAGACATGTCTGCGTACAAAAATAGGTATTACTTTGGTTTGCCCCAACGGATTTTAATGTTTCTGGGCTCATTAGATAGAGAATTTTACAAAGAATTGAAGGATATGTAGCACGAAATTACGTGGTTGTCAAAGAAAATAACAGGGGGCGCTGTTCTCAATGTATTATATTTCCTGTTTTTTCTTTAAAATTTCAAATGGAACGATATATTTTTAATATCGTAATATTGAAGCACATAAAAAACTGAAGAGAATGATGAAAACCGGAAGTTGCTACCTTTTTTGTTGACAAAGATATAGTCATACGAAGACAATCCAGAAAAATAAAACTCTTTAAATATAAATGTATTTATTTATTGGAAGTAATAATTTTATTTTAATTTTAATGGGGCCTCTAGACAGTGTATAGTACGTTTTCACTTGAAATTTCATCATACTCTTCCCTAAATGTATTTATTTCATTCTTTTTATCGATTTTTTAATTGATTGCATTTGTTACGTTAGATTCTCCTTTTAAATGTTTTTAAATACTCTAGCTATTATTTTCTAAATATCATTTCTTATCCTTTCCAAAATTGAAATAAAATAATAATAGTGAACAGTGTAGTTTGCTTTTTTTTTTAATTTTTCATCATACAACATGGCATGCACAGTGATACTAAATTACATTATGATGAGATTTCCAAGGTAGGCAATGAAAATCGAAATGCAAAGATATTAGTCTCACTTGTAGTTAAACTTTTTGTACGTATTTAGCAAATTAAATCTTTTTGGACACCTGCACATAATTATTAAGTTTGTAAAATGTCGTATTCTAACGTTGAAGCTTATGACATGATCAGAATGTATTTTCAATGCTTTGAAAATGCATTCTTGCTTCGGGGAAATATTCCCTAAATTATCCCGAAAGAAGACATTATTGAGTTTTTATTCACCTTGCCAGATGTTCTTGATGTTTATTTATGGGGCAGAATAAAAGACATAGTTTATCACAAAAAGTCGAGTACAACAATTGCTACCTCCGAAATGGAAGTAACTCTGCTCTCTACTAATCGACAAGTAAACGTGTATTGAAAATGAAAGTGAACACTTTGAACATTTGTTAAGTCGAAGCTTTTTCTTGTTTTTTTTTGTACTTTCTGATTTAAATATATTTTCTTTTCCTTTATATTACTTGGTCAATATATTATTTTCTTATTTACGTTTAGGTATATAATAGGTTCTTTTATTTACTTTCATTTCAAGCGGGGATGATTTAGATATCAATTTGTGTACCCTTTCGTTACTAATGAGTAAATGATTTGATTATAACTAATGCATTATACTTATTATATTGTCTTTTTTCTCGTTATTGTCCACTTAGTTCATGAGTTATGGAAATTATTTTTGCTGTTTTTACTTTCTTATACGTAGTATAAGGAAGTATTGTGATGATGAAAATTTTCGACCTCGAGATTTTTGCAGATGTCCAGGTTTTGAAGTCTGAAAAAATGGTTTTTAAAAAATGTCTCTCTCTCTCTCTCTCTCTCTCTCTCTCTCTCTCTCTCTCTCTCTCTCTCTCTCTCTCTCTCTCTGTGTGTGTGTGTCTGAGATCTGATTAGTTTTTCAGTAAAATCGGTAGACCGGAAGTAGCAGTTTACTTCAGCGAAAAAATCGAATTTTGCCAATATTTCGTCAACTACTAAATTTAAACAAATTTATAAAGAATTCATATATACTTAAAATTAAAATTGAGAATAACTTTATTTAAAAAGTTTTTCGAAATTCCTACCGGAAGTAGGTCTTTTACTCTTATCGAAAATCAGTTTTTTGCGAATATTTCGCAAATCATGCTTTTTAGACAAGTACGTTACGGGTATAAAAGCATTTAGAACATAATTTTCAATATCTTTTGTATAAAAAAAATTTCAAAATTCAGACCGGAAGTGCCACTTTTACTCTTATCGAATAGCGATTTTTTGCAAATATGTCGTAAGTTATGCATTCTATATATATTTATCTAGAGTACAAAAGTATTTAAAACTGGATTTGCAATATTTTTTGTATATATGAAAAAAATTCGGACCGGAAGTAGCACTTTTACTCTTAACGAGGAGCACTTTTTTGATAATATCTTGCAAAGTATGCATTCTATAGAGATTTATTAAGAGAATAGAAGTACTTAGAATAGGATTTTGAATAATTTTTGTAAAAAAAATTCTTAAAATTCTATAATTTGAAACACTTATACGTATAAGAAAGTCGTGTGGTGGCCACACCTCATTTTTTATAATTAGATCTAGCTAAATCAGTTGGGTGATAAAGATATATTATTATTATTATTATTATTATTATTATTATTATTATTATTATTATTATTATTATTATTATTATTATTATTATTATTATTATTATTATTATTATTATCATTATTATTATTATTATTATATTTCAATGTCTAAAAAGGCAAGATATGAAATTTAAAAATAGCTAGATAATTTGAAAACATTTAAGAAGAGAATCTAATGTAAGATATGCTAGAATTAAAAAATCGGCGAGAAGATTGAAATAAATACATTTATGGAAGACTATGATGGAAACTCAAGTGAAAGCGAACTATACACTGTCTAGTGACACTTAAAATTAGAATAAAGTTATTACTCACAATAAATAAATAAATTTATATTAAAAATTGTTTATTTCTTTTGGATTGTCTTCGTATGACTATATCTTCGTCAAGAAAAAAGGTATCAACTTCTGGTTTTCATCATTCTCTTCAGTTTTTTATGGGCTTCAATATTACTATATTAAAAATATGCCGTTCCGTTTAAAATTTTAACGAAAAAACAGGTAATATACATACATTGAGAACAGCGCCCCCTGTTATTTTCTTTGAGAACCACGTAATTTCGTGCTACATGTCCTTCAATTCTTTGTAAGATTCTTTATATCTAATGGGCCCAGAAACATTAAAATCCGTTTGTGCAAACCAAAATTATACCGACTTTTGTACGCAGACACGGCGCACCCAAACAGAAGGATACTGTGAAACAAGGTGAGACAATGTAAGGCAATACGGTTTTGCATATTTACCCATCGCAAGGATCCGAACTTGTGTGTTATTTTGTCGTACTTGCGGATACCAAAAATGTACCGCATCCACGCGTTTTGAACTTTCTGTACTCACTTGACGTCAGCAGCATCCAAACAGGGCCCATAAACAAGCATGCATTAGTTAAATAACGACTGCACCACGGATTCGCATAGCATCCTCTTTAGCTTAATACTGAAGGTAGATTTCAAGAGATATAAAATCTTTAAGTTAAAGTAAGCACTGCTTATAATTTTAGAGATGTACGAATTCTATCTAAAAGTATTATTCATGGTTAAGCCCAAATTTTTTGCTTGCGTTAATACAGATATAATGCTATCATTTAAAGTAATGTTCAACTGACTCCCACACCTCTCAACGTCACCCACCCTTCCAAACAGCATAACACAACTTTGTTAGGGTTAATAAATATAGAATGTTTGCGGGAGTCAGTATTGATATTTGATAACTTTTGATATGGCATCAGCCAGCTCGGAAGTAGGAAAAGACAAACACATTTGTGTGTCATCCGCATACATATGCAATTTACAAAAGTCAATACTTTTGGGCAACATACTTGTATAAATTGAAAACAGCAATGGTCACAGAATGGAGCCTTGAGGCACACCCCTATGGATAGACAACCGGGAGAACTTTTGATTACCCAACCGAATCATCTGGTACCTGTCGCACAAATATGACTGTACATGTCCCGCGCAGGACTCACCACAACCAAGGTAGTGCAATATAGACAAGAGAACGTCGTGATTGATGGTATCAAACGCCTTATTGAAATCTAGTAATACTAAAATATACAGTTTGTTCTTATCTCTGGCCCGCATGATATCATCCGTCACGTCCAGCAAACTTGTGACGCAACCATAACCACGTCTGAAACCAGATTGGCATTCAGGAATCAGTCCATGACATGCCAAATGTTTCTTCAGTTGAGCGCACATGATTTTTTCCAAGATCTTACTAAACGCAGGAAGTATGCTTGTTGGGCGAAGGTCCCGCACATTAGACGTGGATGGAGTCTTGGGCAGAGGCACCACAATGGCTAATTTCCATTGTCGGGGAAAATATTTAAAAAACAGGATTGAGTTAATTATATGCGTCAAATAGGGAAGTGCGACGGGCAATATTAATTTCAGCATATTAATGCCAATACCATCAGCACCTATAGCGCTGCTACTAACAGATGACAAGACTTTTAAAACGGTGTCCTGGTCTACGAGCTAAAAATTAAAGTTAGAATTGAAGTCTTTGCAGGTTGAACTCGCATAAAAATTGATAATATCAGGAGAAGTATCAGTTTGCGGTATACCACCAATAATTGCTTCGTTTACCTGATCCGCGCTGGAGAAGACTGCTGGCAGTTCCCCCACCGCGGAGCCAGCCACACGTTGCTTTTTCAATTCACCCCACAAATGTTTGGAATTACTCCCAGAAGATATACTTTCAAAATAAGTCTTTTTCTCATTACGAATTGCAAGCCTAGCATAGTTTCGTAATTGTTTATAATACTGCCAATGAGCATCCAACCCAGATTTTTTGAACAGAGTCTTCGCCCTGTCGCGCAATTTTTGCAACAACTTTATATTATCAGTTATCCAAGGCGCTTTGGGTTTTGTTATTTTCACAGTTTTTATGGGGTCATTATTGTCGAAGAAAAACAGAATAGATTCATTAAAAAATGTAACTTATCCTCAATATCCATAGTGAACATAAAGTTAAAGGGTATGCTGGATAAATCTTTATTGAAATCATCAAAGGCAAACGATGAGAAATCTCGAAAGGTGTGGAAACGAAGTCTTTTGTCAGGTCACGCCAGCCGTACCCTACAGTAAACCATATCATGATCAGAGATCTCGGAGCATATTACTCCTGAATCGGTAACCGGCGCTAAGTCTAATATAGCAATAATATCTAGCAGTGACGCTTTACGTGTAGGTTCTCTAATCAACTGAGACATATTGGCTGATTGAAAAGCGTAATTCAACTGAATAACGTTATTATTATGTATCGAATATGTTTGGAAGCAAATTAAAAAACACAAGTATTTCGGGCCCAAATCATGTACGTTGCAACTTCGTCGCGTTGGTGTTCCATGTATTCGGCCTCTAACGCAAATCATTAATCTATCGTTTGAGAGAGGTTCTATTCCTAAAATCCTTGAAACGTAGATTATTAATCCAATTCTACGAGAGACTCTACACATGAAGTGTCTAATTATCGCCCAATTGCACTGAGCTCCAGCTTCTCAAAATTATTTGAGTATGCAATGTTAAATAAGTTGTTGCGTCATTTAAATAAGAACAACATAATTACAAATAGACAGGTTGGTTTCAGGGAAGGTTTTTCAACTGTACCTGCCGTGACTGCCATTATTAAACTGGTAGTTGATGGTTTGGATCGTGGAGAGTACCCTGCTGGAGTATTTTGTGACCTTACACGTGCTTTCGATTGCGTGAATCATCGGCTTCTGCTTGACAAGCTGTGTAACTACGGTATTAGAGGCGTAGTGTCCGACGCTTGATGAGTGCTTAGATTGGAAGATTCGTTGTGATAAGTTGATCTCCAGTATTAATTCCTCATGTTAGCAGATTAGAGTACTGAGGCATTCATTATATACTGGAGACCTAGTAAGGCTCTATTACGGGCAGGTTTTCTCGCGCATGGCATATGGAATCATCCTTTGGGGACCATCTCCATATGGCAATCAAGTATTTCTTGCGCAAAAGCGCGTAATTCATTCTGTTGCCAGTACCATTCAACTACATCTTGCAGGCCATATTTCAGCAAAACAACATTTCAAAATACATGAAATTGCGGAAAGAAATAATATAAATAAAAGCACAACAGCTTTTAAAATTATTAAAAAATGGCGAGAACGCCATAGAATTTGTCGAATTTCTGGTTCTGGCCGCAAAAGAATACCAACAGCTGAGCAAGACCGCCATTTCAAAAATGTGCTTATTGAAAATCTATTTTCTTCAGTAGTGAGTGCATCTGATGTAAGTAACTTTCCGGGTTGTTTTTTACTGCCCGACGAACAGTTAGAGAAGCTAATTCGCGGTGCCATAAAACTGCCGAAAACTTAATTTGAATGCGACCCACAAAGAAACTCGCGTAGAACATCTGGTACATAACAGACACCTTTGGGAAACTGAAATTTTTAGAAATGAAAAATTATTTAAACCAAAAAAAATGGACCGATTCATGTATACCGACTAAGAGGTACACGATTTGACGAAAGCTTTATTAATAATGTGTATTCAGAAAAGTTCAAAGTAAACCTTTCGGGTTGGATTTCAATTCATAGGACTGACATGTTATGCGAAATAGAAGGAAGCTTAAATTCAGAAACTTATCTCAACATTGTAAGTAATGTGATGTTGCCTTCAATGGAGCTATTTTTCCAAATCGCAAATTTACAATTCATCAGGATAACTGCCCCCATTCATACATCAGACAGAGTGAAAACATGGTTCAGAAAAAATAACATCAATGTGTTGAATTTTCCGCCAAGAAGTTCTGATTTAAATATTATCGAAAATATGTGAGGGTTCATGATCAAAAAAAAATTGAATCGAAGACCTCAAAATAGACAGGAACTGGTAGAAGTAGTTCACACAGCACGGGAGAATGTAAATCAAAATATTTGTACTTACCTTTATAACTCTATTCCAAATAGATTGCAAGAAGTTTTTAACAAAAACAGCTCTATAACCAGATATTATACATATATTTCTTGATGATGGTTTTTGATTAGTATTTTGATTCGTATTAATCAGATAGAAGATGTTTTGATAATTGTTTAATACATATTTCATAGAATAATGACTTAACACTAATGACAAGTAAATAAAGCCAGGCTTACAAAGTACGAGATCTCGTCTACTTTTTTTTTGCTTTCGACTGTATATTTTTTTTGTCGAGACTGTTGTGCATAGCTATGCTAGGATCCGATAGGTGGCGCTTAAATCAAGTTATTAACAAATTCTATATTTATGGACTAAAATGTCTTATGTTCAAAATATATGTTGGTTTAGTGCTGAAAAAGAAAAACAACAAACTCTGAACAGAATGTTTTAAGTCATGACGTGTAATTCTCAATGAAACGGTATAATTATTCGTGCATTTCCTTCGTTGGGTTTCTGAATAATTACACTTCGGTAATAAAAATGTTCTCTCCCAATTGTTTTTTTCTTGTCTAACAACACTAACACATTTTTAATTCTATTTTATTCTATTTATTATATTATTAATATCAATTATTCTAAAGCTAATGTTTAAAGTATTGAAAGAGTAATTTTAAGCTTAATAGAAGCGAATGGCATTTGCCATTATATAACTTTTTAATAAGATTGTAGATATTTTGAGGTTAACAGCATCAATTTCAACAATTTAAATCGAAGTTATGTTACGGCTATGACAGACCGTAGCGATAGTGAGGTTCAGTTGCCCATGCATATCAATTTTGTTATATTATTTACGTATTATATTCTAGGTGGACGAAGAGTTTCATATTTATGCGGATGTCGTAGAATTTGCTACACAGGTAATATCTTCGTGATTTGAGTATATACAATGATGAAACAAAGACTGTTTTAAACGACATCAAACACTCTTTTATATTCCGAATTTTGAAGCTGAAATGTGAAAAATCTCTTACTTACTCTCTTATTTACTCTTTTCGTTTAAAATATTTTTTTTACGGAAAACGATTAGAGTTAATATTCCGAATTCTGTGGTAGATAATATCCTGGGTGTTTTCGGCAAATTAAAAAAAAAAAAAACAAGAATATTGAAAAAAATATATTTATTCTATTAATTTCCTCAATGTCCTTCTTTTTTTAATTTCTTTTTCACAATTTAATCCTAGTTATTTTATATCCACATATTTTATTTATTACTAATCTATTGAATATTAAGCTGCATAACAACCATTATATCATTAATATGTTGGTTGGTTTCTACTGCATCTTTTAAATTTTGGATTTGAATCTTTATCTTAATAAAACAACTTCATT
This sequence comes from Amphimallon solstitiale, assembly GCA_963170755.1. Taxonomy (NCBI): domain Eukaryota; kingdom Metazoa; phylum Arthropoda; class Insecta; order Coleoptera; family Scarabaeidae; genus Amphimallon; species Amphimallon solstitiale. The sequence goes on from OY720678.1 coordinate 92,505,379, forward strand.
AAGTAATTTTTGTCGTCATTTTCAGATTCTCTTAATAGGATTAGGTTCAATACTTTTGAATCTAATAATTAATTTGTTTAATTTATATTTAATTGATTCAATAATACCGAATTCGCCACAAAAAATAATGTCACGTGAGTGAGCAATACAAATGCTGATTGGTGGCTAAAGAGAAAAAGCGAGTAAAGCATAAATTTCGCCACAATTTCTATGTGTTCTTTTAAAAACTAAACAAAGTTGGCCAAAAAAGCATATTTTATATATTTTGTGGAACAACAATGTCTGCAAAAAACAGCCTCATATTTATGACAATGATCAGTAAATGACAAATAACCACAAAAACTCCCTGCATAAAATAAAGTTAACAATTAATTATAATAAATGTACACTCACAGATTTGTTTGATTGCGACGACATTTGTCCACGGTAGTGAGTTTGAAAATAGAATGGTATACCTAGATGCTTGTCTGTGTGGTGCTTAGCCGATGTTTCGCCAGTTATGATGTGGATGTGGTCCTCTGAGGCAACAGGAAGCGATTCTTTAACCGCTCCGGGCGATCTGTTCCGTTAACTGACATCCGAGCCGGAGCATCTATATATACATACACGTACACATTATATATGTACATGTACATATATACATATATACATTCCTTCATAAAATTGTGAGACTGTTCGGATTGCTTGGAAAGAGGGCCACCACCCAAGCAACACAGAATGGTAGATTAAACGTATATATCTAAAATATCCGTATACGGTATATTGGTTATTATACGGTATATGTAAACGGTATAATAAACTGCAAAATGTCCGCGACTTCGACGTTTATTTATGTTATATGAAATCCATTAATAATTGGTAGACGAAATCTGGAAAACAAGTGTTTCTCATATACTGAATTTATACGTAGGTATATTGCTTATTATACGGTATATGTAAACGGTATAATAAACTGCAAAATGTCCGCGACTTCGACGTTTATTTATATTATATGAAATCCATTAATAATTGGTAGACGAAGTCTGGAAAACAAGTGTTTCTCATATACTGAATTTATACGTAGGTAATATGCACTGATTATATTGTGTATTTACGGTATCTAATAAACCGGAATCATTGGCATACGGAATACAAAAAAAAACCGTATCTTCTATACATCATTTATACGTATGATGTAAACGTATATTTACACTATACTTTTAACGTTAATTATCCCAATTCATGTATACAGAATTTATACGGGTATGGTATCTCATTTTGCACTTAAATGACGCTATTGATATATACCTATATGAATGTCTGATTTTATACGTAGAAGATCACCAGAAATGAAGCGTGTATTTTATACCGCGAGATCAAAAATTATATTGATAAAGGTTTGCCCATGGAATGTAAAACGCCTGTCTTCAGTTATATCATTAAGTGTCATATTGACAAACAATTAATGACAGTATGACACTTAATGATATAACTTAAGACAGACGTTTTACTTTCCATGGCAAACCTTTATCAACATAATTTTTGATTTCGCGGTACTTGCATCATTATTTGAGTACACGTATACGCTAAAATTAGGTAAAATAATACATATACCCAAATAATTTCATGTACGTAATTAATGTACGATTTATAAATAAAATGAGGATAGATCCTGCAAGGTTAATCGGAAAGATTACAAATAAAAGTGTGTAAGTGTATTTAGCAAGAGCACATTTTTGCAATGTTAGTTAGTAATACTAAAATTAGAGTTATGTGTGATTAAACAAAATTTTAAGCTATTTTGCTTTTTATCCACACATTTTATATCTTAGATGCATTACATACAATTAGAAAATGTTGGGATAATATGTGAGAATAATAATAGATACAGGAACAAAAGCTTACTCACCTATTTTGTAACTTCTCTGTGTATGTAGATACAAACTTATTCTACCGACGACATTTTTCAAACATTATATCTGACATATTAATATTTTTTTTTAATTTTAATTAGATAAATTCCTTCGAGGGTGGAAAAAAATTATGTATACATATATTTTTAATTTTAGTTTATTAAACCGAACTATACATAGATAATACAAAATAAGAATTTGTATGCATAACTAATAAAATAAAATATATATTACGTAATAAACATTAAAGATTACGTGTTCTAGAAACAGAAAAACCTAGTAACATTTTATTCAACTCTTACTTTTTTTGATGAGTAAAGGTATCTGTGTTTGGCTAATTTTAACCAATCCTTAACAGCATTTTTAATACAAGTATCAGTCAAATCTGATGGTTCCCTTCCCGAATAAGACAGTTTTACCGCTTCTAAAAAATAAAAGAATATAAATACTTAATTAAAAGCAGAATTGCTAAAATATTACCATTAACTATCGACATTATTGCGGTATGTTTAAAGGCCCTCTTGTCCCGATGACAAGACCAATTAAACTTCATTGCAACCTCATTGCTGGGGACGAATTTTAAAATGTTCATTACTGTAGACCTTACACTAGAACCCCCGACAGCTGCTAATCTTCGTCTCTAGAAAATATTAAACGTTTCGGATACAGACTCAAAGTAATTGAATAAAAACGTGTAGTCTTACCATGTACAAAGCATTGCTTTCGTCTGTCAAAAATAGCTCCAAATTTTTGTACGCAGCTTTAGAAGAGATGGGTAAAACAGGCATCGTGGAAGGTATCTGTAACTGCTGAATAACGCTGATTTGTTGATTTTTTTCTATGTTATTTTCGACGCAAATGGCGTTTACTGACAATTTTATTTAACTTAGACATCTTAACCACATACTTTCCGATTTATTGCAATCTCAAGAAATTTATTTTTACCCAAACAGTAGAAATTAGAATAAGGAGCATGCAATAACTTCAAGGAGTTAGCAGAACTTGTCACTTGTTGAATAGGCTGCAACAAACAAAATTTTAAAGAAATCTAAGCAAAATTAAAAGCCAGAGTTTTTTAGTTATTCTTATTTCATTCTGATACGATATTGGAAACATTATTGTCAAATATAATGTATATGTTTGTCAAACGCATACACGGAAAAACCGATTTGTTTGAGTCAAGCAAATTTTGTATGACCCAACCAAATTATTTCTTTGTATATAGGCAAACTAATTTTTGGTTGTTGGAATCAAATAATTTTGTTACGTTCATTTTGTTGTTTCTACTAAATAACATTTTTTCCTACTAGATACCTATATAGTTGCGCCAACAAACAATGAGCTCAAGCTAACTAAATAAAATTTAGCTATAAACATATAAATTCATTAACTTAATTATAATACACATTCATTGTAACATAATAACTTGTTATTTTAATTAATATGTATGTTTGAAATTTGGAAAGCATTTAATTAAAACAACAAATATGATTGCTTGATCTACTAAGATGTTTAATTAATTTAAACACATTATTTTTGTTAAATAAAGCTTATAAAATTAGTACGAACGACTCGAATGCAATATAAAACGAAATCGGTATCAATACGCAGCACAAAAATACTTGCAACGTTTGGACAAATATCAGCAAAAAAACGTAGACAGACAGTCGTCTATTTCCCATATATATGTCTCTTTTAGGCGGAAAATGCCTTAGGTAATATTAAAATAATTCTTTCTTTTAACATCTCTGTTTTAGTTGAAAATAGATTTACTGAAAGTCAAGAATTTCTTTATTTGAAGCAACAAGACGCTTGATTTAAAATATAATTCGCCAAATAATTTAGTTACATGAAACAAATATTTTAACAAAATTATTTGTTTAAATCAAACAACATTTTATTTTGTATTTTCTTGAAATAAGAGAGACAATATATTGTACAACAAAATCGGTGTGTTTACGGTAAACATCGGTTTTTCTATGTATCTATAGTTAATAAACCGCAGTGAATGCATTACAAAAACATGGCGTATTAATTGCACAGAATTATGTACTAATTGTAGGTTGTTTGGCATGCATTGTATGTAATATACTTACCAAAAGACGGCTAAACCATACAACAATAATTGCACTTCACTTGAAATAAATAATTTGCAATCACTTAAAGTATTTTCCAAACTTTAACAGATAAATGAGATCGTTGATAAGTCCTTAAACTGTTACTCTGTTAGTAGACTGCGACTGCATACCTACTTCTTAAACTCTTACGTTTACCGTTCGATGTGCGCATGAGCAGAGCAATATCTGTAGCAAAATATATGCTCCAGAGTTACCAAGAGAATAGGTATTCATCTATAATACCATATATCTATACTAGAATCGCCGAAGAGATTTGGTAATAAAAGTGCGTGATCAAGGCATTCTATGCACAAAAACGGCCGACGCCAAAGATCAATTATATACTATGTGTGCATGCGAGTTTGGTGTGATCACGTGAACCCCACGTGGTCACTGAATCTGGTCCGGGATTTGAGTATACGTTTAAATACCGTAATTCATAAATGTATTATAAAAGTGGTTGGTAAATGTTTAATATACAGATGTGCACCAAATTTAAAGGTATAGAGCGAATATACTACACATATCTCTACTCTGTTCTAGAAGCTTAAATAGCAAAATATTTCTATTAGATGTATCTCAGATGTAAAATACGTGTAATAGAAGATGTTACACAAAAATAGTTTAATTTTTATATAAGTATTTTGTTTCAATATTCCGTATTAAAAAAAATACTTACACATACAATAAGAAGCACCAAGTGCAAAACCTAGATATGCGCGTATATACCGCGGCGGTACATATTGACACAAAAGTATAAATTTAATACTTCTAATAATGCATTGATGAAATAAATTAAACATATATATATATTATATATGTATTACCTACATTCATATTTTAATCGATACCATTAGAGTTAGAGTATTCCTCTAATATACTCAAAAAATACATATAGTAAATGTATGTATACGTATACTTTAATGGGCGAACTTTTTGAATTTCGCAAGTTGGCTACGAGGACAAGCGAATAGAATCACATTTTATTGCGGAATTACTAGACAAAGCGTGTACCTAAGCAGAAGATTGGTCAAAAAATAGATGTAGAAACACTTATTGATAAAATTACATTTCTATTCACAACTTTTGCAGTGAAATATCATAGAGTACATCTTTGTATATTATTCTATTGCGTCCAGTGTAAACTATTAGAATACCCGCAAAATTCGAAAAATGTTGTTAGGGATATACCAAAACACATTTACTGTATTATGACGCAGCTGCAACATACGTATAATCTATATCTGGTATATGAGAAACGTGTAATTTTTATACGTTTATTTAAATATTCCGTTTAAAAGCAAAATTACGTATATAACACATAATTAAAGTTACCGTATACCGTATACATATAAATCCCGGTATATGTTTATACGTAAATATATTTCGTAATTCGTAAACGAATTATAAACGTTAAATAGTGCTAAAGGTTTTATGTAAAGGTATCATATACCCGTAATAGACTGAAACAATATTCGTAAAATATATGATATATGTATACGTATATTGACGGTTTATCCGTACACGGTAGTATAAATACTACATATAAATACCGTATAAAATACGTATTGGTGAAAACCGGTATATAAGAAACGTTTCGGAAATATACCTGCGTTTCCGTACACACATATAAAACGTATACTACGTATAATATACATCTACTAAACCAAGCTGTGTTGCTTGGGCATTTTATTGTGTGTTGTTCTATCGACTTAAGCGTTTGATCTTGTTGATTATATTATCTTAGAGAAATTGACCGTTACTGTGTCAGAGGTACGGGCATATCAGTGGCTTTCGAGTTATTTAACTAATAAAAATCATTATACGGATGTTGATGGTAATAATTCGGATTAAAAAAAGTAAAGAGAGGCATTCCTCAGAGCAATGTCCTTAGACCATTGCTTTATATCATATTTGTGAATGAATCTATTATCTAATTCAGTAATGTTTTCGGATGATAAATCATTGATTATTATTTGTTATGAAGATGTCAAGTATATGTACTAGTCTAAATGGCACAAAGGTCACTTTGGGTATTTATTTTACAGAAAACACTTTTTTAAAAACATCAATAAAATAAAAAATTATTAAATTTAAATATTACTCATTTCACAATTCGCGTCGATATTATTTGTGTAGTACAATTAAATGTTGTCTACGATAAATCTAGATCTCCCAATGAAACTACATAGGTAATAGCGGATATTTTAAGCTTAATTGTTTACATTTTCACTTTTAATTACAAATTTCGCGGTTGCATGTTTCTATATTAGTCATTAAACACATAGGCTGGCATTGTTGACTTGCAATTTATTAGATGACGTTTTTGATAAATCAAAGAATTTCCAATAATTCCATTTAATTAACTTACTTATCTAATGGTCAATTTTTTTTTATTATTTGCTATTTTTAATGAATGTTTACTGCAATGAAACAGTTTGGACGGCAGCTTACTTTCCTATTGAAATGTTTGTTATTAATTACTATTGAATCACGATGTCGCTAGTTCAAGTTGACTGAATATATATATATATAGCTGATGGTGCACGCTAAAAAGTACATTTTTAAATTAAGAAAAAAATATCTCAAAAAAATCATGGTCATACGAAATATAAATTGCTTCAAACGATTATATTATCCATATGTTAAGTATAGTCTGGTTCAAGTGAATGCAATTTTTCTCAAATTAAAACTAAATTTACTTCCCTATATACAAAACAGAGAAGTCTTGATTTGAAACAGATTTACTCGACTCAAAATAATACTTTTTAGCTTGTGTACTTTCACATTGTCTGTGTGTTACCACAATAGCGACAAAATGGGTAAACCTATCAATATCCAACTTTATATTTACAGTAGACGGAAACTATACCTTGTCTCAGAATAAGAAGGAGTGATTCAAATATCGCGCCAAAATGGCGTATATTTTTAAAGTCTTTTATTGGTTCTTGCGTAGGCGAGTTTAACATGGGAAAATAAATTTGACAAAACGTCATTTTATGTTTATAGCCAAGCCATAACCTAGTCTCTTACATTTTTACTTTGGTTTATTATACTTTATTGTGTTACTAAATAAAATCCGTACTTTTATGTACAACATGAGTATGCGTTGATCAGACGGCTTAAGACCTTAGGAACAAGTGATCATGCATTTGAAACTTTGAATTTGATGAATCTGTTAAAAATACTTTACGTCAGTGCAAAAATCAAACATTCAACAATTAATATCATTGCAAAAATAACTATAGATGAGTTCATACCATAAATGAAGTGGACAACTCACACATATTCTAGAATTGACTTATTAATTTCAAGTAAGTATTAATTAAATATTAATTATATTACCACATGTTCATATACATGTTATATTTCAGATATGTCAAACGTAGAGAAACCTGTACTAATAGAAAAAGGTGAAAATATCTGGTGGAGAATATGGGAAAAAGTTTGGATTGCCACAAGTATAATGAGTGCACGACAAGCTTTGTTGAAAACCTGTAGGACTAAATAGCCACACCGATAAAGATAGGCAATTAAAAATACTTCGTATAGGATCTAAATTGATACATAAGATGAAGTTGCTTCAAAAAAATCGCCTTTCAGAATATCACTTATATGAGAACTTTTGCCAGAAGCAATTACAAATGTTACAATAAGTATTTGGAAAAATTGTGCCGACCATGTTAATTTTTAATCTTTTTAACATGATGTAAACACTAAATTATTGTTAATTTCCAATATATAGTAGAAATAAATATTTGTTATACTTTATATATTTTCATATAATAGGTATATGTAATTATCTTTGCAGTTCGTGTAAACAACTTCAGCCGATGTAAATCTTTCTATTTATTACTGTTGTATGTAAGATACACATTTTCAAGACTAGTTGCTTGAATTTACCTCCTCAAGGTTTGTAGCAGTAATACGAATGATTTATCTGTATAAGTTCTTTATTGATATTTAAAATAGAAACCAATAAGCAAAACCTTTTCTGCAGGTTCTTAAGGACATTTTGATAAAAGATAAAAGGTTTGATTCATTCTTGTTCTCTGATACAAATATTTAATAATAAATAGACTTGATTCACAATTTTCATGGTGATATAGCACATTCACTAAAATGTGCAGTAATTATATATTTATAACGGCAATCCTCCTCAAAACGCTCAGAACAAAGTCTATGCTTTCACTTGTAGATTGGGCCTATATCTTTATCCATAGATTCTTCTAATTTTTTTTTGTAAAACTAGAATTGAATGTTAAGAGATTTGTATTCATCAAATTATAGATGTATGCCTACTTGTGTTTATAACTTTACACTCCTGTTTCCAATTGCCGTGCACTCGTATTGCTGCTTCGACTGGTAGAATGAAAAGCGGCACATTCATCTTTTTTTACGAAAGTAGTAAATGAAACACAAAACAGCTAAATCCTTAGTTAGAATTAATACAGTTCTTCTAACCTCAATTGTCATGATGTCATATCAAATTGTCTACTAAATTTTAAGCTAGGTGTTCCATTTTTTGGCGGGATATTTGAATCACTCCTTCTTATTCTGAGACAGGGTATAGTAGTTTACTTCAGTGAAAAATGAAATTTCACCAATATTTGGTTAACTACTCGTATATGGTTTAAACAAGTTTCTGCAGAATACAAATATATTCAAAAGTGACTTTCAGAAAATTTTTATAAGAAAGCCGGCTTTTTCAAATTTACATTTTTACTTTCAATAACGATACTGTTGGATGAAATCGAATTTAAATATAAATTAAATTTAGTTTGCGTTGGTGTTAAGGAAACTTCCTAGTTTGAAAGTATCATAAAATAAAACTCAAATATCAGTTCAAATACACATTTATTTTCGGTGTGCGCCGATATGTCGGGGCCGCTCTTGCATCGAACATAAGATTACAGCATATATACATGTGAATCGCTCGAGAAGCTAATGGTCCGTATATATACGCACATGCCAGACACTGCCGTTCGTACGTATACATAGGAGGCCATGCATCGCCTTCGGTGTATAGTCGTGTACTCGGACCGGCAGACAATAAACTCGACCGATGAGACTGTATACGCCTGAAAGCTGCTCCGCATCAGTATGCTCACAATAGACAATGTAATTAAAAGTTAACAAAAACGAAACATACATTACAAAAATATGATAACACATAAAAATAAAGAAAAACATTCATATATAAAACAAGAAACAATAATATAAAATAAAATAAAAGATGTCAAGTTCCTAACAGTTGTATTATCGTCTAAATAATATCGATTTACAGTTATCAAATTTTGTGATCATTCTTTCGGAATCACGTCATCGTTTCAAATCTTTAGAAGTTAAAATATTTCTTCTATAGTATAAACAACTAACGATGCCCGGTGAAATTTTATATATAAAGAAGAAGAAGATTAAAATATTTTAGTTTCATTGGAACTCAGAGTATATGTATATACAACAACAAAATCTTTGATTTTTATATGCACCTACTTTTATTATTATTATTAAATAAATTCTTCAAGTTAATATAGTTTACCAATAAATACCTCGTTTTGCACAATTACTAACTAAAATATTTTTTTCTTTCTGGAATGCTCTCCTAGCATGCCGTTTATTGTACATTTCGTTGACCTAAAGAATTAAACAGAACTTGAAAATAAGGCAAGAAGTCAGTGCAAAATTTATATTTTCATATTTGCATACGTTATACACATATGTTACAAGTTAAACTTATATGACGCATTCTTCAATACTTACTTGTATGTTCTGTATGCCTACCTCAGTTAAATATCCTCGTTAATTGAATAAATACATTGCTGGTTGTAAAATGTATAGCGAACGGTGTAAACGCTAAAAATTTGCTGGGAGATGTAACCTTTTTTTTCACTACAGTTATCACTACTAATTGGCAGAATGCCGTTACAGCTAAACAATTTATCTGAAGAGGTCATATGTAAAGTGCAAAATTAATTCGTATTTGCTCATTAATAAATTATTAGCTGTGAAATATATGTGCCTAGAGAATATCCGCTTATGATATTTGCCGTGTAAGATATCTGGTCTGTATTAAAAAAAAGGGAAATGAAAAGTTTATACTGTATGATGATTAATCATTTTGATCGAAAAACGGTTAAAACGTTCAATTTACTTTCGACCAATGTGGCTTTTCACTTTTTAAATATAATTTAATTGCCACGTTTCATATCGTCAAAAGAGTAGACCTCATACCTTTTGCGTAACTTCTTCCAGTACTTACACATTTCTTTTTTTTAATTACTTTTTGATACACTTAGTCAAAAATCCTTTGGAAAGTCTGCAAAATACTGTTTAAGAGCTCTTTTAAGTGTTTGATCAGAATGAAACTCTATGACACCCTTTTGTAAGTTTTTAAATTAAAATAAGTCTTGGTAAGCTAGTACAGAACTGTAATATCATTGACCAAACTCAAGAGTCATTGATTATCTGCTGGACTTTGTTAGTCCTATGAACCCAGCATTTGTCCTGGGCTGCAATAACTTTTTTCACTTTCAGAGCGGTGTTTACATTTTAACTTGTACTTACTTCCATGAGCGTCCATATTTCTTGATCTTAGTAAGGCCTTTGACTTGGTGGAGCATTCAATCTTGCTAGAAAAATTGAATTGTTACGGTATTAGGGGTTTGGCATTACGGTGGTTTGAGAGTTATTTGACGGACAGGACACACTATGTAGAGTTGGAGGGAAACAAATCTAGCTGTCTTACTCCTAAACGGGGTGTGCCAGAGGTAAGTATACTTGGACCGCTCCTTTACATTATATATGTAAACGATTTAAGAATGGAGGGATCCGTTATGTATGCTGATGACACGACGCTATTGGTAAATTCAATTTCTAGACAGATGATCAACTGTAAGATTAGTGGTGCTGTAAGCGAAGTAAATAATTATTATGTGGGCAACGGACTCTTTCTGAATTGTCAGAAATCAAAGTTTATAGAGTTCAAAAGATCAAAGACGGAAAGAGACACCTCCCGTTAAGTCGCTATAAAGGGGAAGAGCATCCCTCAGGTGGATGCCACGACTTTTTTGGGGGTAAGGGTTGACTGCAACTGCAGTTGGACTCAACATATAGGGGAATTATCCAAAAGGTTAGCTTCATTGTAATATCTGTTTAATAGATTGGTGGGAGAGTTGAATCCCTCTTTGATTAAAATGTTTTACTTCTCAAATTTCCACTCACTCATTCTTATTGTACAATTGCTTGGGGAGTTTCGGGTGATATGATAAGAGTTTTTAGAATACAAAAACGAGTTATCAGAATTATGAGTGGTGTCAATCGACAAACAAGTTGTAGGGATATATGCATAAGGATGCACATAATGACGCTGCCCTGCATTTACATATTTCAGGTATTGTTATATGCAAAGAAAAATGAAAACAAATAAATATTAAATTGGGCAGCTTTCATGCATATAGTACACGTAATAATCTATTATTAGAGATATCAAGGCACAGATGCGCTTTCAGTGAGAAAAGTCCGATGTACGTGTCTATAAGAGTCTACAATAAATTACCACATAAATATAAAGTGATGCCCTACAGAAGGTTTAGAAGTGATATTAAAAAACTTCTGCTTTTAAAAGGTTACTACTCTTTGGATGAGTACCTCAATGACTCCTCCATGTAACCAAACTTGTAATTCTAGTATAATACTGTATAATTTATATACTGACGTATCCCATACCGAAAGGTTGCCGGGACAAAATGTTTGTATCATTTAATTTGTATATTTATATTTATTGTATAAATTATATGCTGTTTTGATGTATATATGTAACAATGGCTTATCCCATAAAGAAGGTCATCGGTACAAAGAAAGTATTATTGTTGTCGTTGTTATCATATTTTTTATGCCTTTACGCTGTTAGTTGCTTATGTTTAACTTTGTGTTTGTTTTTATTTAATTTTTATGTTTATGATTATATTATTGATTTGTTCTATACCAAGTTTATGGTCACATGAACTAATAAATATTATTATTATTATTATTATTATTATTATTATTATTATGAATGTATCTCCAATTAGCAAAATTTCATAGACTTCTCAGAAAACTGCTGCCTTGGTTTTTTCTTTCAGAAAATTGCGAATACAAGTTTTTTGATGATGCTAAGCCCTCACAATCCCACTGAATGTATTCAGGTTTAGTAGAAGTGTTGCAATGATATATCCATTTCTCATCTCCATCTAGGCGGTAATTCGAGATAAGAAATTTCTTTCCTTGAAATTAAAAAGGCTACAACAGCTAATGAACATGTCACAAACACACAACTAGATTTCATAAACACCCCCATTATTGACACTGTACTTAAGACACTAGCCCATACATATAAATAGGTATTGGTAACTTTCTTAGTTTAGTTTAAGTCTGCAAACTCTTCGTTAATGACCGAGAGGTCGAAACACGTGTCAGAGAATAATAAATCTGTCCTAAGTGAAACAATATAACCAAGTGTTTTATTCGTTTTAATATTCATAATGTTTCACCAAGAACCAACCGTAAATTCTATTAATTTTATTAAGAAATTTCTATACTTGGCCAATTTGGGGCCCAATAAGACGGAGAAGAATAGTTTGAAACTCGTCTATAAAGACTGAGTTGCGGTTTGATGGTTTCTGAGTTGTCTACTCACCTTAACCTTGACCTACGGATAAATAGAGTCTTCTGCAGTTTCTCAAGAGTTACTTGGTTCATATCAGCTGATATGGTTACACATTCTTTTTAACGTGAAATAACTGGATATAGTTTTACATAGTGAATTCTTAACCTCTCAGCTATAGTCAGTTATATGAGCATTCAATTGTAGTAATTTGCTACTTGAATATCTTTTAAATATAAAACAAAAAGCGTAATAATAATAAAATAACATTTTATGGAATTGATTATTCTTCAACATTCGGCCACATCTTATATGAGTATTGTCAACAGTGTACGTATGTTAATAACTGGGCGTTAGATGATGCTGAGAGTCAAGCAATGGGAAATAAATACAAATATAATGACGTAACTCTTTAGTCCATAAAAATATTTATTGTCCATTATAGTGTATCATTAAAGGAAAAGGCACATTATAAAATAAGCATTGAGAAAGAATAGGTAGGGAGACGACGTCACGTGATCAAACCGGGTACAGATCCGCCATATTGATATTACACTTACGTCAAACAGGTAGTGTTGGTAAAAAGTAAAGTGTTTGTTAAGTGCATCGTGTATTAGAGTCATATAATAAGTTAAATATTAAAAGACATTATGGTTTCTTGTCCTCTACGTAGTTGCAACAGCAGAGACGGCGTGTTATTGTTGTAGTAACTTCATAAATGAGAGAGATAATGACATAGTGTCAAAAGTAAAACGTTTTAGAAAAAGACCAGGTATCAGTTTCACTCATAAAACACAGCACATTTTTGGGAAAAAGCTTATGTATTTTTTGCATTTCCTAAATATCGGACAAAAAATTTAATAAAGAGATAATCATTTTACATTTGAATTTGTATTAAGTTCTCAGTTAATTAATTACAAAATTGCTCCCAATTTACTACAGGAGCTACATACAATATAAAGTGCCAAAATATTTCGGTGCAAAATTTTATTTATTCTACATAATCTCATTTTACACATTTAACAGAAAGTTTATAATTCTATGCCCATTATTAAACAAAATCTTTGCGTTGGCACATTTACTTCAGTGTTGTCAATCAAATACGCTATTGATCAGCATTCAAGCATTTTGGAATCCATTTCGCCTAAAGCTTTTTCAAAGTTAATTCATGATCAATTACATTAAGATTCAAAATCATCGATGTTCGACAATCATATCGCTCACAGAATCTGTGTGTTGCAGTAGTCATGGAAATTGGTCATCCAGAGCGGTGTTCTACTTTGAGATTTGATCGCAATCCTAATTCTTAACAGTCGCAAATGATTGAAAATGATTAGTTAGGATTTCCATCATATCAGAAAAAATGTCTCCGCATGATAATCTTTTTTCAGAAAACACTTTTTTCTTCAGACATTCCGTTTTATTAAGTTTGCAATTTTATTACCATAGTTTTAATTATAGTAACAATATTCAATTTTGCCTTTTCGAAGCTTTCAAGGCTAATTATGTATCATTTACTGCTTTATGTTGGGTTGAATTACTATCATGATTGTAATATTAGAAATACAAAGATTTCAGAAACTGTATGTCAAAAATTTGATTTTTGTGAAAAAATACTCATTCCCTTGCTGTAACAACATTTAACCCTTTAGCCAGCCTATGATAAGCATTTTACGATTTAAAATTTTTGGTTTTAAATTATAAGGATAAGAAAAAAGAGTCAACTTTTGCGAATCATTGCTTAGAACGGAATCTTAAATTTAATACCAATTTTATAAATTCCCCTGTTTTAGAAAGAATTAAAAACCTTAATATGCTACAAAGTTTAGAAATTAATAAATTTAATACATTAGGTATAATTTGAAATGACCAACTAGGTATAAATAACTCCCCTCTACTCAATTTAGAATTCAAATCTGTCCGCCCCCTCTCAGGATAAGATTATTTTTGTGTATCCTTGTATAGGAGCTAATATGTAATTTAAAATTGTATTTTCATCCACCTGATGAAGCCACAGTGTGGCGAAACATATGTCGTGTGAAAATTATGATTTTTGAAACTAAACAACTTGGTTTTATTATATACAGCCTGTCCCAAATTAACTCGGCACTATTGCTAACTTTGTTATTATTGGAGCTACGAAGTCGGTTAAATTAGCAAACTAGTAGGACTTTTTTTGCTGATTAAGTTAGTCAAAACAGAGAAACAATTGAAGAGCTAGTTTCTGAGATATTCACAAAAGCAACAAATTTTTAAATGGAACATCCTATATATTTCGACATATTTTGAAAGAGAGTTAAATTCTAAACAAAAAGTAAAGTATACACTATCGTTCTAAATGTAAAAATAAGCGAATAAAATGCACTTAAACTCTCTGATTATCATTACTTTAATATGTAACCTGTTATACTAACTCTGAGTGAAAGTATAATCTAGAAAGATCAGAAACCGATGTTAGTTAACAAAAATACCAATTGGAAGGGTTTCGAGGAGGATCTGACCAATCGTATCCAGTTGAATGTACCACTTAAAACAATGGAGCAACTAGACCAAGAAACAGAGAAATTTGTAAAGTGTGCCCAACAGGCTGCCTGGAAGAATACCCCTGAAATCAAAAGGCTAACAGTTGGAAATAATTACACCAAAGAAATTAAAGAACTAGTAGCTCAAAAGAGAAAATTAGGGAAAAGATGGCAACAAACAAGAGCACCAGAAGATAAAAACAAACTAAATAATGCTACCCAAAACTTAAGTAGAAAAATCACCAAATACAAAAATGAAGGCGTAGCCAAATATCTGCGTAACCTAACGGATGATTCAGAAACAGATTACTCCCTCTGGAGAGCAACAAAGAAATTGAAACAACCCTGCATGCATAATCCACCAATTAGATCAAAAAATTTATATTGGGCAAGAGATGATCAACAAAAAGCAGAAATATTTGCCAGCCATCTAGAACAAACCTTTCAACCAAATGTAAGTGTAAATGCAAAACAGATCGAACATATGTCGTCTGAACAGAAAATTGAAGAAGCTGTTATAAAACCAATAACCCAGGGTGAAGTAAGTAGGGAAATCAAAAATAACATTAATTCCAAGAAAGTAGCAGGATATGACCTCATTACAGGGGAGATCTTGAAGAAACTACCGAGAAAGGCAATCATTAAACTTACTCATATAATAAATGCTGCATTCCGTCTGAAACATGTACCGGATGTCTGGAAAATGGCTGAAGTAATAATGATACCCAAACCAGGCAAACCTCCAAATGAAGCAACATCATATAGACCAATTTCGCTGCTCCCGATAATATCAAAGCTATTTGAAAAATTGTTCCTGAAAAGACTGAAACCTATCATTAAAAATAAGTTCCTAATACCTTCACATCAGTTTGGATTTCGAAATAAACATTCAACTATCGACCAAGTGCACAGAATAACAGAAAAAATTGAAAAAGCATATGAAGAGAAAAAAATTTGCTCAGCCATTTTTCTAGACATAGCCCAAGCTTTCGATAAAGTATGGCATGCAGGACTAATAAATAAAATCAAAAGCATGTTACCAGAACAGTATTCAGGTTTAATAGAATCCTACATATCCGGAAGAATGTTTCGAGTTAAACAACAAGATAAATACTCTAGCATAAGAGAAATAAAGGCAGGCGTACCCTAAGGCAGTGTCTTGGGACCAATCTTATACCTACTGTATACATGCGATATCCCTCAAACAAAAAATGTCACCATTGCGACCTTTACTGACGACACCGCTATTCTGGATATCGACACAAATAGTGAAGAGGCAGCGAAAAACCTCTAACAGGCGAGCAATGATATAAATACCTGGACCAAGAAATGGCGAGTAAAGATCAATGAGAGCAAATCGGTAAACGTTAACTTTGCTTATACGCAGAATACATATGTACCGGTAACAATTAATGACACACGCATTCCAGTACACTCCAAAGCAAAGTATCTTGGAATGAACTTGGATGTGGAGCTCCGGTGGGCGGAGCATGTTTAAATGAAGAGGAAGGAATTGGACATCAAATATAAGAAAATGTACTGGCTTCTTGGAAGGAAATCCCAGCTGTCGGTACACAATAAGCTACTTCTTTATAAACAAATATTGAAACCTATATGGACCTATGGGGTTGTGCAGCAAGGAGTCATATCGAGAAAATTCAAACATTTCAAAACAAGGTTTTGCTAAATATCGTGGATGCCCCATGGTACTACCGGAACCAGTATCTACACAGAGACTTAAAAGTCCCAACAGTAGTGGAAGAGATCAGCAGAATTGCAGCGAAGCATGAGGAGAGACTCCATGCCCACGAGAATGCTGAGGTTCTGCAAATGCTGGATAATACTCAACTAATACGTAGACTGAAACGAACCAAACCATTCGAGTTGGTGTAGTGTACAGCGTGTGGTGTAGTGACAGTGACAAAGCAGAGCATTGTGTTAGTGCAGTGCATAACACAAGAACATCAGTGTTTTATTTGAGAACCTGAGGGAAACCACTGGGGATTTCTTAGCAGATAAGTGTTTAGTTTTAAGAACTCAAAATAAAATTGTAGGTTAGTCATATGTGACTAGTAACAATAAAATAAATAAAAAAAAAAAAGAAAGAAAAAACATGGAAGTAGTATTAAAGTAATGATAATCAGAGAGTTTAAGTGCTTTTTATTCGCTTATTTTCAAATTTAGGACGATAGTGTATTACTTACTTTTTGTTTAGAATTTAACTCTCTTTCAAAATATGTCGAAATATACAGGATGTTCCACTTAAAAATTTGTTGCTTTTGTGAATACCTCAAAAACTAGCTCTTCAATTGATTCTCTGTTTTGACTAACTTAATCAGCAAAAAAAGGCCTATTAGTTTGCCAATTTAACCGACTTCGTAGCTCCAATAATAACAAAGTTAGCAATAGTGCCGAGTTAATTTGGGATAGCCTGTATATATTACATATATTTTTGAGGTACTGAAGTATTTAAATACACCAGTACCTCAAATAATGCAAATAAATCAGTGCATTATTTGATCATGCTTCGTACAATACATCATCCGAACAAACATTTAATCCAAATAAAAAAGGATTAGTTTAATATTTGCATGTCTATATAATGCACAGGCAAATTTTTCTCGAAGCATATAGCCATTAGCCGAGTTCATTTCAGAAATATCATTTGCCTGTAACAACCGAGTGATATATTATGTATTTATGTATGTAAAACGTTCATAATTGCACGTGGAAGAAGTCGGGGCCGTTTCCGTTCCGTTTATTGCGGCATAAACTTGCAGGAAGCGTGTAGTAATTTAAGTATGTAGGAGAAAAAGAATGGAATATCACCCGTTCGTATATGGAGGTTAAAATATCGCATATAGAAAACACATACAGCGTGTGTAAAAAGTCATGGATTATCGAAAAATGTCTCGATCTTAATTTGTAGGGTTTTAATAAATCTGTAATTCGAAAATATTTAGGAATAAACAGGGTCGCATATTTTTTTTTAATGGAATTTCAGTTTCTTATTGCATTTTATGGTTCTATATTGAATTAATTACGTATTATTAGATACTAGCTGGCCCGGCAGACGTTATTCTGCCCTCTCCGGTAGGTGGCGCGATGAGATATATATAATATATAATAACTCGACCACAGCGCCACCTATCGGGTCGAAATTTTGTGATTTTCTTTTTGGCAAACAATATATATTGTTATAGTTTGTGTATTTTCAGTAACAAAGTATAATAATATATTTCTTTCATTCAAATGAGCTTAGTTTTTGAGTATTGTGTCGTTGTACAATTGTATATTTTAAAAGACATACTAGATTATTACTTAACGTATAATTTTATTAGTAATTTATATAATTTGATAATATATTAATAATTAATATAAAATAGTTTTAACTACAAGACACATTATATAAGTTTTGTTTGAAATTTAGTCCAAGAATCCACTGGTTGGTTATTAGTATTTGAGCGGCCCTGTACATTCCAAAATATTTTCAATTAATAATTATTGAAAATCCTACAAACTTTAATAGCATTATTCTCCAATCATTTACGGTAAAATAATCCACCGGTCCTGGACTTTTTGCACAACCTGTATACATTTACGTTGTTTGTATTGACATTTAATAACATCCATAACATCAAATTGAGAATAAATATTATATGACAACGTGACACATTTAATGTCCACATGCTGTGCGTGTAATTTCGTTCTTTAATGTAATAATTGCGTTTAATTCGTTGATTGTAGAGATATAACAGGATATGTTCACTTTTATTTTGTACGGGCAAACAGTTTTTTTTCGATACTATATCTCAGTTGATCGTTTTCTCCGTATCGCCAGCAATCGGATAGAAGTGAGAATATCCTGTTTTTAAAGGATGAATCGGCTTGGATTTCGAACATTTGTTCCTTATCGAAATGAAAGCGTATTTGAAATTTTTGTGTTTAATGAATGATGAAATTGTAAATGCGTATCAATGGTTGATTGATGACATTAATATCTCCTTGTAAATTCAGAATGAAATTCAGTTATTCAGAGCGATATCATATCAACTGATTTATTCCATTTTCATTAATAAATACATAATAACATAAATAATAACATTTATAAAATACAAGTACAGACTGATGATAAAGTAATGGAACAAAATTAGTGTAGTTATGTTGTATCTAGATAATATCACTAAAAATAACAGCACCTTTTAAAATCACACTTCCTTTGGATTTTCGAAGATTTAGTAATGAGTCGATAATTTCATATTTCGAAAACACGAAAATTATGGTAAATAGGCACAGAATCAATTCAGAAGATTTCGATATGAATCAGGGGACCACAAGGAAGTATTCTTAATCCATTAATCTTTTTAAAATACAGCAATAATTTACCGCAAATGACACCAGCATTGTTATATCTGACAAAAATCCTCACATATAAAAGAAAATATCAAAATGGCTATTGATGACTTGTTTTGAAATATTATCCTGTTAATGCTCTTGCAGTAAATGTTTAAAAGCTAAGTGACAATTAATTTACATATTAATGTTGACGGAAGTTTGTTGGTAGTGACCACAACACTCAATTTTTTGGCTAGAGCAAACAAATCGACCTTATCTGCAAATAATTAAATAAAATCTGTTATGTAATTTTCAGCAGTCTCTATTGAGATTTTATTGTATATCGTTTGATATTATAGTTTGATAGGTTTCTTCACTTATTGCTCAAAAGCTTAACTCATAACCTGTTCAAACCTGTTCAAAAGCTCTTTATATATATTCAGAATGAATTATTTTCAAGGAATATCCTTAGCCCCAAAAAAAATATTTACATTCCTGTTCATACCAGTTAAAGAGCTGTTCATACTTTCACAAAAGTTATTCATAAGTGTTCAGAAGCTTCTCATACCTCAGAAGCTTTTTAAAACTATTTACAAACTCGTCATACCTGCACATGTATATTTAACAGCCCTTGAAAGACCAATTGAGTTCTATTCAAAAGTTGGTTATTAACGGTCATATTTTAATTATACCTTGAATATTTGAAAATTAAATAAAATTATAAATAAAGTTGGTATAAAATACTCTACTAATTCAACTGTTTCTTAAAAGGTCATTACTTATCTCTATAGTTTACAAATATTGGTGAGATTTATATTTAGCACAACAATGTCCGAGCTCGTAGCTTTCGCATTGGTCACCTGTACATATCTTTTTTAATTGCAATAGAAAGAAACAAAAATTGGTTTATTCCAGCGTTTTCCTTATAATAATCAAGTGTAGTAATTGGGCACTGTGATGAGTCACGGAGTAACGAAGTTAACTTGTTTAGGCAACAATAATAAATATAAATAGGTGTTGTATCTTTAGCAGACAGTTACACATTTTTAGAATTTCGATTCCTTACAAAAGAGGCGAATAAGTACAAATTGAGCTTCAGGGATTGGAGTAATTAAAATTTTAGATAGTTTTCAACGATCGCACATTCCAAGTACAGTTTGAAGCTCTTTAATATCAACCCAGTAGACTTTTTGTATCGTCTTATTACGACCATAGAAAACATTTTGGAATTTGAAAGGAGACTTCACTATCTCACGAAGTGCCACACTATGAAGGAGATGTGTTAAGCTATCTATCTGGGCAACGGAAAGTTTCTATGACCAAAAAAGTCCAGCCATAGAGCGAAAAAGTGCTATTCTATCATAAAAGTGAGTCGACACACATGAGGCACATTGTTGAAAAAAACCGGAAAAATTTAGCAATTTCAGACGTTTACTTATTCCAAAAATTCAAGCTTTTTCTAATTGGAACGAAATTCAAGATAAACGAAGAAGTTATTACGGAAACAAAGCGGTATTTTCACGACATTGCTCCTGATGCTGCTTATATAACTGATACAAGGCACATTAGGAAAGTATGGTCTGTTTTGTGATACTTAAATGTTGGCATCTCAGATAACAAAATTATGCGAATGCAGCGGCATCTATTGGTTGTTTATGAAGTCATTGAAGTCAATGTTTTGTGTTGTAATTCTATTTTTGCGTCGAAAAGGATTTACAGCTGCTCAAATTCGCCTGGAGTTATGCCTAGTTTGTGGTTCTAAATAGTAACGAGTGAAGTAAAGGTTTGACCTTGGTGTGGAGGCTTTAAAAGTGGCCATACAAATGTGGTTGGTGTGAATCGAGTAGCAGGCCCAATATCCTGAACCATGCAATCGTGCAGCAAGTGCACCAAAAACTGATCTTCCTTGGCGATTGACGTTGCTCTAGTGGATCCATTTCCTCAAGTTAAAGACATTACTATTTACACTATTGTCACAGAAAAGTTCAGATATCATAAATTGTATGCAAGGTAGGTACCGAAATTTATTACCGACCGACACAAAAGCCAAAGAATAGCAATCGGAAAAGCGGTTTTGGACCATCATCGACGAGATGATTTGTTTTCCCATATTGTTACTGGCGACAAGACGTGAATATTTTACTCCAGCTCAGAACCAAAACAACATTCTATGCAGTGTTACCATTGAACTTCGTTAAAACTAAAAAAAACAAGCAATATCCAAGTCGAAAAATGATGCCTTCTGTTCGACCACCCACCACCCTACATTCCCAACCTTGCACCGCGAATAATACCTCTTCTTGGGCTTGAAACAATGACTCGGTGGAT
Source organism: Amphimallon solstitiale (assembly GCA_963170755.1). NCBI lineage: Eukaryota > Metazoa > Arthropoda > Insecta > Coleoptera > Scarabaeidae > Amphimallon > Amphimallon solstitiale. Next base: position 92,527,217 of record OY720678.1, read on the forward strand.
AACGGTTTGAAAATTACGAGAAACTCAAGACTGCCGTTGTCAACTTGTTCAATTCCCAGCGAAGAACTTCAGAGGGTTTGAAGAAGCTAGTGAAGCGTTAAGCTTCATTCAGAGTGGGAGCGTTGAGCGTCGAGTTGCGTTAGCGTTGCGCTGAGCGTCGCGTCTGTTAGTAAACTATTCCGTATATTTTAATACAAATGTTCAGAGTGACAGCGTTGACGTAGCGTTGCGTTCGGCGTTGTGTGTGGCGTCTGCGGAGCGTTAGCGTGAAAAACAAGTCGGTTTGTTTTCCATAGCGTCCGCACTTAAAAGATGGCTTTGGAGGAAGATACTGCCGAGGTGCTCATAGCCGAAGTGCAAGCAAGGCCTGCCTTGTGGAATAGTAAGCTAACGACATATAAAAATAAAAACCTAAGGGATAGATTATATGCGGAAGTGGAAGAAATTTTAGGAATATCAAGTAAGTATCGTATGTTAATTATCAAAGATATCAGAGGATTTTTTTAAATTGAAGACGCAATTTGATACATAATGTTTGTTTATTGTTATTGTTAATCGTGGAAAACATTTAATAACATGGTGTCTAATTAAGGCCACTACAGAAATAGTCTTTGAATGAATTTCGAATATGTATAGCCATATTAGTTGCTCTGTTGTTTCTTACATTTAGGTTATGATGAATATTTTGCCGGTTGTGCCCATCTTCTTGGTCGACAACGTGAAGGTAATCGGCATCATCATTTCCATCGAAATCCCTAATGAAGTTGTGAAGTATACATGCACACTTAATAACCTTTATTGCAGTTTCCTCTTTAAGTAAAATAGATGTATCGAGGATTCCAAATTTTTTATATAATATGCCAAACGCATTTTCAATGCACTTTCGAGCGCGTGATAAGTGATCGTTAAAAATCCGTTTTTGATTATCTAATAGTCCATTTCTAGGACGAGGATAGGGCCGCATTAAATACTCTTTTAAAGGATACCCTTCGTCTCCTATCATAATGTTCGGTACAACAATGTCGGAATTAGGTAATGATTGTTCTGGTGGTGCATTAAACCCCTTTGACTCTAATAAGCGATATAATTCTGACGATTGAAACACACCCGCATCACTTTCAGATCCCCGGGAGCCAACTTCAATTGTAATAAAAATTTTTTTCGCATCAGCAAGACCTTGCAGCCCAAGAGAATAATATTTCAAGTAATTGAAATACATAGTTCCGGTTTTCGGTGGACATTTGATTTGGCAGTGCTTGCCATCAATTGACCCAAAACAATTTGGAAAATTCCATAACATATTATACTCTTGGATAATTGTTTGCAAATTTTGTTGGGTAGGAAGTGGCATGTAGGCTTGCATTAATTCTTCCCAAATAATTTGGCACGTTTCCTTAACTATTACCGAAACCGTTGAACATCCAACTCTAAACTCATGTGCCAAATGATGATAAGTAGCTCCCGTTATAAGAAACCTAAAAACGAAATAAAAATTGAGCTCCCAACATTGTTATCAAAAGTCTATTTATTTTTAGAAGAAGCAGTAGCAGGTCGCTGGAAAAATAAAAAGGACAAGTACCGGCGTGAACTAAAGAAAGTCCCAGTTTTACATTCTGGAGATGCTGCAAACAATTACAAATCCAAATGGCAGTATTTTGAAATGATGTCATTTCTAAAAGATGTCATGACTCCGGCGGTAAAATCTGGGAATTTACCAACTATTGAACACATGCAAGACTCCACAGCTTCTTCCGATTTGGAGGAAAATGAGAATCAGACACAAGCAATGACAGACGTTTCTCTGTTATCTCCACCAGAATCTATAACTTCACAGGAAACGAGACCTTCAACAAGACAGTCAGATGCATCATCAACATCACGACAAGGAAAAGCAAATAAAAAGCGATTGTGTGATGCAAGGGATGATAAGTACTTGGAAATAGAAAATACGAAGTTGCAGCTGTTGGCAAAACATCTGGGTGATGATTCAGAGAAGTCAGAAAGTGAAGAACTACTTTTTTTCAAAAGCTTAGTACCTTATATGGAAAAATTTAACCCCATTCAAAGATTAAGGGTTAGGAATAAAATTCAGCAGGTCGTCTTGGATGAATTAGTATCAGCTGAAAGTCCGAATATTCGCCAGCCTACAGTGGCCTCAAGTAATCAGTCCCATTCTGCCCCAGCAAATAAGGGATTGTTAACTTCATCTATTGCCTCTGCAGAGAGGCCAACATTCTCGGCGTATGCGCCTCAGTATTCGTATGAATATCAATTTAATTAGTAAATAAATTCAGAAAATGTTCTCTTACCTTAGTGTAATCACAACTTGTTCTGCAGGAGAAATATACCTCTTTTTGACATAATTTGTTGGTGTTTTTTCTAGGCGGTAGCTAACTTTTTGTAATAAATAATCAAATGTGCGAACAGACATTCTCAGGTAATTAAAAAATCGATCTGGATAATTTCTTAGCTCATGGTACAGGTGGTGGTATTCACCATGTAAATATCTTTTTCTGTTTATAGGGTGAATTCCAATTTTTTTGTTTAACCTTTTTACGGTATAATATGGTGTCTCAAGCAAGAACAGCAAATGCACTGCTTTCAACGGAGCCATTTTTAAACTGAAACATGTAAAACTTTTCCCAATTAACGCTTGTCAGACGCTATCACTCTGAATGCGCATGACGCACCGCAATGCAACGCTGTCACTCTGAATGAAGCTTTACCAAATGTGTTTATTATTGAACAGCAATTATGTGGAAAAGTAAAATAGTGTTGTAAAAAAACTAAAAGTGCCAATATTTTATTTTATATAAAGAATGTACTCATGTTAAAGTAAGAGAGGTCGTTTTTATATTCCCGGAATAGGCATAAAAAAAAGTTTCGAATGGCAATAAAAATTTATTTTTTAATATAGCCCCCTTGCTTGAAAAATGTCTAGTCCAGGAATATAAAAAATATATGTATATTGAAAAGATTAAAAAAGAACATTGCTGTTCAAGCCTTTCATTTTAAATATCACCTTCTGCCATATCGTCCTATAGTAAATCGAGATATAATTATGACTTTAGAAATAAATACATATACAGGCTGTTTCATCGGTTGGGGTATCGCGAATTAAAGTGCCTAAATATAAAAATATCGACTTCAAATTTTAACCACTTATAGAGCTTTTAAACCGCTACCAGCAGGTTAGGTTGTTTTTGATAATATTATTTTAATTAATGCGTAAATTAAAAAAAAACGTATTATCAAAAATTAAAAGTGCTCAAAAGATGTTCAAATTTGAATGGTGATACGTGGAAATATCACCCATATTAACTTCACAATCAGAATTTTTATAAACGAAACCGTTTGTCAAATAAAGTCAATATTAAATAATGTCGTTTTTCTTACGACAGATTTATGGTACTTAACTTTCTAATTGTGCTGTCCGCAAACAGGTAGTCCTTTTAAATTTATGACGGATAATAAATAAAAATTTATTATAAACTCAACACACAACACTGTAATAAAAAACCCATAAATTCTTCAACGTCCGCAAACAGGTAGTCCTTTTAAATTTATGACGGATAATAAATAAAAATTTATTATAAACTCAACACACAACACTGTAATAAAAAACCCATAAATTCTTCAACGTCTTGCCTTTAATTTTGAAATTATTGTAAAATATTCAATAATTGATTAAGTTTTAATTTTTTTTTCAATTGCATAGTTGATTTTATAGACATATCTTTTTAACACCTGAATTTCAATAAAATCTGAGTACTTTTGATTTTTTGAACGGAGGTTTTTTTTTATTTACGCATTAAATAAAATAATATTATCAAAAACAACCTAACCTACTGGTAGCGGTTTAAAAGTTCTATAAGTGGTTAAAATTTGAAGTCGACATTTTTATATTTAGGCACTTTAATTCGCGATACCCCAACCGATGAAACACCCTGTTACAATGACACTCTCCACTAGTACCTTTGATATTTCCATTTCGATAATTACTAAAATGAAAGTTTTTATCCTTACACCTATTGGCACAGCTTACATACTTCAAATAAAATATGAAGTAAGAATGAATATTTTGTATTAAATTAAAATCGAGTGGTCTTTCGAAACATTCTATATTTCATACAGACTGTTACTCTTCGTCAAGATTGCATTATTGTCAACGAGGTCTAATTTTGTAACTCCTTAATTAACAAGTATTTTTTTAGAGTTCTTCGTTGCACTGTATTAACATTTATCCATTTCCACTTGACTTTTTCTTTAATTGTGAACGTTTATTTTACCTGCCTTATTATTATGAATTGTCAAATTACGCAAACACTGCGTTGCGTTCAATACACACACTTACACATATCGTACCTCTAATAAATAATTCACATAAATACTAGCCAGTGACACATTTTACTATGCACTTTACCAATAGATACAAATAACTTATTACTACACCGCGCGATATCGATGTAGTAATAACTTTTTTTTTGCTTTTGCTAAATGGTTTTTCTTATGTCATTGTGTATATAGCAAATGTATATGTAACGTATGGTACATACAATACCCACTTTGCAATAAGCGTGTTAACCTACATCACTTTCTTCCTGCTTTGTTTTTGTTTTATTGCGTTATTGTGTCGATCGGGGAGGAAGTTGCTGACATGTAGTAGTACTTTCCAGTTGGTATACCATAGTAGAAATTTTATTACAACGAACTAATAAATAATAATAAAAACATATATTACTTCAGTTGCAAGATGGTATTTAAAATGTGGCAAGAACTAATGGGATAGATTGTAAAGTCCAATCATCTTTTTCGCGTTTCTGCTTTTACTTCTGACGGTGTACACTCAGGGAAATTATAAATGATAACCACAACGATGAGTTTCATTTTCTAACGTCGACTATAATAGTTTATAAAATTAAATTTATTAGCCCAGCAGAATCATACAAGTCCACTTAAAAGATAATAATAACATAAGATATACACTGTGAGTTTAAAAAGTTGAGAAGAAAACGCAAAAAAAATGCTCAAAGAGTGACCCAAAATGAAAAGACACTAATAAATAAATAATAATTCAAATTCAGAAATAACACAACGATCGATAATACTAAAATAACAATAGGCAAAAATTGCGAATACCCAAAGTTGTTTTAACATTAAAATATGAATTTATTGGAAAAATCATAAATGATACTTTGGACGGAAGAAAGAAAATCAAGGTGGAAGATTATTAGAGGACATTAAATAAACGGGGGGGGGGGGGGGGCGACCTAACGCTATTTCTGAGAAATGGAAAATAAAAGGCGGAAAAAAGACTAGTGATGAATTGTAAAACAAGGAATTTAAGGAATAATAATAGTGTAGGAGAGCCGATCTTTTTATGCAACAGCTTATAGAGGTTATTGTAGAAACGTCTAAAGTCCGAGTCTCTGGAGGCTAGGCACCATCAACTGTATACCATAAAAATTTGACATATCGTTGTACAAGCTCCACTGGGCGCTTTTGAGCAGTATAATAAGCATGCTATATAAGGCTGGTATACTCTAATTTCTGCATCACCAGCAATGTATATAAAGTAGTTAGTATCCTGGTGCTTGAAAAAGCTCTGGTGTTCCCAATGACAAATCTCAATTTTTGCTTGACATGCTATAAACATGTGCGTTGAAGAAAAGTTTTAAATCAAAAGTAATCATTCAGTCTTTGTCGATCTCAACTCGTTCCAACTCAACGTGACCTAGCAACTAGCCATAGCGAACAGATCCCAGCCTTCTGGAGAAAGCAATAACTTTACATTTAGTAGGATCAGAAGTAAGTTGTTTATTGAATATCAATTGCGTATTCTTTCCAAATCATTCCAAAGCTAATGAACATCTAAAATATCGTTCAATATTGAAAATTAGAAGACCTAAATTGCAGCTCTGCGGAAATCCAGAATTAGGCTGTATACTGTGTGGAAGTTTATCCACAACAAAAATCTCTCTGAAGTCTTTGGCGTATATTATACTACTCTCTTTCTAGGCTAGCAATAATATATCTTAGATCATGAAAATTTTAACTGTTAAGTAAAATTGAATTTTAAAATTTCTGTATAGCTATTTTCTCTTCTCACTGTACTGTCTATAAATAGTTATGTACGATTATAAACATGATTCTTTTAGTCGTTCTTCAAATGCTTTTCTTCATTTTTTTTTATATGCTCCGCTTAACTATTAATATAATATATTTACTCTCAGCTTTGTAATATGCAATAAATTCATATCTCAGGTTTAGGTTATTAAGTGAAAGTTACATAACATTATTTTTCATCTAAAGAAATTTAAATCTTGTAATACTTACTTTCGAAAATTAGGTTATTTGTATGTTGTGATTCCAACGTTTGCAATTTAAGGTTAACAAAATACAAAGTTTGTACCTGTGATAAAGTTTAATTATATAAACAATATGATAATACAAAACAACGTAAGTAATAACCAATTAGCTTATTTATTTTTATTTCAATAAATGCTTTTCTTGAAATCTCTCATCCTTAATGGAAAATATTATTTTTATCAATCATGAACTTTAAGTTTTAAAAACAATGTATTATAATTAAGTCAACAAATGTAATAATTTCTAAAATATTCCGATATAAACTATTATGAGTAAAATTCACTTAAAGTGAATATAAGTTACTTAACGTTTTATTCCTCCGTTTTAGGTCTGCTCCTCCTCCTCAAACACCTTTGAACAGGGACTCCAGGTAACCTTTTCAGAATTTGAACAGCTTATCTGCTTCCTTGGCAATTCCGTCTACCAGAATTTCTTACTGTGGATTGTCCGTACTCTATTTCTTCTATTATTGGTAATTTTCCTCGAAAACAATGGTATGTCAGTGTTATAAATTATTGTCCTATGTTACAGGTATCGTCACCATAAGTGTAGAGTAACAAATGGAAACAGGATACTCCAGTGATATGAATAACACAATATCTTCTTCTCCCAAACGTATAAAAAATTATGATAGTATAAAAATTAAGGTATTTATGACGTTGATAATAATATTTCTTAATAATTCTTCTTTAAAATTACAATTTGGCTTCTGTTAATAAATCTTGCTTTTCTACTTTTAAAATCAACAACCAACTTATTTGTTTTTTCGTATCCAGGATATTTTTTTTTTAGTTTCCATATACCTTATTACGTATTTGATTTTCTTGATAATGTTATTTTTATATAGTAATTTAAGTTGCCTATCTTACATCTTGTACATTTCATTACTATTCTAATAAAAATTCTTCTATTATGTACACGAATGACATTTAATTTTTATAACACATAAGTTAATTTTCATGAAAAGTTAATTTTGATTATATACTTGTAAATATTGAAAATTTATAACATTATAAATAAACACATAACAAATAACTGGATTAACTGTTCGCTAAATTCAAAACTTTTTAATTTGGAAGGCGAAATAGTGTGGCTACCTTTATCGAATGACTTGGCAAAGTCGGTGCAGATGGTGTCCACTTGTAGTCTGCCATCGAGCGCTTTAGCCACATATTCTGTAAAAATTGCTAGGTTTTAGACTGTAGAAATTCTTTTCATTAAAGAATGCTGGTGAGGGAAAATTTTACTTTAATTAAAGGAAAAACTCTTGAGTGCTACGCAATTTCGAAGATTTTAACAAAGTTGCTGAAAATAGCAATAGGATGATAGTTATTATCTATATACGAAGAATCGCCAGTTTTTGGCCCAGGATAATTTACATTTGTTTCCAAACTGCGAAAAAGGATGTTGTGGAAATGGGCAAGTTAAATATTTCTTTAAAGGGGCAGCAAGCACATAGAACAGTCTCCAACCATCCCAAATCTGGTTTTCGCTGAGAATAAAATCAGCGCTGAGTCTTCTAATGCTATCCAGGACCTCATCTTCGGATACATGATTGAAGTGTATGCATAAGGAGTTATCGGATATAGTTTCATTAATCGCAGAGCTGCTATCCAGGACCTCATCTTCGGATACATGATTGAAGTGTATGCATAAGGAGTTATCGGATATAGTTTCATTAATCGCAGAGCTAGCGAGAGTGCTGTACACCGTTTTAAAGTAGTTGACAATATTTTCTGAAACGCTTGCGTAAATACACTGAAAAGGAAAAACCAAAGCAGTCGAGGTGTGAAAAAAGCATTATGTTCTTTTTGTACAGAATGTTTCAAAACATTAAATACATTTAATATACCTAAAAGTCACCTCAACGAAACAATATACATATTGTATGAAACGGCATGACAAATTTCTTCTTACGAGGATCGCATAGAAAAGTCGTCTTCACTCATCAGTTTTACTGTTCTATTTAAAATAATTAAAATGTTTTATTAATATAATCTATCCATAAGAATAAAATTTATCGACGACTAAACAATAAAGTAGGTATTATATTAATCACTATTGGCTAATAATAACACTCATAATACCCGGAGGGAATAATGAAATGCGACGAGGGAATAATGGGCCATAACGTTGCCATTATTCCCTGTATTCCGCCAATAAGAACATAACGTTCCTAACGTTGTCGTAGTAACGATAGACAAGTCCGGCCATTTTACTAACTGTCTAACCGTCAAACGTCATATTGATATAGTAATCTGACATTTTTGTTTAATTATTTTAATTTTTTTAAGTAATTTTCAGTTAGTCGTCGATAAAGTAGTGTATACTAACTCGCAATAATGACTATTATTCCCTCGAGCTGAGTTACTCCCTCGCCGCTTACGCGGCTCGGTTCGTAAATTCAGCTCTCGGGAATAATAAGTGTCATTATTGACTCGTTGTATAAACTACTATTAAATATAGTTTAAGAATATACTCTTAATTATTTATCTACAAATATACCGACAATTGTTTGGAACTAATTGTATAATATGTTATAAGCTATATTGAATACTAATTAATCTCAAAATACGATAAAAAACCATAACTATAATATCAAAAAGAAAATTGCCGTTGACTTATAGATTTATTTAACTTGAATTAAACAAAAAAATTGGGTTAGTATTTGAATTAATTAAATTCGTTATTGTGGAGGAACTTCGTCTATTTTTGTCTCGTCTCTTTTGCTATTTACAAAATTTGCTTACACCCCATAGCCTCTTAAGCCGATATCTGAAATTTTTGATAGTACCGTTAGATATGACATTTATTGTTAACTTTTGAAGTTATTTTAAAAAGTTTAAAATTGTCGAAATTTCGTTCACGGCACACTTAATTATCAAGATGTAACGTAAACTTAAATTTCAAAAAGATAACCATACCAAACCCTACATCTATGAAATCAGAAATAGTAAGCATTTTAATCAAATCATGGTCAACTGTAACTGCCATTTAAAAAAACATAAGTTTATGTCATATCTTGATAATTAAGCTGGTAATGAATTTTTAATTAGGATTATTAAATTCTACGTAAAAGTTACTATCAGGTGCCACTTTTGCGTTTGTGCTATCTTTAGTGGTTACGAAGATATGGACATTTCGGCTTTTTTCAATTTTTTTAAATAACTTCAAAAGTTGAATATAAATATCAAAGCTGAAAATTCTATCAAATACTGCTCAAATTTCTGAACAACTTTGTTAGTTTAGTCGTTCCTCAATATTACGAAAATTACCTATATAGGAAGATACAAAATGGACAGCATACTTTCAGCACGTGCCAGCGTAGGTTGGTGTTTGTTCATGATAATATTTCGTTTCATAAATCCAAACTTGTGCAACGATAGTTTAAAGAACATTCTGAAATTGGAAAGCTTCCCTGGCGTTCTATATCTCTAGACCGTATCTTCATTGAAAACATATGGATTGCTGTTGTTCGAATGATCGTAATTAATTTACGTGATAGTTATTCATTGAGAAAAAATATCCATCGAATATGGCAGGATCTATTGGAAAACGAATGCCCAATTTTATATAGTTAATTCTATGTCTTGTCGCGTAGAGAAAGTCATAGGAGGAGACGGTTATTACACCAAACATTAATATCTGCAAAACTCTACTTTACTTTTAAGGATTTACTGGAAAAATAAAATGAATTTTATCGTGCCGTATTTTGTTCCCTAAAGTAATCGATAAGTATAAATCACACAAATTCAACATTTTAGGATTTGTTGTTGGTAAAATATTATTTTATAAAAGCCAGTTACAAATTAAATATTATTTTATTTAATACTTGGCTATTTTGTGTAGTAGATAAGCATTGTTGACAAATTTGTATTGTTTGGATGGCAATCATAATAAACTTCAAAAGGCCATTATAACAATGCCAAAAGCTGTATGAATTTTATTATATATGACAGCATTGAAATGGCTTTTGTAAATTATATAACTTGACAGTTGAAATTTTGCCACTTCTCAAATTTGACTCCATTTTAATTTTTTGGCGCATGTCGGTTGCCCTAGAATTCAAGAAAATATATTAATACAATGAGATCAATCTCAAGTGAAGCGTGGTGGTATCTTAAAAATCCCTAGATTAGGGTATTCTCTTGTTAGACAGATACGTACAGGTGAAATGTTTGATCTGTCAAAACCATATGTGGACATTGTACGCCTATACACATAACCTACGCACAAGTGTTTCTCAATATTACCAACTAGTTATTGTTGCCAACTTAAAAATGTAGGCCATGCAACCTTCACTTGAGATTGATCACATTGTATAATATTTGATTATTTGAATGTATTAGAAAAATAAATGTTTCGTCGCTAAATTGTGTTTCACTACCAATTTGAGCGTTATAACGCAGTTCATTTTATAAAGCGAGATTTGTTTTATCTCCCTAAACCCATGTTATTACAAAAATCTACTATATTTGTAGGAGTTATTCGAATAACTCTACTAAACAATATCTAGATAATAATACGGATTTGACCACAAGTTGGAATATATGAAAATTATATTATCATCGATTAGATACTTCCACACAACACTCCTGTTTATATAATAAATATTCAAAGAAATTGCACAGTCACAAAACGCAAAGAAACAGCTCATCACCTTATTTATTTTACTTTTTGACCTTTGACACTGCCGCACATACTTTCCAAAGATTAGATGTCGCTTTAGCATTGTTGCAATTTACTCTTTCCTTTTGATTTCCAAGATTCCACCTGTGTTAGGTAAATACATACATACGTTTTTTTCCACAAACACGTTCGGCGAGCGGACATCAGAAAGCAATTTAAAAACAAATAAATTGCGCAAACATCAATTTCAAATGCGTCACACTTAACCTTCGAGGCCATTCAAATTTCCAGTCGGAGACAAGGGAACAGGAAAAGTGTAATTGCTCTCGATTTATTAATAGGTACTGCAGAGAACGGAAGTAGATGTGTTTTCTTATTCGTTTAAGTGTGCATGTGTACATGAAACGGAAACGCTTCCTGAAGCCATCAGAACGTAACGAAATAGGATTTGTACTTGTCTTGTTCGTTTCATGTAGCATTTAATTAAGCTGTTACACAACTATATATGTACGTTCATCTAATGTAGTCTATATACAGGCTGATTCACCCTAGAAGACGCGCTAAGTACCTATATGAAAAACTAAATACTTTTTATTGCGGCAGATACAGAACCACATGCACAACATATATTTACAACTATAATCCTGTGAAGTTAGCAACCGAATGTGCAAAAATATTATATTTCATCGGAGGTCCTGGTAGATATGGAATAGTTCTAGAGTAATTTGCGCAAAATTTCAAGAGTTCTGCAGAATTTATCGAAAAAATGGTAAACACCGATCATGAATTTGGCAACCACTTTTGAGAGAAACAGTGCGTTTTAGACATATTTCTGCAGCTCGACCATAGTTCTAGAGTTCTATGTTGCAAAAAGTTCAGCAAAAACAAAACTCTAAGGGTTCTATCGAAAATCCTAATAATAATTCTTCTGTAAAGTCGAAAATTCAAATCTGAAGAATACGTATAAATGTCTAAATTAAATTAAATTTATTTGTAACTCATCAAAAATTTCTAAATTTTTTAGGCCCAAAATGTAGTTAAAGTCGGTCCATAACTTTGTTTTTCCCATACGCATTTACGTAAATACCACTAGTAATTCCAGTTTAAGGTTCTTCCAAAAAGAGGATAAAATGCAGATAGTTACAACCTTTGAGAATGAATGGCAATTGAAAAGATTTTCTATGGCGATGTTTTTTTGTGTGTGAATGCCTTTATGTGGAAATGGTTGACAACTTCGGTGCAGTACCATGTTTTTTTTTTCCGTTAAATAGAAGCATATTATTTTGAAACTTAAATTCCTCTATATGAAAATTATTGTATTTGTATATTAACTACGACAGGCTCGGACTCGAGGAAAGAAAAATCAATTTCTCGTCACTGCATGCACATTGGAGAGCGATTTCTTTTGTACGGGTATTACTCATATTTTTCTTTCACCCCCTTTTTTTTTAATGACGCTATTTAAAACTAACCCTGTATAGTGAAGAGGGGAAAAAATCGAACAACAGTTTTGATCGCAGTTCTCGCTACAACTCTAAGAGTTCTATCGAAAATTCGAACAATATTTTGCTGTGAAGTAAAGAATTCAAAAGATATTCGAAAAATTAGAATTCATGTGACAGAGAAAACGGAAAAAAGTCGCACAACAGAGTTCTATTAAAACTTTACAGAAAAATGTTATTAGGATTTTCGGTAGACCTCTTAGAGTTCTAGTGAGAACTCCGACAAAACTGTTGTGTTTTTTTTTCTTTTTACTTTACGCAAGTTTTTGAATATTTTTTTAATTTCCAACTTTACAGATAAATGTTATTAGGATTTTCGATAGAACTCTTAGCGTTCTAGCGGGAACTGCACTCAGGACCATTGTGCAATTTTTTTCCCTTTTCACTGTATATCACATGAATTCTAATTTTTCGAATATCTTTTGAATTTTCAACTTTATAGAAAACTGTTATTAGAATTTTCGACTGTTATCAGAACTGTTGTGCGATTTTTAATATTTAACATTTATTTGCAAAATTTTAATTTTTGCAGAACTTTTTGCAAAATTGTTAAAGAACTCTAGAAATATCGTCGAGGTGCAGAAATATGTCTAAAACGCACTGTTTTTCTCAAAAGTTGTTGCGAAGCTCATTATTAATGTTCGCCATTTTTTCGCTTAATTCTGCAGGACTCTTGAAATTTTGCGCAAAGTACTCTAGAACTATTCCATATCTACCGGGAACTCCGATGAAATATAATATTTTTGCAAATTCAGTTGCTAACTTTACAGGACTTCTTCTTCAGGACCCTGTTCGGGTACAGAATTACCGTTCTCTCAACAAAAAACATCACTTGATCAGTGTTCTGTTCTATAAATCATTGTTTGATTCATGAAATTGGTTTCAATTTGTCAATAACACGTAATAATTAACTATGTAATATCATTACTAATATTACTTATAAATTGCCAATAAAAGAAATATAAATGCATACAATGTGTCCAAAAATAAAATAAACGTGCAAATTTAAATAAATGGCATTGTATGTACATTTACTTGAAGTAATTAAATTCCTGTTTGTATCTATTATCCATATTCATGGTTGATTAAAAAATAAAATAAAATGTATTTCAACAGATTATGTTATTTATTAAGGCTGTATTCCCAGATTGAAAGAATAAGTGGGCGCGTCGTGTAATTTCTCCGATTTTTGTACACCGACATACGTTTTGGACGGTCATGCTAATCGCAGGTGGTGTGAAGGAAATCAAATATTCATGTTAAGTTGCAGTCGTAAGTCTCTCTAATTTATGCATGCTCCGTGCCTTTGATTTGTTGAATGGATACTGGCACAGCCTTCTTTACTTACAAGCCATGAAGTTAAATTTGGCAACACCGCCTAGTTGCCCTCAAGTGGGTCTACTCGTGGACTTTTGCAGGTGCTGAAAGTGAGATAGATTAACCGCGTACCTAATCTAAAATAGGTTTTTTGGTAGTTAATTCTGTCTTTAAATTTAGGTAGGTAGGTATAATGTGATGAAGAAAGGATGTATAAAAGGGAAACGTATAAAAAACATTATTAATATTTCAACATTTTTAATAATATTCGCAATTGTTCAGTGATAATTTTCTCGTTTGACCACTTTTTTTGGTGACACACTATTTTTATTTCTGCTATAATTATTTAACGCTATATTGCTCATTGGTGTTCCACATTCACATACAACATTAAAATCAATACAAAAGTTATCAGACTTTATACACTTTTAATTGCTAATGAGGTTAATATCTTTTGACGATTATTTTTGCTCAAGAATTGTTTTTCAATTTTTATATTTTTTGTTATAAAAGCAAATATTGCACATAAGTGAAAATACAAATAACCTACTTCATCAGTCCTCCTCTCTGCAGATAACCACAATAAGCATCACCAAACAAAGCACCATTACTTTTCACTGTCAAATTTGTACTATTCACACACTTAATTTTAATTGAATAAACAGCATAACCACTATGTATGCTTGTAATATTCAGCGTTTATATATAAATCACTGCATAAACTACCTAGATATATCTTGCTAACAAATTTTGTAATAGAGACCAACGAGTCAACTTACGGGTTTCAGGTAACACCCACATAAGATTATTTGATGCTAATTCGGTATTATTAACGTAAACTGTACCTATACACTATTTATTAATAACGATACTTGAAACCATTTTTACACTTTCACCTTCCTTGTCTTTATATGACTCAAACTGTTGAATTTCACCTTCATCAAAATGTTTACAGCAAACCACTGAATTCCCTGTGGTGACGAAATTTTCTCTATTAATTGCTCGTAACCACTTTTTACGTAAGTAATTTTCCTTTGAAAATGAAAAGGTTGTTTGTAGATCTTCCTGTTCAAGTGTATGTTGTAGTACGATTTACACAATGAGAAACAGCACAATCATGGCATCTAAAACATCACACAGTTGTAAAAAAATGAACAAGACTAGTAAATGTATATTGTTCTTACCTTCTCCAAATGTATTTGTTAATCAAACTTATAAACAGCAAACAAATGATTGCAAAGAACGTGTTGACACTTTGAGGTTATCTTTAATACTGTTATCGGCCACATTTACGAAAATATGAATTGTTTACCCATAGGTACTTCCCGAGATTGATTTTAACTTTGTAAATACTTCTTCTCAAATGTTTTTGATTCAAACTCACGTAAACTTTAGCTAATAAACGTGACATGCATATCATATGCACATGGTCTTACATAGAATGAGACCCACACGGGCAGTTGCCAAATCTCCAACTTCATGGCTTGTAAGTAGAGACGGCTGTGATACTGGGCATGTGTCTTTTAAATCAACGAGGTCTGTGAATGGGGATCTTAAAACCTTTATATATGTCTCTGTTCGAGTTAGAGAACCGATAAATCTTGTATAGCTAAACTCCACCAATTAGCCGAAACTGTACACCCTTCACTTTAAAATTTCTCCAACAATTATTCTTGCATTATTTATTTTACTTTCCAAATCACAGGTTCAATTGTGAAAATATCTTTTCGGGTTTGTCAAGGACGTAGTTAGAATATTTTTTAATGATGATAGTGTCTTTAATTTTCGGATATTTTTCTTATTTAATTTTTTATTTTTCTCTAGATATATTTTTGGAAAAAACACCACGCTATCATATTTCTATTGCTTTTTTGTAACAATTTAAAAAGTAAATGCTTAGATTTTTAAAAAAATAAAGTAAGGATTTGGAAGAAACTGATTGAGATAGTGGGCGCTCCCCCTAAACTTGTTACGAGACATTAACATGAAAGTTATTCTTAACAAAATAAATTAAACAAAAAAAGATGCACATCTAGATAGATGTGCATCTTTATAAATAGAAATGTATTCAACTAAAATGAATGAATTCTTTATTGATACGTGAAACGCAAATTTTAAACTTTGCTCGTATCTTTATCAAGAAAACGCATAATTTTTTTTTAAATTTTAACGTCTGTTTGCCTTTCCATTAATTGCCAAAGACTGTCCTATCATTAAAAAAAAAACGTTTTTTTTTGTAAATTACAAGTTCATAAAAAACAGTACTATTAAAGCGCCAAAAATCACACGAGATGTCCATAGTTCACATCGGCCAAATTTATGTTACATGCTCTGGTGACATCGTGTTTGAAACTAAAATTTACCAGATTTTTGTTTACTACAAAATGTCAACTGAAATTGGTCTGTTTACATATTGTGTATTGGAAATTTTTACGTATTGATTGTTGTATTAGACGATGCAAATATACCCATGCAATCTTATATGTTCAAGGTAAGTAAATCTATAAACAAACATCGGAATTGTTTTCGTTTAATTAGTTTCTAACAAACAGTTTCTTTAGCACCAACGCACACTGTCATTATAAATAAAAGAGTTGGTGTTTTCTTCATTTCAAACTAGACTCGGTCACTACATAGTGTCCTAATATGTATTATTTTCTTTTTAGATTAAAAAACACTAGAATTCCATCAAATATCAATGGTATAACAGAAACTGATAAGTCATTAACAAAACGCCATCACATCTCTTTGCCGTCTTGGGTTACGGTGGTATCCTTGTTATGTGAAGAAAATCTCTTATGTCAAGCCAATCTGAAATAACAAATGTTTCATTTAAATGCAGATCTAAAAATAATTTTCATAATTTATTCATAGTAACGCCACTACAATGTCGTTTCGCTAAACTGTAGCTTCATCAGGTGGATGAAATAATAAAACAATCTAAACATTAATTTGTCCATACTTATATATAATTACAGAAAGAAGTGGGGAGTGACCTACCACTATTTAGTATAAAATTGTATAAAATCACAAAGTTACAGTGACCACAACTATTTAGTATGAAAATTATATAAAATTATAAATTTAAAGATAAAAGTGAAGAGTGGCATACATCTATTTGTTCATTTAGAGTTAATCCTAATTTCATATATCTATTTATTTCCATTACTTCCAGAAGATCAAGTTGTTTGCCTTTCGTTTAAACGTGTAAAATGTCGAAGCTGTCATTGAACTTGTGATTTTCTTCTAAACAGTGGTTAGCGAAAGTAGAATCCCTTTTTTTATCAGCATAGCTTTTTCTATGTTCGGCCGAACATAGAAAAAGAAAGAACGAGAACCAATTCAACCTATAGCATTAAAAATTAAATAAATTAATTAAACAGGAGTTTGATTAATAATCACGATGTAACGCTGTTTTGGTAGAAATTTAAAAATATGAAAATGAGAGACCGTATGGTTTAGTCTCTCTCGCAACCAACATGCGCCACTAAATTAAAATGGCGTCAAATTTTACCTGTCGAGTAATATAACCTACAAAAGCCATTTGAAAACTCTTATAAATAATTCATACACCTTTTGACATTTGTCATTCAAACAAGATAAATCTGTCATCATTGCTTGTCTACTAAATAGTACAGTTAGGTATTAAATAAAATATACCTGTAGAAAGGTAATATTTCATACCTCCATTTATAAATAATATTTAATTTGTAACTGGCTTTCATGTAATAGTATTTTACTAGTGGAAGGTATACACATACCATGAAATATTAATTAATTAGATCAATTTTATTGTTCTGAAATTGTTCCGGTCGATTGGAATTTGTAGTGGCATTGAATCGCCGTCTTTAATTCGTACTTTGGCCGTATCTGTTGCCAAAACGACTCATCTCTATTTTTATATTTTCTACATTGACAGACATTGCTTTTAATATTATGACATTTCTTTCGGCAAACGTGGGGAGAATATTTTCTGCAGTAAACCTTATTCCGCATGTGTCAATTTTCATTAGGTATAGGGATTCAATGTTTACGTGCGATTTATACTGTCCGTCATCAATCCCGGCAACAATCGACATCACAACGATTTTCTCCGATCTTCCCACTTCTCCCGACCAGATTTTACATTCAATGTTTAGCTGCGAACACGTTGCGATCTAGTCTGCAATAAAAGCCGTCTTATTACTGGAACGGGAAGCATCAAATGGCCGCCGCGATCTCCTGATCTAGTAGTTTATTATATTTTCAGAATCCTTTTTTATTTACCTTATTTTTAATTTTATTAGAATTACGCTTTTGTTTGTATCATGCAGCGTGAACGCAGCTTAATAATTCTCTGCATTTACTGAAAGGAAAAAGAAAAACAAATCCTTGCATCTCGTAAATATTATTTCTGAACGCATTACAAACACCCAAGCCGGTAGTCGTATAGTTACTGCTAACCACGCTAACTTGTATTTACGGCAATCATCGGTCGTGCTGGCATTGGACAGGAAAGAAGGAGTACTATGTTGCCACGTACTGTATGGATTAATCGCCTATGGCTAATGAAAATTGACACATGCTGTATAAACAAAGCAAAGAAATAAACTCGACAATTTTCAAAAACATTATCCAAACAGGCCATTGTTGATTATTAAAAACAATACAATAACTACCCTGTCAAACATTTAAATCTACCGTTTTTCAAGAGAAACTATCGAAAAGTTACGAACCAATATACCGTTCTGGCAAACACTGCTTACTACATTAATTCATTTAACTTGTTCATAGTCTACAACTCATTGTCGTTTAGCTTTAGTAACTACACTATATTGTCTTGATCTGGGGTATTTGTATGCGTGTATTTGTTTATACACACGTAAGCCTTTGTATTTTTTCCTTTTTCCTCTTTTTATTCCGCTGATATAGGAATGCAGTATTAATTTAACGGCCATTACTCTGAACTTGCCAGTAATACGTATTGTTATATTTTAAGAAATACAATATGTTGAGAGCTTTCCTTTCAAACAGCCTGTATATTTGCAAGTAATTTTAGGCTATGTATATATACTCTATATCTTGTTTTAAAACTTTTACCGTTTCTCATACAGGGATCGCGTTGTCTGAGGTGAATCATTCTGTATATGTTCCTTTTTTTTTGTTTCATAGCCTGTAGAGTGTAGGAAGAAACGAACCGGTAACCGACGTCTTGTAATTATTGTTATTACTATGAGCTGCTTGACGAGAGGTATACTCGCGTAACTTACTCTTCCCTTAAAATCAATAAATGCATTTCCTTATTACTCAATAGAATATTGCTTTTACTTTCAATGCATTTCCTAATTAAGAATAATTTAAATTCACCTGCGATTCATTATAGAAGTACATGAAGCGTGTATTGTAATAACGAGTTGTATAACTTTTAAATATAGTCTGTCCACAAGTATGTGTTATGATTATTAATATTTATAGACCTCCTTCTGTAATATTAACATGTTTTTGGACTCGTTTCTCGAGTTGATGTAAAGTGTAACAAATGCATACACATATATTTAATATAATGACATTGCTTAACAAATTTCTTCATTAACTTCGTACGTAATTTAGTTTTGCTTTATAGGTTTTCTAATAATAATAATTCTTCAATGTTTCTTTATTTATTTCGATAAATAACAATTATTTTTGAAATATAGTCATCTTGGTATAGGTATACCAAAATAGGAAAAAAAAAACAAAATGACACGAAAACTAAAGTCCAAATAAATAATATAAATTCAAAATTTAACAGCTTGATAGGATAATAGCAGCTCAGGACAAAATAGAATTCCAACAACAACAAAAAATATGAAAACATGGAAAAGTATTATTCCAGTGCGCAAGTCTGTCGTGATAGTGGCCCCACAGGGTTCTATATTGGATCCCTTGCTCTTTGTGATATATATTAATAAATAAATAAACAAACTAGCTTATGTGCAGATGATGTAGCGTTTCTAACTGTAGAAGAAAAAGGAATTAGCTACAGAAGCTATTAAAGTTTAACAAGAACCAAACGAATGGTTTCCAGACAACGAATTAAAGCAACATCTGAAGTTCTCTGCCAAAAATGAGCAATTTTTGAAAAGTCTGGGGTACCTGGGCTTAAAAATTGATTGCAAACTACCCTGGTGGTCTCATACATCTAACCTAGCAAAAACGTTATCCTCTGTAATATACTGTACAAGAAGATTGAAAAGCATTTTGACATATGAAGCAGCTATTTCTAACTTTCACAGCAGGAACATGTATGGAATTCTGCTTTGGGGAACATCCCCACCTGCATAGATGGATACAGTTTTTTGTGACCGAAGGAATAATAATAATAATAATAATAATAATAATAATTTATTCAGTCCAACAGTAACAAACCAATTACAGGACAAGGAATTAAACGTACATTAATAAAATACAAATCAATTATATTCTCATGTGTAATATAAAAAATTTACAGCTATATACATATATTTATTTATAGAGTTGCAGAATTATGTATTACTTGTTGAATTGGAAACAAAAAATATATCATCATAATGTAAGTTTGCAGCACGACACATGGTGGACCAGTGGCGATCCCCGAAGAAGATTACTCCTCGAAAAGGGCAACCAAAACGTGGAGGAAGAGCGAGAGGAAATTCTGGGAGTGTAGAAATTCAAAAATGATAGGAGATGTGGGCAATCAATTGTACCATTACACAGCTTCCATATGAAGCGAGCACCATGAAGCTCTCGGCGATCCCGCGGTGGTTGGAGGTCATGTGCCTGCAGCAAGAGATTGTAATCGATGCCACGTTCCGGATAAATTCCCAGATCCTTGAAAGATAAGTATTTCAGGAATCGTCGCTGCATTCTCTCAATGGCTAGTTGTAGATATATGTACTGAGGTGACCATACTTGTGATGCATATTCCAGCTTACTGACAACACAACTGAAATACAAAGCCTTCAGAAGCAGTTGATTTTTAAAAAACTTACAACTGCGCAAAACAAAGCCCAAAGCCTTTGAAGCCGAATTGCAAATGAAATATATATGACTGGAAAAGTTCAAATGTGTGTCAAAGAACACGCCAAGGTCCTTTATGCTGTCCACACGCCTAAGCCGGGTTGTCCTCAATAGAATAGGTAGATGGTATATTATTATTTTTGCGAGAGTAAGACATATAACAACATTTAGTTTCAAATTGAAGTTGGAACACCAAGTCGATATACGATTCAAGTTTTCTTGAAGACGAAGTACATCGTTCCAAGTTCGTATAGAGCAGTAGATCTTTATATCTTCCGCATATGCGAGTATATTGCATGTTATTGATTTAAGCAAATCGTTGGTATATAGAGTAAATAACAGAGGTCCCAAGTTAGAGCCCTGTGGCACACCGGATGAGGGAGTAAATTCGAATGACCTAATGTAAGACATAATTGCGCCTATTTGTCAAATGTGAATGCAGAAGTTTGAGCAGGAACGGGCTGAATCCAATTGCTGCGAGCTTTTCCAGAAGGATACCATGATTTATCGTGTCAAGCGCGCGACTAAAGTCAGTGTAGATCACGTCTAATTGGCCATTAGCATCCAGTTCATGAGAGACAGCCTGAGTTATAGTGAGTAGGTTTATACTTTCTCTGCCGTGGCTTTCATGTAATGTTTTTATTTAATTGAATGAAACTATTATTATTGTTGTTATTCAAATAATGAGAAAGATCTATAATTGCAAAATCTATCAAACAAAATTATAGAGTTGGCACTAAGGGATAGTGAGCCCAAAAACAGAAATTTACTATATCGAGGACCGCGAAGGGTAAAAACTGGAGGAGCCGAGGCTGAGAAAATGAATGTGCAGTTGACCCAACGGCCTTTGATTTTACCTGAAAGATTGGTGGAAGAAGAAATGAGCAACGCCGCCCAATTCTTGTCCAATTTATCGCTAGTAGGAAATGTAATAAAATAAAGATCCTCATTAGCAACAGATCTTCAGAAAGGACATAGAAAGCAAAATTTATATTTACGAATATCGTTCATCATTCTGCAATAAATTATTATGGGACACAAATCAACAAGCAAGGAGTGTTGGTTGTTGTTTATGAGGTTTTAAGTTCAAAGGAGGGGCAAGAGTTCGATAATCATACATATTTAGTGTGGTTTAGATCTAGGTAAAATACCAAGTGATTCAGTAAGAGAACCTCTTAGCTGCACTAGTACACTAATTGACCTAGACTTTATTGGTGATTACATTGATCAAAGCCGTAGCGGTGGTACTTATAATGACAGTGGACTGAAATAATTACTTGAATGAGGACTAATATCATATTTTTAAACATCAGATCAATAAAAAGATTTCGAGAAACTTTTCATTTATTTAAATGACAATTTACACAGAGTGATTTTAGTGATTTTGACGGATGTGAAAATTACTGACTATGGGAATATAAACTATGCGAAAACTTAGTTTGTTTACAGGGTTTTGGAAAAATTGTTAACTTAAGAAAGAATCAACGGGGAGATGATTTGATTATTCTTTATTAAGTATACAACGAACTCTTAGAAGTGCAGGCTAACTTCACTTGTGCGGCGTAATTAAATATTAAGTCTATATTACCGATCCCTAAATTGGAACGTTAATTTATTTTTAGATAGTTCATCCAAGAAGATTATAGTACTAAAGTATTTATAATTCTATTTGGAATTATTTTTGCATAAAATAATTTCCAAAATTCAAACTGGGAGTAAGATTTTTACTCTTACCGAAAAATGCTTCAAGTAAACTATCTTTAGAATACAGTGAATTTCACTAGATCAATACCATCAAGAAATCCTCCAAGTATGAAATATGACTTTAATAATATGTAATAATTGTAAATAAAAACTCTATCTTCTTAATCTACACATTAGCAAACAAAAAACAAACATATAATTATCACACATATCTTTAATATTAATAATTGCCATCTAACGTTTGTTCGTCGTAATTAAAACATACAAAGCAGAGTCAAGGTGAAACGATAGCAATCGTACTAGAGACGTCTCATAGTAAAGTATCCGATGTCCATTACGTTCGAATTAATTCCTCGATTGCCACCGCATAAATTCACGTCGCTCGCGTGGTATTTAAGGAAATGGACATCCAGGATCTAAGAGTCATCGTTTCAACTATCTACAGTACTAAGTGAAATACAACAGTACAAATGTCAAGGACGGTTTTTCAAAAGAGTATAGAAACACTTCCTCTTGGGTTATTATAATCTGAACTTTTGACGATCAATTAATTTATATGTTTATTACTATTTAATATTAATAATTTCATTTCATTCTTATAAGTATATGTAGTCATAAGAACACTACTATAGTTAACAATTACCAATGTTGTTCATTTTGTTCAAAAAATATATTTATGTTTTTTGGTTTTAATAATAATAATTTATTTATTGCCATAAGTTCGGAAGTAAATATCAACGTGTTAACAAACTGAAATAGAACCTTTAAATTTGAATTTAAAAATAATATCAATTCTAAAAGAAAATGTAAATAAATTTGTCAGCTAAGCTCAGATCGGATTCTCAAGGGTGATTCAGATTACTAGAGATGATTAAATAAAAGATACCTAAATCAATTATTTGATGTTAATATAAAAAAAAACACCAATTTAAAATTTAAACAATAATTATATTCAAAATCATTGATTTTATATGTTTTACAGACACAGAAAAATCTGATATAATATACTACTTTTATACAACAAAGAAACAAAATAACAGATTGGTTAAATACCTTTATAATGGAAACTTCGAATAATATTTTCATGTAGCATTCGTAGGTTCTATTAATTTTATTAAAAAAAATATAAAATACAAAAATATAAACATCAACAAATTAATCAATGAAATTACAAATAATCAAGTCAATACGGTAACAAAAATTAATTTAAGAATTCATTTAAACTATAAAAGCAGTTTTCATGTAAATACACTTTTAATTTACGCTTGAAAATTGCGGATGACAATCTGAAAGTTTGTTGTAGAACATAATAGCTCTGCATCGAGGGTTTCCCTCAAAATGACAGGTGCTATGAAGGGGTACTTGCAGATCCAGTATCGAGCGAGTGCCCATCGCGACAGATGCATCACAGTTTCTGACAAATGTGAACTCATTCTTTTTGAATCAAATCAGGACCTCCAACATATACAAGGAGAACAAAGGCAACACATGTAATTTTCGAAAAATTGAGTGACAAGATGTTGCAGAAGAGAATACACTCATAACGCATCAAATAACACATTTCTTCATCAAAAATACTACCCTAGAATGGGGAGAACAACCCCACAAGGCCTACTCAACATTCGCAAAATAAAATGATCTCACTGATTCAAGACTTATGACACTCTTCAATCAATTCAGTATAAAGCCGGCCATAGTTTATACTCAACCTGCCTGCAATGCGGCCCCCAGCCGACAGCAGGATCGATGACGAGTCCCAAAGACCCCTCCTGACTACACTCAGGTATAGATCGCCCCCGAAACGGAACAAAAAGGCTACAGGGTATGCCAGGCAATAAATTAAATTGTTAAAGAAGAAGACACATGTCGTCGCAAAATCCACCCGTGCTATCAGCAACAACCTTCACTACCTGAAACACGCTGAGAGCAATGCAGCATGTATCGTCGACATATTGGGAAGCCGTACAATGTTTCACTGATTCACACAAATTATTTACATATACTATAAAGAAAGTTGGGCCGAGAACGGAACCCTGAGGCACTCATAGACGATGAATGCTGTGAATGTGACTTGGCCGGTCACATTCACAGCAGACGTCCGAAATGATTTAAATAAGTCATAAGTCATAAGCAACACCTCGAATACCCAAAGCATATAATTTATCCTGTAAGACCGAGTAAATGTAGAGGGTTTTACTCAAGTCAAAGAGAATACTTCCAACTTTCAGTTTTCGTCTAGTTGTTCGTTCAAACTCAGATGTAATGCATCTTTGTTGAACCCATCACGAACAAATTCAAACTGTGAGGAGGAAATTAGATTGCTATAAAAATACGGAAGTCACCCTACGTTAACAGCCTTTTCAGAAATCTTTGAGAAAGTAGAAGTGGTCTGTTGTTTTCGACACTCTTACGATCGCCCTTCTTATGCATAGGTATATTATTTTGGATGTCTTTAAAGAAACTGGAAATACACCCCCACAAAAACATTTATTCACTATATCAGCAAGGGGTGTGGATATAAAATCAGACATATAAAGGGTCTTTCTATTTGAACGCTGTCGTTAAAAATAAATAAAACCCAAAATTGGCATTTAATTTCAAAAACTTTTATTGGTAATTGAAGTATCAATTGTGACATTTATACACGAAAATTAATATCTGACAAGTGACCACCTATTGCTGCTTCACAGCTGTTAACTCTTTTGTTAAAATTTTCTATTACAGTTTGACATAATATAGAATCTATTTCACCAATGACAAGAATAATTTCTTCTTTTACTTGACTTTTTACGTTACCCCAAATTAAATAGTACAAAGGTGTTCGATTACAAGATCTTGGTCGCCAATTAAGATCACCATTTCTTTAAATAATTCTTCCAGGAAATTGTTTCATTAGCAAAATAAGGTGTTGCACCGTCCTGTTAAAATCAATTATCCTCTAGATTAATATAATTCAATTCAGCTCACATCGAACACCATTCACTGTTGCAGCAAACCAGCAGCATTTTGAAAGAAATATTGTCCAGTTGCAACACCTGACCATAATGCATATCAAACAATGACTCTTTGAGGATGCAAAGGTCTTTCATAAATCACTCGTGGATTTTTCTCACACCAAATTCGACAATTTTGTTTCTTAACAGAACCACCGATTTCAAAATATGCTTCATCAGAAAGCATAATTTTTTGTGAAAAATCTTCTGGTTGTTCTTTAACCCAACTGACGAATGTATGGTCCAGTGGCTCCTGTATTATTTAAACCTTGTATGCCTTTAAAGGTAAATCCTTTCGTAAAATACGCCATGTTGTTGATTCACTGAGTCCAACTTGTTGTGAACGTCGATTAATTGACATTTCAGATGCATCGGCAACACTTTCACAAATCAAATCAATATGCTCTTGTGGACGACCACTACGACTGTGTCTTTCTCTTTTCTGACTTTCCACCGAACCGGTCTCTATTTCTAGTAATTCGGCCAATTGTTCTTTCAGACGGACGATCATGTAAACCATAACGTTGTTTTTCATGAAATAATTCGTGTACGAAGGCATTTTTGTGAATGTCATACATCATTGTCAAAATACACAAACAAATTCAGTTTGCCAAATATATTTTATTTATTTTTAAAATAAGGTGCTCAATTTGAAAGATCTATTAGTTTAATATGGAGCAAGGGTTGCCATCAGGCCCAGCTGAATGTTTGATACTAACTTCACTTATAATGTTTTTTATTTCAAAAGTATCAACGCGCCTTAAATAAAATATGTTATTAACTGTACCAACAAATTGAAGTGAGACTCGAGTAGCATTAGGTTTATCAACTGAAGAAAAATATTCCTTAAATAAATCAGCAACCATTCTAAGATTATCAATGATTCTACCCACGGAATCATAAACGTTATTCTCAACTGAACGCGGATCTTCCGTATTGTGTTTAACAATTTTCCAGGATGTTTTAATTTTATTATTCAATCTCCTTGTTAAATTGTCAAAATATTGTTTTTTGGCTGACTCATCACGTTATTGATAATCTAGCTTTTTCTTCTTTCTACACAGATTTATTAAGAATATAAAACTACTCATATCTAAGTTTGGAAGAAGTTTTGTATAGGAAATTAACAGTGTTTTAAAAATATTTTGCAATTGATTTCTCGCAGAGGTAAGACGATACAAGCGTTTAAAACTTAATTTGGAAATCCGACAGCAAAAATAGTAGAAGAAAGCTTTTATATTTAAACGATTATAAGTATGAATATTTAATACATGCGTTAGTTGCAATTGTTGGCAGTTATTATTATATTACTTGCTGTTGCAAGAACTATTGCGCTTCCTGGAATAATTCCACGTCGTGTAATATATAAGTAACCTTCGTATGTATGAGAGCAAAAAAAATTGCGTGAACGCTTTTCGTTGCATAAGCTCAAAACTTACATCCGCGTTTATGTCTTCGTGGAGGTTGATTTATTTTTGGCTCTCGCGATACTTCCTATTCCTATTCCAAACGGTCGGAGCACTCGGAGCGACACGACAACGACGACATTCACAATACCAATATAGCAAGCAATGTAACGTGTGTAATAGTACGTATATATGAATTTAGATGCAGGTACTTGACTAGGAAGATGGAACGACTCACAAACGAACTATTAGCATGTCATTTATGCGGGTCGAATTTATGTTTTGCACGGGTTAGATTCAGCGTACGAGATATCGCCGGTGTTCGGGTGCATGTTTTGACTGAATGAACCGCCATACTATTAATATTACTACATTGAACACGTTGGATCGTCTGCTGTTTTAGTCTTTTACAAATCGGCATGCATGAGAACCAGGAAGATCGACCTCCGACGACATAAAACGCAGACAAAGGTGACTATATACACGCGGGTTTTGTGTATGTAAGTATTTCATGGTAAGAGTTACGCTTCGGGAATGGTATTTTGATACAAGGCACTAGAAAGATGGTACAGTATGCTTTTGCAATGCATAATCGAGTATTTTGCTTTCACCTATAAAACTATGTAACATCGTGAAACGTTGGTTCATTTTCATACTCGAAAACATTGCTGGCAAGACGGAATTATTGGCCACCACACGACTTTCTTATACGTATGAGAATTTCAAATTATAGAATTTTAAAAATTTCTTTTATAAAAATTATTGAAATTCCTATTATAAATACTTCTATGCTCTTAATAAATTTCTATATAATACATACTTTGCGAGATATTCGAAAATTAAGTACTAATCGCTAAGAGTAAAAGTGTTACTTCCGGTAGGAATTTTAAAATTTCATTTATACAAAAAATATTCCAAATCCAACTCTAAATACTTTTGTACTCTTGATAAGTATATATAGAATGTTCAATTTACGACATTTAGCAAAAAATCGCTATTCGATAAGAGTAAAAGTGTTCTGGTCCAAATTTTGAATTTTTTTTATACCAAAGATATTGAAAATTAAGTTCTAAACACTTCTATACTCGTAATGTGCCTATCTAAAAAGCATGACTTGCAAAAGTATTTGCAAAACACTGATTTTCGATAAGAGGAAAAGACCTACTTCCGGTAGGAATTTCAAAACACCTTTTTATTAAAATTGTTCTCAATTTTAATTTTAAGTACATATGAATTCTTTATAAATTTGTTTAACCTTAGTAGTTGACGAAATATTGGCAAAATTCGATTTTTTCACTAAAGCAAACTACTACTTCCGGTCTGCCGATTTTACTGAAAATCTAATCAGTTCTCAAGAGGGAGATTATACTAGTAAAGCTATAGCGGTTTAACCGCTATCGTCGTCACACACAGACACACTGACACAAACAGAGAGAGAGAGAGAGAGAGAGAGAGAGAGAGAGAGGGAGAGAGAGAGAGAGAGAGGGATTTTAAAAACCACTTTTTCGGTATCAGGGGACTTCAAAACGTGGACATCTGCAAAAATCTCGAGGTCGAAAATGTTCGTCATCACAATACTTCCTTATACTACGTACAAGAGAAATACAAGCTATTTATTCAGTAATACATACTTACTGTCGAATTTGGCAAAAAGTATATCCACGCAAATAACGCAATAAAGCAATAAAACAGATTGACGTTCATATGCGTCAAAATCTATAATTAAAATGTTCATCTATGCTATAGAAAGCTTCTTTGATAAATATCACAAACAATAGAGTTCTTTGCCTTTTTTGAGATAGATATGTTATGTGTGAAGGTAAATGATTATACACTCTTATTATTTGGGTTGGGTTGTTTCCCACAATGCTTTTTGTTGTTGTAGAGACGCCAAATATGAACATACCTATACCCCTGGCCTCAAAATGATGTCGTAAGTCTTGTTCTTTGAAAAACTCATAGTTCTACTCCACAAGCTTCACACATTCAAGAACATATAAGCCCGTCAACTTAAGTATTTTTGTCCCAAAAAATTCTTTGCCGGAATAAAGTTCTCACACCAAAAACACTACGCAGACACGATTTCTGGAGGATGAACACCCTGGATGCACGAACCGATGATCCCTACAACATGATGCCATAACTAAGTATTCACTGCATATAAGTATAATATGCAGACAGACTTACCGACTGATCCACAGATCCTGCTATGATACGTAATGCATAACTAAATAATCACATCTATACCGCCAAATGGTCAATACGCTTCTTTCTGCTTAATTGAGGATCCATCCACAAGCCCGAACATAACTCCCATATGTTCCATATTTAGCTGTTGACCTCCATAAATAACGTTTATTGAGTCCTTCTTGAAATAGCCAACGTTCAACATTTTGTTTTTTCAATATTCAGCTTCAGCCTGTTTGTCTCAAACCATGAACAACAGTCCACAATAGTCAGTATTTCATTGTATGCTGCATCTTTTTTAGTTCTTACAATTACCGAAGTATCATCAACGTACACATTTATATTAGAAATAACTGAACTTCGCCTCAAATATTAACATTACACTAAGACGTTGGTAAATCAAATTCATTTGCTATTGAATTAATGATTTGTCTAGTTTTAATGCACATCTTGTAGGGCATTCAAGCATAACCGTAGATTTTTCTTTAAAACTATAAACTCCAACAGCAGCTAAATATTTTTTGGAAATTGAAAAATACCATAAAATTTCATCACTCCTCTGTTTCTTCCAAATCGTGACTTTAGTTTTTAAAACATTTAAACAATTATTTTTTGAATGAATAATAAAAAGTGAAATAAACATGATAGCGTGGTCCGAAAATATACGTAGAAAAAAATATAAAATTAAATTAGAAATATTTCCGAAAATTAACGATACTATCATAATCTAAAAAATATTATAACTACGTCTTTGAAGGAAACAAAGAAATATTTTTACAATTAAACCTGTGATTTGGAAAATAAAATAAATACTACAAAAGTAATTGTTGGAGAAATTCTAAAGTAAAAGATGGTATAATTTCGGCTAGCAGGCGAAATTACATAAAAAAAGCAGTACCACTCATCTCATTAAAATTGAAATTTAAAAACATTATTTTGAATTATTATTATTTATTATTTATGTAATCAATTTTGTCCAATTGCCTTTAAGACTGATAAAAATACATATATTCCATACAACTTATATATTATTTAGTGCTCATGTTCTTTGTCGTATCCGCCTTTTTCAATCAATTCTATCCTACGCCCATATCTAGTCTGGCTCCACTTAATCTATCCGCTTGCCGTATTTGTTCCTCCCATTTTAGTGATGGTCTTCCTAGCTTGTTCTTTACGTGTACTCTAGTTTTATAGGCTTGACTAATCTATCTTCATCCATCCTATATACGTCACACTACCAACTCAGTTGCCTTTGTCCAATTATCAAATCTATGGCTTTTTCTTTAATTCGGCCAATACCGACTCATTTCTTACTCAATATCTTCTTGTGGTTGTTTCAGTGGTGGCTGGTGAGCACGCCCCGACGAGGCAACCAAACAGACAAGACCGACTCGCCCATTATCGACGATATACTCCCAGATGCCGAGAATATCACCGACAACAAACGACCCAGTCTCGTCCACGCAACTGCTTCGCCAAAACGCAATCACCAGCCGCCACTGGGTTCCGTCTATTCTTCTCAGGAATCTCAGCTTAATATAGCTATTATTTTAAATTTGTTCTGTTTTCTTAAGATCGAGGATTCACTGACATCTTCCTTTTCAGCAATCAACACTATATCACCAGCGAATAAGAGTTCTTGCAGTGTTACATCTTTCATCTTCCATTTAGGTACCTATTGCTATATCGTTGGACCTTTCCTTGCATCTTCTTGTGGAATCGTGTATTACTATGAAACATGGTTAGGACACATTCTTATTTGTGTCCTGTTTTCATTTCGAATCCTGTAGATTCTATACTATCCATTCTTACTTTGTTCATACTATTTCTGTGTAGGGCCTTTATAACTGCTATCGTATTGTTGCGTTTTCGGGTTCGCAATAAACAACTCGTGCAATTATTTATTTAAAACAGTCTGTATATTTATATACTTAAAATTATATAACAATATAAAAATATAAAACTAAAGTATCACACTTAAAATACTACAATCTAATTAACACTTGTATTTATTTACTACTACTATTATTTAAGTCTGTATATTTATATAACACTCTAAAATAACTGCAGCACTATATTTATTTTTACCGAACGAATTATATTTATTTGCTTATATTTATTTATAGTCGCGTCGGCCACTTCTTACGGACTTTCTTTCTCCCGAACTACTCGGCAATTTCTTCCGTAATGAATCCCGTAGTGACTCATGCCGCCTTATATACGTATGTGACGATTTCGAGAACAATCCGGCTTTTTCTCCACATGTATGAGAAAGTTCTAGTTCTCTATGCACGTCGTACGGCGTGGATGACTCATAACTGCATTTACGATATTTACCAGCCGAGAGATAATTTATGATCTTTTTTTTTGTGCGTGTGACAATTACGTTTTTATCGCATCGAGAGGTCTGCTTCTTTTATTTAATGTAAACACATTTCGTTACATTGCCCCCTTCTTAAAAACTGCGTTTCGTCCCGAAACACACCATTCCATGCTCTTCTTGTTGGCGGATGACGGAATCTACATCGGGACCCACGGGTGCACCCAGTTGTCTTGTAGAAATGGCAATCCACCGTCTTAGGTTGTATAACGGGCTGATTGGGTTGATAGCTGCATACAACTATTTCCATACCAGTATGCCGAAACACCACCTCCAGCATGTTTCTTACGGTTCTCCATTCCAAACGGTCTAATCCACAACCCAGTTTCGGAATTGCCAGCCTCCTTATATTTTGCTCGAGTGCACGTCCTCGCAAATCAACAAGGGATTCCCACAATGAGCGATAGGTCGGCTTTTCGTTGGAGACTTCTTTTGTGACCAGGTAGAAGATAGATCTCCTGCCACGCTTTATCTCCAGAGCTTTACCAACCCTTGGCTGTTGTTGGGTCAGTTCATTGGCCCCGCCATATCTCCTCTTGAATTCCGCGGCAATCCCTCTGCGCATACATAGGTCCTGGGCCACACAGTGAGCTAAGGCATAATCACAGGGTACCGTAAAAAGATCCTGTTGCCTTTCCGTGGTGATTCCAAAACGAGCCTTCTTGGTACCAGAATATTCTTGCATGAAATTCCTATATGGCTCCCCATCTTTACTGGTAATTTGTCGCACATCCGTTACTTCGCCGTTGTCATGTCCATGGTATGGGGCCAACCGGTTGAAATGTACCACCCTTGGTTTGCTATGGGGTGTTCGTCTTATGCGATAAACCACGTCATTTATTCGCTTTAGTACTTCCCATGGTCCCTCCCAGTGTTGTTGGAGCTTTGGGGACAGGCCTCGGCGACGTTGAGGATTGTATAACCAAACAAGCTCCCCTTCTCGATATCCACCTTTCTCGGCCTGCACGTCGTAACGATCCTTCATCCTGTCGCTGGCATCTTGAATATGCAGGCGTACTCGTTCGTGGGCATCCTCCAACCTCCGCCTAAGTCCGCTAACGTAGTCTTCTCCTGCCAGGTCTTCTCCAGGCTTACAGCCGAACTTCAGGTCACACGGCAGCCTGAGCTCTCTTCCGAATAACAAATTTGCTGGAGATTGACCGGTAGTCTCGTGGACCGCAGCTCTGTAAGCCATGAGGAACAGGGGTAGATGTTCATACCAGTTTCTTTGATGGTCCGCCACTACCTTGGACAGGTGTTTGAGCATTGTCCGGTTCATGCGTTCCACCATTCCATCTGACTGCGGATGCAGCGGTGTCGTTCGCGTTTTCCTAATACCCAGAAGATCGCAAATATTCTGGAATAGAGTTGATTCGAAATTCCTCCCTTGATCGGAATGAAGTTCCAAGGGGGCGCCAAACCGACTAATAAATTCCTTTACGAGCACTTCCGCGACTGTTGCGGCTTCTTGGTTGGGCAAGGCATAAGCTTCGACCCACTTGGTGAAGTAATCCATTACGACAATTATGTATTTATTCCCACTGTTAGTCTCAGGAAATGGCCCAGCCGCATCTATGGCAATCCTTTCAAACGGGCTTCCTACATTGTACTGCTTCATGGGGGCACGTCGGCGTTTTTGGGGTCCATTGCTGGCGGCACAAGTTGCACATTTTCGGCACCATTCCTTCACGTCTCGTGTGCAATTTACCCAATAAAATCGTTGGCGCACTTTCTCGAGTGTCTTATGTACGCCGAAATGTCCTCCGGAGCTGTCATCGTGGAGCTGTTGCAGTACATCAGGTATCCTTTTTTTAGGGATGACCACCTGTATCTTTTGCCCTTCTCCATCTGGGTTCTCAACAACACGCTTAAGCAGGCCATTCTCCACCTTCAGGGAGTCCCATTGAGCCCAGTAGGATTTTAGCCCCTGTGAACGAGGTGCTACTTCTTGCCAAGTTGGTCTGTGACCAGTACCTTTCCAAACCATCAAGGAACCAAGGTCTTCATCAGCTTCCTGATCGATCCTCAGATTGTCAGGTTGCCACTGATCGTCAACCACGGTAGTTCTGAGCGTGTTGGCCGATTTTTCTTCTACCCGGTTGCAATGCCTGCAGTCTTCTGGACATGGTCTCCTTGAAAGAGCATCAGCGTTTTGGTGTTTAAGGCCGGCTCGGTGCTCGATGTAGAAGTCGTATTCCTGCAGTCTCTCGATCCACCTGGCCACCTGACCTTCAGGGTTCTTGAAATGTAAGAGCCACTTCAACGCTGCATGATCTGTTCTAATCGAGAACCTCCTTCCATATAGGTATTTGTAAAAATGTCCAATGGACTTGACCACCGCTAGTAGCTCACGTCTGGTCACGCAGTAGTTCCGTTCGGGCTTGGAAAGCGTCTTGCTGAAATATCCAATTACCTTCTCTTGCCCCTCTTGTACCTGGGAGAGTACGCCGCCAATCCCAACATTGCTAGCATCAGTGTCCAGAATATATTTACCAACTGGCAACGGATAGCTCAGGATTGATGCACTTATCAAAGTCTCCTTCAGTAGTTCGAAAGACGCTTGGCATTCGCTGCTCCAGTGGAAAGGCCCATTTTCTGTCAGACGGGTCAGGGGCTTTGCAATATTGGCGAACCCCGGGACGTATCGCCGATAGTACGTGCATAATCCCAGAAAACTTCTCACTTCATGCTTGTCCTTTGGGATGCGTATGGAATGGTTATTCATAGAACGGAGGACGAGTTCCTCATTGCCTATCTTCAAGACGCCCAATTTCAGGTCCAACTGGAACCCATATAGCTTCATCACATCCATTCCCAAAATAACTTCTTCCTCTATGTCCGCAACCAGGACGCGATGTTGGATTGATACTGGTCCAATGCCGATCTTCACATCAACTTCTCCTTTTACAGTAGCCGCCTCGCCTGTTGCTGTTCTGAGTTGCCATTTGCTGTGTATTAACGACTTTTTCTTTTGAATCACATCGGGTCGCACTATGGTTTTCGTCGACCCAGTGTCCAATAGGCCGGCATAAGTTCTTCCTTCTAGAATAACATCTACGTAGAGGTTATTGGCATGGTGTTGCAGAGATGCAATTTGCGCTATTGATTTTGAGGCTCTACGATACTGGGTCGACGATTGCCTCCTCTCATCGACCCGTTTTAGTTTTCCTGCTGCTCCGTTAGGGGTTTCTTGGGCTCCTTCTCGCATTTACTACGAACATGGCCCATTTCACCACAATCCCAGCATCGGATCGTTCTTTTCTTAAGCTGCATCTGATTAACTATTCGTCGGACTACCTGTTCTAAGGATTCTTCGGCTTCTGGTAGATCTCTGACAGAACATACCCTTGCATGGTTTCGAGAGGCTAGCTTTGCAGTTTCGAATTCCAGACTATGTGCCAAAGCATCGATTAGGGTTTTTGGTCTTGCCAGCCTCAGTGCTTGCTGTGTATCGCTATCTCGAAGACCATCTATGAATGTTTGCACAGCCAACTGTTCCGAGAAGCTATCTGGAGCTGTTGGATATGCCAGACGAACCAAACGGGCGATATCCGCTTCGAATTCTTGGAGGCTTTCACCCTTTTTCTGTAGACGATTCTTCAATTGTATGTGATAAACCTGCTCCAGGTGTACATGCCCATATCTCATCTCAAGACGCTTGATTAATTGAGGGTAGTCTTGACACTCTTCCGGAAGCAAGGTCTGCAGAACGTCACTGGCCTCTCCTCTTAACGACACAATCAGAGCAGTAGCTTTCTCCCGGGACGTCCATCCATTTGCTACTGCAGCGGCTTCGAATTGTTTTAGGTACGTCATCCATGACGTCTTTCCATCGAAGGTGAGAGGTTTTACCTTTGCCTTTGCTGTTTGGCAGATTTCCAGGCTTCTGCTTGAGGTGTCTTGGGAACTGCAGTCGTTCATCGCTGGTAATTGAAGCTGAACTTTAAATTCGTCCCTCAATTTCTGTTCTACGGCTTCGATGGCCTCAGAAAATTCCTGTCTCAAATTCGATGAATTCTTCTGAATGTCTTCCTCAAGTTGTTTTGAATTATTTGCCATTTCATCTTTTAGAGCTTTTGAATTATCTGCAATTTCGTCTTTTAGAGTTAACATCTCATCTTTTAGGGTCTCAATAGTAGTCTCGAATTGTTTTGAATTATTTTCAATTTTATTTAACATCTCATCTTTTAGAGTCTCCATAGTAGTCTCAAAATGTTTTGAATTATTTGCAAGTTCATATTTTAAAGTCCCCATTTCATCTTTTAAAGTTGACATCTCATCTTTTATCTCATCTTTTAAAGTTTTTGAATTATTTTCCATTTCATTTTTTAGAGTCTCGATAATTAAGCTTGAATCAGTCTGCATTTGAAACAAATATTTTTCGGGATCCTTACCTTCATTTATTAAAATGTCACGGAGCCGCTCCTGAAGAATTATTTTTTTTCCAGACGTATCTGCGTCCCTTTCTTCTAATTCTGCCTTTAACTCGGTGACTTTTAATTCTTCCAAACGACATTTTTATTTATTTTCTTTTGCACTTATTGTTCACACTAAACACCAGACACCAAATTGTTGCGTTTTCGGGTTCGCAATAAACAACTCGTGCAATTATTTATTTAAAACAGTCTGTATATTTATATACTTAAAATTATATAACAATATAAAAATATAAAACTAAAGTATCACACTTAAAATACTACAATCTAATTAACACTTGTATTTATTTACTACTACTATTATTTAAGTCTGTATATTTATATAACACTCTAAAATAACTGCAGCACTATATTTATTTTTACCGAACGAATTATATTTATTTGCTTATATTTATTTATAGTCGCGTCGGCCACTTCTTACGGACTTTCTTTCTCCCGAACTACTCGGCAATTTCTTCCGTAATGAATCCCGTAGTGACTCATGCCGCCTTATATACGTATGTGACGATTTCGAGAACAATCCGGCTTTTTCTCCACATGTATGAGAAAGTTCTAGTTCTCTATGCACGTCGTACGGCGTGGATGACTCATAACTGCATTTACGATATTTACCAGCCGAGAGATAATTTATGATCTTTTTTTTTTGTGCGTGTGACAATTACGTTTTTATCGCATCGAGAGGTCTGCTTCTTTTATTTAATGTAAACACATTTCGTTACAGTATTTTTATCTTATTTTCGTATTTTTAACTATTATAATTTTGAATTTGCCTTTTGCAGCATATAAATATTTTCTGAAATAATTGTCTTTTTTTGGTGCAATTAATCCATTTACAGAATGTTGCATAAAAAACGTATTATTGAAATAAACCGAGTGTTGCATGATAAATAAATAAATTCATTAAGGATCTATTGTGCTAATCCCTCCACAATTTATTTATATATTTATTTACTACAAAATCACAACTGG
Organism: Amphimallon solstitiale; assembly: GCA_963170755.1. NCBI lineage: Eukaryota > Metazoa > Arthropoda > Insecta > Coleoptera > Scarabaeidae > Amphimallon > Amphimallon solstitiale. Next base: position 92,564,126 of record OY720678.1, read on the forward strand.
AAACTTCCATATTACAGTGATTTTCTCTACAAAAAGTTAATTCACTTAAAACTATACATACAATAATGAGATACATCACTCTAAATCTAAACCCTAGAACTAGAACGTTAGAGGTCGCGCACCACACACGTACGTGTGTACGTTCTCAATCAACAGCTGTAGATGCTGAAACCGCAGATCTAGTAGAACTGAAGAAACCTGGACAAACCAAACAACTCGATATCTTTGAAGTATTTATTATATGATCTACATATTTTATTAATTGACGATACATAGTTAGCGTCAATGTAGATGGAGGGGCGAGCCTTGTGCTGTTGAAGTGTATATGCAGTCTAAATAATGACAATAATTTAGCATTATCGCAAATGTTATTACAGTTTACAGTCATCGGCATACAACAAGTAGAACCATCTATTGCGGTGGGTGTCATTTATAAATAATAAAAATAATAGTGGTCCCAAACAACTACCCTGTGGCACACCCGACAACACCATGTACGGATCAGATAAGCCCTCCCCCCCTCAAATACGACACTATCTGCCTTCTATTACACAGATATGATAAAAATAACTTGATTAATTGTGATGAAAACCCGAAGGAATGCAACTTCAAAAGAAATACATACATGATCGACACGGTCAAAGGTTTTTTAAGAATCTGTATAAATTACGCCAATTTGTGTCCCACTTTTAATTGCACTAGTAATGTCTTCGGAGAAAATTAACAAATCTGATTCTATCGACCGTCTCTTCAAAAACCGAAGTATCGTATATCTTGCAGTGAGGAAAATCCGGTGAAGGCAGACACACATTTTAAATGCCTGGAAACTATCTGTGCCGGCTTGAGGATATTAAGAAAATAAAGTAATTAATATTCATTTATAATTATAACATTTCATTGATTAAAAAATAAATTAGCTAGCAAAAAGTATTCTTGTATTTCACATAGCGTAGCTGACATTTTGTATAAATATACATTCATATTATAAACACACGTAGGCTTTTATTATTTCTAATCAAATATTGAAAATACGGGCCTGTAGCATGTTTCTCATATCGATTACTTGCATTGCATACCACCTGCCGTGTTCAAACAATCTGTGGAAGCTTGCATTCGCACTATATCTCGAAATTCCTTTTGGATATTTTAATTTCAGACAAAATATAACAAATAATTTTAATATGCATTATCGAATGGAATTCTCCAAGGTAATAATACTTCAACAGATACTTTATGAACTGCTCTGATTAATACATACACACACATACAATTATCATTCAATTTTCGCACAAGCAGAAGTACAATATAGAGACATATCACATAATTAAATTATATCAGAGTTTTCGTAGTGTACAGTGTTCATTATCACCGTCGCAAAGAGCGCCTAGATTTTGTGGAACGAAAAGTCGGATTTATTCACAGCCAACTCGTTTAATTTGATTAGCAGGTTTTCTTCTGCTTTACTTCCTGATATACACACACATACAATGTGCGAATACGTACGGGTTCTTGTCTGCACACAATAGGTATACTTGCATGCCTTTATTATCTTCGTATTTGTGCTGTGTAAATATGTCCATTCAATTTGCACGCATTCGTCAGAAATGATGTGAATATCCATTACGTTCAAATTATATGTAATTAAAATTTTGTTAGCGTGTAACGCATTGGGGATTAATTTAATTTAATGGTTTGCCCGTTTGGATGCGGAACAATTTTTAAGATATCGATACGTATATACACTACGAAATGAAGGAAGCTACGGCATGTAATTACTGAAGAACAAAATATACCTTGTTTCCTACTTCCTGACTATTAAAAATTTAAGTATAGTTTGGAGATTTTAAGTATATATGAATACAAAGTGTATACTGCAAATTTTTATGATCTGTTTGTTATTTAACATTGAATACTTTTGTTTTTCAACGGCCCATGGAATAAATTAATAAATGATGAGAAGTTCTAATGAGCGTCTAAGAGTCGTAACGAATTATAAGTACTGGTTTATATACATATATTTAGCGAGTACAAAGTCATGGACGAAATACCAAAGAATCAATGCATAATAATTATATTATTCATACTGCGATTTTCTATTACTTCCGCTTTAACAGGAAATCAGCTAAATTTTAAAATAAAAAAAGAGAACACGCAAATATATATTTTGCAACTTAAGATTTAGCTTCTCAAATCCTCGAGAAATATTATTATACACTTTGATTGGGTGATATAAATATCGAATATGTTGGATCAATTTATTTCAAAAATATGCTGGATTCTCTTGAATATGGCCAACTTATTGATGAACCTACACGTGTATCTTGGAATAGCCTGACTTTGCTTGATGTTGTTTCGTGCTCTGACATTTCAATTGTCACAGACTTCGGGGTTTGTGACTTCCCGGTATCGGTCCTTGATTTGACATACTGCTCTCTTAATTTAAAGAAACTTTTCCTGGAGCCAGTTCGTAAGAGAGTTTATACTTTCAGTAATTTTGATTAGCAATGCTTTCAAGACAATTTGAAATATGTATATACCTTTCCATAAAAATTTTTGCAGCATTTTGAAGCATTGATGATAAAATAAATGTTTTGTGTTTGAATATATTAGAACTATTTAATGTTCATGCTCCCCTTAAAAATGTTAAAATTGCAACCAAGGCACCCTGGTTGGTTATTAGATTTTTGATATCCTTGAGGGACAAAAACAAGAGAAAATTAAAAAAATCAGGACTACATTCTCATTGGCAGTATTACAAAAGTTTGAGAAATCTTACGACCTCTAGTATTAAACAAGAAAAGACGGCTTATTTTGCCTTTTCCTTAAATCGATGTTATTCAAGGACAATGTGGAAGAAATTAAAGTCACTTAATTTTTTAAGTAATAAGGCTGGTGGGATTCCAATTGATTTGCAAAAACCTGATAAGGTAAATAGCAAAAACACATAGTGAGGAAGATTTAATATCTTATTATGATAGCAATGAAATGATCGGCATTACATCAAAACTTAGGTTTATTACTGTTTCTGAGGAAGATGTATCGAAGTACTTGTTTAGTATCAAATCTGAATCTGCTGGAATGAATCAAATAACTACTAGAATGCCCATTCTAAGTTCTCCTTATATAATTCCATTTATAACACGCCTTTTTCAGTTCTTGTATTCTTGAAAACTACTTTCCATTTCTATGGCGAAATGCGCTTGTCATTCCTATTCCGAAAAAGAAAGAACCTACAAGCTTTTCCGGCTTAAGAGCTATAAGCATACTGCCAGTTATGTTAAGATCTAAGAGAAAATTATTGCGGCACAGATTAATAATATTTTGTCTGTAACCCAATCTAGATTCAGGGCGGGATATAGTTGTACAATTGCTCTTTCGAATATAGTGGGTGACATTGTAACATCCGCTGATGATAAGGACTCTATGACAGTTCTTACACTTTTCGAGTATACAAAGGCTTTTGATACCATATCACATCTCACATTATTATCTAAGCTTCATTATGTGGGTTTCTCTAACGATGCAATCGAATTTTTGAGCAACTACTTGCAAGATCGTGTTCAAATGGTAAGAATTTCAGATTAAAGGTCAAGTCTACGTAAGACTTTCAGTGGTGTTCCTCAGGGCTATATATTGGGTCCATTATTATTTACAATTTATACCTCCGATTTTTGTAAAGTGTTAAGGCATTGCAATATTCACATGGATGTCGATGATACGCAAATCTATTGGCCATTTCCTTCATCTGAAATTCTCTTAGCGACTGGTCGAATCAATCATAATCTTGCTCAACTATAGGACTTCTCCATTAAGCATTCTTTCTCAGCTGTTTTATTATTTGGTAGTAAAGTTTTTATAGGAAATCCTAAATGACTTAACCTATAGGATCAATGGCACCGATATCATTGTAATTAATCTACATCAATCTGAAACTTGTCTACCCTCATAGAGCGCGCGTCTAAGGACTGATACTAAGAGGATATTGCGCGATTCTCTTTGTTTTAATCACTGTTCTACCCTTTATAGCTCGTGTATTGACAGGGCTACTGCTTCAAAAATTCATCATGTCCAAAACTCGTGTATTCGGTACATTACAGGTGTGAAGAAGTTCGATCATGCATCTGGTCAGTTCTTGTCATTGAAATGCTTAAATATGTACAACAGGCGAGTGCTGCCATCTCTGTATTACTCATCACACTTTTTAGATCACCTTTGTATGTTAAGAAATAGTGACAATAAAATATTAGCAACATGAAAATTGATAAACATTGAATTTTCATCAAAAAAATACTTGTAAAATGATCTGAGTATGACGAGCGATACATTGACTGATTACTTTAGTAAAGCAAGGACTGAAATTGCAAATAGTATTGTCAGCAACCACATCTCCTCTAACACTGGCAAAATCTCTACGCTTAAGTAATCCAGACTCATGCATTTTCAAGCCTGTAACACAGGAAAAAGTTCGTCAAATAATTATAGAGCTTAAAACCGAAAAAAAGTAAGGGCATAAGTATATGGTATCTATGACTGCTGAAATAATTAAATATGCCATAATATAATCATGAACCACTGCATCGAAAGTGGATACTTGCCAAAAGAGTTAATGAGAGTAGACTTCGAAAAGATTGACAGGCTTTTACACGTTCACATCAAAATAGTATTGTAAACTGTCTTAATGAAAATGTTACGCTTTTTGAGAGCTCATTGTTTCTTTGGATATTTTAACATGACTTATGTTTAACATTAAATTACCTTTCTCGCTCTTGAGTGTGTACCGTTTATGTAAAAAACAATTCGAGAAATTTTTTAAATAAAACATACTATTGGCTTCACAAAATATATGTATATACCGGGATGCTTTAAAAGTATATAAAACCGGACATTCTAAAAATGCCAGTGATCGCGTTTTACAGGAAACTGTAATAAAGCTGTAAGCGGACACGAAAAGGCGATTCAAGCTCGAACAGATTGCAAATACAACTAGTACACATTATAGTAACAAAAACAGTCAGGCATTCAAAAATTCTGAACAAGTGCATACAATTATCTTGTAAAAAAAAATCTCATCGCGTCACAATTCTCGCAATATGGAAGTAAAATCATAACAAACCGATAAAAAGGGCGCGGAAACAATTTCAAACCAATTACATACACGCACATAACCATATATGCATGTAACAAGGTTCGAATGCGTTTTGGATGCATATCCATGCGTCCAAACGTACAATATTCGTGAGTTGCAATGCGTACGTGTAATCTGTGTGTTGCATGTGCTGCGTGTGGGTGCAACGCGATGTCAATATAGACAGTGATGGAGAAAGTGAGCGAGAAAGAGCGCGCTAGTTCTAAATGAAAAAATATCATTTATATAACGTCGGTGAAACAATATCGGTCATTGCGCGTGTGTATGACATAATGTTAATAAAAGAAATTGAGTAAGCAAGCGGATAGAGTGTTCAAGTCTACATCGTTCGTAATCATTTTACGAAAGTACTACTACCTCTTACCGGCTAGAGTCTAGTTACACCAATCTACTTTTGCACTTATACTATGCACGAGTCTTTTTACAATATGCATTAAGCGAATCTGTGATGTCATAAATTAATTATGTCTGTATCATATGATGGTTATGTTTGTTATTTAAACTAGTTTATGGTTTTTAAGGTAATTGTCATTCCGTACGTTTGAGGAGTTACGACATTGTGTCTAGTGCTGTCCATAACCCGACTGCTAAATGCCAGCGCTCGATCTAGCAGTCGCCATCTTGTCTAGCAAAAATAAATTTTGTTCGATGACATAAGAGCTATATGCAAAATAGTGTTTATTTATGGGCCTTGTCATTTTTAAATATTCTTATCAGTTAATTTGTAAAATACAATCGTGTTGCCTTGTTTAATCCGTGTTAGCTATGTACAAGTATGGACAGCTATGTTAGTCAATTAGTTAACGTAATTGAAGAATTTTACGCAAGATCTTCGAGAAACGTATTTTCTAATATCAGATTCCAATAATTTAAATATTGGGAATGGTATTGTTTTTCCTTTACAGTAATAAAACGGGGGGGGGGGGGGGATTTTCAGGATTTAATATTCAGCAACCTTAACTGTAGGGTTACTGTCTCTCATGACTTGGAACCGATTGTAATGGAGGATTCACACCATCCGGCCCTCGATATTTTGCTGGATTTGGTTAGAGATGTTTCGGCCACTACATCACCATCAAATAACAACTGTAGATATAATTTTCGCAATGCTGGTTACTATACCCTTTATCATGATATGCTAAACATCAACTGGTTCTTTCTAGATGCGTACCTTGATATAAATGATGCTGTGGCAGCTTTCTATGGCAAATTACTTTAAAAAAAGTAAAATACCCAAGTCAGTATTTCCTCCGTTGCACAAGACTAAAATCAAAAAGCCGATAAAACTGAATTAAGATTTTCTTCACAAATGGAAAAAATAAGAGATTGCGTACTGCGGTTAAGCGTGAAATCTCTGATGCTTACAAGAAGTACCAAACCTACATATAATCCAGAATCGTCAGTGATCCCCCAGCTTCTTGGAATTTTTAGCCGATAAAAAGACTAATTCTAGGACTTTGAGTTGTATGAGATTAAATGGATGCTTTTGCCAATGCTTTCTCGGATGTCTACTGTTGCTCAACTACCAGTGCTGCTCCAACTGAGGTTAACTGCGACTCTATAACCATTCTCCTTTAGTGAAGTGCTGCAGAGCCTTACGAAGATCAAAGCGAAATTCACATCTGGTCATGATGATCTGCCTGTTTTTTTCGCGACAGGTTGTGCGGCTATATTCTGTGAACCACTTACAGTGTTATTTAATTTAATACTTAAAACTTGCGTCTTTCCTAAGTTATGGAAAATTCGGATAATACCTGTTTTTAAGAAAGGGGATAAATCGGATGTACTTAACTATCGACCCATAAGCATTATTAGCAACTTTGCCAAGATACTAGAAAGTAGTCTAAATCAACAAAATCTCTCGCAAGTGTTGGTCAAGGCTTACATTTCAACAGCACGGTTTTATCTCGGGCAGATCTACTACAACCAACTTGGCAGGACCAACTCAATTCATAAGTCACACTCTGGACAATCGCATACAAAACCTACTGGAACTTATGTCTTCGTACGTAAACTGCCAAATGTATACTCTGTGGTTATAAACTTATTACAAAGCAACCTTCGGTAAAGACATCAATTAATTAAAATTGAAATAAATAAAATGCCGGTAAGTATCCCAGCTAATATACGCAAGAACATTTTTAAGGAGAGGTTGGATGGTCGGAGAGTTTCATGTCACAACGTGTTCAGTGACTCAGTATTAGTATACATATAAAGTTTTAACACAGACGCGTCAATGGTCTTTGAACTATCGTCGACCAAGCAATTTAATTGGCAAGAGAATGTGATATATGGAGAAAATCGAGTTTTGCGCCGTTATCAAGTTCCTTACAAAACAAGTAAAGTCTGTTAGTACCATACCGAAAGAGATGTTATCGGTTTACGGGAATGTCTGGCCGGGAAAGGCAATGCTTTTAAGTGGCACAGTTGCTTTAAGCAAGGTAGGGAATGGCTTGAAGAGAACCCACGGCCCCTGCCACGGTCCTTTTATCGAAGTGACGATTCCAGAGTCTAAAAATAAATAATGGAAGACCCAACTCGCAGGAATAACTGGAGTATCTGATATAACCATTCTTAAAATTCTTCTTGATCACCTTGCCATGTCTAATGTCAGCGCATGACGGGTGCCGATAATACTCACGCAGTCGCTAAAAGAACAGTGCGTTGAATGTTCCCTTGCGTTTTTTGGACGTCTGTAATGAAGGCAAGGATGGTGTATTAAGTCGTACGACTATGAATCTGAGTCCAAGCAAGACTCCATGTAGTGGCATAGAAAAGGTACACCTCCCACCGAAGAAGTTTAAGGTGTCTGCAGGAAAATTGATGGCTACTGTTCTTTTGGAGTCAGAATGAATATTGTTAATTTATTACAAAGGACAGTTAAAAGAAACAATTAAAGAAAAGGGAAATGGAAATGGGTGTCCTACTCATGCACGGCAATGCACCCGTCTATAAGGGTCGTGATTGCACTGGCTGCCCTAGATAAAGTGGGCTTCGATATTTTGAATCATCCACCCTATAGCCTAGACCTGGCTACTAGCGATTTTTACCAGTTCCCCAAAATGAAAAAGAGAGCTACGTTGGAAGAAATTTACGAGCAATGGCGAGGTGAAAGCGTACCTACTCATTTCCATTGTATTGAAAAAGATAAAACTTTTTTTTATGAAGGCATGCATAATCTACGAAGATCCGAAATATGTATTAGGATTGCAAGTGAATATATTGAAAAAGAAAAACAATATTTTTCGTACCTATAAATAAGTTAAGTACATTATTTTAAGTAATGTGGAAGCCAACCAATATTAGGATATTTAAATTTTTTCTTACTGAAATTTCAAAATTCGGACCGGAAGTAACACTTTTTCTCTTAGGGAGTAGGATTTTTTTTTCGAATATCTTGCATTCTATAGAGATTTATTAAGAGAATAGAAGTACTTAGAATAGGATTTTGTATCAATTTTGTGTAAAAAAATTCTTAAAATTTAGACTTAAAGTAACACACATACACACAGGTTTATTCTTCTAAGAAGAAGAAGAAGTATTTAAAACCATTTAGAACAACTTTTGTATAATTTGAAACACTCATACGTACAAGCAAGTCGTGTGGTGGCCACACGTAATTATTTTTAAATATTTCCAAAATTGCCTGGATATATTAACGATAATCATGAGCAAATAACCTTAAAAACTCGCCGCATAACAAAGAATATACACGCACCGTCAAAATTAAGGGGACAACAAAAAATTGGCTTTTTTTCTAAAAAAGAAGATCTATTTGCAAATTTTACAAAAATATCAAAGCAATTTAAAGTAAAACACAATAACTAAACAGAACTACGCATTTTAGTGAAAAATGTAACAGAAAACAAAAAAAATAAGAGTTTCTGCATTTTTTTCTTTATTTTATTGTGCATGGCAAAAAAAAATAATAACATATGTTTCCTCCAGGATTCGTATTAATGCCATAATTTGCATCGGCATTCTCTTGATACGGTTGTCAATCAACCCTTGGGACAAATTTTCCCATTCTGTCAATAACATGATAACATGCAACGCTTGTGTAGTTTGGGACGCAGGAATTTTGGCCTTAACCCTTCTGCCCAACATGTCCCGGACATGTTCGATAGGACTCATGTCGGGAGACTTAGCAGGCCAATCCATCTTGGGAATCCCTGTCTCGTTTAAAATGTCGGTTACACAGTATCTTCCAGCATTAAATGTAAAATATCCCCAATATGATCATATAGTACCCTTTGGCACACAAAAGGTACTACATGATCTTGTAGAATGTTTTTTATGTTCTGATCACCAGACAAAGTACCACTGTGGATTATCACGAATTCTGTGCACGCTCCCAAGCATATTCCAGCCTAGACCATAATCGTGCCTCCACCATAAGAGACTCTTAGAGTGAAATTGCATTGCATGCTCTCCCGTCGATAGCGTTTACACAAAAACGGCTTTAGTCAATGAATTAAACTTGACTCCCGTGGTCGGTCAATATTCCAATTCTGATATTCCTGGGAATAAGTTTGTCGTGATGCTCGATGACGTGCCTCATGTTTTGGGACCTTTGCTGGTACGGACCTCTCTCAAAGCATTTCTGGTCTGTGTTGCTTTTTGATGTAAGTTCCTCAGAGTTTACAACACTATGAAAGGATCATCCTTGGCTGTGGTTAACAGTTTCCTGCCCTGCTCTCGTCTTCTGACATAAAAACCAGCCTCTCTACACAGCAAAACGTTGCGATTAATGGTGAATTTTGATATTCCAAGGACTCTAGTCACTGCGCGATAAGTACGACCACATTCAATCAATTTCACAACCCTAGCGACATCTGTCGGGGCTAAATCACTCATATCGTATTCGTCTTCTTATAAAGTTTATTAGATCAAATGATGTGACCTTTGATGGCACCGACGAAATTAAAATATAACTTTCTCAAAATTACTGAATGGGTAAAGATGAGCCAGAAAGAAAAACCAAAACTTTAATTTTCTAGGTGTCTGTAATTTTGCTTATGTGTGTATAACATATTATATTAACACAAATTCCTCTCATGTATGCTACGCAAAGAGTCGTTGAAGGTAGTTCAAAAATAGATTCGTGTGCGCAGACGCTAGACCTATTTGTGCTATTACCGTTTCCTTACTTCCTTTGCTTGTTAATGTAAACAACATATACAACTGCATTTGCCCCATGCATATATCCAAGTAATTTATATATGTATTACCTATATATTTATGATACGTTCATTGCGGAGTGATTTGCATCGAGAACAGGATCCGCGTGTTATAATAGTTTTTTTCTACATTTTATTTCGATGAATAATGCCGTACTTACTACACACATCGTGAGCGGGATTGGAAGTAGGCGCATACGAGCTTTATTGTAATTAATTTTAATAACTCGCAAAAGAATGAACAGTTAATTGGCACGTTAATTACGAATTTGTACTATCAAAACAATTACAATAAGGATATGTAAAATTCATCCATTTACATGCATGACTCGTGAATGTTTTAATGGCGAGAAAAATCCGGACCTGGTTCTATAAAAACAAACCAGACGAATGTCTGCTTTTTTTGCATTTTGCTTGTAATTAAATTTGAGTAATTCCCCTTGCCTTAAATACATTTTCACATCGATTTAATAAAGATGCTTTTTCTATGATATTTTTAGATTTTAAAAGAAACCAGCCTGGAACATTCTTTAGAGAAAAAGAAAACAAATTTGTTTTTCTTCAAAGAATGTTCCAGGCTGGTTTCTTTTAAAAACATATTAAAACATTAACGAGATGCTCAGAAAGCCAAAAGAAATACCCAAACATCAAAATGAATTAAATAAAAGCACTATAAGGCCTATTAGGAAATGGGGTGTGTGACGTTAGCCGGTTGCTCCAGGTTGTTCTAGGTTTGTTCTAAATTGTTCCAAAGTATTTAAAAAAAAGTTAAAATTGGCCGAGATAATTGCAAAAAACGACTTTTTCACCCAGCTTCCGTTCTTCGAAAATTGAAATTCTGACGGTTGTTTCAGGTTTCAGACGAGAAGTAAGAACTCGTTTTTGCGAAAATTAAAATTTGGACGATCGTTCTAGGTTGTTCTAGGTTTGTTGTAAACCTTGCTCTGATACTTAAAAACCGTATCTGTCATATATCAAAAGATATTGCAAGAAAGCTCTGTCCAAAAATTAGAAATAAGTCCCCTTTTTATCAAAATCAAAATTCTGACGGTTGTTCCAGGTTGTTCTAGGTTATGATCTAAATTGTTCCTCAGTATTTCAAAGAAAAAATCATAATTGGAAGAGATAAATTAAAAAAAAACGACTTTCTTACAGCCGCCCTTTTTGCGAAAATTAAAATTCTGACGGTTGTTCCAGGTTTTCGAGATTTGTCCTAAACATTGTTTTAATACACTAAAACCGTACCTATTATATATCAAAAGTTATCGCAAAAAAATTAAATCCAAAAGTGAGACGTTAACCCCACTTTTTTTGAAAATCTAAATGTTAACGGTTATTCCAGATTGTTTTAGGTTTGTTCTCAATTGTTTCAAAGTATTTCAAAAAATAAATTTTAATCGGCCGAGAAAATGGCAAAAAACAATTTGCGCCAGTGCCTCTTTTTTCGAAAATCGAAATTATAACTGTTGTTCTAGGTTTGTTTTAAATTGTTCCAAAGTATTATATAATTGGCCGAGTTAATAGGAAACAGCGATTGATTTTCTTACAGCCTCCCTTTTTGCGAAATTTGAAATTCTGACGTTTATTCCATGTAATTTTAGATTTGTTCTAAACATTATTCTAATACATCAGAACAGTATCTCTTATATGTCAAAAGATATTGCAAAAAAAACGAAACTCAAAAGTGAGAAGTTAGCCCCCTTTTTATGAAAATCTAAATGCTCCCGGTTGTATCAGGTTTAGAGAATACAATCTCGGGATCCCGAATCCCGGGATCTCGGGATGCCGGCCGTTTTTTGATCCCGAGCGAAAACACATACCAGAGTTAACAAAAGATGAAAACACTAATGAACTGATAAAGAAAATCCGCGAAGTTGTAATGTATTTCAAAAGATCACCATTGAAGAATGAAGCAGTACTTCAAAAATATATAAAGATTGAACATTAAAAAGAACTGTGACTTCTTTTGGATTTGTAAATTTGAATTTTAATTATTTTTAAAATTCTGTTTTTCCTAGCGGAGAAATACCTAAATTGATTTTTCTGCTTCGCTCTGGGTAAATTAATTAGGAAATTTTATCACAAAAATTTGCCCACGATGAGATTTGAACTCATGACCTTCTTAATGCCGTCAAGATGCGCTACCAACTGCGCCACGAGGGCTTGAGTTCATATCTACTTAAACGTCTTGATATCATCAAGTGACAGATTGAAATAATACATTTTTATCCGGCAGTTCGGAAATGAATGTGTAAATTTGAATTTTAATTATTTTTAAAATTCTGTTTTTCTCAGCGCAGAAAAATCAATTTAGGTTCTTTTGGATTGTAAAACCAGGTCGAATAGTCTTTTAACCATGCTGGAACGATTTTCTCTTTTAAACACCTGCATTCAAAAAGCTCTTATAGATCTGAATCAACCAATCCGTTTAGAAGATGATGATTTTGACTTGGTAAATAAAATTGTTGATGTGCTGACCCCAATTAAATTAACAGTAGAAGCAATCTTTCGGCGAGATGCTAATTTATACACAGCTTATACCGCTTTGAAATGTTTTATAAAACAATTGTCTAGCAAAAACTCACCACTCGCCAATAAAATGAGAACATCCTTAGTGGAACGTATAAAGCAACGACGAAGTGATGAATTGACTGGTGTGTTGAATTATTTACAAAATCCACGAAAAGATGATGAAAATCAGTTATTATCGGATTTGGAATGGCTTGATTTATTTCCAGTTCATACACAGGCTGTAGTGAGGAAGCAAATAAAGAGTATTGTTAAAAGACTAAATAGTCGAAATGACACGGAAGAGGAAGAAACAAATGATGAGTCAAGGCAACAAACCTGCCTACCCCAATTGACGCTAAAGGAAAAGTTACAGCTGGAAATTAATAAGAGCCTGGAATCCCCAGATCCTGAAGTACAAAATCAATCGGGGTTGGTAAATAGTATTAGTTGCGAAATGAGCCTGTTCGAAAATGGAGGAGTTCGTGGATATCACTTAGAATTACCATATAAATATCTATTGTCTATTCCTCCAACCAGTGTAGAACCTGAGCGAGCGTTTTCAGCTGCTGCTTATGTTGGCAATAAACTGCGAAGTAAGCTTGGATGTCAAACATTGGATGCTTTGATATTTCTGCGATTGTATTTTCGAAATTCTAGTTTTTTGTATTGTCTTTTTTGTTCCTTATTTTAGTGTATCGTGTATTGTGTTGTGCAACAATATTAACAAATAATTTTTAAGAAATGACTTAAGTTTTTTTTTTCCATTTAATCACAATTAGAAACCACATAGTCTAATCCCGGGATCCCGGGATTGTATTCTCCAATCAGGTTATTCTCGGTTTGTTCTAAATCGAAATTGGCCGAGGTAATAGGAAAAAACGATTTTAAAATGGGCGGAATTACATTACTGTGTTGAAGGAAGTTTTTGTAAACCATATTCTATTGTGATTTAAAATAAACATCTAATATAAGCAGTAAACATATATTTTCCCAAGAAATATAATGTTTATATATTACCAAACGATATTGTTACCAAATGCTATATGAACTATTTCAAAGGAAAAATCTAAACCGGTTGAGATAGTAGCACAGGAAATGATCTTACGGATTATTATAAGACGGCATAATGAAGGAAATAAAACATGATATAAGAAGCATGAGAATAGATATAAAGGTATGGAAAAAAAATAAGACAAAACAGAGAAGAGATATGATGGTAATCAAAGAAGAAATCAAAGTAATGAATAGGCCTAAGATAATCATGCACTAAAAAACTTCAAAATATAATTGCAGATATGCACCAAAAATATTCAGAATATGCACCAAAAATCAACTTTTAAAGCATAAATAATATCTTTTTATATATGCCGTTAAAACACAAACATTTTTCTAAACTCAAAATTATTGAGATTAGAGAAACAAATTAATTTGCGCATATTCTTGACATGAATATTTTTGTACTTGGAAAAGCTCTCTAGACTTCACCGGCCACTACTGGTACAAATTCATAATTTACAATGTCACTGGCACTTTAATGTTCAAATTTTTCATTAAGGGGTTTTACATTTCGCAACACCACTGATATTCTTCAGTTCCTTATACCATATTTTTGACACACGACGGTTTATCAGTTGAAAGGTATTTTTTCTGAAATTTCGGTGTAAATTTGGTAAGGTTTTCATTAAAAATAAAATTAGGAAATGGGAAAAACGATTTCAAAGACAAAAATTGTTAGCATGTGATAAAAGCACAAAAAAATATGTACTTAAGCCAAGATAAAAACTGAAATTTGGAAAATGCTTTTTTATTTCTTCTACATACTTTATTTTTTCTTATTCAAAAGATTATGTTTTTTTACTCAAAAAAAGTTAGCCGTCCAACGTAAACCAGACCCTAGTATAACATTCTATATTCATAATTAACAAAACGAAATGATAAAAGAATCTTACTTTTTGGGTATAACTAAATTTAAACAGGCAATAGCATTTTTATTATATGTTTTTTCACAGCCTATATCATAATTTTATTCGTATATTGCTAGCACTACAAGTTCTGATAACAGTGATACTCTCATTTTTGTTTTCAAATAGATAATAGTTTATATCGGTTTTTGTTTATAATAAAAAAAAATATTTTAAATAGGAAATAATACTTTTCAGACTTTCCTACAAATAATAGTACCGAAAGACGATATCAACAAATGTTAGGTAGCACCAACGAAATACGCGTCATAACAACTTGTACACACATACAGATGTATAATATCATATGTTCAGTCTCTCATGTGAAAGAGTCGAGTTGAAACATCTTAGCTGTTTTAAGAGTAAAACTACAGCTATGACCTGGAGTGTCTTACGTAGGTATGTGACCTTGAAATGAGTGGACTTCCGGAAAAGAAGACGCACCTTTTTAGTAATCACTGAGCCAAACCATGTGATGCGCATCGTTACATAGCTTCCAGTTAAACAGGTGTGTCTTCAAGTGTACGTTCCTATAATATGTATAATACAGTACATATTGTACACGCATATAAATAAAAAACGCAATTTTTTTTTTGTGAATTAATATATTCCCCATGCACCGTGTGTTGATTTACAGAAAACAGATATTGAATATTCAAACGTAACGGATATCGAAAACGCCAGTAATCTGTAATGGCTTGTATGCGGAAGAAATGTACGAGAATTACAAATGCAGAATTGTGATAGCAACAAATGCTTTATGTCACAAGTATACGATACTATTGCAAAAACGCAAGTGACACAGACTGATATCTCACATGTGTTCTAGGATATTCTTAATAGTAATAAGGGTATTTCAAATGTTAAGAATTTGGCTATATTTTTTTGAAGTGTAAACTTCTTTAGGCGCGTTGCGCTGATTGTAGGCAGTGAACAAGACTGACCTGCAACGCTCGGATATGTAACGCTCGAATATGTGTAACGCTCGGATATGTGTAACGCTCGTTCGGATAAAGTCGGCTAAGGGAACAAGATAAATATATCATATAGAGGTATTTAATTTCAGTTAAATTGAAATTTAAATGAATAAATAAATTCATATCGCCGGCACGTTGCATAAGACCAACGCGGGACACGCAATCGATTATTCATATCGTCTATTTATACATATACATACGTCACTGCTATACTGGTTCGGCGACCGTTACATGGGAGAGCATGACGCATCAGTCGTGTAATACGTTACTAAATATTATACGCGTGTGTACATGTGTAAATGTAATAAATGTGCGAATACGTTTTATTTAATACGTTACTGAAATATTATACGCGTCTATTTCGTATTATTAACCTCGCCTTGATGAAGTTTACACTTCTGCGTTGTGGTTTTAAGCACATTCATTCTTCTTCTTTTATTTTTATTTCGTCAATTAACATTAAAATTACAATATAATTTTTCAACATTATCATAAGGTGAAACTAATTCTGTATATCGTCAATCAAAAAACTTATGCGGAGGAATTTAATCCAGCTATATATAACAAATAACTCATTTATACTCTGAAATCGAACACTCCGTAGTAACTTCTTCAAATTTGGAAACATATAATAATTATTAGGGATCAAAATCTGGTAAATAGAAGCGCATCCTTCGTTCTTCGCATAAGGTCTTCCATCGTTGCAATCAAGGACGCTTACGCAACTTCCCAGATTGTTTCACAAAAATACCAGCCATAACAGATCAGATAAAAGATTAGAATAATATTCAGCGTGTATATATAGAACTTAAACATGTTACGGGGTAATTCCGCTGAAAATGCAACAGCAGACATGTGTTTCAGACTAATTGGTCTTCGTCAATACAGTGTAGCCAAGCAATAAGATTGATAAGACCAATGTATATTAATATTCCCCTTGCAATCCAAAAATTCAGTGATCAGCGTTTCTTCAAGATTGTGACATTCTTTTGACTGATGTTTGATCTTAGCATTGAAGTAAGGTGCCCCTGTTTTATCAATACTTATTATAAGCTGTATAAATTGTTTGTTGTAATAAGTTATTATAAGCTCTTGAAAATGGAGGCGTATATCAGACGGCTTGCGTGTCTAATCCGGAGTCAACAGTCTGGGTTACCAGAAGGCTGCCAAATTTTCTTGTAAAATATCATAAACTTATCCTGTACTTACCTAATCATACACCAACACTAATTTCACCAATTCGTCTATCCTTTTTGATTAGATACTCCAGGCCAGCAAAAATTTTTTCATTTACAAAGGTCGCCCGATAAAATCCGCGCGGCTCGTCTTTCAGTGATGTTCTACTTTAACATTCTTTATGATAATCGATAGACAGTACTTTTACATTCTGCAGACATTCAAAGTACACCTTGTAACATTTGAATGATTTCTGAGGGTTAAAATCCGTCTTTTTCAAAAAGGAAATACATAAAACTTTTTGTGATGTATCCGCTCCTTCCTTGGTTGAAGAAGCAGCAATACGGCAGATCATCTGTATCAGTCAATCAAAGTAGTATTTTCATACTGGTGTAGCATAAAGTTGCCACAGTAAATGTAGATTTTACATACTAAGGAAGACATCCCTCAAATAGCTGCTATATTCAGTCCCACACATGTTGACTCTAACTTATTTAACTGGTGGAATCTCCCCT
The DNA here is from genome assembly GCA_963170755.1 of Amphimallon solstitiale. Lineage (NCBI taxonomy): Eukaryota > Metazoa > Arthropoda > Insecta > Coleoptera > Scarabaeidae > Amphimallon > Amphimallon solstitiale. Next base: position 92,581,592 of record OY720678.1, read on the forward strand.
TCTGCTCATCACTTATAGGTTCCAAACATTCAGAATCCAAATATATTAAATGTAAATGCAAAACGAGTATTCTAGTTCTTAGTGTTCTTTTTAAATAAATAAATCTTTGTCTTTTACCTTTGGCTTGCACGAGAACTATGCTCTACCTACTTTAAAAGCTCTCCAAACACAAACAGCCTTATTCATAATCATCACCCTAATAGGGTGTTAGTATGCTACTAGTAAGTAGCTACTAACATCCTACTAAGACGCTATTAATTTACCTTATTCATAAATGCTTATTTAGTGGCTACTAAGTAGTAGGATGTTAATATAAAAATAAATATGGCAACAGGGTAATATGAAGAACGATCATGCGCATTGATATACAAATTTAAATTTGCCAAAATCATCACGATACTTCACGATAGAAATATCGCAAGTATTAAAAGAAGGTTAGAATTTACAATTTCAGATTAACTAAAATCTGCAAAACAAAACGGTATGATTATATATATAAATTGTACGTAAAGCAGAAAAATAAAGTTTTTATGGATTATGAACAAATAGGTGTTGAAGCAGAATAGCGATAAGTTGAGGAAGGTCTGTAAGGAAGGGCTCTAAGCCCAATTTTTTTTAAAAAATGGCTTAATGTACTGGAAATGTATAATTCAATAATAACTGAAAAAATAAAATACGTAAACTTGGTTTCAAAAATTATTTAATAATATCACTTGTTATGCCTGGAATTCACTTTTGTATTTGGGCCTCGTAAGGTTATGTGTATTTTTTTGAATTACTTAAAGAATTGTCTAGAGCGCGTGACTTTTCGAGCAAACCTCGTACATCTTTCAGTATCTTGGAAGGCAATGACCATTAATTGTTTATCTGAGCGTGTCTTATACATGATTGTTTGCTCTCGGACCTTTGAGTTATGTGAAATGCCTTTGATAGCTGCGTATGCTATGGTCTCGGTTAAAAACCCTCTTTGTGAGTGTGAATTTGTAACTTATGACACGTAAGCTAATTATCTTAATTCTAACTTATTTTATCCTACCTGTGACAACAACCATGTGCAATATGAGTTATTTTTATAGGCCTGTTCAAGCCTTGTTTGCATCTATTTAGTTATATCTTCCGATATCTGAGAAATGCATTTAACCTGTGGCATTTACGGGACTGCTGTAGTTGCCATTGATTTACATTCTCTGAGACAACAGTCCGGCTTTATTGTGTTCACTGTTGTTTGCATTCATACGTCTCCTAGAACACACACATGCTCGTCCGATTGATGTTTTTCTATCATCCATTTTTCACTAAAAATGTAATAGATGTTAGACAAGGAATTTCATAAAATATTGGGCATACTTTTAATTGTTTTGCAGTTCGCTCTGTTGCTCTGACATCGATATTCTATGTAATGAAAACATCTGTTGATCTTCCCTCGGTACAGCAGTAGGGGTTATGTGTTGTTGTTACCCTGAAATATATGTTTAGATCGGTTCTACTAACCGTCTTCTCGCAGCATATTAAGAGCTTGGAACTTCTATATATTTACCTGCAGGTTCGATGATCTTTTAAAATCAATTTGGTCTTTATCTAAGTTTTGTTTACATTGTCACTCTAGGTTCGTTGTTGTTAGATTTGCTGGTGCAATGCCACCAACCGTACAACTGCGTGCGTAACTATTCATTTTGAAATCACATGGTTTCGGATCACTGTGACAGGCTAAGTTTGCTTCTGTCGCGGTCATTGTTATAAATTGAGAGTTTCAAATAATTGGAAACTTCGGGATTTAATAGAGGCACGTTCTGTTAACCTTCCCTCGAGATACATTTTGTGGTTATTGGAAGGTCCAAATCTTTCGTGCGATTCTAGGGTAGTTTTCTTTTGTTTCGGTTTTGTGGGCCTGCGCAAAAATGATATCCGTCGGCGTTCGGGAACCACGTTTTCGATTTCACTTGATAGTCTATTCTCGTGTGAGAACATTGTGCAATCTGCTTATTTTCCTTCTTAGTAACTTTGTTACTTTATCTATGTAGATATTTCGCGTAAGCGGCTTTAATGGAATAAGCAGCGAATATCGATGCCTTAGTTTTGGTTATTTATCGTGAATTTTTACCGAAATACCGTTACCTAAAATTTACGAATTACCACGTGTGGTTTTTTTTTGAATCTAAATTTTGCACCTTTGAGTGACTTGTGTAGTCGTTATCGCGGGATCTCCAATACCATTTGGGGTAAGTGTTTGAAACTTGGTGTTAATTGTCGGGATTCTATCTTTGTTTCTTTTCTCTTCTAATTTAATAGGATTCTTATTGACGGGCACAAAAAGCCCACAGTAGCCATTTTCTGGTATTGTCACCCCACATTACGGTTGAAGAACGTAGTGGTTTCCATCGTTGCTGCAGTAGTTGCAGCTATACGTCCGTCTTGTCTGTTGAAGTGGAATTTTCATCGAGGGGGCCTCCGCCATCTTGGTTACCGTTAGCGGCCATCCTGCGTCCGTCTTGACAGATAAGTGCGACTATTGTTGTAATTTTCACCGTAACTTTTGACTGATTGTCGACGACTTTATGCCAGAGTGCTGGACTTTATCTTACCTATATTTGACCTAAGAATATTTGAGTGGCTAAAATACCTGATGCACCACTTAGTTAACTACAAGGTCACGTATAATCCTAATTAAATTACCGTTATTTTTTTTTTTGTTATTTTTAAGCAAATTGATATTGCTGTATACAGAGTGACCCTAAGAAGATTTGATAAGGGCTCTCATTGTTGTGTTGAATATTTAGTTCAATAATAATTCTAGTAATTCATTACCGTAGCACTATATCTCTTTGAAGTGTTATAACTTTAAATTAGTAATAATTCTAGTATTTTCATTACCGTAATAATATTTCTCTTTGATGTGTAGATTATTTCATGTTGTAACAAATCTAGTAAATTCCATACCGTAATATTATTTCTCTTTGATGTGTTGAATTTTAATCTTGAATTTCATAATAATTTTAGCACGTTTATTACCGTAAATTAGAAATTTGACTTTCATGTATTTCTTTTTAATTTCTGAGCTATTGAAATTAGTTAAGTCATTGTAGAAATTTTAAATACCGAAGCTCAGTAGAGTCTTTTGTGTTAATACTGGTTTTTCCATTGTAACTTTCAATAGCGTCATTTAATTGAATAATAAATGTAAACAGTTTATTTGGATTATTACAAAATTTTGTCTATGTAATTTAACGTTTTACCTTTCACTTAATTAATTAAATTATTTTAAGTCCTGTGCGCTAACTTAAATCAATTTTATTTTCTTGTAACTATTTAATTTGGAACTTCGCCGTTGGTGGCGTTTTATAATAACAAATGTATATTGGCCTGTAAGGCAAGGAAACGTTTCTACGCCGACCATCCTCCTGCCGAGGCGCAGGGGTTCTATTGTTTATTTTTTTTTATCTACTAAATTTTCTTTACTTTGTTTAAAAAAAAAACATATATATTAATTCATACATTATATCTGACAACATTTTAATTATTTTCAAAAAAAAAGAACAATCTTATTAATATAGCACCTTTCTACACATCATAATTTCTTTTTTTATTATTACCTCAACATACCTTACCTTCGTCTATTATATTTGTGACAAGCAGTTGAATAAGCGTAAGGTTTGGTGCAACTGATTATACAGGCTGATCAATAGGAAACCCGCTGGAGGAACACAGCCAGTGGTTGCTCATAGGAGGCGCAGGTAGGTTATCGTTTAGGTAACATAGTGTTCTGGTGCCCGGACAACGTCGCTCGCGTCGTTGCCGACCGACGCTCTACTATTAGGTGTTTTAGTATATCTGAACCGTCACGCCGTCTGCGACAGAGTTAGCTCGGCCCTGCGTTTTCCAGATTCAATCATCTCCTATTGTGATACTCCATTATCTTTAACTTAATTTAGTCTGCTATCTTAGTGCGACGTGGTCTCGGCGTAACACACTACAATATCGTTTCGCCAAACTTTGGCTATGCAGTAAATTTAGTAGACAATATTCTTGCACGAACGAAAAAAGCAGGCTTTATCGTTAATTTATCCAAAAATACAAGAAAAGTCAGATAACAAATATAATGCTTTCACCTATATAGGACATACATCAATAAAAATAGGTAAACTAATTAAAAACGTTAAAAATGAGTCAATAGCATTTAAAACTAATAATTCAGTTCAAAAATATATTAGAAATGATAGAGATAAAACGGATAAAAGGTTGAAATCGGGGGTCTATATGTTGACTTGTGAGTGTGATAAGGTATATGTGGGTCAGGCAGGCCGTACTTTTGAACAAAGGACCGGGGAACATGAAAAAAGTTATATGGGTAAAAAAACGGACTCTACTTTCGCAACGCATTGTATAGATGAAGAACACGAATTCAATAGAGATTTCAAAGTTTTACATATACAAGACAAAGGACAGAAACTTAATTTATTAGAAACCTTAGAAATTAATAGATACAGTAAATTAGGTCGTGCTTTAAACGATCAGACTCAGTTCAATTATTCCCCGTTGTTACAATGCTATAGTTTATAAAATACCCCCACTCATATCCCATGCTTTTGTGACACTATATATTATGTTGTAATAATTTTGTATCTTCAGTTACTCATCACCTGATGAAGCCAAAGTTTGGCGAAACGATATTGTAGTGATATTATTAAATAATTTTTGAAACCAAGTTTACGTATTTTATTTATTTAGTTAAATATGGAGTTTCAACATGTATCAGCCTCATCAATTAACAATTCAATAATAATAGAATTCCTATACAAAATATAGAATGAAATAAAATAAGTTACAAACACTACACATTAAATTATATAGTATATAGTTTATTCTTATATTTTGCCTTAAAAATAATCTATGCGATGCTAAGGCAAGGATTTGTGATGTAGTTACAAAGTGAAAAGACAGTACCGATGACTTAGAGAATTTAGAACAAATGTTCATTAAACAGGAGATTTGATGTAATACGTCATTAAAATTAAATGCTGAGAAAAACGTAAACAATGTTAGGTGATACTAGGATGATTTCAGAATGGAGATATAGAAGATATTTTGATTGGTGATAATGGATATGCATGTTCAAGATACCTGTTGAGTCCATCACGAACACTACTGACAAGTCTTGTGTTAAAATATAATAGACTCCATATATCAATGAGAAATGTCATTTACCAAGCATTTGGAACTATGAAAAATAAATTTAATCATTAATTAACTTTCACAGGTGTTTTTCAATACAAATAAATACAGCGGCCATCTAAACAGGGTTCAAGTATATACTGTACAAGGTTGACGACATATATGCTACTGTATTTGATATAATTTACTTATTCAAGCCATAATTTGTTCTATTAGTATAGGAGCCATTTTTTAATTTTTATTCGTTCTTTTGCTTTCCTATATTTTCTTTTTTTTTTTTTAATGTTATATTTCGATTTAATAAGTAAAATGTTAGAATTTATTACGCAAACGATCCATATGCAAGCACAATTTGTGACCAGTTCCTAAATTAATGCAATTAAAAAACATCCAAAACTGCTTTGTCCTCATCAGCAAATTAATATCTTCTTATCTACCAATTAATTATATGTACTTCTATAATAAGCCAAAAATTAAATGCATTTTTTTATGTCAGATAAATATTATATCATTTATATTTTCGTTTCTGTTTCAAGATATATTGCGAATGCAAGCTCCCACAGCTTGCTATATCTTGAAACGGACCATATATATATATTGTCTGTTTCAAGATATAGTGCGAATGCAAGCTCTCACAGGTTACTATATCTTGAAACAGACTATACTATCATTGGTTACCTCTACGCATGTGTAAGAAATCTGAATTACTGTTTAATATATAACTAGATAACTGAAATATGATTTCAAATGTTCAGCTTATTTTTGTTTTCAGCGCATAAGAATTAACAAAAAAATTAGGACTTTCTTAATGTTGGCGTTGGCGTATGAGCGTTTCAAACTATACAATTTAAAAAAAAATTATACAAAAATTATCCAAAATCCCACTCTAAGTACTTTTATTCTCTTAAATCGCTATAGAATGCATACTTTGCAAGATATTCGAAAAAAAGTGCTTCTTCCTAAGATTAAAATTGATACTTCTGGTTCGAATTTTGATATTTCATGTATACAAAAAATATTGCAAATCCAGCTCTAAATACATTTGTACTCTTGATAAATATTTATAGAATGCATAATTTACGACATATTTGCAAAAAATCGCTATTCGGTAAGAGTAAAAGTGGCACTTCCGGTCCGAATTTTGAAAAATCTTTTATAGAAAAGGTGTTGAAAATTAAGTTCTAAATACTTTTATTCCCGAAACGTACCTGTCTAAAAAGCATGACTTGCGAAATATTCGGAAAAAACTTATTTTCGATAGGAGTAAAAGACCCAACTTCCAATAGGAATTTCGAAGAACTTTTCAAATAAAATTGTTCTCAATTTTAATTATAAGTACATGTGAATTCTTTATAAATTTGTTTAAACTTAGTAATTGACGAAATATTGGCAAAATTCAATTTTTCCACTGAAGTAAACTACTACTTCCGGTCTACCGATTTTACTGAAAAACTATTCAGATCTCAAGAAGGAGATTATACGCGTAAATACAAAATTTGGAGTTGATATCTCCAGATGTTTGACCGCTATCGTGGTCACACACAGACACAGACATACACAGACTCACATACATTTTTCAAAAACCACTTTTTTGGTATCAGGGGACTTCAAAACGTGGACATCTGCAAAAATCTCGAGGTCTAAAATTTTCGTCATCACAATACTTCCTTATACATACGTATAAGAAAGTAAAAAGAACACAATTCCATGTAGTGTATTTTCTAAATATTATTTTCTTCTAAATTAACGAACATTCCTTATATTTTCATCGCAGGAGATATACATATATGCATACAAAATTCACACATTCACCCAACAAATGCAAATACTAATAAAGTCACGGATTGACTTAAATCTGAACATGAAGTATAAAGAACTTCCAACAATAAAACATGATCTGTACATGGACTGTTACACACTTTTAAAACATTTTGAAGACGTGCAAGTCTGCCAGTACATACAAGAGACTATTATGCTTAACATTCTGTAGTACATACATATTTATTTGTTTTCTGATTGGCAGCGCCTTGATTGACATGTGTAATGGTTCTTCTCTTTCATTACTTTGCAGGTAACGCTGTCGTTTACCGCTAGTTTGACCGACCGTTTTACACTACCTGTATATACGTGCCTTCATCGACTCTCCTTCTTCTTCGCCGGTTTCTTCTGGCTCTGTGTTCGCAATGCGATATTTTCGCCCTTATCTCTCTTCGCGAACGGTTTGGATGACACCGGTAACCTTCATTTCATTCGCAGAAGTCGAAGACGGTCGCGGAATTAACGGTTGGAGAGGTATTGCCGCGGACATCTAAAAGACACTAACGGAACACAAGTCGTCTCTTCTGTCCGATTTATGTGTACTATTCCAAGACGGTTTGGCATCAAAGAATTCCAGGAAGTCATTTGTATGCGTATTGCGATTGAAAAAATGAGGTGTGGCCACCACACGACTTTCTTATACGTATGAAAGTGTTACTTCCGGTCCGAATTTTGAAATTTCATTTATACAAAAAATATTCTATATCCAACTCTAAATACTCTTGTACTCTTCATAAATATATATAGAATGCATAATTTACGACATATTTCCAAAAAATCGTTATTCGGTAAGAGTAAAAGTGTTACCTCCGGTCCAAATTTTGATTTTTTTTTATTTAAAAGATATTTAAAAGTACGTTCTAAATACTTTTATACTTGTAATGTACCTGCCTAGAAAGCATGACTTGCGAGATATTCGCAAAAAACTGATTTTCGATAAGAGTAAAAGACCTACTTCCGGTAGGAATTTCGAAAAACTTTATTAATACAATTTTTCTCGAATTTAATATTGAGTATATTTGAATTCTTTATAAATTTGTTTAAACTTTGTAATTGACGAAATATTTGCAAATTTCGATTTTTTCACTAAAGTAAACTACTACTTCTAGTCTGCCGATTTTGCTCAAAATCTAATCAGTTCTCAAGAGGGAGATTATTTTGGTAAATACAAAATTTGGAATTGATATCTTTAGCGGTTTGACCGCTATCGTGGTCACAGACAGACAGACAGACAGACACACAGACAGACAGACACACACACAGACATTTTTTAAAAACTACTTTTTTGGTATCAGGGGACCTCAAAACGTGGACATCTGCAAAACTCTCGAGGTCGAAAATTTTCATCATCACAATACTTCCTTATACTACGTATAAGAAAGTAAAATGTATGAAATTCAAGTGTAAATTTGCGGGATATCTTGCTGTCAGAAGTAGAAAACCGAGCATTTATAATATTTTATGGCAAGTGTTGTGACAACGATTTTATTTTTTGTTCTCGATTTACAAATTACAAAGAGGAAACTCAAATTTTCTAGATGCATTACCTGGAATTCAAAAAATGTCTAGTTTCAAATAGTTAGGTTGTATATAACATACACTTAAAAAGAACACTTAATCAAATCTTAGAGAAATTGAAAGACTACCTTTAATAAACCTATCTCTTGAGGTTGAGGTAAACTTAGTTGATGGTGCTATCTCGCATAGACTCTTACACAATGAAAGAAAATAACTGCTAGGTAAAGAAAGTCTTACTTCCGGTCCGAGTATTCAAATTAGCAATAAATACTCTCATACACTTAATATATCTGTTTAGAAGCATTAATTACTTGGGAGATATTTGCAAAAAAAAACTGATAAGCAGTAATTATTCCAGTAGGAATTACGAAATTACGAACTCTTTCTAACAACATTATTCTGAAATTTATCTTTGTGTGCCTTCGTATTCTTTAGAAATTTGTAGTTGACCAGATGTTGCTAAAATTTGGTTTTATGACTGTAGTAAACTGTTACTTCTGGTTTACCTGTTTCACTAAAATATATTAAATATAGTGAAGTGGGGTAAGGGTGTAGTTGGCCATTTTTCTATGTTTAAGAAGGTGCATATGTACCGCCACCTTTCAAAACAAGTGCATAACTCTTTTATCTTTGCGTCCATAAAGGAGGAAACTGTATTGCGTGTGTTTTATGATTTCGGTTGGTAGGATAGAAAAAGTTCATGCTGTGCTCTTGATCAGTGAGTGTGTAAAGCAGTTTTTTTAATAAAAAGTTTATACTGTTTATATTTGTGGAGCAACCAAGCAAAAGGAGTTAAATCCGTTTTGTGAGAAAAATCTAAACAGTACGTATTCTTACTAATTTGGGTGAGTTAAATCCACTGATAAACTCAGAATTGAGCTAAACTTGCTAAACCCTAGCGAAAAGTTAACGTGAAACTCAGTGAATCGAGCAAAAGTTTATAAATCCAAAGCAACATTTTTGTTTCGACCAAAACGTGCTAAATCCATGTGCAGAGATCTGTAGTTTTCTTATACTTTTAACAGATAAATTGTAGTAAATCACACCAAGATGGAGCTATGATGCAAAAATCAAGAACAAAGCTTCGAATACATCATTCAGTTATACAGTTGCCACAATAAGTACCTACGTTATGTTGCCGGGCGTGCTATAACCTAAAAAATTAGTCGAGAATTATTTCAAACCAGTGCTCAACAGAAATGGACGATTCAACAGATTTTAATGTATCTGTACGAGAAGGTAAGCTAAAAGTTTATGGTCCTATATGATTATTATCACTTTTTTCTTATCAGGTAGTAGTGGAAGTCGCCGTAAAATTGCTCGTTCTCCACAAAAAGTTAAACTTCGCAAAGAGAAAAAGTACAGTGACAAGGATCCTTTGTTAATGACTTTTGTTAGACCGTGCAATCACAACGGTAAGACTTACATGTGCACCAGTATTAAAAATAGCGATGTGAAACTTATTCGAAAAAAGTTCTTTGATATTCCTGACAAAATTACGCAAGATGTAAAACTTTGCCACATGTTAGGTGTTTGTGCAGTTTCTCGACAACGGCCTGTCAAAAACGTTCCTAGAAACCGATCACTTAGTATTGCATATTATCTGAAAACGAGGGAGAAAAAGGCCTATAGAGTATGTCAGAAAATGTTTCTCACAGTGTTTGACATATCGAAAAAACGCATTAACAACGTCGCACAGATTATACACCAAGGAAAAGCACCAAGAGAAAATCGTGGTGGTGACAAAATCTCGCACAAGTCAGAACCAAAAAAAGTAAAAATTCGAGAGTTTATCGAAAAACTACAAGGTAGAGAAAGTCATTATAATCGTGCTAAATCTCGAAGAATTTATTTGCCTGCTAATTTGAGTATTAGAAAATTACATAAAATGTACAACTTGGAATGCGAGGTTGAATACAAGAGCAGTTTGACAATGTTTTCAAAAATTTTCTGCTCAGAGTATAACATAGGATTCAGCTCTCCAGCTGCAGACTCTTGCTCTTTGTGTACCAGACTTACATACCGAATAAAATACGAAAAAGATCTAAAAAAAAAATCTGATCTTATGATTCAATTGAGAATTCACAAAAAAAGAGCAAACGCGTTTTATAAACTAGCCAAAAGCAAACCACCAAATTGTTTAACATTTTGCTTCGACTTACAGCAAGTATAACCGCTGCCACGTACTCCAATTTCTGATGCATTTTATTCTCATCAGATAAGCTTTTATGTATTTTGTTGTGTTGGAATGAATTCTTTAAATCCAACTTTCTACACTTGGAGCGAAGATAAAGCTGGAAGAGGCTCAGAAGAAATTAGTTCTGCTCTTTTAACTCATTTGAGTTCATTAAATTTTGGAAATATAGAAAGTATAAAATTATTTTGTGATGGGTGCGGAGGACAAAACAAGAATTCTCATGTTATTCACGCTTTGTATTTTTGGCTAAAAGTAAAATCTCCTCCCAGAATAAAAGATATAGAAATAATTTATCCAGTTCGAGGACACAGCTTTTTGCCAGCTGACAGGGTCTTTGGACGAGTAGAAAAATGTCTTAGAAAAGAACCCACCATAATAACAAAGCAAAAATATATTGAAATATATTCTGCACATGGAAATGTAAAAAATCTTGGAGACGGCGACTGGAAACTCTACAAGGTGAAGCAGTTACAAAAGTGGCTTAAAAAAATTTAAGGGATTTCTGACCTGAAGAAAATCAAACTGATTAAGGAAAAAGGTTCCGTAAAGGTTCAGTGCCACCAGAACTTCTATTATACTTCATTGAGTGAAACTCCTCAAAGCATCATAAAAAGGGGACAAAAGGATTCAAGGATGGAGCTACAAGTAGTCGAAACCAAGCGTAGTCTTCAAAATAAAAAGAAAAAAACACTAAAACACTTGATGGAACAACAGTTTGGTATAGAATGGGAACAAGACGAAAGGCTAGAATGGTACAAAAATATTCTGAACGATACAACAGTGGAAGACAATGAAGATGAAGAAAATGAAACACATGAAGAATGTGACTGCCTTGAAGACGATGTTGGCCTTCATATATAAATTTATACCAAATTTTCTTATGTACTTACCAGTGTTTTGTGCTTAAGCATATATATTTCTTTTTGTATTTTCTAAAATATTTGAATTAGCAGTTCGTTATTCTATTGTTTTCTCTCAATAAAAATTACATAAGCCAAAAATTGTAAATTCTGATTTAAGCAAAAAGGAATAAATCCATTACGGCTGAGCAAAAAGAGATAAATCCATTTTATTTTTGTTAATAAATCCAGACACGAAAAAGATTAAAAAAAACAAATTTGTAGTATAGATACTAACCATTACAATGAATAACTTGCCTTTTTCAGATTTTAATTTAGTGTTAAGGATTTTTGGTGAAACATTTTTTATAAATTCCTCAAAACTACCTTTAGTGGATTTATCACCTTTTGCTTGGTTGCTCCACATTTATTGATGGATTTTTTTTCTAACAAAAAGCAATCGAAAGAAGAACGACTGTAGTTTTACATACTTACCCCATTCTAATATAGTATTATACCTAATATAAAATATCATGTCCTTACACACTTGCCCCCTTTTTGGATAAGTGTGTAGTAGACAGTTTATAAAATTAAAAAAAAATACAAAAAATAAAATTTATTTGAAATTATTTATTTGATCTTTTGCAGACTTGTTAGTACCTGTACAAGTTTGATTCTGTTAAAACAGGAGATTAAACAATTTAATATATTCTAGATTAGAACATAGTCTATCCTAACTAAAAAAAATTTACTACACCCTTACCCCACTTCACCTTACAGAAAAATTATACTCGTAAATATAAAGTTTGGTATTGATAGCGCGCCATTTAACCGCTTTCGTGGTCACACACACATAGAGAAAGAGCGAAAGAATAAAAGAGAGAGAAAGAAAGATTATTCAATATCCACGTTTTCGGTGTTTAAAAAGGTGGACATCTGCAAAAATATTGAGGTTGGGGAAAGTGAAACAGTAATAAGCAATAACACGAATTTGACACCATTTTAATTTATTAGCGCATATCAGTTGCTAAAGCTTGTTCAAATCCAACTGAATCTCGCTATCCCTGCGCGATATAAGACCGTCTCATAACTTCGATTTACATTGATGAATCTGATTCTGATAGCCTTAAAATATTGATCCTTAAGTTACATCATCTAGTATTAGAATAATGTAACGTTTTCGGGTTCGCAATAAACAACTCGTGCAAATTATTTATTTAAATCAGTCTGTATATTCATACACGTACAATTAATTGCAATATAAAAATATAAAACTAATATATCACACTTTAACTACTACGATTTAAATTAACAGGTATTTATTTACCAGTACTATTTATATGTCTGTAATATTTATATCTTTATTGCACTATAATAAAAACTGCACCGTATTTATATCATTTCTATTTATATAACACTCTAATATTTATGTCTTTTCTTCGGCTACCACTTAAGGACCTATTTATTTATTTTTTATATTTATCTTATTGTTCCGCACGAGACTACTTAAGGACTTTCTTATTCCGGAATTATTCATTCATCGGTGACCCAGCCGCCTTATATACACATACGAAACATCTGAAAGCATTCGCGTAAACTCCATCTTCCTCTCGATGTTTGTGGAACATTCGATAGACATTCTGTCTCGTTACGAAATACAACGCAAATGGATGATTTATTGCTTTATGATGTTTATCAGTCGCGTCGAGATGATTTACAACCTCTTTTTATTGTCGCTCGGAAGTGTGCCTTTCTTTTGTTGTCGCCCGGATGTCTACTGGTTTCGTTACAATAAGTAACCCAAACAGAATCATTTCTCAATTTTTATTAAAATAAACTTTAAACAATAACATTACAATCATTAATAATAATAATTTTAAACTAATGAAATAGGTCGAAATAAAATTAACAGTGTTGCTGAAAATTAAGATGTTGGGTAGTTTCAAGAATAAAAATTTTACTTATATTTCTAATATTTTCAAACAATTCAAAAGGTAAAACTAATTGGGGTTCCATTATGTTGTAAAATGTTACAGCTACATCGTACTGATGACGACCAATGAGTCCAAAACACGTGTTTTATTGTTTTATTTATGTACCCGCGATAATTCCTCTTCTGGTTATCTTTCCTGAGTTCGGATCGCACAGAGGTTGACAATGTCTTCCTCGTGGCGATGTTAGTTGTTGTCTTCAAAACCGAGGATCTTCTAACTGAAGCTGCAAATGGCGGTCTGTCGCCTGATGGTCTTCCGTGTATGCTTACATCTCCAAAGTTATCCCACCTTATTGCTTGGCTATACTGTACTGATGATATATATATATATATATATATATATATATATATATATATATATATAATGAGACTAAAGGTATAATTACTGGTAAGCAGCTATTATAGTATTAAATAATTACTACGTCAATAAAAGTAGAATTTTGGGCGGGATAGGTAATTAAATACAATTATGGGTTAAATAACATTTCGGAATATGTATGTTTACTTCATTATGTTCAGAGATTACCAAGTAGTTTATTATGCTTCGATAGATGGCGTTACTTAAAGATCGATATTTTGAGGTTAGCAGACTCAAAAAAATCTCGTTATGTGACGCTCTTATATCACGCAGCAAGAGCCAGTTACACTTGGCCTTGGCTTGTTTTACATTTGTCAATTTATTAAATTTAAAATTGAACTAGAAATTGACAGATTTAAACACCCGACTTGGCGTCAACTTCGGCCCAGTTCTATAAATTGAACAAGTACGTAGTGTAGGCAACTAAGTATACAACAATGTGTGTTATCATCTAACTTATATATAAATATGAATTCCATAACATTAAAGGTTGATTCTAGGTATAATCCATCATAAAATAATAAAAATCTATTCAGAACTTCCTAAACTTTTTTTTATTATTATTTTAAATTTAGATAAGTTAAAGATTATATTAAATTAAATACGTAATTTTATCAAATCTGAAATAATTTTGGTATTAGATAAGTAAATTCAGTTTCGTCATCATAATAAATAACTTGTGAATAAAAACTAATACTAATACACTTCTTAAATAATTAATTTAATTTTATATAAATTTATTATTTTATATTGTAATTGTATGTATTTTAACCCATAATATATTATACTATTTATATTATATTAGCAGTAGAAAAGTCAACTTGCTAATTTTTCTATAATACGAATTAAAAAGTACTTGTTTACTATAAATATTATATAAATACCTAATTATGGATAACCACTCAAATATATTTTCTACATTACTTTTATGAAGATGTAGACAATAAGAAGTATATTTAGCCTATCTATTTGCCTGACAATGTTTTATTTTATCTAAAGTAAATATCTGACTGATTGGTGCTCGTGAGGAAAGAGGATTTGCATATTTTCGAGATAGATTGTTAAAATTGATTATTGCATATTAGAATATAATGTATGATATTAAAATATAAAATAAGGTTAAATTAGATTAACAATAAATAATCCTCGATGATGGAATGGAGTTAGTATAGTATTTGAATTGGAAAGTAAAAACAGGTGGATTTTTTGCAAATATGTCGTAATTTATGAATTCTATATATATTTATCAAGAGTACAAAAGTATTTAGAACTGGATTTGCAATATTTTTTGTATATATGAAATTTCAAAATTCGAACCGGAAGTAGCACTTTTACTCTTAGCGAGTAGCACTTTTTTTCGAATATCTTGCAAAGTATGCAGTCTATAGCGATTTATTAAGGGAATTAAAGTACTTAGAATAGGATTTTGAATAAGTTTTGTATAAAAAAAATTTTAAAATGGTATAGTTTGAAACGCTCATACGTATAAGAAAGTCGTGTGGAAGCCACACTTCATTTTTTACTTTCGTATACGTAGTATAAAGAAGTATTGTGGTGACGAAAATTTTCGACCTCGAGATTTTTGCAGATGTCCACGTTTTGAAGTCCCCCGAAAAAGTGGTTTTTAAAAAATGTCTGTGTGTCTGTCTGTCTGTCTGTCTGCCTGTGACCACGATAGCGGTCAAACCGTTGGAGATATCAATTCCAAATTTTGTATTTACTTGTATAATCTCCCTCTTGAGATCTGATTAGTTTTTCAGTAAAATCGGTAGACCGAAAGTAGCAGTTTACTTGAGTGAAAAAATCGAATTTTGCCAATATTTCGTCAACTACTAAGTTTAAACAAATTTATAAAGAATTCATATGTACTTAAAATTAAAATTGAGAATAATTTTATTACAAAAGTATTTAGAGTTGGATTTGCAATATTTTTTGTATACATGAAATTTCAAAATTCGGACCGGAAGTAGCACTTTTACTCTTAGCGAGTGGCACTTTTTTCGAATATCTTGCAAAGTATGCATTCTATAGCGATTTATTAAGAGAATGAAAGTACTTAGAATAGAATTTTGAATAAGTTTTGTATAAAAAATTCGTAAAATTGTATAGTTTGAATCGCTCATACGTATAAGAAAGTCGTGTGGTGGTCACACCTCATTTCCTTTTTGTTCCTTTCAACATTCCTTGCATTAACGTTAAACTACATACACCCACTGTCATTCAAGACGCACACGACGCAGTTTTAATATTATCCATTCTTCTCTTTTTTCTCTACATTCCCAACATAAATAATCAATATAGAGAACAATATGGGATCACGAAACTTGACAACGACATTTCTTTACATCAACATGAAAGAATACTGCAGTAGGTAAAAATTCTAACCTAAAAGGCCGATACAATAATAAATTGCAGATGAAATGGAACTGGTTTTATCCTATAGACATCGGCAAAAGACCGGTGCCGTTCCTTTCCTTAAGAATAGTAGTAAATACGCAATGTGTCTTTTCTTAAGACGTTGAGGGAGCATTGTAAAGACCGTGGGAACTAAATTTTCGGTCTTCCGATCTTAAGACGCTGTTCCTAACGTACTTCCTTAAGGAAAATTCCTGTCAGTTCTTGTATTATGATTAGTGATTTTGTATGTAATAGGTAAATCCAGTAAATTACGCTTGACTAATCATTATTAATTTATTTATTTTTTTGCAGATCAGACGTCTAATTTTTATTTGTAATATTTCCGGATTGAAATTTTCAATGTTTATAAAATTTTCTATTATAATTTTTTAATTGTTTATCCAAATTATGGAATTATTAAAAAAAAATCTTATTAATGTTGTTTGTAGATAGATATGATGCTTATAATTTTTTGAATTTATCGCCTAATAACAAAATCCATAATTTAGATAAAGATTTTAAAAGGAACTTCTTGTCCAAACACAACAGTCCAAATTAAGTGAACATGTCTTAGAGGTAACGTTAGCAGATGGATAACGACTGACAGAACACAATTTGTCGAAGACAAACAATCAAAGGAAAAATTCTTTACCATTGGTGCTTGGCGTTCCTCAGGCTTCGGTTTTTGCCCCTTTACTGTTCATTTTATATATTTACATCGTATTATTTTACTTCCAAGTCTTAAAATGATAGTGAAAGATTTACAACGCTATTTTCTCTGTGTGATTTGGATAACATTAATGTAAGGGTCATTCTAGAGACAACTTGCAACTACATATAAGAGACATTCAGATAATTATGAAATTTTGTGTGCACAATTGCATTAGATTGGTTTTAGGCACAGCGCAGTAGGTTTTTTTGGAACTATCTATCAAACAGAATGGAAAGGGTCTCAGTTGGCCGGGATGTCCCGTCTCCCTTGCCTGTAACAGCGGGCGTGCCGCAGGGCTCTATACTTGGTTCTTTGCTCTTTTCTATTTACACCTTCTACTTTCCAACTGCATTAAATACATTTAACTACCATTTTTATGCAGATGATGAACAGCCTTACCGTTCGTTCTTGATGAGTGATAGGAAGCATGCTATAGGATTAATCAATGATTATGAGAGAGCCTTACGTCATTTTTCGGAGGAACACTTCCTAAAGCTCAACCCAACAAAGTGTTTTGTGACGATATTTGGTGGGCGTCATACGTTGGAAGGGTTGGATGATGTTTCCATTAGAATTGGCGATAAGAATTTGACAATTGTTGACAGGACTCGTGTGTGGGGTTTGACTGTTGATAATAGCTTCCGTTTCTCGTTCCATGTTGATCGTTTCATGAGGTCATCATATTCTAGACTGAGGATCTTATACTGCGCACTTGTGTAATCGGAGAATAAAATTGCTTTTATGTGACTCTTTGGTGTTATGGATTTTTAATCATTCTCGGCGTTTTACTTCAACTTATCTCCATTGAGTCTGCATTCTCAAGGTAAGCATACATCAAAAATAGATACAGGAACAAACTATCTGGGTCAATTGATTTTAGGGTAAAACTTTCCATAAACATAAAGGAAATTGTGAAAAATTAATCCAAACAAAGTGCTTGGATGCTTGGAAGCCGCTGACCTAGGGCACACAGTAGCTTACAAAAAAATATTCGCATAATCTTTTCTTATATACCTTATATTATTTTGAGAATATTGCTAATTTTTAATTTGCTGATGCTTTTAATTTATGATTAGAATATTTCAAAGTATAATATATTGATAATCTTCCAAATAGGAACAATAAATAATGGAATGCTGTAACAGAATAAACTGGAATTTTTTATGATAAAATATATCCTTACTTGTCATTTTCGTTCAAACTGATTAATGTAGGAATATAAAATTATTTTCTCGTATTTGCCGAAAGGAAGTATTACAAATAAAGGTTTGCAATTATGAAATCATAATACAGCCTTTTAATAATGATCTTTCTTAAAATATTCTCAAAACTACTAGTTCAATGCCATTCTAAAAAATGATTTTAATTAAACTGTTATTATACGAAAATGTTTTAAAAGCAGAGATCGTAAAAAAGGAACTACGCCTGTCAATATTTATCTATATATATATAACAACAGTTAATATTAGAAGAATTATTAAATTAAATATATTAATATTCAGTGTTTATTACTTATTGATTTCTATTAAATGCAAATCCTAAAGTTCTTGAAATTGTGTTTTAAGCCCGGCCGAGTGTATTCTTTTTTATAATAATACTGAGAAGTGAATACAATTTTTGTTCTTTCAACTAATTCTATAGATGAGATAAATTAAGGAGGTAACATAAAAAAGATTTATTTTGCGGATTGTAACAGGAAAATTGAATATCAGCGGAATTGATAACTAGATTGATAGATAGCATGGCATCGTCTAAAAATAGATAATCTTTCATGTTAATCCTCCCTACTACGTCAATTGTTTTGATATAGGTACATACTTTCGCTATTAATTTTGAGTCTGTGTGTGGAATATCAGAAATTTTATAGTAAAATGTAGCACCATATTTATTTAATATTTTAGCGTATAAGAATGTTTGGTGTTATGAGTGATACAGAAAATAATGGAATTGCTTAATTTCTCATAAAGTATGATGGTTTCATGTAAAAACAAATTTTATGAAGAAGCGTTTGCTACTCGAAAACTATGTAATGACAAGCTAAGAAAACAAAAAGTTGGATGTATAACACATGTTGAGGAACGAATGACTCAGTCGCCCATCTATTTATTTTTTATATTTTCAACTACCTTTTGCATAAGTAAGGTATTGGATAACACGCGTTCTTTTAACACATACATATAGAGATATGAACTCTACCTAAAAAAATATGATAAACACCAATCGTATTCATACAAAAGAGGAACTTATCAAAACAGATATCGATAATGGTTGTAAAACAATTACACCACAAAATTTAACAACGTCTTCAACAATATGAAGCTATGCAGCTGCTTTTTCACTCTTTACACTATTTTTTAACTAAAACGTTTGTTTATTAAAATTTATTTACTTTATTTATTAAAATAAAGTAACTAGTGGTGAGATACGCCAAATGACCAGCTTTTTAGCGGTTCTTAGAAACCAAATATTATCATCCGGACTAGTTCGTCGATATGCCGTATATATAATTATTTTTCCACGAATTAGTACGAATGGCAATAATACGATTGTTAGAATCACTTAATAAGTGCACAGATTTGGTGACATGTTGACTAGAAGTATTGTATCAAGCGCTCGGAATCCCACGCACAATTTGTCAATGGTGTCGTGTCGCTGAACTAATTTGCATTGTCAATTTTCTTTCTAGATTCCTCCTCTTCCATTTGCTTTTGCAGACTTTCCTCCAGCCATTATTTGGTCATTATTTTCATTTTTTCCATCGTTTTTGCGTGAATATATTTTTAATGGCTTGATTTTTGTCTTCTCAATTGTATTTCTTGCTTTATCATTTTCTTGGTCAATATGCTTAGTTCTATCTTTATCAGATGTCCATACCAGTGTAATTGCATCTTGGTTATTTTGTTTTGTAATCATTTTTGTTTGTGTCTTCTTTTTCGTCTTTTTCTTTAAAATAAGATTTCATCAAGTCAGTACATGACTAGTAGTCCTCGTTAGATTTGAACACGCAGCTGCATCTTGATCTTTAGAGTGATGGCCTGCCTTTGTCTTCTCTCTTGTCTCTTGTCTTCTCTCTTGTCTCTGCTTTATGATTTTCTTTGGTAATATGCTTAATTTCATCTTTATTAGGTGCTCACACCAGTATCATTGTATCTTCGTTATTTGTTTTTTTATTCACATTTGTTTATTTCTTCTGCTTCTTCTTCTTTTTCTCCTCTTTCTTTTCTTCTTTCTCTTTCTCTTCCCCCTCCTCTTCTTGTTCTGCTTCTTCTTCTTTTCTTCTTCTTCTTCATGTCCACATATTTCATAGTGTCTCTCCAATGTCTTAATGTCCGTCTCCATAATCCCACATTCTTCTTGTATTCTAGTGTTTCTCTTAGAGTGTAATTAAATCTTCATTGTTTTGTAATCATTTTTGTTTGTGAGTCTTCTTCTTTTTTATTTTTTTCCTTTCCTTCTTCTTCTCTTTCTCCTTATTTTTCGTATTTTTCTTTAAAATAAGATTTCATCCAGTCAGTACATAAATAACTAGTGGTCCTCATTAGATTTGGACACGCACCTCGATCTGGATCTTTGGGGTGATGGTCTGCACTTTGTCTTCTCTATTGTATTTTTTGCTTTATGATTTTCTTTAGTAATATGCTTAATTTCATCTTTATTAGGGCCCACACCAGTATAATTGTATCTTCGTTATTTGGTTTTTTATTTAGATTTGTTTGTTTCTCCTGCTTCTTCTTCTTCCTTTTCGTCTTTCTTTTTCTCCTTCCCCTCCTCATATTCTTCTGCTCCTTCTTCTTTTATTCTTCTTCTTCATGTCCACGCATTTCATATCGTATCTCCAATGTCTTAATGTCCATCTCCATAATCCCACATTTTTCTTGTATTCTAGTGCTTCTAATTTTCCTCAAAAGGCTTCTTCCCATGTTTATCTCTGCAGTTCTTATTGCTTCTTTGTTTTTGTAGTTCCACTTCAAATCTTCTCTACGTAGGCCAAAACAGGCATTTGTTTTGCTAAATCACGTCTCGTGACTGCTCAAATATCCTTGCTGCTTTCTTAACTTGTGCTCGCTCGTCCTCTGTTGTGCCCTGTTGTTTGTTATATTCATTTCCAAGTGCTTTTCTTATTACTTAATTTCTTATTCCTTCTCTTTTGGTCTTCCTATACATTTTTCTCAAGTTTCTCATCGCTATTGCATTTATTTTGCTATTACGTTTCTTTTTAAATAGGCAACTCTAGCTAACATACATTGTAGTCAGTGTAACTGTAGTAATATACACCGTCAGTTTTGTTTCTGGACTTTTTATCGCTCCACATTTTTATGTTTTGTGTTTAACTTATCCACAAACAAGAAACCATGCTTCGTCCGAAAAAAGGTCACTTGCAAAAGTTTTTTTAATGATAAACTTTTGCAATTGAAAATCATACGAAATGGAAATAATTGGATATGGACGAACCAACTGACATCCAGTTTGTATTGACTTTGAACATTAGTCATTATCAATTGCTTCTTCTGTCCGGGCTTTCGTCGTTCCACAACTGGAGCAGTTCTGTTAACTGTATTTTAAACAGTATTATTATCATAAAGAAGCTTTGGCAGTTTATCCGAAGTTCTTCTAAACAAGCTTGAATGCAGGACTTCCAGTGTTGAAGCAATTCAACCATAAATTGCTTTATGTACATTATTAAATACCATGTCGAATATCAAAAATACATAATACTATTTTTGAAATTAGATTGTAATAATTTTTGACAAATATTTCACATTTAAAATTATAGACTTACATCCATAACCTACTTAAGTTCTTAAGTATAAAGCATTTAATTACTATAAGGAATAGGTATTAAAAATAAATGCCACAGTATACTTGAATATGTGTGTATTTAATATAAACGTATCTGTACAACTAACTAAAGAGAAAATAATATCGGACATAGATATTGTACTTCTTCAGTTGTATCTTATAAACAAATATACTCATATATAATTGAGTGCTTGGCATTTTTATGAGTATAGTAAACACACACAATTGTCAAACGGTAAACACCACACATATAATTGAGATTTATATTTTTGTATAGGAAATGCCCATGATGCATTTCTAACAATTACATTACATTAAACAGTGAAATAAACAGGATTTTGTGTCTAGCTCAAAAGCTGAGTTCTGATGTTTTCAGTATTTTTACACTATGCAAGAGTTGTTGTTAGATTAAACTTCATGCTAAATGCTATTGACACTCATACCAAAAAACATATTAAATAAGTTTACAGGATTGACTACAAACCTTTGGGGAACCAAAACAAACAAACTCCGTAAAAATCATTTTTTATGTTGTAATAAAATGATAGTGTAATCTAAACATTAAAGAATTATCAGATTGTTGTATATTTGTAATTCAAATATTTGAGAACCCTAATACGTGAACAGCGTAATTCAAGGAAAAAAACAGGAAGGTATTCATATTAATAAAAAATAAAATAAAAAAGATTAGAACGCCAATATCGCATATATTTCGGAATCAAATGAGGAAAGTCTGATAGATGTCACCTGGCGCCATATATCTGATAACGAGTTTATTTGTCCAATGTGTAAGGTGTTTGTTTAATAGATTTAATAAATCTTCATATGATTTCTCGTGCCGATAAGAATCGAGAGCGTCAGAGGTCTAGATAGCAAGAATCTAATGTATGTACGCATTTCAGAAGATAATCCTCTTTTAGTAGAACTACAGGACATGTAGGTATAGAAAATAAGATATACGGTTGCATTCGCTATGATTTATTTAATCAAATATAAATATTTACCCGATATATTATATCCCAGGGACTAATTATTCGCTAAAGACCGTGCAAACAGGAATACTGTAATTAAACGAGATATGTTGCACGTAATACTGAGGTGTGATACTAGATGAAACCGATTTATGTTGAATTAGCGTATTATTTCCACAGAAAGTGGAAAAAAATTAACTACACTGATGTTTGACGGTTTGGTTTACACAATTTTCGTAGGTGATTAAATGGATTTTCTTGTACCCACATTGAAAACGATTGTATGTTTTTGGAGGATTTTTAATTTGAGCTGTTATTAGGAGTAGCAGCGTCTCATCCCCTCCAGTCTTTGGGGTCTGTTTCAGTGAAGACACAAACTTCAATAATCGTTCTCTATCTAACCTGTCTTCAGAGCTCATTTTTGAATCCAGGTATTTAAACAAACATAATTCTTTTAACCTATTTTAACCAATGTTGATATTTATTCTATTTTATTTGTTGGTACAATCATTACCTATGTTTTATTAACATTCACATTTAATTCGATTTCCTTAAAAACATTATTCCACTCCTTCATAAATTTCTGTAATGTGCCTTCATTTTCCGCTATTAACATGATGTCGTCAGTATACATGTGTTCTCTTATTATTACTGGCTCTAATTTGTCTCCCCTACTTGTTTCATTTCATTTTACACCTTGCGTGATAATTGATCCATGACTATTATAAATAATAACGGACTAGGTATTCCACCCTACCTTACCCCTTTATTGGTATGAAACTCCTTCCACGTAATCTGGTAATATCACGTCGAAGCAATTTCATACCAATAAAGTACTATTCTGCATTGATTATAAAATGTTCTAATTGCGTTTATTAAGTTTTGTACTACTGCTCTTTTCCATAGTACATCCCATATGACATCCCTGAGGACATTGTCAAAAGATCTTTCCAAATTCACAAAGCACATATAGAGGTTTTGTTGTACCTCAACATGTTAATCTTAGCAACTATGTTAATTGTTTTTGAAGCGCCACGATTTACTGCTTTGCGGAGTGCAATGTGAAAATTTTGTGAATATAAATCATAGATACAATAAATGGATTTGTGGATAAATTTTTAATAAAAAACCGAAACTGGATCCTTTTGCTTAGAGCAGCAATTCATATTCATTAGTATATTTTTTAAATATGATGCTAATGCAAGTGTTGAGGGCCAAGATTGCACCATTGTCGAATTTTAGTTTCAAATAGACTTATTTCATGGATATATACAAAGAAATTTCATTTTCTCAATGCAGTGTGTTATTTCTTAATAATTCACCGATTTTGATGCCGTTTTTGAATTTGAATAATTAATTTCTTTGGGATTAAAATCTCCAAGATCTTTAAAAAATCTGGTTGGCCAAGGATACGATGGAGCTAGTGCAATATGAGTGGTGCTCTTAGTGGAGCACAAACCATTGTTCGGCAGAGCTATCCCAAAGCCCTTTCGTTCATTGTTCGACACACTGCTTTAATTTAGCACTTTCTGATGAATGTTCAATGGCAGTAGTACGGAACTGTCTAGGTACTATCGAAAAGATTTATAATTTTATTAATTTTCCAAAACGACAACGAGTGCTGGAAAATGAGATCAGTAAGTTAGTAGAAAAACAAAAAATAGAAAAACAGAAGATTATGTCCCACCAGATGGATTCAGAGTGACTGCATTCGTTTCTCTTCTAAAGCCAATAATAAATGCCTTGTTTGAGATTGCCTCATGGACTGATGACAAAACGGTAATCGACGCACAGTGGTCTGAAATCCCGAAAAGCTGGCCAAAAGTCGAAAAAAAAATTTCCTTTCTAGGGACTTTTAATGGTTGGACTAGTTGTAGTGGTACACCTAGTATGTATTATGGCCGTTAACAAAGGACTCATTTCGTTCGTGAGCATCGAGCCTGTCGCATGGTTTACTCGTCGCGCGTAGAAAGTAACACAAAGTTCAAACGTGTGTAGAATTGCGAAAAGTTGACGGATTTGCATTCCGCAAAATGGATTTTCCTCCAGAAAGTAAGTACAATTTAAAGTTGTCGCTCGAAATTACTACTGATAATGTATGAAATGATAAATGATTAATGAAAATAGTGGTATTTTTCTTTGTCACGTTCTGAGAAGTCCTGTTAAAAATTCAATAAGTCAAAACCCTTGCCGACCCCGGCTCTCAAACCAAATGGAAATTGTTGCTTAGACATTTCTCAAAAACATATCCAAAAATTAGCTGCAACTGGCTGCGACTTTGGTTTCGGTTATGATTTTTATGCGATGATGCGCGCTCTCTTTGCAGTTTTTCGTAATTTTTGCGCCTTAAATATTGTTTATAGGAAATTGGTCAAGATAATTCTCCTACTAATGTTATTCTTCTATTTTCTATAGCACCTCTGGATAATATCAAAGAAATTTCCATCACGAGGAAGGAAATTTTCATATTTGTGATATCGGTATTGAAAGAGAAAATCAACGTAATCACCGACATTGTTGAGACGGAGGTGTCAAAAAAATTAAAGCGTCCGTACATTCTGCCGCAAAGTCTGAAAGATGTCATGGGTAGATTGATGTCGGAATTCAAGAAGAGGTGGCAACAAGTGAGCTGGAACGAAATCAAAAGCTCAGGAATCATGTAACAAATTTATAAAAGATTTCGAGAAGATTTTTCAAGAAAATGTGACCGTGTGCAGCTCTGCCGACGTTATCCTTTCTTCCTCCGCGCTTCTACGTTCTCCTTCGAGAATGGTTTTATAATAACTTTGCCATACATTTATAAGTTCTCCCTCCTTAGTGACTAGCCTACCGCCTTTCCCTCTCTCATATATTTGATTGTATTCTTGCGCTCTTTTCTCAATCCTTTCATTACATGGGAAAAAAATCTTCTTATTTCCAATTGAAATCATTCCCCATATTTCTCCCAAATTTCTTTGATTATTCGCAGGGATCAGTTTTGACTCTCTTACTATTCAACATTTATCTTAATGACTTAACATCCGCTGTTAGTGGAGAGTTATGTTTATATGCTGACGATATCTGGTCAAGAGCTGTGATGAAAATACTTTATCCCGCGAATCTGTGCAGATAATGCAGGAAGCTCAGGACTGGTTTCTTGGAAATAAGCTTTTACGGAATGACTCAAAAACCAATAAAGTAATATTTCATAATAAACGCGAGTCAGAACTTATGCAAGCAAAATTCCTGGGCTTGTATAAGGAGGGTACCCTACCTGGGCGAGTCATGTGAAGCAATTTTGTGGTAGGCCGCACGGCTAGGTTGACATACTACTTATGTTTCCCCTCTGTTGCTTCCTACGGAATACTTTTTTGGGGGCAGTCTTACAGGTTTTCCCGAGTGTTTGGACTGCGGAAGAAAGTATTGAAGGCATTATGCTGTCTGAGAACTGTGGACAGCTGCAGACAACACTTTAACTTTTTGAGGGGCAGACTTTAAAAAATAAAATAACTCCAAGTGAGCATAATATTTGTTATACATTTTTGTCGGTTTTCTTTGGATTATGTGTAGACTGTTATGTTATCTTCATTTTCTTGGTTTTGTTGCTCCTGCTCTGAGTGATTTGATTCTTCAACTTGTACTTCATCTGGTTCACATTCATTATCTGCCTCGTTTTCAGAATCATCACTTACAATCGACTCTACATCAGACGGAATGGTTTCATAGTCCACATCATCGTTAGCATATAAAGCTTTGTAAAGCTCTTCTTTAGTAATGTCTACTAATTTCAGCGAAATTTCTTTTGCTTTCCGAGGCATTTTCTCATATCTGTTAAAAAAACACATACTCAATTACGATTGTGCGCGGTGGTACAATTTGAAAACACTTGTAAAAAAAGCACTATAAATATTGATTGCCTTATTATATAATACTAACTAGAAGTTGGCTACAAAATAAACAATCAAAATCACTTACCGGTAACAGCCAGATTTGCGAAATAACAACAAATACTGTTGGACAATTCACTGCTTTCAAAAACTAACCTCAAAATTAGATCGCATGAATTCAAACTACAACTGACTACAATGTATCCAAAACTAACACTGGGCGACGTCTCATAGGAAAGAGCGCAATCTCAACTTTGGGAGGGGATAGTAGTACACGCTGAAAACCACTGCAAACCAACGCAAATAGGTAAATTTTAAAAAGGCGGTTTAATTTTTACACCACCACACACCTTGGCCAAAATTTTTAGTGGTATGTTTTTTAGCCTTTGCCCCTCAAAGAGTTAAGAGACTAAAAATTCTTACATTGCCAAGCGTATTTATATATTCTCTACACTTGACTATGCACACTAGAATAAGACGAGTTTTGCGATCCAGGGTGAGACTCAACACTACCCCGCCAGATCGAGGCTGCACCTTCAAATGCCTTATCATGGGATAGCCAAAACCGAAAAATATATTGATTTTTGGGGTCCAAGACTTTTTAACGTGCTACTTCCCGAGATTAGATCGCTAGCGACGAACAAGTTTTAAACAGTAATCAGGAAGCACTTAATAGAGCATATACCATAGTCTTGACAGCCGCGCTTATGTTTATCTTTAGTTTATTTCGTCGCGCTCTTTTCCTCTTTCTACTTTCGTATCAGAAATTAAAATATGTCAACCCCGGTATAGTTTCTATACATATGACGAATTTATAAAGAGTTTTTTTATCCTATTTTTCTGTGTTATTCGTCTTTTCTTACAATAGATATTTCTACAGTCATTTTCTTTTGCTTTTCCGCTTTTGTCAATTGGGTTCACTATTTGTCAAACGACTTTCGATGTTTTTAAACGTCAGCTGAGTTCGTCAAATAGAATTCCCTTTTTGTCAAATCACTTTCCTTTTATATCAATTGCTTTTCTTGTTGATATGTAGGTATGTATACCTCTACCATTTTAAAAAAAAATAAATTTATTTTGTATTTAGATACAAACACAGTGTAACATCTATGTAATATAAACATAACTTAATTCAAAATGTCATTCCTTTGTAAACAGTTGTGTAATGTGTTGAATATAATTCAAACAGTTTTGTGGACTTAATGTGTTATGTACTGCCATAATTCGTTTTCACTCGTTGGCAATAGAATAATTGCGCCCTCTTAACTGTGCTTTTTCTTTTGATACTCTGGTATTTTTCACACATCTTCCGTTTGAAACGCGAGAATATGTTTGTATTCCGTATTCGTCAATAAAGAACATTTTTTCTCTTTCCAACATCATTCTGTTATGCTGCGCTGCGTAATCAAAATGAGCTAGAATAAAGTCGGGAGTATTTTTTCTTTCAGGAAGAAATGACACTTTTTTAACAGAATCATGAGTTTAAGCAATTTTCTTATAACTGGCGGAGGGTTAAAAAACAACCCAGGTGAACCCAGTCACAAATTTGTTCTTTTTGAGCATTTAATAATTTTTGTTGCCGATGTCTTGCACTTGCTTTTGTAGTATTATTAGTTATCCTGTATGTTGCATAAATTTTTCTTACTCTATCTAGCAAAACTCCAAACTGTTGTCCAACATTCTTCACCGTTATTGAAAGAATTAATGATTAATTCGCGTACTTCAATGCTTATCTTACTATTATTCCTTCTCTGACGATTATTGTTATTATTTTCCATTGTAATAACGCAAATATTTGTGCACGTGAAACTAAATTGACAAATAAGGAAAACCAATTGACAGAAACGGAATTTATTTGATAAAGGAAGCCTACTATATAAAACAATTGGAAAGTCATTTGACAAATAGTGAAATGCAAATCACAAAAGCGGAAAAGCAAAAGAAAATGACTGTAACATGTATTTTTATTTGTGGTTAATAGTTATATAAGTTTTATTTATTTATCTGTATACATGTTGTCTGACGTTACTGTAATGTTAATTTACCCAAATAAACATTATTATTATTCAATCATTTTCTTCACCTTTGTCATGTTCAATTATATCCTGTCATTTGTTCTACTTCTTTTAACTTTAAATTTGCTTAGTACTCTTACTAATTTATTTAACTTTGTATTTCTATTACTAACTTACAATCCTGAAGAAAATCTATGATAACAATCAATATATTATTGAATTAGTATAATAGAAAAATAATTATAAAGATTAAGAATTAAAAAAATGTATAGTTATAGAGAGTTATTGTATGAATTCACGGGGTCTCTAAAGTTTAGGCCCTTCTGTTGAATTTTGCACTCCCTACTTACCACCCCCTGTATGCTGTTTCTGAGTTATTAAGGTTATTTAATTTCTTGTACAAAAACATACGTAATGCAATACAAAAATACTCTTTTGCATTTAGTTCAGCGATTTTTCTTATTTAAATTTTTGATCTATTATAATTAAAATTAAATAGAAATTAAAAGAAAACAATAATTTCATAAACGTGCATTGTCAGAAAATTACAGCATAATTCTCTTTGTTATTAATTTTTCCACCCATCATCTATTTTTGTATTATTTTCCCTTGTGCACTAAACGGATTTACAATTTGAATAAGATACATTTTCTCTAATATCCAGATCCCGCTGACTAGAATACAATACAAAGAGGAGAGATAACACACCGTAATGATTTTCCTACAACATGTCAACTGAACTAAATTATGCTGCCCAATGACCCTAACGGACGCCATTGCCCTGTTTCGTGAATTGAAAAGTGGGGTGTCCCAAATCTGAGCGTGGGGTAACGACGTGCATGTGTAGATACGTGTTTGTGTGCGTAACCGTTCACGTACGAGCAGCAAGTGTGGCGTATCATCCACAGGTTGCACATCTGTCCTCAGAAATTCTCCCCGGGAGACCTGACAACCAAGTTCCTCTTGTCTGAAAATAAGTATTGAGTTCACGGCAAAACCATACAAGTTACACACAAAATATACGATTACACATGTAGCAAACTGTCAACTTTACGACTTTGATTTCAGAGATTTTTTTTCTTCGATAAATTGTATGGTATTCAATATTTAAAGGACGATATTTGTGAGGCAAAAAATATGAAATCTTTTTCGGACGCGAATGATTATCAATATTAATTTCCATTTTTTTAAAAAAGCAAACACGTACAGTACCGTGTTGTGCTGTAATAAGCTATTGAAACTTGGTTAATAGGCGGCAGTCCCACTGCATACACAACCATTGAGCGCCAGTAACTGACATCGACATACATCGACTAAAATTTTGTGGTACGGTCTCACTGGGAAAAGTATTCAAACAAAATTTAAGTTTCGCGCGCAAAAATTTCATTCAACAAAACTGGCAGGACATAAACTATAAACACAAACATAACCTCAGACGTCATAACTGGGATCTTTGTCCCACTTCTTTAATTAAAAACGTCAACTAATTCTTCTTCTTCTGATACTGAAAGCATAACAGCTTACCACTGGTATAAGAAAAACTGTAAAAAGCATAGAAAAGTGTGGGTACGTCAAATATTTGCAAATAGAGAGGATTAGGAGAATTTCACCGTTTAATCCCTCAACTTTTAAATGATACAGAAAAATTCTACAATTTTTATATTATATTATATATTATTATATATTATTATTATATATATATTCAATGTTATCGCATCTTAATTTCAAAAGTAGAACCATTGTTTCATATTTCTGTTTATATTTTAAAAAAACAAACCAAAACACAATCAACACCCTTTCTGCGCATGTGCCCAGTCGTCGATCATCAACTAAAATTAGAACCTGTCGAAAATTATAAACCGATGCATGCCGGTTGTTGTTGAACGATCGCCGTTAATCGATGCAGTCGGACTGCTGCGGATACTTTACTCATAACCTAATTTTAATCGATGACCGTCGGTGGACATCGCTTTATCAGTGGGACTGCCGCCTTATGCGCTCCGCTTTGATGATTTGAAAAGGATTATGTTATAATAACATAGGAAATGGATCCTGGCTTTTCTTCCCAGATGTCTACTAAATTCGTATGTTATATTTTTTTCTGTGTATTATAATATGTGCGGCAATCTATTTTAAAGCGAAATTATATTTTGACAATATGTAGAAATAGTTTTTATTTATGTCTTTTTCTTTGTAGTTTCAAACTATATCCTGTCATTAGTGTGTTCTTGCTCTCTCCTGATGACGACGTCTAATACTCCAACCATCTTCTTCGGAGGTCAGCCTGGGACTCTCCGGCTTGACAGTTATTGGTGATTTTATCAATATGGTATTTTCGCTAAGGATTCGTTAAATCAAAAAAATATATTTATTTCAATTAATTTCTTTGACGAAAATAAACTTTTGTTGAATCAAAAGAAATTTATGAAAATTAACTCAAATAAAATCCTAACAAACATATACAAGACACATTGCGTCTTGTGTTTGTATATTATACCTAATGTAAAAAAAATAACTGAATTTATAAGTACTTATTATAACCCTAGATCAACAGAGAAACAATGAGAGAAATATTTATAACTAATAATTAGGCCGCGGACATGACCGAGTTAAACTACGACGAAGTTACAACGGAGCAAAGAAATAATGTAAACAACCCACATTTACTGAATAGCATTATTCACGCATTATTCATATGGTGAACTGCAACATCTGTTATTGACTCACATGTTGACGGAAAAACAATACAAAAAAAGTCCACTTAAGTCGTAAAAATCCTATTTTCATCGGCGGAGATATAGGAACGTCAGAGGTTTTTAAAATTTATTGTATTTACCTTATATTTCGCATGATAAATAGAGTTATATATGTGTATATTCATACTTACATTAGTTTCGTTTTTTCATTGTTTTGACTGTTAATAACGTACTTCGTAATTTATGGAATAGTTCCTGTTTAATCCCATTTCATTGAATCGACTTCTCCCAATTATCTAGACGTAAGTGAGCAATGGATTTCGTTCAGGTTCAATAATATGGGCAACATTTTTAGTTATCATTTATTTATATCTAGAACATTGTTTATGTTACTATGATATGGAAGAACGTCGAGAAATACATTGTGAAACAATGGCGAGTTGGATTGAGGTCATACTGATTGTATGTCCATTGTCAGTGATTCCGATATTTATTGCAAAGTCTGTAAAATATCGTAACAGAATGCCCAAAAATCGCATATGTAATAGGATCTATAGTTATAAATACAATTGATGGGGAAACAATTGCTAAAACCATTGACGAGAAACAACATGCTTCATTCGGACGACAGGTACAGGGAAAAAATACTTTTATTTGTTAGTGACAGTGCCGTATATATGTTAAAAACAGGCAGACTATTAAAGGAAACATCCTTATATGCTGCATATTACTTGTGTAGCATATGCTCTCCACAGAATCTGTGCATATATCAGAGTCTCCTATCCGGAAGTTGATAGACTTGTATCCGCTTTTCCGAAAAGCCACATCGAGGGTGGCCCTTTACAGGGAAAAAATTCCATCTTTGTCACTGCCACCCTCGCCAATAATAACTAGATGGGGAACATGGCTGGAAGCTACTAGTTTTTATGCAGAGAATTTCGATACATGTTTAAATGACGACGCTCGAAGTAGTTCTGAGTGCAAGGAACTAACACAAATCCCAAATTTAAAAAATCAGTTGTTATTCCTTCAGGAACACTTTGGAAATTTGCCTAAACTAATCACATATTTTGAAAATCGAATCTCAAATTAAAAGATGGATTAACCACATTAGATGTGGCTATTAATAACTTCAAAACTATTCCAACTGACTTCGGATGCGGCCTTCAGCAAAAGATAGACGCAGTTTTTAATAGAAATCCAGATTTACTAACATTGCGGCAATTGTGTATGCTAAATAAGCTGAAATAAAAGAATATTTCCATTATGCAAATATAACCAGTTGCGATGTAGAAAGGACGTTTTCTATCTACAAAGATGTAGTTAATTCAAAGAGAACAAATCTTAGAGAAGAGCAAATGAACAAATAATAATGTATTTTGTATTTTATAGATCACCAGCTACTTGTTATCCAATTATGTAAATAAAATTAAAACCTCTTTAAAAATACAACATCTCAATAGTGCACCCATGGGCGATGAGTCATGGCTCGCTCGTGTCCGCGGCCTACTAATAATCATAGTAACACAAAAAAATTGTAATACAAACAGTGAAAGTGTTCCTAAATTAAACCATTATGGTGAAGTATATAATGCATTGGAAAGAAACTAACGATAATAGGAAGTAGTCCAATTCCTTCAAAAAGTATACGCAGTTTTTTAATAAACGATTTTTGATTTCTATAATAAAAATTATCAACCTTGCAATACCGTATTTACGTACTGCTGAACGGAACATTTTAATTTTTTTTTGTTTGCTCATCTCGTCTTTAGCAGCTAAAATATACTTTTCCTTAATTTCCTAAAATAATTTCTGAAAGTATGCACTGCTTGCGGAGTGTTGAAAGTTCTCCAAATACTTTAGTTTCCAGAAATTATGATCAAAAGGAATCTTCTCTATAAAGATTTGATCGGATCCACAAATACCACAAACAATTTTTGCATTCTTTTGCACAGGTGTTAATAATAATTATGACTCTGCTTCAGTCGCAATAGCCCATCTGAGGATACTTCCAAGCAAATAGCGTTGCGACGTCTGTGTACGAAAGTCAATAGGGTCTCGCCAAGTAATTTTGTCTTTGAACAAGTGTACAGGAACTTTATTTCTATAAATTCGTCATTACCAATTAGGCCTAAATTAAAATTTATTTTAGTAGACGTATAGTGAAGAACTATGGAAAGACTAAATACACACCATTAGTAGAAGCACCTTAGACACCTATGTTCAATATTCACAAATAAGCCAGATGTTTTCAGCACACTTTACGTTTCGGTGACGTATAGGTGTTGGATGATTTTTTATCGAACCGGTTGGCACAAAGTTGGTCACGAAACGTCACAAATAGTCGACTGGGTAGGACCGTTGTTGCGATTGTCGCGAGGATAAATATCAAGTAACGTGCGCAACGTTTTTCGAACGAAGTAATGGTTTTAAAAATAAAATTTGATGATTTGCACACGTTGTTCAACGCTATAACCATCTAAGATGAGTTGCCATAAACTACCGAACAATTCACAAAAAATTTGACAGATGTTGCTTTAACAATATGGCCGCTATAATCCAAGAAATTCGAGCGTCCCTAAAGACCGTTTACTAGATTCTACAAGTCTTGATCCAAGAAGCTCGAAAATATTGTAGGCGCACTAATAGAGGTACTCAAATGTCACCATCAATAGACTAGCTAAAAGTGAAAAATAAATAAAATTGTAGTGTGAAGAACTTCTTTTCAATATATAATTTTGGATACTTGGATATTATAAAAGAATAAGCTATGAATAAATTTATATTTACCTTATTTTATGATAAATACCTAGAAAAAGTAATTTTTAGGATCGCCATGTAATAAGATTTGCCACACACACTGAATTCGGATGCTTTAAAGTTTTCTAGTGTAGTAGCATTGGTAGTAGGATAAAAAAAAATCTATTTGCTCTAAAATCAATAAATTCTCTGATCCTCTGAACTCTCTGGAACATAATTCAGCAGTTCTTGTCATATAAGTTAGAACAGAAAAGTATGCTTATCATAGCCCTCACTCTGGGTACAGAAGTGTTGGTTTATCCTACGGATTATACAGCGGCAATAGAAAAATTTAATGTTGACATGAATGAGAAGTCGCAATATTTGCATCTCAGCATTCACTCATGTTGAATATATCTATATCGGCGAGACCACTTTTCTTTTAATGAGACCATTTTTCATGGAATAGCTAATTTCTGCTGCATACATTACTAAACAAATTCATCAAAATGCAAATGCTTTCTTGCGATATCATGCTAGAAAAATATATGTGTATCAGAGCAAGTGTCCAAAAAAGAAGAATAAGCTCTAAGAAAAATTTGACAGTAACAATGACTTGTCATCAATCAGGCATTATATTATTATTTATTCTATTCAAAATATATTTGTATAAGCTCGTGCTTATCAAAACACATAAAAGAAATACAATAAATAGGCACATATTACCTAACATTAATGACCTACTTAATACTATCAAAATATATTTTGTAAACATAGTACTTACCATACATTTTAACGTAATTTTTATAGTATTAACAGGTGCCGGAGTTGTTTACAACATAAACTAAAATTGTTATTCCTGTTTCGAGACATATAGCGTTTCACAATTTAAAATCCACATTTTTTTCCAGAAATAATTTAATGATAGGAACACCACGAATGTTGAAATAATGATAAATTTCAATTACAAAACTAACAAATTTATATGTAATTTCCTCATGATGTTCATTACATTGTTTGTTAGTTTAAACATTACATAATACTTTTATAATTAATACATTTTTTTTGAAAAATATTAGTTATTTATAGTAATATTTTCTACTACCATACCCAGTCTCATAATAAGAAAAAGTGAAAGTGTTAATACGCTTAGACAATATGGTTGATTTTTATGTTTCAGGCAAAACAAAAATCCTGTGCTTCCATAATTCTCCCATTCTTTAGATCTAGCTCCTGCCAACTTCTACCAATTTCCTAAATTAAAAACTGCACTGAAAGAAAAGTGATTTGACACCATTAAAGGCGTTCAGGCAAATAAGAAGAAGTTTCGTAGCTCCCATATGAAAGAAAATTTCCAGGAATGCTTCCACAAGTGGAAACATTGTTGTAGTCGTTATGTGTCGTCAGCTTTGAAGCTACAAGCCTCATCTTAAGAATTTCCAATCTTACCTTTGTGATTGGAAAGTTTTATGATTGGAATGTTGGGAAGAGGAAGAAGCAGTTGTTTGAGTCTGTTATTTATCAGCAGATTATTAGTGAACCTGTAACCTAGCTTTCCCCATATCAACATGGATTTACAACAGGTGGATCCACCATTACCAACTTGGCTGAAATAACACAATATGACAATCGCTCTCAAGTGGATTGATTTACACTAGTTTTTCAAGAACATTTGGCAGTATTGGCCATTCCTTGTTGACAAATAAGTTAAATAGTTTTGGTTTCTCTATTTGTCTGCTTGTACTAGTCTTGTCATACTTAACTAATCGATCTAGTTATGTATTCTACAATGGATATCAGTCTGGACATTTCACCCCTACATTTGGTGTGCCACAGGGATCCAACCTAGGTCCGTTGATGTTTAATATATTTTTAAATGATTCACTGAAATCGCTAACCTGTGATGTTTTGACATATTTGCATGACCTTTAAAAATATTCCTGCGCATTAACATTGTATACATCAGAATAACTTGCAGATAGTCAATCAGTCAATCAAAATACTTTTAAGCATTGGTAAATGTGCGTTTATTACGTTTGCTATCACCAATCCCATACTCCTCTCGTACAATGTAAACAACACCACGTTAACTAGTAAAAGACAATTTAAAGACCTGGTTGTTTTATTTGACACAGATCTTCAATTCTCGGACCATATATATGGAGCCTGTAATACCGGCACAAGATCTTTGGGCTTCCTGATCCGTTCCTGCAAGGGTTTCACTAGTTACATGGCTCTTAAATCTATGTATTTTGCCTTAGGGGTGGATTAGGGTTCGGTGCCGCTATTTGGTATCCCTACTACTTATTTCAGCAGTTGACATTAGAGAGAGTACAAAAGCGTTTCTTGAAGTCCCTTAGTTACAAAAGTAATGCTTTTTATCCGGCTCGGAACACGGACTATTTGAGTTACTTGATAGGAATCCTGTTGAGTCTTTATCAGACAGAAGATACAACAGCACATTTTTTTATATAAATGTATTATTATTATTAAGAACAGCGCACCCCCCCCCTTTATTTTTTTTGAACTACCACATAATTTTCTACTACAAACACTTCAATTGTCTATGAAGTTTCCAAAAAAAATTGTGTAAAACGTCTGAATATATGTATTGCCATAAAAAATCTTAAACTTGAATTTAATGAGAAAATATCGAATTTTTAATTCACCTTGAGAATTGCACCCCTGCGACCATTTTGGAAACTTTTGTTGAAATTTCTCTGATTCTTTTTCCTATCAAGACTTTCTCCACCAGGTTGTACGATAAACGGTTGCCGAGATATGGCCGGTGGCCAAGCTTAAACGGACCCGTCGTATACATAGTATAACAAATAAGTTTCGAGACTGGTCGTGGGAAAGATCATTGAAACAGGAAATCTGAATACTTTTAAATTGTTTTATTCAAAATATTCTCCTTTAGTTTAAATACACTTTTTATAACAGCAAATAGGAACAAATTCCCTGTGGACAAATCCTATATTATCCAAGAATGTAATGAGCATTGGATAGAAGTTTCCGTGTTTTTTGGGTCGTGGTGAGTTTTCGACTTCCATTTCGCACTTTGGCGCTTGGTTTTGGGATCCTACCAAGCACCATGTTTCGTCACCCGTAACAATTGATTTCTTGAAGTATGGATCATTTTTGACGGCTGCGACAATTTCTTTGGATGATTGACACGCGCCAATGTTTGTCCATCTGTCAAAGTATGTGGAATAAATTTTGCATAGATCTTTTGTTTTGCACAAATTCTCGTGAAAAATGGTTCGGATCGTTTCTCTGCTGATGTTTAAAGCCTCTTCCACCATTTTCAGCGATGTATTGCGAACATTTGCAGTAAAATCATGTACTTTTTTGATCATTTCTGGTGCCCGAACTGAAATTGTCCTTCCATTAAAATTATCATCTTCTAACCTCTACCTGCCACCCAAAAAACGTTTGTGTCACAGAAAAGCATTTGCTCTACATGCTGCATCAACCGGAATGTTTCTTAATCATTTTTGCCAAGTCTTGCGTGAAATTAACAACAGCTCTTTGTTCCAAGTATTTCAACATCGACAAAAAAGTTGTTTTGAGAGACTGAAGCAAATTTGATATTACCAGCAAGAGGAATGTCACAGTTTTCAAACGCCAGTCTGAACACATTGATGGCGCTTGTACTTACTCAGATATGAGTTTATTCTCGGAACTTATTTGTCTCACTGTGTATATACAAGTGCAAGTGTTGTAGCCGGTACGATATATCTATGTTTCTATAATTTGAGCTGCTATCAATTAATCTTATCGTTAAAACACGTTCTGTAACATTCAGTTAAAACGAAAGGTATATGTATGTAAGTAATTACTTTGAAATGTTCGATTTTTCATTAATAGGTGGGAAGCAGGATATTTCAAAATATCCTCTACGCTATTACAGTAGACGGTCAAATCATAAATTTTGTTTACTGTTTATATATCTAACATATCTTATCGACTTGTTTCATACAAATTTATTTTCTCCACCGCGCACCGATGAAAAGCAAATATTAATTTTTACAAATATCACTTACACGGAATTTGATCTCTTCCACGGTTTCTAGTGTTTGCTCAGCAATTAACATCGCTTTTTTTGCTCGCTCAAATAACGCACGAAATCCGTTGCTTAATATTTAATTAGTTTCCTTTTATCGCAACCTAAATAAACCGGTGTAAATTGGAGCAAGTGGATCAACCTGTTTACTATCGAAATAGTGCTTCATTTTTTTACATAGATATGGTGTTTTGAGTAAATATGAAGGGATTTCGAAAATTTAAAAGTAATGTAATCTGCCGACTTTAGTAAAAAATAAAAATTTTGATTTACGAAGGTACAATTATAGACTTTCGTCAAGGCAACACACCATGTTATTATTATTTTTTCTATTTTTTCTTGCTCATGCAAAACGACTGTGACCCTTTGTTCATCTGAGGTATTCATCATTCAGAAATAGTGTGTTCTAACACCGGCATTATGATAAGGACTTTCATCGCGCGAGTTAAGGCATGCCGGAAGTACAAGACATTCCGACAATATTTAGACACGATGCTTCCAGCGCGAAGAAAATATTATGTTTGGAAATAACTGAGCTAAATATAAACACTAAACAAAAAAAACACTGTCTCAAAGATACAGGAGTATTTTAAACTGTAATTTATACAAATACATCACCTAAATTAACATAATTCCAATATGATCAACCTGAACTGGTAGAATAATGTGCCTCAGGCGTGCGGTCCCAATACTTTTCTCATTTAAAACTGAGTACTTTCTCACATGATTTGTTTAATATTTTCTGGTTTTTACATTTCATTGTTTGTGTATTTTCCACTGTTACCTCCGTTTTTCATGGTTTCTTGGTTTTCTAAATTCACTTTCGTGAATTTTACTTAAAATTCGAATAACAATACCATGATTTACATTATAATTATGTTCTGCATAATATTTAGCTGTTGCCACAGTGGATCACCACGATTGCCAAAACATGTGCTCTAATTAAATTTATCGAACTGCATATTCTTCACATCTAATGGCAAACTATTAAGAAGTTTAAGCATCAAGAAACAATGTTTTAGATGTTTCTTCTATTCCTTGGGCCACGGCTATGTTAATCTCACAATCTTTTAAACTTTTGCTGGTTTTTATGCTTGCATATTATGATATGATCATTAGCTGTGGTTGACCAGACCACTAGAATATATATAATATATGTGACGTTTATACGTGGCAAAGGATAGCTGTCTTTCTTCGTCAGCTCATTAAGTCGGCGATAGTGTACGCAGAATCTGGTTGACCCATCCTTTTTTCGCACAAGTACCACTGGCGAAGCCCAAGGACTGTTAGAAGGCTCAATTATACACTCTCTCTCCATGTCTCGTACAATTTGTTCGGCTTCTTGGCGTTTTGCTAATGGTAGTCTTCTGGGTGCTTGGCGAATTGGGTGTGCATCGCCTGTATTGATCTTATGCGTAACTACATTGGTTCTTCCTTTGGCGCCCTTCCTTATTCCAAAGACATCTCGATATCGGCATATCAGGTCTTTAACTTGCTGCTGTTCCTTCCTGTTCAGACCTTGGCAAGCCAAATTGTATATATATTGTTTTATCACACATTAAATGAATATCGTTCCTCGTCTATCAAAGATCTTTTGATGAAACTACATGAATGGTAGCGGCTGATCAACATCTAAAAGTTTCCATTTTTACTTTTAATTCCACAATTTTACTTTTTAATTTTTCTATGTTTTGTCACCTGATGGTTATTAAATACGCATAACTGAAAGTTGGCATTTTACAATACAGAATACTGACCACTATTGCGGACACTATAGACATACCTAAATGCGATTTTTGAACTGATACTCTTAAGGTTAGTCTTTATACTACATATATTACAACATACAAATTTTTGGCTATGTCATACCGAAGAAAACTAATTGGTTAGAATCACGTGTCTTTGCTGTCTTGCGTTTGATTTACACATTTCCACGTTATCATTTTTTTTCTTTTATCATTCATTTAACACATAAGGCGATAATGTTGCCGTGTGGTAAAGTTGGATGTGGTCCCTAATAGATCAAGGATGTTTTGATGAAACAACATGAATTGTAGTGACACATATTGCTTTACTATTTTTTCTATGTCATATATGTAGTTGTTATCTTACATTAAATTCGAGTTTGATCCCATAAAACTCTCGTCTCAGAAAGTAACATTTTAAAAAACTGTTATGCTCTGATTACCAATTCTATTTAGTTGGACTTTAGTGCATACCAAACAACGAGGTATTAACACAGAGGAGGCAAGCTGATCAAAAAATTCTGTTGATTACTATTACTTATTCAAAGCAATCATTCCAACAATTTCTTATTACCAATATTATAGTATATATTACTCTTAATGTCTGCAACAATACACACATCTACGAGTGAGCAGTGAGAATAATGCATATGTAAAGACATGCTTATCCTGCTACTTAACTTTCTACTTAATCTTCACCTCTTGAAACACTCAGGGTGTCGAGGCTCCATGTCTGTCAAATAACTCTTTTCCTCCATGCACTTTCCCCCATTTCTTTCTGTCCAAGGCTGCCTTTATTGCTTCCTTACAGATAAGTTCTTTAGCACTTAACGTTTTAGCTACACTTTCATTCCACATTGCTTTCGGCTGATCTCGTGATCTCTTCCCATAAACACCCATTTCCCCCACCTTTTTAACTAACCTATTTTTAGGCATACGTTCCAAGTGACCGAACCAGCGCAACTGATTATTTTCTATTGTTTCATTTAAACTGATAAACGTCTTCTAATTTCTTTATTTCTGATACAGTCCCTACGCGTCACACCTTCTCTTCTACTGAGTACCCTCATTTCAAGACTTTGCAATTTGCTTTTAGGCTGCTCAGTGAGTGCCCATGCCTCACTTCCCTACATCAGAAAGAAAACTATTACGAACTTAAACCGCTCAGTTTTGTTTCCTTTGAAATCTCTTTCTTCCTGAAAATAGATTCCCCTAATGCATGATAACTCCTTGATGCACTACTTATACGACTATTAATTTCGTACTCTAATAGCTAATTTTTGATCCCGGATACTTAAACATATCTAGTTATTTTAACCTATTTCCATCGATGTTGATACTTATTTTTTATTTTTTTTGATACAATCATTACCCCTGTTTTATATTAACATTCATATTTAATCCGATTTTCTTAAGAACCTTATTCTACTCGTTCATCAATTTCTGTAATGTGTCTTCATTTTCCGCCATTAACACCATATCGTCAGTATACATGAGTTCTCTTATTATTACTGACTCTAATTTTCTCACCACTACATGTATTCCTTTCAGTTCATTTTCCCACCTTGCGTGCTAATTCATCCATGACTATTATAAATAATAACGGACTACCAGTTTTCACAACATATCTGCATTTATTATAAAATGCCGGTGTTTTCTTTTAAGTTTTATACTACTCCTCTTTTTCATAGTACATATAATATTTCTAGGTACACTGTCGAAAGCTTTTTCCAAATCAACAAAGCACATATGGAGGTTTTTGTTGTACCTCAACCTCTTAGATGTTAGTTGACGCAAACCAAATATGAGGTGTTGAGTTGCTCTACCTGCTCTAAATCCGTGTTGATTGGGCATTCAGTGTTTAATCTATCTTTTCTCTCAATCTTCTTTCCAGTATTGTTTCAATATATCTCACCCACCTGACTCAACAAAAATACACCTCTGTAATTGTTGCATATACTCTTATCTCCACTTTTGTATATAGGAACAATTAGGCTATTTTCAAATTCCTGGGGATATCTTCGTTAAGCTAATCTGCAGAAAAAATCCCATGTACCAACCACATGCCCTTTATTCCTACGTATTTAGCTCCACCCCGATTCCATCTTCTCCTGGAGCCTTACCGATTGTTGTCTTGCTATACCGCTTTTTCGACTTCCAAAAGTATTATTTCATCTGTTATGTTATCCCTTTCCTCTCTTGCCATCCTTTCTTCCTCTGAGTTTCTGCCTGCTGCTCCGACTATGGTTTTAAAATGATTTTGCCATACATTTATAATTTTGTCCTCCTTAGTGACTAGTACTTTCTTTATGTCTCATATATTGTATTGTATTCTTGACATGGATATCCAATGTGCGTATATTCACCATTTTACTGTTTTCGTATCAACTGAATCTTATGGGCCGGAGATGGCATTTAATATAGTATACCAATTGCTTGCCTGCAAGTTGCGGATGCATTTACTGTGTGATAAAACGACGACACCGAGAGTTTGTATGAGTTAGTACGAGAAAGCAATATACACACTGCTTTTTGGTCGAGTATAGTGTTGGAAAGGAGGGGATTCGAGTACATTTACGCTGAGGCTAGACTGACTCTCGTTTAATCAGCGCAACAAGGATAGCAGCTGTACTTGCGCATTTCATTTGAATTTTTTTAATGGTGGATGTCTAGTCCACTATAATTATAGCACATTTTTAAATCGCCTTTCGTCCATCTAATTTAGAACAATTACGCGCCAAAATTATTATATTTTCGAATCATGTTACCCCGGAAATATTAACAAATATCCGTTGAAATTTTTATAATCAGCTGGGTTACTGCTCAGCTCAAGAGGGAGGCTTATTTGAGCATTTAATAAATAATTACGTACTTGTAGAAATTCATTTTTCTTTAATAATTCCATTCTTAACTTCCAATTAAATTCCTTTTTTTTTTGCGTTTATACTTACTGAAACATTTTGTTTAGTTTCATACAAATTTATTGTTTACTTTCAGAGTTTTAGTTTGTTTCCCTTTCTATTTTATAATACTACGGAATTATTTACTTTTTGTCTTAATAAGAGTGTTGCTATTGTTACGTTTTCGTTTTCTATATCAGCTCTATTACTTATCTTTGATATTTTATGAAAAAATTATTATGTTTAAGTTTTTAGAATTGACGATCGTTTCTTTTATTTACTCATACAATTTGGGAAGCTGTGATTAAATCCGTTACTAAAATTAATTAGTGCGATTATTTGATGGTTCATCAAGTCTCTACTTATAAATTACATTAACCCTTTATTTGGCAAAACAGGATGAATGATTACAAAAAATTGAAAATCAATAAAAATATGTTGAATATAGTTTTATAAGACGATTTTTTGACAAGACAAAATATATATCTTTTTACAAAAACAAAAAATGATATGTAGCTCTCAAGCAACATTGCTAGATAAACAGACTTTTATTTATTATGAAACGACAGAAAACAATTTCTTGTTGGTACAAAACATAATATAATATTGCATTTCTGTCAGTGAACTGTTGAGAAACCATTACTGCAGTGACGACAGCGTCCTTTGCTACCGTGAATAGGCCAATGACCGTATTCGTCATACCTTATGTCTTCAATAGGTTTAGGTAAACATGCCTTTTTTGTAGAGGTAACGATGTCACTTGATGATGGTCGACCTACTTTTTTACAATGCTTTATAAGGGCCTCAGCTATGGAGGTACGAAATAGCTTTAGAGAGATCTTCCTATTCGTGTTTTCACGCCGATATACTAACCAACCTTTCACAACAGCAAGATCAATAGTGTAAGCAAATATTCTCAGATACCATCCTCGTGATGTCAAAGGGACTCTGTACAGTTCAATCAACATACCAGCCAAATCAACACCTCTCATATGTTGGTTGTAAGACTTTACAATTGCTGGACACTTTTCTTTTTTCTTTCGAGTTCCATCTTTTGACTGATCCTAAAGGTTCGATACCGGCAAAAGTGCTGGCTAATGTAACAGCTTTATTGTCGACCCACTTCTCTAAGTCTTTGTCACTCTTCAAAGGATAGTTCTTCAATCTGTTCTTCCGTAAAGTGCCTAACGACTCTATATCCATCTTTTCCTTCAATTACGCAAACAATTCAAACGAGGAAAAGAAGTTGCCAAGAAATACCCTAGTTTGTAAA
Source organism: Amphimallon solstitiale (assembly GCA_963170755.1). Taxonomy (NCBI): domain Eukaryota; kingdom Metazoa; phylum Arthropoda; class Insecta; order Coleoptera; family Scarabaeidae; genus Amphimallon; species Amphimallon solstitiale. The sequence goes on from OY720678.1 coordinate 92,625,664, forward strand.
TTTGGCGGTATGGTTTTACACAAGGAAATAACTACCTGTCCTTCAATTCCAAATTTCCTTTCGTATTCGTTAAGTTCGTCGCTTGTCATTCCTTTTCCAATATAAGGTATAAAGTCATATATAATTCCAGAAACGCCGCATCGCACAAATATTTTGTATCCCCATTTATGGGGCTTGTTCTGGATGTATTGCTTCAGATTCCCAGCTCTTGGTCCTTTATAAGGTATCATTATTTCGTCAATAGAATGATTATGATCAGTTTGATTTCCATTTTCCTGATTATCTGCAAAATGCAGATGTCGCCTAATCTTTTGAAATCGCTTCAGACTCATGACTGAAGCAACCTTCTCATATGTATAATTCTGACTCCAATAGTCTGTGTATGAAGGGAATTCAATAACGCCCATTAGTATCAGCAATCCAATGAACTGTTCGATTTCTGTTTTATTAGTGTTGATTGGAACTCCATTGCATTGTTGTGAATATAAGTTAGTTTGGTTAGCAATGTAGATAATAGTGTCTTCTGTAAAAAAATTGTAAAAATAACTAAGAGGTGTAGGAGCATTTTCATCTGTAAACGACAAATTTGTATCTATATCCAAGAATGGTATGTCTGTTTTCTGCCAGTCGAAATGGTGCAGTGGAAAATCTGGGGTAACATTTTCTAAAAGCTGCATCCGTAACTGTTGAAGAGGAATTTCATCTTCGTCTTCCCACGCATCTTCATAACGATCTCCAACGTAATCACTGGCCAAAGCAGGAATACGATTATTTCTACCAACACCAAAAGAATGATGGTTTGGAAACGGCACTTCACCCATAGTCCCGTTGTTGACATCTTCATCTTCATCTAAATCTGATACATCCGCATCAGACAAATTAGGATCCTCCGAAGGTAGTAAAATTATTTGCTTTTTAGGTTTATTACCGTAGAAAACATTTACAGTAATTGGTTCTACATCACGCACAGGTCTTCTAATTGGCGGTGTTACTTATAAGCAACCTCAGCACAAAGCCAAGAAAACTGCAGCTTGCAAACAAGAACAACATCTAAACTCTACATAATCTAATAAAATAAACACTTACCTTCAAAATAGTATTTGAATACACAACAATAATTCGTTTTTGTAATAATTTTTTATGGAATAAATAGGCGTACTTATTCCATAACCTCTAACACTACAGTTACTGACAAACCACACTGCAATTTTTGCCGCAACCAATAACAAGCATTGTGTATAATTCGTCTTAGTAAATAGGAATACAGTTGCTTGTAAGTAACATTGCCAGCTACAAGCAATAGTTCCCGAAAAACTTTCATAAAGTGAGCACAAATTTGATGTTGCTTGTAGGCAACATTGTCAAATAAAGGCTACCTACAGCAGTAAATGACTTTATTCTTGGTTAAAGAATTTGTTATGAACAGTAACAGTAGCAATTTTCACGGACTAACGCAGTAACGCTTTCTGCAGTGTCGACTTTAAAGTAGCTCTAATGTTAGTAACAGAGGCTACCCCCTTATTCTCCCATTTATATTCGACCAGTTTGTCTAGTATATTCATCCGCAGGTGGATCGCGTGCACACTGTATATGTATATACACGGAATCAGCTGAACTACGTGCATATAAAAATGTAAAAGATTGGGTACAAAATATGATTTTGCAAATGTTTAAATACTGATTCTATTACTTTTATGATAATTTAATTTTCATTGTATATTTCCACCCCTTCTGAATTTCGCTGTGCTTGCGCATTCCTATACGTACTCTGCACGCTCTTTATATTTTAGCATTATAAATCATTAAACCAATTCTACGCAAAAGAATGGTTCAGTATTTAAAATGCACACATACACCTAATCCCCCAGATGTATGTTCCTATTAATTTATAAAAGACACCATTCTAGGATCACTGGTTGTTGACATAGTGTTCACAAGAAAAAAAGAACGTTATGAGAGCCTGCATCTGTATAAACACGACATAAAAATACTGCTTTTACAAAAATATTATGGTTTCTCCTAGACATTTGAAAAGTTCCACACGAAAATTAATAGTTACTATATTTAGAGCAAGCAGATCGAGCCACAAACACTTCTACAAGGGGCAGCAGAAAACTTCTTCCACATTGTCAAGCGCAGAAATTAGAAGAATATATGTATACACAATGTGCTTTTAATTCACTCATATTTAGAGTAACTCATGATTACGGTATAAAATTAGAAACAAACGTTGAAAATAATGAGTTTTTTAAGTAAAATTTTGACCGATGTCACCTTAGAGTAAGAAAATTATTAATTTCAAATAGAATATTTATTAATTATTATTCTATACTTCCAGCAACAAGTTTTTATTCTTAACAGTTTTTTTCTAATTGGCAGCTTAGAAAGTAAAAAGTGGTTTTATGAAATTAGAAACTTTTGTCAACAATTTGCTAATCACTTATGAACAACTCCTTACCCAAATTAATGCTTATATTGACAAATTTCGTTTAACACCTTTATTAGACCACAGATTTGGTACGAGAACGTCTAAACAAAATTGCAGATTGCATTGAAGATGTTCGACATCGAATAAAAAAATCTTAAAAATGCATTGTAATGCTCTCACAAAAAGTTGCAGCACGTCATGCTATTCCCAGAAGAAAAATAAGACATAGGTTCATTTTTGGGATATATCACAAATCAGAGCATGGGGATATTGTCAACACAAAACATCCATGAATTTGTGGAAAGAGCAAAACCAATAAATTGATAGTTGACCAACACTGTCAAAAAGAGCAGTTACTGAACCCATATTCTTTAAGGAAGCAATAAATGGTAACACATGGACAATTTAATAGATAAAGATTCTGAACATATTTTGAATTGTTAACAAGGTGCAACAACAACAATGCAAGATATAATTAGTGGAATAATCACTCATCAGATAAAGAAATACAACAGTCATCCATGCCATATCAATAAAAGAACTATAAATTAAAGCAATCCAAACGAATTACATAAAGATCCTGATAAATATACAAACATTGTTTAAAACCTAGGAAAAAACGTCTAATAAAAATGTTTCAAATGCCATTAACTAAAGTTTACATGAAAAATGGTTGGTTACAGAAACATAACTACCATATAAGTATAGATAACATTCTAAATCTGTATGACTGTGAGATAAAGATTTGCTAACTTACTTATTCCTTGATGGAAAAGTTAATGGACAAACATTTCTAGAAATTTTCAAAACAAACTATGAATATCCAAAAATTAACGTATGAAGTGCTAGGCAGATTGAAGAAAGGATACACATAGTAGAAATAGGGAATGTGGCAATTTGTCTAATACGTCCTTACGCACAAGTCGCCTTGTCGCAGATTAAAAATATTCTAATAGCTCCCCCAAAGTCTTATTCCATAATGCATTCTTGAGGAAGAGTGAGAATAGTAAACAGATTTTAGTGTGGACAGATTACAAGATTTTCCCAGCTGAAGAAGAACGTAAAAGGATTTGACGGGGTTAAAACACAATATTATGTACCATTTTAATTAGTCAGTAATGCTACAACTGATCAATTATGCTACAACTGACAGCTAGGCCAATTTGTGAGTCATTAAATTTTACGTACTACTTCACGTTAAACATAGTCGCATCAGTAGTAGTAATAACATCGTATATCTTAGATACGCCGTCAAATAAAACGTTGGCTCCAGGACAAAGCCCTGCGGAACACCTCAGTGTTATTAGAAAAATTCTCGTTAATGCACACGCTCTTCTTCCTTCCTGAAAATATGATTCAAACCATCTTAAACAAGCTCTCTATCCAACATGTTCAAGCCGTAATATGAAATGGTCAATAAACGCTTTACTAAACTGGTCATGCTTAAGAACAAAAGTAGACTCAGGGTATCACAGATTATAAATTGTGTTCATAGTACTAGATGTGACAATACGAGAAAGCGAAACACAATACGTAATCAGAAATAAAGTAAAAGAAGAAACACACAAGGGCAATAAAGTAAGAATTGAATATAGAAAGCTATAAATAAATGGGTAGTAATAAAAATGCGACGACAGAAAAGCTGTGGTTCTTTTCTATCGTCGTATTTTTACTATTTCCCATTTATTTATAGCTTTCTATATTCAATTTTTACTTCATTGCTCGTGTGTGTGTCTCTCTAATGAACTTTGGGGGAAAAGCTGGTTTGCTGGCGTAAGTTGCAGAGAGTTGGATTAAATGACAACTGACAGACGATAAAAGAAAATATCAGCAAGATGCAAGAGACTGGAACAAAAATATCATAAACAGAAATAGGAGAAAGGCACTGGCCACAACTACGGATAATTTTGGAGGATAGTGACTAGTCTTAAAAGAACAAATTTAGAAATATATGGAGAAAAATACCATTTCAGCCGCCAACACCCTGACACCAAAAGATTTGAACGTTATAAAAAAGAACAGTCGCTTCCAAGTTGCAGTTATATTTTCAACCGTCCGTCTACTGCCGCAATACAATTTGGCTGCATTTCAGCCCACAATTAAATCGTCAAGCAAAATCGACTGTTCGATCTGTTGCATTTATGCATCATGTCCAATAGTACAAATGAAAGTGTGACGCTGCGACGTAAATTATGAATTCATCCAAATATAGCAAATGATCAAGTGAGACAGGAATTCAAATAAAGATAATAAAAAACATTATTTATAGAGTAAATGTGACTGGTATACAGAATTAGAATACAAATTAGAGAAAAAGTATTAGTTTCCTACAAAAACTCTGCTGACACCGCAGACGCTTGCATTCACTGGCAGTTGTATTACAACAATTTGCCAAACAAGTACATTCCAACTTACGTTATAATTGCACCGATAGAGATTTGTATTCAATTGCTTTATTTTTAGTTTACACCGTACCTCCATTACTAGACAACTTCTCTAGCAACCCCTGTACATGGCCAAGTATTCGAAACATATTTCTTCCTGGTTTATAAACAATAGCGTTGTATATTTAATAATAAATCAAACATTTAAGAACTGTCGTTGGTCTGTTAGTATTCAGTAATCTTTACGCACAGATGGAAAGAGAGACAAAATCTGTTTATAATGAACTGAATTTCGAATAAATCGATTTTCTCGTGTTCAGCGTGACAAATGAATTCTCTACCGGCAAATCTTAATAAATGGGTCCGTTTCTTTCCTTCCTTGTTTGGTAATAGATAATTAAACGGAACATTATGACTAAACGTGAAAATTCAGATTGAATAATTGTCTTACTACATTATCCGAATATTCGTCGATTTCCGTGCCAAATCCGTAATGATATTAACGAAATTTAAAAAAATAATTTATGAAAAAAAAACAGAATTCAGAACAATAAATTATCATTAATACTGTAATTGAAAACTTGTTGCTAGTTTAATATATTGATACACCTTAAGTGTTGATTACATAATAATAAAATTAGAGCGGAAATAATTCCGAATTAATAAAATAGCGTTCTTCCTTTTTTGTATGTAGACATTTACATGTATTTCGTCCTGGTTTAATTTAAAATAATCGTTATTTACTTCGACTTTAATTGAATCTGCGATGTGATATTATAAATTAAAGATTATCTGCTCTGGTGACTCAATAATTAGACAGTTTGTGTGATCGATCCTGGGAAGTTATTGCTTCAAAATTTCGAGTTCAGATCCGCAGGTGTGATATATGTATATAAATTAGAGGAGTTAAATAAGCATCTTTAGATAAATTAGCAGACATTGAACTCAACCAAATGACAATATGTTCATGACATGTGATTTATTACACTCTAACACTTAAAGATTACAAAAGAGTATAAGCATAGTTTTGAGAGAGTATTTGGAAAGGACAAATGGTACAATAAAAGAACCATCCAAATGTACAAGAAGTAATTATAGCAAGAACTTGATATAATTAAACCACCCTGGGGGAAATAGAAATGCCTAGTTAAATAATTCTGAAATGTTAAATTGAAAACCATTACATGAGCGGAAGAAATATGCACCCAAGAAATAAGAATCCTATAATATCAAAACATTTTAAGTTTAAAAAATAAGGTGTGGCCACAACACGACTTTCTCATACGTATGAGAGTTTCAAATTATAGAATTTTAAGAATTTTTTATATAAAAAATATTCCAAATCCAACTCCAAATACTTTTGTACCTTTGATAAATATATATAGAATGCTCAATTTACGACATTCAGCAAAAAATCGGTATTCGATAAGAGTAAAACTGTTTAGTTCCTGTTCGAATTTTGATTATTGAAAATTAAGTTCTAAATACTTTTATACTCGTAACGTGCCTGTTTAAAAAGCATGACTTGCAAAATATTTGCAAAAATCTGATTCTCGTTAAGAGTAAAAGACCTGCTTCCGGTAGGAATTTCGAAAAACTTTTTTAATAAAATTGTTCTCAATTTTAATTTTAAGTACATACGAATTCTTTATAAATTTGTTTAAACTTAGTAGTTGACGAAATATTGGCAAAATTCATTTTTTCGCTGAAGTAAACTACTGCTTCCAGTCTGCCGCTTTTACTGAAATATAATCTGGAATTGATAGCTATAGCGGTTTGATCGCTATCGTGGTCACTTAGAGACACACTGACAGAAAGAGGGAGAGAGAGATTTTTGAGGAACCACTTTTTCGGTATCCGGGGACTTCAAAACGTGGACATCTGCAAAAATCTCGAGGTCGAAAATTTTCATGATCACAATACTTCCCTATATTACGTATAAGAAAGTAAAAACAGTGGTATTTCAATTTTTAGTTGGCTGAAAACTTATTTTCCCCTTCTATATTCAGGCATCGGCTTTGGGCTTGTTTTGTGACCCTTTCTCCAACCCAGTCTTTCTATATGTTCCTATTTATTTTCATCTTCTTTATTATCTTCCCTTTTTTCCTGCTTCTGCTACCTATTGCGTTCATATTCTTCAAGGCATGCAGTGCTTCTACTATGTTGTATTTCTCGATTTGTGTATTTTTTGATATTCTACTTAGTTTTATCTTCTTGAGGGGTCCACATTAGTTTAGCTGCCTCTTAAACTATAATTCAAAGATTTGGTGCAATATGTGTGTAAGGTCTGAGCGCAAGGAGTCTGTCAGGCTAAGTTCTCGCAACAAACCCGTAACAATAGGACTGTGTAATATTTACACCAAACTATTAAGACATTTTCGATCACCCCTTATCTGCGTGGCTATTTGAGTTACATAGTTGATTTTCACAGGCCTTAAGACTACCACTAAAAAAGTATTCTAAATTTCATTTATCTAGGTGCAATGGTCTCGCAGGTTTTTGGCACTGACTGGTTGACTAACTCACAAATCATCATAAATTTTGTGCATAGCTAGTGTCTAAGGTGCTGGTTACGAAAAGAATAAGTAAAAATAAAATTACTGTCATAATTATCCTTACCTTTAATACTTACAACAATGGAAAAATGATGCGACACGCAACGTACGAAAAGGTGGCGGGCGAGGGCAAAGTCAAAGACAAAATCATGCCAAGCCAGCACGGATTGCGGATGTATGCTACTATTAACTGAAGAAAATGTTATGAAATCCCACAAAGCACGCAAAATTCTGTGTGTATATATAAAAACCTCCAGTTCCTCCATTTCAAACTTGGTGACTTTTCATCATTTAGGGATTGGTTATTTATAAAGGACTTCAAAATGATTCAGTATCTAGATTAAGTATTTATTATTTACTCGTTGTACGCCTTTTGGAAAAAAAAAGTAAATACTTACACTTTTACTCGCTTATGCGATAAGATATTTAACTAGTACAGCCCGGATATGTTTATAAATTCTCAAATTACCACTTCCGTTGTTTGAATCTAAATAACAGCTGATTTTACAATGACGCTATTCTTGTCAAGAGTACGTGTAAAACACTTACATACAATACACGTTAGCTACATGTTGAGTACACACAGAAACATTACGTTCGTATTTGTTCTTTATAGTCTGAAATACAACTGCGATAAAAAAAAAGAATATAACAATTACAACTTATAACGAGGCAGTTTCTAAATTACGAGTAATAAAGTTGATAATATAAATAACAAGAATTTCGTATTTATTTAAAGATGTGTATTATTTGGCCATGTCTAATAGATACTGACTTATAGTCTCCGAACACTATGGCTACTGTATTTCCCACTTCAAAGCAATTATTTTTTAATAAAATTAATAACGGGAGTATATTATTCTACATTATTCGGTCGTTTTTTGAAAGGAAAGATACTGTGCTCTGTCAACTAGACAACGCACTATCTCAAATTAATTGGTGCAAAGGTTAAATTGTCAGAATAATGCTTCGAATTCGTTCCTCTTCCATTGGTTCGACTTCTTCTTATTCACGAACTTCAAAATTTAACTATGCTGGAAGAAATTCTCGTAGAATAATAAAATCATCTCGGATTTTTATGGATATTCTGTAAGCTGAGAGAAATCAGTTCTACTGGTCAATATCTTCTCTCTTCTTACCAGAGATTTTCAATAGTCATAAAAAGGTGGAATGGTTGAAAGTCGTTAATTTCATAATCTCCAATCGGTTTTGGGTTTTCGTTAAGATGTTTTGGTATATTAATATATTGAACAACCATAAGAAGCTGGCTTTTTAATTTCAAAAACGAAGGAATCAGACTGCAGATATCATAATTTTGATTTTGTCTTTTGGATATATCTTTTGATCTATCAAAAATATTGATTAGAAATGTTGGAATTGTGATATATAACAAAGCTGGTGGAATAACCACCAAAACTATACGAACATTATAACTACTTTCTGATATATTATATTCATGAGAAACGCAAAGTACTAAGGTAAGGACACCCGTTATCAACAACTTTGTTTAGTCAGGCGCTAGAAGACCTAAAGGCAAAATAATACGAAAGAAACGCTATTCTACAAAAGTCATCAATGTTTTGCCTACGCCAATGACATAGTGCTGTTGGCAAGACCAGAAAGAAAATATAAATTATCACAAAATAACTGCATAGTCTATGGGTTTGAAATTTAATATGACAAACAATATATATGGAAGTAGAGAATGGGAATCTAAAGACGTGAAATAATATATGTATTTGGGTGCACTGAGAATAAATGAAGATAAAGAAATTGGGATACGAATGGCTAAGGACAATTGTGCGACAGGTTTAAATAGAACTTTAAAATCCAGAAAAGTATCTCGAAATGCAATATCAAAAATATTCAAGACGATGTTAAAACCAACCTTGACTTATGGATGCGAGCCCTGGATTCTAGGCTATGAGAATCAATAAAGAATGAAAACATGGAAAATCAGAAATACTAAGGCGGAGCTTTGGTGACAAAAGAACAAAACATGGAAAAGAAGAACGAATTTAAGACTGTAATAACTTTTTTGAGAAAAGCCTATAAGTTATATTGTTAAAAACATAAGAACGAATATTACTTGGAGAACCCCTAGTGACAGACAGAGAAGACAACCAAGGCAGAGGTGGAGGAAGCCGTGGAAGAAGATCTTAAGCGAAAGCAGATTCGAAAGTAAAGAGCTCTTGCCAATAATAGATGCATGTTATTAAAACAACACATATTTCCTTAGCTATGCTGTACTGAAAAAAACTAATGCGTTTGAAACACGAACACTTGGAAGTTTCCAATTTAATATCTAATTTACACATTTCTCCATTTATCTGCTATATTCCATCACAAGTACGTCATTTAAGAGAAGTGCCAGCATTGTCCCTGATAAATGGCAAAAGCTACAAATGGCAACCTGCTTTTCTATTTGTTATTTTGCTATTAGTGTTCATGACGCCTCTATGTTAAGACTGATATTTTAGAATAATTTATTTAATACGTTTCTTTAATATATTTGGTAACAAATTTAGCAATTTTAAACACATGCAAAATTTGTAATATAATACACTCTACGTAACACATCAAATTAATCAAATAAATGGTTTTGCCTTGATAGTGTTTCAAGACTACTATTTAAAACAAAAAACCTTATAGTTTACACGTTCGTGTTTTTATCTTTTTGCAACTCTTAAAACAAGAAAACCACAGAACAAAGGAACGCGAAACAATAAGAAAAAAGTAGAATGGAGGTGCGTTCAGCAGATTTTACTTAATGGACTTGAAAATGCACATTCCCGATGAATGCCAAATATGAAAAAAAAGGATCTTTAGAAAGTACTATAATACTTGATGTGTCTAACGGGTTCTTTAGCGTAAAGCTGGCGTTTTTCCAGTCCATATACGCTTTATTTATACGGGAGTCACTTACGTTGATGAGATGCTCGCCCCCAAATTAAAGAACTTCACATTTTCTAGTCGTGTTGTAAATGTACACATGTGGTCTTAATAACTAGTCGTAGCATAGACGTTCACAGTGTTCACACAAGGCGAGACACGAAAAGTATTATATTTCTATCAGGGATATACCGTTTTGGAATTCTTCAAATGTTTCTAATGGACTGTGCTTTTTTTTTTCATATGACTGTTGCGTTTGCGTCCGCAGGCAAAGTAAACAAGGAACGTGAAGAGATTCTTCTCCCCCATCGAGATAGTGATTCTTAAATCAGGCCGTTTTTATCCTCAATCACCGTGCAGATACAAACAGTCTGCCGTATAATGTTACGGGAGTTTTTTTTTGGCTTCTAGGCCTTTATTCGAGTGAACTGGTTGCGTGTTATTAAAATTGTTCGCCTAATTAACCTGAAAAAAATGTAGAAATTCTATTTTTCTAATTAAATTGCACCAATACAAAATGGTAAATATTATACTATACTATTATATTATGTGCAGGTCTTGTGATTATTTCTATTATTTTAAGGAAGGACTTGTATTTCCTTATATTTTCTCGAATAAATCCTGGACTAGATAGAGATAACCTAGTTTTTCGCATGTGAAACTAAACTACCACCAGATATAAATGTAACGTCAACTTTTAACCTGTTCATATTTAATCTAAAGAAATTTCTCAAGGAGGATCTCTTCTAATAACTTAATGAATGCTGGTTGGTGACTATAATGTTTGCACTTTCGTCTTTTCAGCAAAAAAATTCCTGTCATTATGTACGGAACTCTTATATTATATGCTAATATTACGTGTCTTGTTGGTTTTTTGTATGTATACTTTTGTAATTTTTGCTTTTTCTATTATTGGCATTATTAAATTCCTGTAATGTTTTTTGTGACCTATTACGTATACGTGCTCACGTGTCTCCGTAATAAAGTGTAATGTTTGGTGATATTCCTAACTTGTTGAGCACGTTTTTGTGGAGATGATCTAAAGAATTCCTTTACCTAACACATCTGATGTACGAGGTGCATTCAAGTTCTAAGGCCTCCGATTTTTTTTTAACTAACTACTCACCCGAAAGCTATGAAACTGGTGTTACTTCTCGACGTAATCTCCCTGCAGACGTACACATTTTTCACAACGTCGACTCCATGATTCCATGGCCGCGGTGAACGCTTCTTTAGGAGTCTGTTTTGACCACTGGAAAATCACTGAAGCAATAGCAGCACGGCTGGTGAATGTGCGGCCTCGGACAGTGTCTTTCATTGTTGGAAACAGCCAAAAGTCACTAGGAGCCAGGTCAGGTGAGTAGGGAGCATGAGAAATCACTTCAAAGTTGTTTTCAGGAAAAAACTGTTGCGTAACGTTAGCCCGATGTGCGGGTGCGTTGTCTTGGTAAAACAGCACACGCGCAGCCTTTCCCGGACGTTTTTGTTGCAGTGCAGGAAGGAACTTGTTCTTCAAAACATTTTCGTAGGATGCACCTGTCACCGGAGTGCCCTTTGGAACGCAATGGGTAAGGATTACGCCCTCGCTGTCCAAGAACATGGACACCATCATTTTTTCAGCACTGGCGGTTACCCGAAATTTTTTTGGTAACGGTGAATCTGTGTGCTTCCATTGAGCTGACTGGAGCTTTGTTTCTGGATTGAAAAATGGCATCCACGTCTCATCCATTGTCACAATTGACGAAAAGAAAGTCCCATTCATGCCTTCATTGCGCGTCAACATTTCTTGGCAACATGCCACACGAGCAGCCTTGTGGTCGTCCGTCAGCATTCGTGGCACCCACCTGGAGGACACTTTTCGCATTTTCAGGTCATCATGCAGGATTGTGTGCACAGAACCCACGGAAATGCTAACACTGGAGGCGATCTGTTCAACAGTCATTCGGCGATTCCCCAAAACAAGTCTCTGCACTTATTCGATCATGTCGTCAGACCGGCTTGTGCGAGCCCGAGGTTGTTTCGGTTTGTTGTCACACGATGTTATGCCTTCATTAAACTGTTGCACCCACGAACGCACTTTCGACACATCCATAACTCCATCACCACATGTCTCCTTCAACTGTCGATGAATTTCAATTGGTGTCACACCACGCAAGTTCAGAAAACGAATGATTGCACGCTGTTCAAGTAAGGAAAACGTAGCCATTTTAAGTATCTAAAACAGTTCTCATTCTCGACGCTGCCGCTACAATTCAGTACAGTGCTGCCATCTCTGTGACTTATTGACAACAAACACACGCTCATTTTAAAACAATGCACATATTTCTATTTCTTTCCAGTCTGGTGATAAAAAAATTCGAGGCCTTAGAACTTGAATGCACCTCGTACATCGTACGTAGTAAAGTGTTATAAAGTACATCAAACCTAGGCCGTAAGGTGGGGTAGAACTGTTGAATTGTATCTCCTACGACCCCTACAGCAGGCATGTGCAACTTAATCATCGGGCTGGATATCAAATATCACATCAAATCTTGGGTCGGACTTATAATTCAAATTTATAAGGGACAGTTTAGAGAGAAACTCATAGTTTTATTTCAAGGAAATGATATTAAAAGTTTGAACTTTGTTTTAATTAAAAATAACTCTAAATATGTTTGTATATAGTTATATTAGACACTACATTTTTTCCATTATAGATTTTAATTTGTTAGCAAATGTTTCGAAGTTACTATGATTTTTATGATTTGCAAGAGTAGAAAAATGGTAGATTTTTGCTGTTCTTAAATGATTCCCCCAGTGCCGTAACTTCTTTTTGGATGCTTCTATGTGTCCATAAAGTTCATGAACTGGTTGTTCTTGGGCTTGTAACATAAAATTCAATTTATTAAGATGAGTTGTAATATCAACAATAAATGCAAGATTACAGAGCCAATTTGTGTTTTTAGCTCTTGTACAGGTTTTCCAACGAGTCTATAAACAAAAACACTAACATACCTTCTCCGCACTAAAGCACATAAAGGCTAAATACATATTTCGACAACTAAGATATCATCTTCAGTAGCACTGATTAAAAATCGCGTTGTCTAACACCGTAGCGTAACAGAACAACACTGATTTCCAATGGAGCTTCTTGCATACATTCGACCGAACAGTCATGTTTAGGAAACTAAACTTGGAGTCTGTGGCTTGATACTAAACGAAAACACTAAAACACCTTCACCACACTAAAGCACAAAAAGGCTAAATACGTATTTCGACAACTAAGTTGTCATCCTCAGTAGCAGTGATAAAAACATAAAATTGTTACAGCATCTTTCCTTTATTTAATAGCAACTGCTAAATCTTGAGCACACGGTATATTGCATAGGTAACATTTTATTTATACAACAAGATTGAATATTACTAAGTAACCAAAATTAAAATATTTGAAATTTGGTAAAATTAACTTTGAATATTTGGAGTACTTAGCTTAAGGTATAGTTTCCAATTTTAATGTGTTGTCAATAAAAAAATTATTATTGGATACGACATGATTCTGACATCAAGCAAGCAAAAATATTAAAAATCAATCAGATAATTAATTTGAAATAACTATAACATTAACAGATATTTTAAAAAAGGCTATTCTACAATTGAATTGTATACTTCATAGTACCAGGAAATTATAAATTAATTAAGATGAAAATGAAAAGTGTTAAATACTTAGATGATAGAACTAACATCAAGAGATAAATGTATTATATGTACTTAAATAGTAATTTAGAGATTATTACTTGCATTGAATTAAATTAATAAACTGTGTGAGTCAACAAAATTTTCAATATTTATTTTGTCTGAAATAACCATTAAAAAATATCTAGTCTGGAGTTTTACTTGTTAATGATCTCTCTGAGTCACAGGGGGTAGCCCAGTGCTTAAACACATGTGCTTTCACAAAGAAAATAAAACTCCTTTGATACATATAAGTGGATGCGGTTGCTGTCAGGGACATATATTTAAGAAGTTTACTACGCTGCCAAGTTTTGGAATTAACAGGTTTAACCGCCAATTAGAACTATTCGTTTCAACTAGTGGGGAAATCTATATAAATATAATAAATATGTTACGTATTTCACCTGCATGACAATACTTTTAATATCGTAGAATTGATGTAAAATATTTTTATAAAAAGTAATGTTACAACTATATGTTTGCCAAATTTGATATTTTTATCAACTCACAAATAGTATATTATGCAATGAGCATTTAATGATAGCTATTAAGACACGAGTAAGAAAATTACAATACGAGGCGAAGCCGAGTATTGTAATGAATACGAATGTCTTAATAGCCATTAAATGCGAGTTGCATACACTATTTTTTCTACGACCCCATAATAAACCATTATTTTTTGAACATTCTATATCATAAATTGAGGTTAAAATTTTACATGCACCTTTGCGAGTTTAGCTGGTAATAAATTGTTGGTGGTTACTAAGGCTTGTTCCATAATTTCTGGTGGACTCAAATTTTACATTTCACTGTCATTATCCCTCATTTTTACCGTTTATATTTTCAAAAAAGCACAAATTTTAAGTACTTACTTGTAAATTGCAGAGAACTGTCACATTTATTTAATTTGTATATCTGTCAGATATGCAGTCGCCATATTGAATATTGTTTGAATATTCGAATGTCGCATATTTATTGGATATAAACTTGTATCGTAATGAAAAATCTGTATTCCTATTGGATATAAACTTGTAACATAATGAAAATCTGTATCGTAATGGACATCGTTAAAGTACAGGTTCGGCATATCTAATAATACAATTAAAGTATGGGAGTAGAAAAAAAATATTATCGGCGAAAAGCGTTTATAAACGTACTGATGGAGCTGAAATGAATTTTACATTTAACCTTGCATATCATATATGTATTTGCTTCAAGCAATTGTCAAAATTTAAAAAACGATAACTAATTAGCGCTATATACAAATTGAAGGATACAAGGGCGACTGGTGTAGATGGGGTTCCGGTCTCTCTGCTGAAACACTGTGGGGAATGTCTGGCGGTTCCGATCACACATATTATAAATATCAGCTTTGGATTTGGGGGTTTTCCTGAGCGTCTGAAATCCACAATAGTGAGACCTATTTACAAAAAAGGAGATAAAACTGACTTTAACAGCTACAGACCCATTGCGCTTACAAGCAATATATCTAAAATCATAGAGTCTCTCTTATATAACAGAATGGTTCAGTTCTTGATGAAGCATAATACTTTCTGTAGCAATCAGAATGGGTTTTTAAAGACAAGGTCTACAACTCGTGCTACATTTCAGTTGATGGAAGAAATACTGGCAGGATTAAATAACAAAGAAGTAACAGCTTGTGCTTTGGTGGATTTGACCAAGGCTTTTGATAGTGTGCACCATCATATACTTTTGCAGAAGCTTGAATGCATGGGCTTTAGGGGTGTGACTTTGGACTTATTGAGATCTTACCTCACTGGTAGGAGGCAGTGTGTGGCTGCCCGTGCGGCGTCTGGGAGACAGATTGTCTCGTCTTATCACTCTATCATGTATGGAGTCCCGCAGGGTTCCATCCTTGGACCACTTCTGTTTTTACTATATGTGAACGATCTACCTGAAATCATGGAGGGCCTGACGGTACTATATGCGGATGACACCTCGTGTATTGTGCGCGCACAAACTTGTGAGAGGGTCAAACTCAGTATGGAACAAAACTTCCGGTTAATGGATGAGTGGTTTGAGATGAATAACCTAAAACTTAACTCTGGAAAAACGAATATTCTAACTTTTAATGTACATCCGGAAGATCTGGTCATTGAGCACAAGGATGAGTCACTTCCATGTGTCGATAGTGCGCGTTTTTTGGGCGTGGTGGTGGACTCTCGGCTGTCTTGGACACCTCATATTGATGATCTCGCGAAGACATTGAGTGGCTATTGCTACAGTTTGAGGGTTGTGGCTCGGAGTGTTGATGCTGAAACCTCCTTAAGTGTATACTATGCATGCGTACAGTCAAGACTACGGTATGGTGTTATCTTTTGGGGAAATTCACTGGATGTGGAAAGAATCTTTAAACTACAGAAGGCCTGTGTGAGAGCTGTTTTCCAATTAAGATCTAGAGACTCATGTAAATTAGTGTTCAAGGACTATAATATACTTACTCTCCCTTCGCTGTACATATTGGAGACTGTTACTTTTGTTAAAAATCATTACGAAGAACTCTTTAAGAAATACGAACTTGAACATGGTCACAGTACTCGGGGTAAGGCCTCTTTGCATTTGCTTCCTCCACACACTCGCTTGGCAGGGATACAGAAACAAACCATCTGGCAATGCATTAAATTATACAACTGCTTACCACAAACTCTGAAAGTCTTACCGCCACAAAAATTTAAAGCGACATTAAAGAAATATTTGACGAGTAAGGCCTTTTACTCAACTAATGATTTTTGTAACTCTAATTATGTATCATGATTTTATTTATTTATTGTTTGTTTGTTTGACTCTAAATGTTTTTTTAAACTTTGTGCATCTACTATGTTGATATTGTAATTTTGACGTGTTCTATGCTCAGCAATATGGAATAAACTATATATTATTATTATTATTATTATTATTATTATTATTATTAATTAAGAACTCAAAAAATCTTAAAATTTCGAAATAGAGAATTGCGTTGTATTTGAAATATACATATCTTAAATGTATTATTTGAAGATTTCCACGTCAAATACCATAGACTACATTCGGAAAATTCGAGATTTTGCTAAAAATTTTTTCTAAGGGGTTATTATAAAAATGATAACATTGGTCAAGTCACCAATTGTCACTGAAAAGTTTATCTTTACACTCTGGTTGGTTATGAAAATTAATCTTACATTTACGCTTCCATTCAAGTATGCATTCGTTTCAAGTAACTGTTCAAATTTAAAAAAAGGACCACTAGTAAAAGCTCAAAAAATCTCAAATCTTCAAATAAACATTTGCGTTATTATTGAAAAGTATATATTCGTAATCTACTATTTTTGGGATTCTATATCATATACAATTAGGCTACACTGGAAAATTCGAAATTTGACGAATTTTTTGTCAAAGGTTATCTACGAAAAATGGTAATTTTTATCAAGTCATCAATTGTCACTGAAAAGTGCATATAAAAGCTTCTTTGTTGTATATTTTAAGGTATTTCTAACATACTGGCAAATATAAAATTATTAGACACTAATATGAATTTCTTTTGGTAATAAAAATGAAGTTTTTCTGGTGACAGTGACGGATAATATTATTTTAATTTGACAGATCAACATCACTAATGATAATGGTTTTCTTATAGTGGAGGCAATCCTTAAACCGTTGCACGTCATTACTCGTTAATGACGTCATATACTGCAGCGTAGTCAAGTCTGTTTGAAAAATCATATGATTTGCACGCCATTTTTATGTAAACAAATTTGACATATAAATATCTGAAAAATATAATTGTGTATTGTAAATTTTATAATTTTTTGGGTGGTACGGTTTTTAAAAAATGAATGACGTGCAACGGTTTAAGGATTGCCTCCACTATAAGAGGAGCGTTTACCTATCAAAAACTTAGGCATCGCCTTTTTGCGTTTTTACAATTTAATTCGGAATTTTAGAATCTCATATTTGGGTTAGTGATGCAAAAGGCATATATTTATAATGTCAAGGCCAGTTTTTGTACTAATTTATTTTCTTAAAAAAGGTATGTGTTTTAGAAATAACCACAAAAATGCATGAATTTGATTAATGTCTACTAACTTAGGCTGGTACACAAAAGAAAAAACAACATCTACGCCCCAGCTGCACATTTGACAAACGATATAAAAAAAATCAAATTTATGTAATTATTTTTGAAGACAAAAAACATTAAATAGTAAACATTGTCACACATGTCACACTTTACGATATTTCTACCGGTCCTAGCGAAGTTGCAAATCTATCGGAATCGGTCGGCTATCCCAGACTTAAATCCGAGTGACAGTGTGTAATTAAAAAGAAATGTCATATATACCTATAATATTCGCATGTACATATAATAATATAACAGTATATACATTATGTTTCCCTTCTATAGTATTCCTTTATCTATGACAGAATCTGTGAATAAAACCGAAACGCTGTGATCGAAACCGAATATCGTCAAGCTCCACTTGTACTGTTATGTAAAGATTAGACAAAGTAAGGTGAAATACTTATAGAGAAATGATTATTTTAAATACATTTAGTATAGTAGGCAAAATTATTAAAAATACCTCGAAGACAGTCTATTTATAAACAGATGGGAGAAAATATTTTAAAGAGTTAATATCGCTCCAGAAAATTAAAATTGATATCACCTAATTTGGAAATTGAAGAAGTATTTAAAGTGATTTAGAAGTTGTTCATATTCGTCTAGATCACAAATATAAAATACATACAAGAATTTCATCTACAATTAAACTACATTTGGAAAATTCGCGTTTTTTATTAATTTTTTTAAGTTGTCATTGAAGAGTGTATGTATAATAAAATTACGATTAAAATTTTGCTAATAACAACTCAAAAAGAAGTTTAAATGTAAGTATACATATCTTTTCAATGAGTATATGTATATGCATAAAGATATGATAATTGTCTTTTAAATGATATCCTTGGGCAGATAAAACCAGGATATTGACAAAAAAATTTGAAGAACTGAAGGCGTAAAACTATAGATATATGTTTAAGTATATTATAATTAAATATTTTGTCAACATGTACAGAATAATATGCTGCTCTAGAATAATAATGCACAATATTAAGTTATTTCTTCTGTAAATACAACCTCGAAATAATTATGAAATCTCAGAAACATCACGTATGCGATGTATATATATCACTGACAAAGAGCAAAACTAAATACTAGTCCTACTATCAATATTTGTACTACTATTAGGAAACAGAGCTTACACTTTGTTTTTCACCTTAGAACTTGATAATACTATTGTCTGCCACTATATAAACAAGCAGCGGAAATACCTCCGTAAATATACATATTCTTTTAACGGTTAGAATAATATAAAGTGAAATGTTTTTTCTCGAAAATAATAATTAAAAGATATGTACTTACACTAAATATTTGTAGACCCAAGCGAGGACTTGCTAATAATGTCGCTTTCAATGTTTGAAGTGAACTTTTTGAGTATTCCTTGCTTTATTATAGAAGTTTGCTTTGTATTTTTGAAATATTACAGTTGGTGACGATATATGTACATATATCAGAGCATTAAACAAACTTTGAAAATGGAAGTTATCCTTGATCATACATATCTTGCTGCAAAAGATTATAGAGTTGTTTGCATTTTTGAAAATTTAAACGTGAAGGCAACTCCTCATGCTACAGGATATGAAACTTGAAGTCCTTGACAAAAGCCTATATTTTTGAAAAGTTCAAGCTTGCTAGTATCTATTTGAAAAAATTAAGTGGAATCTGAAACTGCAACAAACCTTTGCATCACACATCATTTATTGGGTATCGTGCAAAAAGCTACTAATCCACCTTCTAACTAAAACTAAGTTGAACACACCATAAGATTTTTTACAGAACATTCTTTAATCTACAAAACCCTATCAGCAAATACACAAAACCATGACCACGCAATCGTGTTATCAACCAACCTACTGGAGACACTTATATTTTTCAGAAACCATTTAACCGTCTTATGCAAAATGGTTGGTGCAGGTTTGTAGCTTTGTGTAGTATGTCTCTAATTTTAGATATTTAATAATTATGTCATGACTGTTACGCAATTTAATAAGATATAAATTACCCACCCACTATTTTAACAAAGCTTTTTACAGTGTTCAGTACTTGTGCAGCCAAGATACTGGATAACCTGGATTTTGAAGTTGACACCTTGTATACTGTAAGCGTAGGTGTAACACACCACTTCCACCTATTCATTTTCTTAAGAAGTGTTTTTCCCGATTATTCGTAGGAATCCTCGTTTAAAAGATGCGCTCAGGCTTTTTAGATTTTAGATTTCTCCCACTCTTCAATTACAATTTCAAAAACCTTACTTCACTTATGGACAGGAAACATAAAAAATTTCACATTCTAGAATATCTAGTTTGAAAAATTCTAACACACTCCTACCAATTAAAAATTCCACGTGTTGTGGCAGTAGTGACACTTTCACTCAAATCACATCTATGTTTACAAAATGGCATCGAAGTTTATGTATTTTTAAAATTGATTTTAAGACGATATTAAAACGAAATTACAAAGATAATATTATCTTATTATACTCTCCAAAGTAAGTATTGACTATATACATTCATTTTTAAACATATAATTAGTATGTATAACTTCTTATAACCATTGTTGCATTACATATTGTAATTTCTCATTACTTGATCCTATATTTCTTAACCAAACTTTCTTATTATCAGGTGTTTTAATTCGAATGCGTCTTTTACGTAATTTGGCCGGCAACACTAGAAAACCCCAACAATAACAGGTGTTCTTGAAGTACTTTGGAAAGAATTCGCCAAATTTATCTCATTTGCACAAGTAAACCACTCTTTCGTGTTTGGAAATAAAGTTATATTCAAGCTGAAATAAACAAAACACATCATGTAAGAACTCTTACATTTTAAATATACCCAATTATAAGTACCGTAAAATGGGTCGAAATTGACTTTGTGGGGCGAAATTGAAAACTATATCCGACTCCGATATTTTTTAATTTAGCGCGTTAGTCGTTGTAGTTTATACAGCAGGCAACCTGTAGACCTTTAGTCTTATTGACGGCCAAGGCGTGTGTGTACCTCGTGGTGCTAAATTTCGTTATTTTGTGAAAAAATACCGCGATTAAAAAGCTGTGAACACTATCTACATTTTCGATTGGCGGAGAACTATTGAAGGTACGTTAAAAATTAAACCACTTTGAACTTATTTTGCACCATGAATGTAAGTATGTGTCTTTCATAACCTATTTGGTGTAGATAATTTCAAGGTCCCTTCACTAGCAAGGCGGTAAATTTGAAATATACACCGTGGGGCGAAATTGTTCACAGTGGTGGGGCTAAATTGATCGTTTATTTTAATGTAAGTTATGTTGATTATAGGTATATGTCTTTTTCCTCGGTTTTTTCTTTATTTAAGGGGTTTCAAGATGGAAAGAAAATACAAAAAGAAACTTGGAGCGAGGAATTATAAAAATTATGACCCAGAAAATGTAGAAAAAGCTCTCGAGAAAGTTATAGACCATCGACGGAGTCTGCGAAAGGCTGCTAAAATATATAAAGTCCCATATGGCACCCTAAATAATAGATATCATGGACTGCGTATTAACAAAAATGGTGGCCAGTCGGTGTTTTCTAAAAATGAAGAAATGTCTTTTATTGAGTCTATCACTATTTGTGGAGACTGGGGGTTTCCCTTGACTATTATGGACATTAGGCAACTTGCAAAAAACTATCTAGATAGCCAGGGCCGCACTGTGGAAAAATTTGATCATAATTTGCCGGGTAGAGATTGGGCATATTCTCTGTTGCACAGGTATAAAAACATAGTATCCCATAAATTAGCAGCAAATATTAAACGAACTCGTGCTGATGTGTCAAGAGAAATTATAGTTGAATATTTCGAAAATCTGAAAGTAACATTAGAGGGAATTCCAGCGTCAAATATATTCAACTATGATGAAACCAATTTGCAAGACAATCCGGGACAAAACAAAATGCTGTTCCGTAGAGGAACTAAATACCCAGAACGCATTTGTAACTTCACTAAAAGTGCAACATCAATTATGATATGCGGTTCCGCTTCGGGAGTGCTCTTGCCGCCTTACGTGATTTACAAATCAGAAAAAATGTGGGTGCAGTGGACTGAGAAAGGTCCAAAAGGGCTACCATGCTGTGATGCAAGGTGCTGCTCAACAGGTTCCCGTTATACCCGGACGCATCACGGTTGGATGGATGCCCAAACTTTTGGAGATTGGTTTATTTCTTCCTATCTACCGCATGCCAAGAGACTGGAAGGGCGAAAAGTTTTATTAGGCGACAATTTATCGTCTCACTTCACGAATGAGGTACTAAAGCTATGTGCAGAAAATAATATATCATTTGTTTGTCTCCCGAAGAATTCCACTCATCTAACGCAACCCTTGGATGTTGGATTTTTTCGGCCATTCAAAATTGCTTGGAGGGCTGTTTTGACTAGATGGAAAGCTACAAATAAACTTGCGGCATCTATTGATAAGAAGGACTTTCCATACTTACTAAATGCGACATTGCTAGAAATGAATAAGAAGTTCGTTGATGGTGCTATACAAAAGGATTTGATATCGTCCTTTAAAGCAGCTGGAATAACACCGTTAAATCCAGACGCCGTTTTGAAAAAAATTCCGTCAGAGAACACCAACGGTGTTGCCAATGAAGTCAATAATGTTTTGGTTGCTTATTTGCAAGGACAAAGGTTTACAGCCATGCCATCCAGACGCAATATTAAACGACAAAAACTTATCGTTGTACCAGGCAAAAGTGTGATTGCACCTGATGAAGACTCAGATAGCGAAATCAGCGCACCCGAATCATTGACCAATGATAATGATAATTCAGATGACGAGCCAATGGAAGATATTCAGGAAGAAGAAGTAGAGTATATAACACCAGAGAAGAATAAAATCACGAAGGGAAACTTTGTGTTGGTAAAAGTATTGGGTGGTTCAAGGAAGAAAACAATCTATAGATACGTTGCAATAGTCCAAGGTGTGGCAGGTGACGGTGATATCGAACTGTTAGGAATGAAGTCTGTAGACAAACAAAGAAACATTTTCAAAAGAATTGAAAGCGACGAATTTACAGCTGAATTTTCAGATATAATAGCTCGGCTTCCGAATCCCAAATTGAAAGCTTTTGGTCAGCAAGAGGCATACTATTTTGATCATGTAATCGATATTAAAGAAATATAGTTGTTAAGATGTTTTCTGTAGTATATAATAGGTACTTATCTTCCTTTTCAAATAAAATCATCAGTTTATATTCTTGTAGTTTCATTTCACTTAAAATTTGACAAAAAACATTAAAGTTAAACGGTTTCTTAATGATCAATTTCACCCCGAATATGAAAAAGTTCTATAACTTTTTTGTCTTACAAAATAATCTGTTCGGGGTCATATTGATCGCATCTACATACTTTATACTTTCTTTTTATACGATAATATCTATCCGATCAATTTCACCCCACTGCAAGTATAAAATTGATCACTTCTTAATTTATTTACGTGAGCCTAAAAAAAAACTATTTTTTGTTTTCACAAAATCTGATGGCCAAGCATTCTGTAACTACGCCCACTTGTGGAAAAATCACTGTTATATTGCCATTCTAAACGAAAATGGAGTAAAAAATAAAAAAGAAATGATCAATTTCGCCCCATTTTACGGTATACATTTATTTTTAGGTGTACCACCGAACAGTCAATGAACAAATCGGAAAGTTAACATAAACTTACATTATGAATGTGATATACATTATTAAATGAAAAAAGGCGATTATATAAATAGTACAGATTCCTTTTAAAAGTTAAAATATAAGTTTTGACTCATGTTAATAGTATAAATATGCCTTTTTATAGAGCAACTAATATTTCTGTAAATTGCGCCTGTCATATAGGCAAAACGTATTACATGTTATTACATTATTATGGACATTTGAAAATTGCAAATTATTATATTACATAATGAGTTAGAATAAATCTAACGTTATTTATGAAGTATACTGGGTGATCTATTTCAACATCCTAGCATAAATAATTATTCATACAGAGTCCGATGCATAAAATTAAAGAAATATAATTTCAAACTTCTTAAACATTACAAAAACATATAAGCACACATATTAAATATATTTACAAGTTTTCTCATGTATGCTGCTACATACAGTGTTCTTAATTTGCACTAAAAACATATTTAGCAGTGTATCCAAATAAATACCAAATTAAACTACAAATTCCTGACATTTCATTAAGAAAATATTAATTATACAAATCTTACATTTATATACACATTTTCATGAGATTGCGTACCACAGCAATATGTATTTACAAAATATGCTTAAGGAAACCCCTGTTAAACCGATCTGTTTTCGTCGGATTCAAGTTCTTATAACCAGACATTACTGTAAAATGTTGTCTTTTCCAATGTTTTTGTTATCCACATTTACGGCAATAATCCATAATTATTATATTGATTGAATCGGCCGTTACTTGCTGGAACTCCATAATAATTAAGGTTGAAGTAAAAATAATTTACAACTAATTTCCAGTATAATTAAATTATTATACTGGAAATTAGTAGTAAATTATTTTTACTTCAACCTTAATCATAATTATTATCATTAATTTCAGATTCGCGTTGCAAAAAGATCTAAAATGCCGACTAAATCGACAGAAGACGTTCTAAAAGGCAAAAATTCCTATAACCCACACAATCATATTTCGTCTAAACAAGCACCATTTCTTTTAACATGTGCGTATTACGTCCATCAAGTAAAATTTTATTTATAATCATGATAAAGGGGCACCATCATTATACACTTTTTAACATTTTCAAACATTCATCGCGATGCATACGTTATGCACTTGCGCCTGCATAGTACCCAACACACACACACGCGCGCGCGCAGTCTCATACGTGTGTGTATGCAGCACATCACTGGTAATGAAGGCGCATGCATATAAAATCCGTATATCAACTTAGACTTTGTGTGTTTACGCTTGTGCATGTGAATCTGTATGTGTTGTGTACATACACTATGCATGTGTGTAACTGGAAACTTCCTGACACCAGCTGCGCGAGATTATAGTCGTTTTGCTGCTTGTAGGTTTTCAGTCCCACAGCTACTAACAGGGAGCAGACATGTACAAGACACATTCAATACTTCTTCTATATAGGCGACCAAGGCACCAGGCTGCTGCACAAACGCAGAGTAAATATTAAGATATTTCCTTCGAGATGACAAGGACACAAGAAAATTTTGTCATCTTTATCATCGTCATCTCGAAATGAGCGTCGAAGTACATTTATGGTTTCGTCTGATACGTGCTTTTGTTTTCACTTGTGTTTTTTTATTTGTTTGGAGACGCGAACAGCTGTAATTCAGTCAATTAGATTCAGTCGTTTGTAACATTTTTGCACGCGACGATTTTTTCTTAGAAATCCGTCTTATGTCTATATCTGTGAGCTTTTATTGCTCTTAATCATTTAGGTAATAAGGAGGTTAGTCCCATAAAAGTATACATGCATACCATGGGATATTTTCACAACCTGCAATGATCGTTTCCCGGTAACCTTTTGGAGTTTATGGATGATTACTATCATTAAATTCTGCTGGACGTGATTTTAAATTTGGGAATAGAGCAATAATGATAAAGACATGGGAGCTAAAGTGCCAAACAGACGGTGAAGGGCTGTCGTAATTATCATTATTACTGCTAATTATTATAGTATTATTTAAAACTAAAAAAATTAGTACAGGTACCGCGAATAATAAATAAATACGAGGGAAGGTTTTTATATTATCTATTTTGCCATGAACGAAAAGAGTTTGGCGAAATAGTATATTATTTACTTAGGAGCAAGTCTTACATTTCGATAAGACCCACAGTGGTCATTTTTTAAATTCTAGGTGGAAAAAATCGCAAAATTTATTATGAAAATATGTATTTCCAATGACTTTATCTTGAAAGAGACAGTTTGTAAAAGAGGTTTTTTGTGCCAGAATTGTTTTACCTCAGCGCCCGTCCCTATGACAATAAACGAAAAGTATGACATTTAATTTGAGCGATTTATAAGTTTAGTCCCACCCATCACTGCATTTGCTTTGAGCAAAATTTTTAGTGAGAATATTCAGACTTTGTTGGCTGGTGATTTGAATGCCAAGCACAGGTCTTGGAATTCTAGAATGCCTTATATAATTATATGCTGCATCATGACGTTGTTGTGGACGGTCCCATTGAACCAACACATTATGGTGCAGTGGGTCGCCCCGATGTAATGGATATAATGGTGTACAAGAACCTGAGATTTGACCACGCAATTACCACCATGCACGACTTGGATTCTGACCACGAGCCTGTTCTCATTGAGCTTGGGAAGGCAATTTCTATATTGCCAGAGGCTACACAAACAATTATGTCCTGGCCGGCTTTTGCCGAACATTTACAGAATAATATTGCCCCAATACGCCAATTGAATTCAGTGGAAGAACTTGAGGATGCCGTTCAGACTCTAACTAGGGATATTTCTTTTTCCATATCCTATGCAGGAAACAAAGTAAAGAGAATAATTAGACATGACTCTCTGCCTTCAAGTGTTTTACAGATTATCCGACAGCGTAACAGAGCTCGAAGGCGATATTCTATCACTCTCAACCCCGAGGACAAAAGGGAATGGATCCGTCTTTCGGTTGAAGTCAGACATTCCCTTTCAGAGGTTCGTAACAAGAGATGGCAGACTGGTCTTGAGGATCTGGACGAGCATTCCAAGCTTTGGGAGGTTAAAAAGGCATTGGGCATGAGGTTCAGATCAGTGATGCCACCTATACATGGTACTCGAGGAATGTGTTTCACTTCTGATGATAAGGCGGAGGCTTTTGCCGATCATCTGGAGAATAGTTTCAATCCTGTTTTTAACAATATGGATTTAGATCATGTAGAATATGTAGAACGAGCAGTTGAAAACATTATTAACACTCCGTCTGAAGACACAATTTTGCATACCACTCCGGAAGAGGTGAAGGATATCATCCACAGTTTGAAGAGGAAGAAGGCACCTGGCTGTGACAATATCACAACTGCTGCTTTAAAAGCCTTGCCCAAAAAAGGTATTATGACCTTGGCAAATATTTATAATGCCTCCTTGAAACTAAAGCATTTTCCTGTGGGTTGGAAGACAGCGCACATAATTCTTATCAGGAAAAAAATTGAGGATCCCAAATTCCCGCAGAACTTTCGTCCCATTAGTCTACTTCCCGTTTTGGGAAAAGTTTTGGAGAGAGTAATACTCACAAGATTGAAATCAGACTTGGAGATTCATTCTGTAATTCCAGATGAGCAATTTGGTTTCAGAGATCATCATTCTACCACTCATCAACTTCACAGAGTGGTAGATCATATTACTGGCCAATTTAACTTCAGACACTGTACGGGTGCCATTTCTCTAGATGTTGCCAAGGCATTTGATCGAGTCTGGCATGATGGATTACTATATAAAATGCAAGCAACAGGGATTAGTTTGTCTTTGATACACTTGATTCACTCCTTCTTGATTGACAGAGATTTTTCTGTCAAGGTAGGTCAAGTGTTATCCACTAGAAGAAGCATTTGTGCCGGAGCACCTCAAGGAGCCGTGCTCTCTCCAACCTTGTATACCATATTCACCCATGATATGCCGAAGATACTTAATACCCACTTGGCTCTCTTCGCCGATGATACGCTGATTTATGCGAGCTCCAGAGCGCCTTGGCTTGCAGTAAGACGCATTCAGGAAGTTGCGGATCAGATGGAGATTTGGTTGTCCATTTGGAGAGTGGAAGTGAATCCGAGGAAAAGTGCAGAGATAATGTTCTCTAAGAGGCCGACTCCTCACAATGATTTGGATGAAATTGTAATGTTTGGATCGCCTATTCCCTGGCGAAACTCGACAACTTATTTGGGTGTGATTTTGGACAGAAAATTAATCTGGAAGGAGCACATAACAGAAATTTGTAGTAGAGTGTCTGCATCTATAGTTCAGCTGTATCCATTTTTACATAGGTCGAGTAAACTAAACCTCCATTTAAAAACTTTACTTTATAAAGTAGCAATTCGTCCCCGTATGACTTATGCTGCTCCGGTCTGGGGACATGCTGCAAACTGTCATCTTCAACGTCTTCAGTATCTCCAAAACAAAATCCTCCGCCTTATGGTGGGGGCTCCCTGGTTCGTCAGAAACTCCACCCTTCACGATGATTTGAACATACCCCTCATTGTAGATTACATACTAAATCTAGCAAACAAGTATTTTGAATCTTTACATCTGCATGAAAACCCGGCTATTAGCAACATAAATTTCAATATCTTCGCGGGTTCACACAGGAGACCGCAGCATCTGCTGCTGCGCCAACTTCCCCTATAATTTTTCTGTTCACTCTGACGAACCACCTTTTCTGGGAAATGTGACTGTATCAGTCCGGTCGCTTAAAAAAAAAGATCACCTCCCTTCCCTGTTGTTTTTTGTTGTACCAACTAATACACTACATTGGTTATTTACGTAGAAGAAATGCAGGAGGAAGAACATAAGTTCATTCCTTGATCCACGCTACAAAAGAAGAAAGAAGAAGAAGACTGCATTTGCAAGATTCATTTTGGTGGTTCTATAAAAAAATTCTAAATAGTGAATGTGCAGTAAGAAAGCATAAGGTAAGCACTCACCATAGACAAAATATCGTTATTTTAAAATCTTTGTACATACTAAAAAATAATAAATCACAACTGCTCCGAAATTGTAATTTTTTTTTGGAATAACGAAGTTAAAGAGTATACAGAATGCGGTGTTTGCGCATGTTTGTTTGAATAATATTTTTTATTGTTAGCTCATTTTATTATCTGTTGATTCATGGCAAACTTGGCCACCAAGAAGTGCCAAGAACTGGAATAAGTATGCTCTTCCTGTTAAATATATTATTAAAATAAATAAAATGAGTTAAACTAAATAAACCTCATATGGTCATGAATATCTCTTAAATATCATGAAACTGTTTCAAAAACTAAAATGGGCTTATGAGTGACAACTAGAACATGTCAAATATATATATATATATATAGGTTGTCTTATAATAAAAAGGACGAGTCTGTAAGGGCTTTATGTATAAATCGATTTTAATAATTTAAAAGGCAAATTAAATGGTCAGATGTATGCTATAAAATGAAAGAATGCTTAAGTGTTATGACTAAAAATTATTCATAACACTTAAGCGTTTTAAGGTCTCAGGGCCAATCAAAAATTAAGAAGCAATCTTTCGATAATATCTTTCACCCATTTTATTTGGTGTATCACTTATTCTAATCGTCCAAAAATAAAGGTCAATTAACTCGTCCTTTTTTTAAGATACTCGGTATTTATTACATATAGTGAATATATATTTACAATTTGAATGTGAATAACAAATTGCATGGCTTGATGGGAAGTTTTCATATGCCATATTTATTTCCACCTACAATTTAAAAAATGACCTCTGTGCGACGTCCGGACATGTGGCTTTTTCAGATCAAAAATATTTGATCATTAAGGTAATTAGTTAAAAAACAATGTTTGCTTTACTATTTTGTGTATGTATTTATATTTGTAAATTGCTGTAATATTCTGTATTTTTGAAGCATGTAAAGATGAGTTAGTGAAAATAACTATATTGATGTAGAAAAACTCTTGTTTGATAAAAATATTTTTTCCATGTTATGAGACTATAGCACAATTCAGCAGTTAATCGTCTTCTTAACATACTGATAAAAATAACATTTGTATACACCTTTTCGTGCTTGTATACTTCTTTTTCATACTCGGGGACTTTTTGCTTAAGTATTTTCACCTTTTTTCTGTCCCCTTCAGGGCATGTTCTCAATTTAGCTAGTTGCCCCTTTTCAGGGGCATTGAAAGCCTTTCCTCATATGGCATCAATGTAATACAAATAATGTCGTACTATTGAAGTGCATAATTTAAATGCAGTAATTAATATATCAAATGACGAAATATCCATAGGTTGTTCCTTGGACACCTCTTATTTACAACACAGAAACCGACTCTTAAATTAAAAACAAAATAAATTACGCCATTCGGATTTGAAGCACCCGCAATAAAGTGCATGAGGTTTTCAAAACTAGAATTTTGAAAACTGTCCGAACATTGATGTTTAAATAAAATATGATCTTGACAAAATATTTAAAAACGGAAAAAAAATTCCTGGTAGACCTTGAGTCGTAGAATAATTAGTATCATAACTTCAATTCTATGTTAAAAATTGACGATGCCTTATTGCATCAAAGGCTATTTTACACCATTGACGTTCCGAACAATTTGAATAAAATCGTTTCTAAGAAAGATTTTTCACAACGGAAAAAATGTAATTTGTAGGACATGTTGTAATATAACTATGCAAAATTCCAGCCTTTTTCCGTAAAAATTGACGAGTTGCTGAAGAGGGTCACCTTCATTTTATGCAAATTTTGCAGTTTTTGCCACTTAAGCAAAAGGCCACGCTTTGGTATCGTGAACCCTAATTTGACGCATATTCTAGACTCGCCCCAATGGTCATTTTAATAAAAAAAAGTTCAAGTAAATCGGCCCAGGATTCCTTAGAAACATATGGATAGATACCTGCTCTAATTTTAAACTAGAGTATCAAGTATACCTCTGATGATGTGGCAGATCCCTGGAATATATTCTGTTCAATTTTCAAATTTTGGGTATTGTTCAGTCGGTGCGAAACGGTTAAGTAACTTGTGTAGCCTAACGAAGGCAGTACAACTTTAGGATTGTTGGCTCAGAATTAACCATAACATCACTTTACCTGAAGTTCATCCTCGAATTCCTGGCCACGCTGTATATGTAGTTGAATCAACTAATAAAGTTGTGGCAATATAATCTGTATAAAGCAAAATTATTAGGAAAAACTAAACAAAAGTAAAGGAAATGTTTGTTAATAAAACAATATTGATTACCTTTTCAATTATTCACGCCTAGCAATACGAGTCCACATGTTACATTTTACGTTACAAAAATCGTATTTTTACGTAAGATACGCAAAAATGACGTAAAATATTGCTAGAGTAATAACTTACTATTAACGACGTTATTTGACGGGCAAACATTTATTCACAAAACCAGTTTTTGCTGGATTAATGTAGTTTTTCTTTCAAATATATTAACTATAATACGAAACTGGCGCTAAATTAATTTGGTATGTACACCTGTGACGAACTATAGAGATTAAATATGTAAATATGTCTTTTATTAGTTACCATATACAATTTTT
The DNA here is from genome assembly GCA_963170755.1 of Amphimallon solstitiale. Lineage (NCBI taxonomy): Eukaryota > Metazoa > Arthropoda > Insecta > Coleoptera > Scarabaeidae > Amphimallon > Amphimallon solstitiale. The sequence continues at coordinate 92,656,990 of OY720678.1, forward strand.
TATAGGATGCCAGTAAAGATAAAGGAAGTTACTTAACGTCTATCTATGTTTATAGCGTGTAGACGCGTGAAAAGTAAAAAAAAAAAACTGAAAATTTTTTCATTCTTTATGAAATTATATTGTTATTTTCTAGAGAAATTACCATATTATGGGATCTAATATAGTAGTTTGAAAACATTCTCCTATATCTGCTCACATTTCTATACTTTTTTAATACCATACTTATAAAAAGTAATCTATAACGTCAACTTGAGAATAAGCATTTAATATCACAATAAGATTAAATTAAATTAGGTACATGTGCGTTTGCAAAAAACTATATATAAAGTAATCAAATGTACTCAAAAGTGAATTTGAGAAAATTTTTATTAAAGAAATTTTTCGAAATTCCTACCGGAAGTAGATCTTTTACTTTTATTGAAAATCTTTTTATTTTGCGAATATCTCGCAAGCCATGCTTTCTAGGCGGATACATTATGAATATAAAGGTCTTTACAGCTTGATTTTCAATACTTTTCGCATAAAAAGAATTTTAAAATTCGTACCAGAATTAACACTTTTACTCTTATCGAATAGCGATTTTTTGCAAATATCTAGCAAAGGATGTTTTCTTTAGAGATCTATTAAGACAATTGAAATTCCTATTATTTTAATTTAAAAAAATATAAATATAGTAATTTTGTGGTGGTTGGCAATATGTTACGCACATGACATAAATTGAAAATTTGAATTATACGCGATTTTTATATTCAGTATTTCATACTTAAGCTAATCTAAAATGAGTACTAATATTTCATGTACACTACCTGAAATCAGAGAAATTGCTGAAAACGTTGTTAATAATTTACTTCCCACTAAATCCCGCAGCAATTATGAGAAGCAGTACCTACGTTAAGTTTGACGAATGGTGTAAACAAAAAGAAGTTCATGTTATATCAGAAAAATTTAAAAAATGATAAAAAGCGGCAGATTAGAAAAAATAACATAAAGAACTCGTGTCATAAGACACTTATTGCACTCGCCAATTAGGACACTCCTCGCTGCACTCGTCGTGTCCTAAACTTGGGCCCGTGCAATAAGACGTATCTTATGACACTTGTTCTTTAATATACTATTAACTGATTTCTTTCTGTCGTCATTATGTTTAGTATTATCATTTTTCAAATATACCATATTACTATTATTATCATCCTTTACTTTTCTAGTTTCATCATGTATTTTATCCATATTGTATTCTAAAGAATTCTTCATACTTTCATTATTTTTATTACGGTTATTCTTTACTTTTCTAACTTCATCATAAGTTTTGTCCATCTTCTAAACTTTTCAACATTAAAGCTAACTTATTAATATCTGTATCATTTCATGAACCACCTCTTCCTCTTCATCTCCACTTTCGCTATCTGCATCCATCATCATTTCGTAGCTGATTTCAAGCTGGTATATAAATTTTTATGAATAATACAATAGTTATTTATATAACAAGTCAGTAAAGTGATACTTTATCGAACGAGTCTGATTTACGAGCCAAGCGAGTGAAGCGAGCGCGGCGAGTAACTGACGAGTTCGGTAAAGGTACTTTACTGACGTGGTGCATACAATATTTTATCGCCAACCGTGAAAATTGTTAATTTAAGAAATAAAGATATAATAACTTATGACAGTTTATGACAGTGACAAACGATTTATTTTTAAAGTCATCAGTCATGGCTACGCTGACAGATATTAGCGGTAGGTAAAGTACTTTTTCTATTCCGGTGCTATAAAGTTCACTTTACGACACCCGTTTTGGTTGCATAAAGTATTACTTTATCGCACGCCAATTTTATTTTTTTGAAGTTGGTAACAAAAGAAAATGGAACCAAATCGTATTTAAATGTCAAAATATAAGCCTTTAAAGTAACAAAAATGTGCAATAAAATTGTACAAAGAATAAAAAGCACACATACTAACATTTCACTTACTAATTAGCAATATAAATTGTTAAGCAGAGTTGGATGATAAGTTTTCGGATGCTACTATTGACATTTACTTACTATGTTGAATAGTACAACTGTTATAAAAGTTTGTTTTGATAAATATGTAGAGAGTTTGTGGACGAAAGATTTTGTAAATTGTCTTCTGCTATTTTGCGAATCTCTGGGGGCGTACAGTTATTTATTTCGTCCTTTTTGTTGATAATTTGAAATAATTTATTGTATAAATCAGTCTGAATTTTAAACACAATTACATATAGCACCACCTATATTCAAATATTTAAAACGTTCTATTTAAAAATCAGAGTAATCAACTTCAAAACAGGAAAATTTCTAAAATATTCGAACAAAACATGTCTCTTATTTTACGCTTTTTTGAACTTTTAATAACCGAAATAGAAAAAATAGTATAAAATACACGTTTCATGAGACATTTTGCGCACTTGTTCTTTAGAAAACTCGCCTGGCGGCTCGTTTTCTAAACTTGAACGCGTGCGCAAAAATCGTGTCTTATGAAACTTGTATTTTAATATACTGTTTTAGTATGCATGCATCATAAACCAATCAAAACACACCCATAAGCGTGCATAATCGGGCCTTTATCGCACGGCGTGCGTATAAAGGTTGCTTGGTAACAGCCAATCCCAAGCGTTTAATAGTCCATTGAAATGTCAGCAAATGTCAAATGACATATAGGTACATGTCACTCGATAATATGTATTGGAATTATTGATTTGGTTTATTTGGTTTGTACCGCATTTAATATCGTATAACACATTATTATTTTATTGTAAACTATCAAATTAATCAACAATTATGGTCAATTTTATTTCAAAACATGTAACATGAACGGAAAAATTATTTTAAATGAATATTAAACGTACAATTTTGATTATTCGTTATTGTTAAGTGACTTGCAGCATTGCTTATTTGTGTATTTTCAACGTTCTTATCAGTGTTAACAAATGTGTCAGATCCAATACTGCCTCCTTTCTGAACAGCTCCAGCAATTAATTTTGAAACGCCTAATTTGTTTGTGATAGACTCTTCAATATACCCACTCGCTGTCGATGAGGATTTCCAACCCACTTGGCGTTTCAACTCATCGACATTTATCCCTCCATTAGCCATAATCGTGGCAGATGTTCGTCTGAAGGCATGACCTGTGTATTTATGAGCGTTTATGAAATTTAGATAACGTGCTATAATGGAAGGGCACTTTCCAAAGGTATTAATCCCAACAACTTGTTTTATACATAGTCCTTGAGAATATTTTAAGAAAACTCGATCTGTACTGATATGCTTTGGACGTAGTGCAAGATATTTATTAAATATCTCGGCATACTTTATGTTGGAATTATCTACTACAACAAACGTCCGGCCTTTTTCTGTTTATGACGGACGAATACAAATTATCAGGGCAGATCCTTCTTTTCTTATATCACTCATAACCAGATTACACATTTCGCTTCTTCTGCAACTACCAAACACTCCACAAATTGCTACAACTTTTAAAAATAAAAATATATTATCTGGAGCCTGACTAAAAAACTTGCACAAATCTTCTTCCGTAAAAACCAAAGATTTTTTAGCTTCTTGACCTTTTGCCCACTCCTTTCATAAAGGCATGGAGTTTGTGATAAGATGCTAAATCGATTCTGTTTTTAACCCTTAGCATAGCTTGCAGTTTGGAATGAATGCACCAAAGTGACGAAGCTTTATAAATTCTGGACATTTCCAATATATACGCTAACATTACTGATTCATCAATATGTTCAGTCTGTTTCTGCTCCATCCATAAAAATAATTTTTCGTACTCTTTATAATATAAATGCTTGGACTTTGCAGGTATTAAACTTAATTCAGCTTCAGCAGCTAGTTTTTGAATTTCTGTCGACATTATTAATACAACAATGATGTTTAATAATTAAGTGAAATGTCAAATGACATAATATAGAGACACATGTCACTCGATAAAATGTATTGAAATTATTGATTTGATTTCTTCTAATTAAAATTATTGTTGCATTTATACTAAAAAATATCGTATGACACAGTGCATAATTAGCTTTTAAAGCACTCGTAAGTAAGTAGTGTCATAATATACTATTATCGCCAACCGTCAGTAAAGTGATGCGTTACCATAGCGTTTTGCGGAGGTAAAGAAACACTTTATCGTACTGTACAATAAAGTACTTTACCTGCCGCTAATATCTGTCAGCGTAGCCATGACTGATGACTTTAAAAATAAATCGTTTGTCACTGTCATAAACTGTCATAAGTTATTATATCTTTATTTCTTAAATTAACAATTTTCACGGTCGGCGATAAAATTTTGTATGCACCACGTCAGTAAAGTACCTTTATCGAACTCGTCTGTTACTCGCCGCGCTCGCTTCACTCGCTTGGCTCGTAAATCAGACTCGTTCGATAAAGTATCACTTTACTGACTTGTTACATAAATAACTATTATTGTACAGTACGATAAAGTGTTTCTTTACCTCCGTAAAATGCTATGGTAACGTATCACTTTACTGACGGTTGGCGATAATAGTTATTTATGTAACAAGTCAGTAAAGTGATACTTTATCGAACGAGTCTGATTTACGAGCCAAGCGAGTGAAGCGAGCGCGGCGAGTAACAGACGAGTTCGGTAAAGGTACTTTACTGACGTGGTGCATACAAAATTTTATCGCCAACCGTGAAAATTGTTAATTTAGGAAATAAAGATATAATAACTTATGACAGTTTATGACAGTGACAAACGATTTATTTAAAAGTCATCAGTCATGGCTACGCTGACAGATATTAGCGGCAGGTAAAGTACTTTATTGTACAGTACGATAAAGTGTTTCTTTACCTCCGTAAAACGCTATGGTAACGCATCACTTTACTGACGGTTGGCGATAAATAATATTACACGCTATATCTATAAATTGATAATAAATAACAAACATTATATTTAAAACGTTATTTTAATATTTTATACAAATCAACCGGTATTAATAATGAAATAAAAACAACTTCTCCAACTTAAATAATTATGTTTATCGCCAACCATCAATAAAGCGGTGCGTTACCATAGCGTTTTACGGAGGTAAACAAACACTTTATCGTACGTACAATAAAGTACTTTACCTGCCGCTAATATCTGTCAACGTAGCCATGACTGATCACTTTAAACATAAATCGTTTGTCACTGTCATAAACTTATTATTTATATTAACTGTCATAAGTAATTATATCTTTATTATTAAAATTAACAATTCTGTATGCACCACGTCAGTAAAGTACCTTTATTGAACTCGTCTTTTACTCGCCGCGCTCGCTTCACTCGCTTGGCTCGTAAATCAGACTCGTTCGATAAAGTATCACTTTACTGACTTGGTACAAAAATAACTATAATATAATATAAGTAAAGCAAAAATACATATTTGCATTTATCATGATAGACATATGTTTTTAAAGAAAAACAATATTATTTCAGAAATTTCACTTTAGGCAAAGTACTAATTCATAATGTTTTCTATATTTTCATTCACTTCTCTTTCGAAATCGTAGTAGATCAACAAGTTTCTTAATTTCCTCCTCAACCTGCACCACTTGAACTTGTAAAAGGTAACCTGTATCGAGGGGAAGACGCAGTTTCCGTGACAGTTTGACAAATAGTGGTTGCATCAGAACTAGGGACGCCTTTTAGTTTTTACGACGTGTTTAGAAGTCGGTCGCTTTGGAGCGAATGTTTTCGGGGTGTATACCGAAGGGGACGTTCAGGAAGAGGGTGGTTTGTAAACCACCTTCATCCTAACATCACGACGAGGGTGATGCATTCAAAACACCGTTATAGTACAGAACTGAATGCAACGCACTGTGTTTGTTGAATGCACTGTATTAGACATCGATAATCGAAATGTTAAATGCAGAGTTTGAATATCGAATGATTAAAACGCAAGGAATGACTAAGCGTAATTATTTAATGAAAATTAATCAGTTCAGTTGTGGCATAATATTTTTAATTTACACCAGTTACTTCTGCGGAAGTTATTACAGTTATAATCTCCTTAAAATCTAACAATAGTTTAAGCATATGAACATTCAAATAATTTTTTACCTATTAATGAAAAAAGTAGCAACATTCTGAGAGCAACATATCAATGATTATTGATTGCCTTAATAAATATCATTTAATATATCAGCAGAGTTTCGTTTTAGGAAATACATATCAACTGTAGATTTCATTTTAAAGCTTTCGGATTAAGTTAGTGATGCATTCTATGAATATGAATCTCTGGCTTATTCTGCGACTTGATAAAAGCTTCCGTCTGGATCAATAATCATTTGCAGACATTGGTAGTACCTACACACACAAGAGCCACCGATCTCGTTATATATAATCGTCTACCAGTACAAGCATTTACTGTTAGATTTTGGATAGTATATTCATTGTTTTACAGAAAACAAATATTAATAAAGTGTTCGTATTGTATATAATATACATTATAGAAGCTGTTCATTTCAAAACTTCCCACCCTAAATTTCTGGAAATCTATAAAAAATTCTCTGAAACACGTAAGAAGTATTATCGTGGGGGCCATTTCTTAAATGGAAAAGGGTATCGAGTAATATGTCATTTCAAAGCGTTTTGAAACAGTACATTTTGGCGTTAAATTTTTAAAATTCATCGATTTGTTCTGAAGATTTTTTAATTTTTTTTTGTTTTAGGCTTTAATTTCTATTAATTAGTTAAAAATTAATGTTTTCAAAGTTATTTAAGAATTCAAATATTTTTTTGCAAAAAATTCAATCCAATAACTGTTCAAAATGTTGTCCGTTGATCGCTAGACAATGATATAGCCGTTGATCAAAACGGTGACGTACATTTTCAAAAATATCTCTTTAAATTCCACGGGAGGTCGCATTAATCTTTTGACATAGTTCTTCTAAATTTTGAAGTGGAGGGGTAAACACAACAGACTATAAGTAACCCCATAGGAAAAAGGAGGAGCTTCATATTGTTGAACATGTAATTCGTCCTCATCAAATAGGGTATTTCCGTCTGATTCCAGTTGATTTTCGAGAGCATCAATAATTAACGGATTGATAGTATTTTCCAACTTATCCAAATATGCTTCACCATTTAGATTTCCATTAAAAAACAACGGACCAATCACTTGCTCCCACAAGGTACCTGCCCATACATTATTATTTTCAAGATACTGGGTGTGTCTTTCTACGGACAGATGAGGGTATTCGTTACTCCAATATCTGCAGTTATGTTTATTTACAAATTCATTGTTATTATTAATCATAGTGGTCCTTTGTTCACAAAACCCACTCTTCTGTCATAATCGTCTTCAATTCGCTCTTGACATATTTTCAGTTTATATATAATGATGAAATTTATGAAGTTTTGTAATTTTATGAACCGAACCCAAGGAAATTTCAATTGTCGCAGATATCCGACGTAATGAGGTATTAGGATTTATGCCGAAATAACCCAAACTTCCAATTGAGCGTCTTTATTTAAAACTCTCGGCTGATTATGTTTTACATTTGCAACAGATCCAGTCTGAGTAAATTTATCAATAAGATTTAGGACATATCTATGAGATGTGAGCTTATCCGGGTGCCTTTCGTTAAATGTTGTGACAGTTCGTTGAGCACATTGGTTTTCGGCTCCATAAATTAATACATTTTCAACCCTTTACAGTTTTTCGTTTAGAACATTATTTTATTGTGCTGTTACAAAAATTGAATCCATTAGTGTAAAGTCACTATAAAAACGTTCCTAAAACATGCATTTTTGTTTAATAAGTAACTAGAAAAGAAGGAAAAGTATTCTGTATTAAACATAACTACAAAGAACCATAAGATTATTTGTTTTCCATGTTTTTTGAGAAATTTATAAAAGCTTCTGAAATAGATCGACTAGCTACTAATACAAAACAAAACAAACCAAAAAATTTTTTAAAAATCTTCAAAACGATTCGACCAATTTTAAAAAAGGTAACGCCAAAATGTGCTGTTTCAAAAGACCTTTAAAATTACATATTACTCGATACCCCCTTCCATTTAAGATTTTTAATGGGATTGCTCCCGGGGGCAGGGGATTAAAGTGGGTGATTCAGTTTTTGCACCAAGAAATGGCCCCCACGATTATACTTCTTATGTGTTTCAGGGAATTTTTCATACATTGCGAGATTTCCAGAAATTTATGGTGGGAAGTTTAATGAAAAAGGATATAACTACGATATTTATCTTATAAAATTTTGGATCGTAAATAAAACATTTAGTATATAATAATGAAAGGTTAGAATGTGTTCATTAGTTTCTATATTTATAGCCTTTATGTTTTTGAGGTATCAATGAAGATCATGTATGGTTTAACACCTGCAAAAAGAAAATAAAACGTCAATGCTTTATTTGTAGCACTTTGTATAGCTGTCAAAGTGAATTAATAAAAAGCGACAACTTAAAATGGCCAAGAAAGAAATTTAACCATGTGTGTGGCAGTATGGTCAACTTAAAATTGAAGACGGAAGGCGCAAATGTACCGATCGTCTTTTGTCTTATAATATATAAACGAAAAACAAGATTGAACATGAAGGTTTTCGACTGAGATGTTGATCGCGAATACACGAATTTGAAAGCGAAGCTCCGAAGGCATATCGTTTCAGAATAATATATCCAGTAGGGCAAATACACACTACCTGTTCCTTTAGAGATTGAAAATTTTTATTCAAAAATAGAATTTAAATATTTAATTAGCATTTTTAAATATATTTCTTTTGATTGATTTTTCTTTTTTGTTAAACAAAATGCAATGTGTTTATAAAAAGGAATTTGATAAACTGTATGATCAAACCAAATGACACGAAAAATCCTTATGAGTTATAATATAAAAATTATCTTAATTTGTTTTATGAAATGAATGTTCACTCTGTTTTTAATATTTAGTTTATTCATTAGTAATGAATCATTACTAATTGGAAATATATTTAATAGTGTTGGATAGACCATAGAGGTACTACGTGCGAATGTTTGCCTCAAGTAGATTGTAGAGCATTATTAAATATCGCGTTATCACATGACAATAATTTACATAGCTGAACACAAATATACGAAGATATTTTGTTGGGTAAACACTAAGTGGTTAGAAGTACTACGTGAAAATGTTTGCTGCTAGCAATTAGTGTGAACTGTTTTCAAAATATATAAGTAGCAAGATACTAGATTACTAAAGTACTACGTGGGAATGTTTGCTTTGGTAAAATAGTGCTTGCATCGTGTTCAATTTTCACAAAACATTCTTTTAAAATAAATCGAACACATGGTGAACATCCATTTAATCACTATCACATCCATTTCACACAATTTGTAAATTAAAACGTATATAAACAATTCTATTAAGAAACATTTTTATAAAAGGAGTTAATGTTATTCATTATAGTAATTTAAAAAATATATCTAGTAGTATTATAAAACATAGGTATTGTGTTTAATTTTCTCAACTCATCCCATAGTAGACTAAATAAGAGAAAGACAATAAGGCAAAAGGTAAATCGCTGTTCGAATCCACGCATAAATTTAATAAATTTTTTGCTGTTATAAATAAATCAAAAGTAAAGGTATTACCATATTTATATTAATTTCAAAGTAGATACCACAGCAATATGTGCAATGTATCAAATTTATAAACTAACCACTGACGTGATTTATGACTTAATAATTACTGCTAAAGCTAATCAGGCTTGTTTAAAGGATTGTGAAAATAACTATTACAATTTACTTTTCTTAATTCAATTTATTTGAGAAAAAATGCAGTTGATTATAAGCACTGTTTTTTGTACATACTGCAATATTTGAAGATTCTAAAAATTATATTGTTTTTGCTATTAATTAAAATCGAATGAAGTATAAGCCTAACCAATACAAAATAAATTCGATATTTTCTTGCACAAATACAAAATGAAATCAGTTCCCAAAACTACATTTTTCATGAGATGAATAATGCATTCTTAAGTGAAATTAATATATATGTCTTGTGATATATCATTCAGTGCCTATCTGCACTCATTAAGACATAAAATTATCAGGTAATCTTCGAGTTTTCTTATTATCAATTCCACAATTTGTAATGAAGTTAAATAACGGCAAAACTGAATTATAGCATTGCGAAGCAACAGTCGTATTTGAGAATTTTCATACAGATACGACTCTGATGCTTAGAAACGAGCCAAGCATGTCGTATTCCCGCGTCAGATACATCCAACTTAACCGCATTTGCCAATCTACGATCGCAAACGTCAGGTGGTGGACCGATTTTATATAGTTGTTCCAATAGGGACAATAAAATACGAGTACCTTTTATAAATTTACATGTTTGGCAGTAGGTTGCTCAACCAGATAATTATGGTTCTTTTTGTAATGTACTACATACCTTAATTTCCATATCGGATGATTCTGATCATTCTGGGGTGTTATCCAAGTGTCATTCCAATTTCACACTTGCCGTTCAGAAACAAAAAGATGTCCCAAAATTATGACGTCAAGCGTTCAGAAATGATTGGTGCGACGCTCGGAGTGTTCCTTACATCACCCACCTATTTGTGATGGTTAATAGCAGGTGATTCATTGGCATTCGGGTCGGGGTATTCAAAGCGCGGTTCTGAGTGTTTTTTAAGGTTATAATTATAATTTCATGTTATTTCATATGTGTGTTTCTTGGAGTTTGAACAGTTTGTTTTTGGACAATTTTAATTTGATCCAAAATATTTTTTCCATTATGATCAATTATTCTAATTAGTTTACTTATTTCTTTGATGACTTTATTTTTTCATACACAACCTCTAACTCTGCAATCCTTAGCTTTGACCTTTGACTTTTGCCAGAAACTAACTCGACTCACTCTACGGCGGTCAGAATTGTAAAGCGCTCCAAGTTTACCAAGTGCATGACCTCATAAAATATGACCTGACCATGCCAGTATCCTATCCATCATTTCTGAACGCAACCCTGTTGTCGACTGAAATTACTCATCTAGTTCGGAATCTGAATAAGTTTCTGTTGACAGCATATTAAGTAAGGATGAGGATGTAACAATATTTGTAAAAAAAATTATTCGATATTATTGTGAATCCCTCAAATACACAAAACAAAAAGGTATCATTAACAAAAGCAGTGTTCCGCAAGTGCGATATGTTCCAGGATATTTTTTTACGACCAGGATTATTGCATTTAATTTATTCATGTATGAAACAACTCAAAATCTACCATTCTTATTACCTGCTTATGATATGAAGCGATATCTGGGAGAAAAGAGGAATATAGAGTTTCATCATTTTATTCTTTTTTGGAATAGCGCGATAGTAAAGAAATTACTATATGGCTATTCACCAGAATAAGAACTTTCTTGTTGACCTGGTCAACTGTAAAAAGGTAAGCCTATAAAATATCAAATACTTTGAACTAGGATACATCTTTATGTCCACCTAGTCATTCCATCACCAGGTGAAATTACAATTAAGAAGAAAGGGCGAAGTACATGACTTTCAACATTGAAACACCTTTATGTCAAATGTTAACATAAAGTTGAAGATACTTGATATGCACATTAGAAAACTTAAACGGAACAAAGTAAGTTAGCAGCCACCTCTTCAGAATATGCTCAAAATAATTTTTATAGGAGGGGCCAAAATATTGGGATATAAGTCCGTTTTGACAATCCTCCAATAACACTATATTTTTTAGTGGGGAAATATTGCATAGTCAACTTATCAATTCCTTCCCTAAAATTCAAATGCAAGTGGATTACGAAACAGTAAAAATTAGACTTTTTGTCGATCTTAGTTGGCATTTTGTCAAAAAAATAAACTGGCATTCTAGGAAACACTTTCACATTCTTGATGATATCGAATAGACAGTCAGATGAGACTTTTTGTGCTCAGCATGTATAGATATTTTTTTGGTCAAAAAAAATCTTATGTACCTCATTTTTTTCTAATAAAACCTGTTCTTCAACATTTATAGGTCTATAGGTATCTAAGTTACAATAAAATACAAATTTACCATCACTTCATACAACAGGAACAACTTGACGCGTTTTAAATGACACAAAACTGCAATTATCTCAGTACATGTCCAAAAGCAGATTCGATGTTCTATATTTTTGGAATTTTTTTGTTAATTAAGGATGACGTACAAGGAGCAAAACTCTTTAGATATGAAACAAATTTCCTATATAATGCATAGCATTTTGTCAGCAAATATATACGATCGTCACTTGTTATCATTGTAACAACGTAGATAAAATAAAAGTTTCCTTTGCATGTTGTTGGCATCTATTTTCTAATTTGTTTGGTGACTTTTTAGATTAATAAAAAATAATTATTTACCAAAATGTTTAGGCGTGATTATTTGACATATGTAATCTGGTATTAAATTATTTCGTATTTATTAAGATTAACAGGGTATACATTGTAAAAATTAGTTTGTACACGTCTGTCAAACTAAAGTATGCACAATCACAATAGTCGCATAAAATTAGCATAGGAGACATCTAATCAGATAGAGACTGGTTGCGAAAACACACACACTTCCTCTACTACATAGTTCGTAGCAATATGTATATAATATACATATATACATACATAGAAATACATAGAAGAAAGAAAAATGATTATAATCTCATAGAAAGACGATACAAGTCGTAATATATTAGAATGTTTATGTTCATGTGCTTTGGGTAAGAAAAAAATTGCTTTGTGGACGTGATATTTTAATTTAAGCAGAAAATCGGTCGTGTTTACTGATTACGGAACAGAAATCAACGATACCACGGTAAATATGAACAGCTGAGATAAAATCCCTGATACCGTAAAATCTAGTGTGTTAGGTATTAATAGATGTTATCTTGCCCGTGTTTGCGAATTGTGATAAATAGATCGAAAGCAAATTGACGCTGCTCGTTAGACAATTTGCACATTTTCTTTGATATTATTTTTTCGAGAAAATGTTATCTATGTATACAATATATTGAATTATTATTTAATATTCATAGCTTACAACTATAATAATGGTTGATGTAAAAGAAAGTTTATTTTTGAATTAAATGAATGATTTTCAAAGTTAATATATTGTTTAATGAATTTAATTTGATACCGATATTACAATGATGATGAGGAATTAGAAATATAGATATTATTAGATATACATATAATAGTCTTTAGAAGTGATGAAGTTTTCACTTTGTTGATATTCAATATCTGAAAAGAATAAAATTGAAGCATAACAATTTTAGTAAATATTGTATTTATATATTAATATTGTTAAATTTGTTCATCAATTAATATCATTTATGAAAGACATTAATTAGTATATTCTGGTTAATTTGAATATAGATATTTAAAAAGTTATGGTAGAAAAGTGTGAATTTGGGAAATGTCAATCAAACTGTCAGTTAAAAATATTTTTTGGATTTGACAATTAATAAATATTGAAGCTACTAATATATAAAATAAGGTACATAAAACCTAAATTAAATTTATTACGATGAATATGGTGAGTAAGAAGAAGTATGGAAAACTTTATTATGTTTTAAAATATCTAATTTGAATATTCAATAAGAAGAAAGAATTATTATTGGAGGAGAGAGTTATTTTAGGAAATCACTAAGGAAATGATAAAAAATAAGGATTCTGAAAAATAGTTTTTCTAGAGAGAAGATGTGTATTTTTTATAGGAGAAATAATTAACAAGTAAAAATTGAAATAAATTCAAATTGAGTTCAAAACAATTTTATGTAATTCACAACAATTGTTTCACCCTACTAGGGCTTCATCAGGTGATGAATATTATAATACAAAATATTTGTAGACGTTCTATTTATGTCTTTTCCTATATGAAGAGGGGGGAGTTTGTGACATTAGGTTAAGAGCGGGAGTAACTTATATCTTTAATGTAATATTTAATATATATATACATAACAATATGATTAATAATATTAAAAAATTTTGAAAACTGATTGTTTACTGTTATTATAAAATTAAACAATTTATAAATATATATATAACTATAAGACTTATTAAGTTGATTTTAAATATTTAAATTTAACAACGGTGAATTATTCACTTCTAGTTGGTCATTTAAAATAAGGTTTAATTTGTTTAATTTATTTATTTCTAGGTTTTCTAATAAATTTAATTTTTTACTCTTGTCTTGTATATGTAGTATGTCAAACTTGTTATTGAATTTATGTTTTTGTTCAATACAGTGGTTTGCATATGTGGAATCTGTTTTTTGTAATTTATAACTTCTTTCATGTTCTTTTATGCGTGTGGAAAAGGATCTACCAGTTTGTCCGATATAAGCTTTTCCACACTCGCAATTTAACTTATAGACCCCAGATTTTAAATTTTTGTCAGTTTTATCTTTATTATTTTTAATGTGATTCTGTAGTTTGTTGTTTATAATTAACATTCGCTTATAAATTCCGTACTTAGAAAGGTGCATTATCATTTAAAAAGATTCTCCTAATAGTGGTATTAGGAAAGGATAAAAATTAGAAGAATATAATAAAAGCAAAACTACAAGACAAGAAGAATTGGGTTATTAGTAATATGAACTTACCCAAGATAGTCTGTTCCAATCTACGAGGGTGTTTCTGTAGAGAAAATTACTTTGAATAATTACTGTAATCTATAGGCTTCCAGTTCCAGTAAATTGTTCCCGTTTACAATAGAATACTGAAGAATCGCAGTCATCAAAAGGCTAAAATATTGTTCCAGTTCCTGGCAATCATCAATTCAAGGTTGCTGTACCAGATAAGGCGATTCAAGAATATTTAACCTGACGTGCAGAATAGAATGACTGTTCAGAGGAAAACGAAGTATTTTAACCTTTGATGCTTATAAAATACAAAATCATAAAGAAGGTATTTATATTGTAAAATTATTTAAAATCAATTAAAGTCCTCTTTATTTTCAAATAATAATCAAAAAAAATCATATCATTTTGTAAACACAAATGTACAATAAATATGTTTCAATTTTAAATTCATATTATAACAAGTAAATATAAGAATATATCCAATAAGATATCTTAGCCAAAATAATCAATCGTTTTGTAGAAGAATTTCTTGATGAACAATTAAAAGATTCCATAGTAAATATGAAATGTCTTATATAATTATCCAATCCAAAAAAAAATCCATTACTATGAATAGTCATTGCATAATTTCCTAATATTATAATAAAAGAAGTTATTATGGTGATTTATGCATTATTATTTACTTATATTCTAGGGATGTTATTGTATCGATTCATGAGTTCTTATTTTAACCTAAAAATAAAAGAGAAATATTATTAGAATCTCGTAAAATATATATATTGAAACTTACCAATGGGTACTCATGAATGTTGTTCCAAGGCATTTTCTATTTTATATTATAACAGGACCTTATAAAACGACTGAAATAAAGTAATTTTATTTAATTGTAATGCTTTTTCTCAAATTCGGTATAAAATCGATTTTTCCTCCATCTTTGCTGGTCTTCTCGAAATAACAGAACTTTTCAAGTTTCTCGTCTATAATCTTCATTGTCGTTTTTATAATGTGGTTTTCTGAAGCATACCAATCGCCTGTCTTAAATATGAAAATTGTTGTCCTCACTTATTGATATTCTGCATATAAAATTTCAAAATAATCACTCATATCCATTAGAATTCATTATTTTAGCGTGTAGTCTAATGCGTCTAACTCATACTGATCGCCCAACGAAGTCTATATGGTATTTGGTACAAAAATATTTTATTTGGATCGCTTGGTTGTTTTCTCATACACTATCAGACTCATTAGATTCTTCTGTTTTAAGTATTCTCACTTTGAAGTGCCATTTATATTCAACAATCCATCCAAATGTGATTAATGTGCAAACCTTCAATTTTTGCTTGCTAAAGATTTGTAGATATTGCAAATTCATGGAAAAAAGCAAGCAGTATATGAAAACATTTGCATTGCGTAATCCAATTTTGAAGAATGATGTCGAAATCTAAAAATGGAAAAGATGACATGAATTATAAACCGCAATCAAAAGCATTGCGTACTAGATCACCAGGCAACAATATTGCATGAGTGGACGGCCTGATTTCAGAAAATCAATAGAAATTATTGGTTAGAGAGTAGGATCTGTACATAATAACCTACACTAACTAATTTATACACAAGGAATCTCTGGTTCTTTGCCTGAAAACCAAGAAAACTTACGAATGAGTTTTCAGCAACTCATGGAGTCAGTAAAAAAATTTTTTTTTTATTTTAATCAAAATATGTAGTACAATTTTTTTTTCATTTGTGCTTGACTCTCTTTGAATAACCGTCATATTTACAATAAATTTTAGTGATCGCTGTTTAAAAGTTTTACTGCGTATGAATTACAAATATATCATCTATTATATTACAAGCGAATCGATCACTGAAAACAAGCAATAATCCTTCGACAAATTTCGACTACCGCAACATAAACTCGTTAGAGATTCAAGCGCTTAAAACGTGGCAACAAAGGACGGTGTGGCGTACGTGTTACCCCAGTTCAAAATGCGTAAGGGAAACCACCCCGTCCTGTCCACTCCACGCGTTAATATATTATCTGACACCCTCTTCGAAAGTAAACGTTCTGTTAGTGGCATTCTGTTTTTCCCCTAAAAATCGAAATCGGACCCGCATCCTTGAGAGACGTGATCTGACTTGCGTCGTACATACATGTAGAGACATGCATATTTCATATAGTACATGCGTATAACTTATCGAATATTAATTTGAATATGTGTAATTGTCATGCCACAACTGTAAAGCAATAATGTTAACAAAAACCATTTCGAAAGGCAGTAATAAATAAATATAAAGATGTTGTACGAGTATACAGCTTATGTTTGATGTTTGAGGGATTCAGATGTATGGCATTACATATATGTATATATGTATGTACGTATATGTATATGTATAAGATATGTATTTGAGTAGTTCCGAATTATAAATCATCTCATTTACATAGTTAGTAGTAGTAGACGTGGCAATAATATTTACTATTTCTGTATCTATTATCTATATTACTGTTTTCAAAAGGGTTTATAATGTGTGAATTTCTAAAATAAAATTTACCTCTATTTCTTTAGTATTATCAAAAAATTAGATATAACGATTAGATTTGTTACGATATTGACGCCCAACTTTATTGCCATCATTCAGGTTCGTCTGTGTGAGGTTGTCCACTCCCTTTTTCAAAAGTTAAATTCTGGCGAATGTACCAGATTATTCTAGGCTTGTTTTATATTCTTCGAAAGTGTCTCGAAAAAAAAATCAAAATAATGCAAAAAATTAAAGGAAAACGATTTCGTCGCAGTTAAGTTAATAATAGATTAAGAAAATATTTTACAAAGGTAATTTACTCTAAGTGACTTGAAAAGTCAGAAAACTTTACAAACACGGATATATAATTCCTCGGACTTTAAATCTTGAAAGCCGTTCATCAAGGTTTTGATTTATATACATCTATCATTCACAAAATTAAAAAAAAATCTCGTTTCGTAAATTCTAAATCTAAAATTTTTCGTAATAATAAATCAAGTATGGGTATTTTAAATTAACTATTGGATAATCGTTACCCGTAATTATCCGCCACTGACTGGCTGTGTGTTTCACCTGCTAGTTAGATCCTCTTAGAATACCAAACAGGACGTACCGCTAACCCTTAATGATAAACCCAGTATTGCGGTAAAGATACACGCCACGCCGAGTCATATGCCGACATAACGTTAGTTTATATGTGATTTTTTTTTCGTCTGCGATGAACCATTACTGAGATATGACGCTCCAAACAAAACCCTGCGTTTTGGCTCGGTTTGGACGTGTGCCAAGCAGCCCGGGGTATTCCAATCCCTAAATTATTGGCATATTCCTTTTCTAAGACCCTAAAGGACCACCGGAAACGAAGTTTCAGCCAAAGTGGGGAAGTTTAGTTTTCGGACATAAATCGGTCAAAAGTCGAAACTTTTCGTCAAAATTTTTTTTCGAAAAACTAAACTTCTTCCAATTGGCTGAAACTTCGTTTCCATGATAATTTGTGGTCGTAGAAAACAGATATGCCACTCATTTATACAATTAGTTGATGGATGTCGCAGTCTAGGGGTTTTTATAGACACCTCGCTACGGTTCAGGACTCATGTTGCTAATTGCATACAAAAAGCGTATGCTGCATTGCGAATGATATATCCGCATAGATCATACTTGAGCTACAGTACAAAGACTTCGCTCTGTCAGTCTTTGGTCTTGTCTCAGTTCTCATTCTGCTTACCTATGATCTGGCCGTGCTTGGATGCTCTGACTAAGAGGCGAGTCCAGGGGGTGCAGAATTCCTGTCTGCGTTTCATATTCGGAATTCGCAAATTTTCTCCAATATCGCATAAGTTGTCTGACGTTGGGTGGTTAAATATGGAAAATAGATATAGATTTATTGGCAGTGTTTTCTACCATAAGGTTATTACCTTGAATAAACCAACATATTTAACTTTTAAAATTAAATATAGGACTGATGTGCACAATATTAATGTCAGATTTAAAAACATCATTTCTGTTCCATTGCATAGAACCGCTTATTTCGAAAGAAGTTTCTCCTACACGATATCTAAGCTGTATAATTCCGTTCCTGGTGGATTGAAGTCTCTGCCCGTGACTGTCTTTAGGCGAAGTATGTTTAAATATTTATATTCAGGGCAGGCAGTCAGTTGACCTTGCTTATTGGTGTAACTGCATTCGGACGCATATGCACGGTTTTACTTTTATTTTAGCTACCACGTTTTTTTTTCTTTTCGATTTATTGTATTACACAATCTTCTGAGTCTTGCCGATACCTTGATACCTGGGTGCACTTTTGTCATCTAGTTCATAGATTATACCGTAAGCGTCAAATTTTAATTTCGGTTTGCACTTCTATCATATGCAAAAGATGATCTTATCCTATGCAGCGATGCCTGCTTGCTAACAGTGGAGGGAGAGCAACGGAGTGGCGGGGGACCCCCACGCCTTACAAATGTCCAGTGTGGCAGCCTCGCTTATGTCTATCTTTAGTTAAATTCGTCGCGCTCTTTTCCACTTACTACTTTCCTATCAGAAATTAAAATATGACGACCTCGGTATATATGTGTGAGTTATATTATTATTATTAGTAAAGGTACATGTATGGTGTGTGCTTTGTTTATCTGATGAGGGGGGCAATGGTAGAACAAGCATAGCTTGAATTGCCTCCCTTTTCCATCATCTTTCACTTATTCAACTTATTGTAAGTTTCTTTTTTTTTTCTTGTTACCTTTTAGGTTGTAATTTTGATTTTGATGGAAATAAACACTATTATTATTATTATTATTATTATTATTATTATTATTATTTTTGGATTGAGACTCCCAGTGAAGCACGGCAAATCTCCAAACCTAGCAAAAGTGCTAGGTTTAGTTTTTTTTTATTGTCCGTATGCTTCAGTCATCTATACGTATAGAATTTAACTATGTTATCTGTAATCACTCGTAATAATAATAAAGATATTACCTATATTTACGACGTGATTTGCAGATTAGAAGTAAACATATAATAGTTGTTAATTTTATAAGGCACGTGTGAATGCCTTTGGCATGTATAAAATATTGATTTATTTCGTTTGTTAACACTAAACAAAATTATGCGTCAATGACCTTTCTTGATTTAGTATTGTTGTGATCAGATAAAACAGAGAAGTAAGTTAGAGAACTTACCGTAAGAGGAAAAAAATTCCGCTGATCGAACCCGATGAGCTCACTAATTCATTATTTTATATTTATACACTGATTAAGACAGACCATCTATAAATCTCGCTCATCAAATATCACTAACGGATACTAAGACAATTAAATACACAAGGGGGGATATATATGTGCAGGAAGATTGCTAGATTGAAACACAACTAACGTTTGTAATCGGTGTGGCATACTCGTGAGGCAAGAGCTTGCAAGTCGCACCAAAGGAAACACAGTTGTTGTTGGCACAAGTCGCGGTGTGCAACCAATTATAGCTTCCAAAAAGAAAAATAAGCGAACAAAGGATGATGAAATTAGTTTGTGCTTTCACCGAGCGCTTGATAATTTGTTCTTCTGCTGCTAGTTAAATAAGGTGCTTACACTACACACTAGATCACTAGAATATGGGCAGTATAAAAAGTTAGAGTTTGGCACACAACAAACCGCTCCTTCAGTGCTAGTTAGTTGTTCCACCAGTTAGATGCACACCTTGTGGATGAAGAACGACCAAAGTGGCGTTCGATTAAAATCCCCAGATTCTCCACAAATAGGTACTACTAAATCCGTTCTTAAGCACCCGTAATAGCGATATATAAAAGTCGCTGAAATAATCTTAGGCACCAATCCCAAAAGGTAAGTACTAAAAATTTGTGTCTTTTAACTTAAGCAAGAGATGCTTAGTGGTGGCGTACGTAATTACATCGGAACTAAACCGTGAAAAACGACAAAATTTATTTTGGAATTTAGAATTCACACTAAAATTCTTAGAAACGAAAAATCAATCTATCGAAAAAGAATTTAGTAAATTTGTTAAAAACAAATAATAATGGCTTAAATGTATATACATAATTCACCGTTGAGTCCCAAATTGAACAATGCGGGACTATTTGATTATTGCAACATATTAACAATAAATTAAATAATATTCTACTATTAATACGAGACCCTAGAATATTAAATTATTTTACCCATAACGAATTCTTAAAATAACAAAGTAAATCCAGCAACCAATTATACACATACTTTAGCGTAAGCCGAAGGAAATAGAATTTATAATAAAACTAAATTGTAAACCATTAGAAGCGAGACAGGTGTAACTAATGATTATGAAAAATATACTTATATACAGGTCGAACTTTTAGATCGTAACATTGCTCCCCAACCACCATATTCACCGAGCAGTATTTTGACGACCTTGATTCTAATGATTATAAAACTGATATAATGGAACTCCAACAGTGCTGATGCAAGCCTGTCAATGTTAAAAAATAAGTTGAGAAAAAACGTTGCCGTAATTCAAATGTTTCAATTTTAAGTCTCACCTTCCGTCCAATCATTCTAGTATAAATAAAATTTGACGGCATTTATATTGCTGGCATCAACTGTTGATTCTACTAGAACAATTGTACTGCATTATTGAATATATGTAGTACAATTGTGTACGTTATATTATTATATTGAATGTATATAATGTGTAAGTACATACAACTAACACGAGGAACAGTTATAATACCGTTTACAGTACGATAAACGCAGCAGGCGTACATAAATCAAATTGTTTGTCGCGTTGTTAGTGTTTTTAGGAGTCCTCAGAAAGTCACTGTGTGCATATATACACAAGCACACATGCAACATAGGAAAAAGAAACTACAATACAAATACGAAATACGTCCCGAACAGAAACGGTACGTGACGCCATCGAGTAAACAACATGAACAATGTGCATGTATTTTTCATAATTACAATGGGCATTTAATGTGTTAATGAGTCTCTCGTTGAAACCGGAACTACTTAACGACTCCTGTCCTTTATATATCCGAATTGAACAAGACAATGGTCTTCATTAAATATTTATGAACGTTAATAATAGGAGGATATTGTGTTTTGTAGACATGTTTCCATCGTAAATGTGAAAAGATATCACATGTGGAGCCATTTGAATACGTGCACAATGAATAGCTTTTTTCCAAAACGTTTTATTAATTTTCTTGCGGCGCATAACGATGCCTTTGAGAAGACGGAGATGATTTTAAAAGTGTCGGAAATCGTATAACTTCCGTGCTTGTAAACTATAATGCTTCTTCCTGACTTCCAAAGGTGAAGGAACATTATGAATTAATTGTGTGCTGCTAGTTGATTATACATGACGTCATGTAAATATTTCGCTGTTGGAAATAGGTAATTTGAAAGTAGAATCACTATTTTTCTGCAACGCTCGCACAAACCTTAAAGCTTGATTTATAAACTTGACGTTGACGTTGTCGTTACAGTTGACGCTAGCAGTTGCCGTTCGTTCTGTTGATTTTTTTGGGAAATAGCATTTATATATTTTCCATTCGTACGAACTGCGAATGGAAACGTCAGTTGCGTCGACTAGTACAGAGCGAGCATACTTACCGATCGAGTGCATGTTATCTGCAGTGTGATTAGCTCACCGTTTGACGTCAGCAAACGGCAACGACAAAACATAAAAGTTGGTTATGTACCAACCCAACGTCAAGTGAACTCAAGTTCAATGTTGAACTGCAACGGTAACGGAGTTTATGAATAACTCTATAGCTTCCTATGTATTCAAGTTTGAACGGGAACTGCAACTACGAACTGTAACGACAACGCCAAGTTTATAAATCAGGCTTAAGTTATAATCTGAGCTTGTGAAGAACAACTAGAGCCATCTAGCGTAAGTCGTGGGTGTAAAGTGTTTAATAATAATAATAATAATAATAATTTTAATATTCATTTATGACACGTTATGAGTTAAGAGATAAAAAATTCTATCGTGGGTGACCTTTTGAAGTCAGTACTATGCTTTCTCTGAAAGAAATTATTTACGCTCCCTCTTAGATATTTATTACAACGTTGGGTAAGGTATTAAAAATGTTGGAATATGATGATCCCAAAAATTTTGCAGAGTCTACCTCATTAAGTGCACTATCATCGCCTTGTAAATCTAACAAGGATACATTTATTTGATAGTATGAATAATCACGTATTCTGTTTTATCTATACTTCTGTTGACCAAGAATCTATCCTTCTGCATTTTTATCTGCATCTAACAATAGTACAGAATAAAATTGGGTAACAAGTTAAGATGATTTAAATATCAAAAGACAGTACCGGGCCCAACATCGATCCCTGCGGCACCACGCTAGTATTTGCTCTAAGTAGGATATGATAACCTTCACTAAATTTTAAAGAAATACATATATCGATTTCCCATTTTATAAAATAAATGCACCTAGTGCAAAGCCATATCTCCTACTGCACATTTTGACAATTCAACTAGTGTTTGAAGATTATTAGATCACGGAAAGAAGTTACGAATATGACATTTATATGCATGTTTTTTTCATTGACTTAAAATAAGCTTTTGACACCTTAAACAAAACATCAATAACAGACGATTCGAAAAAATCATAATGTCGAAAAAGGTTAAAATGACGATGTACAGTACAAAGACAACAATTTGGTCAGATAATCATAGGCATGAAAGTGTATAGGGCTGTTTATCAGGCAGATGCATTGTCCACATTATTCGTTATTATACAGCATTAGAGTGTATAATAAAACAAATAAACCATAGAGGTAAAATAAAGATCAGAAAATAAATGTGAAAATAATGAGGTGTGGCCACCACACGACTTTCTTATACGTATATACGCGTTTTAAATGATAGAATTTTAAGAATTTTTTTAAACAAAAATTATTCAAAACTCTATTCTAGGTACTTCTATTCTAAATTTCTATAGAATGCATACTTTGCAAGATATTTGAAAAAAGTGCTACTCGCTGAGAGTAAAAGTGTTACTTTCAGTCTGAATTTTGAAATTTCATGTATAAAAAAAACATTGCAAATTCAGCTCTAAATACTTTTATACTCTCAATAAATCTCTATAGAATACATACTTTACAAGATATTCGAAAAAAAAGTGTTAGTCGATAAAAGTAAAAGCGTTATTTTCGGTCCGAATTTTAATTTCTTTTTATACAATGGGTATTTAAAATTATGTTCTAAATACTTTTATGCTCGTAATGTACCTGCCTAGAAAGCATAACTTCCGAGATATTCGCAAAAAACTGGTTTTTGATAAGAGTAAAAGACCTACTTACGGTAGGAATTTCGAAAAACTTTTTAATTCAATTTTTCTCAAATTTTGAGTACATTTCAATTATTTAGAAATTTCTTTAATGAAATATTGTCAAAATTCGATTTTTTCACTAGTACTACCGGTCTACCGATTTAATTGAAAAACTAATCAGATCTTAAGAGGGAGATTATATATAAAAATAATAAAAAATGAGGTGTGGCCTCCACACGACTTTCTTATACGTATGAGCATTTCAAATTATACAACATTTTTCTAAATTGATTTAAATAGTTTTATCTTCTTAGAAAAATAAGTCAAGTTTTAAGAATTTTTTATATAAAAATTATTCAAAATCCTATTATAAGTACTTCTATTCCCTTGATAAATCTCTATATGAATGCATACTTTGCGAGATATTTGAAATATAGTGCTACTCGCTAAGAGTAAAAGTGTTACTTCCGGTCCGAATTTTGGAATTTCTTTATACAAAAAATATTCCAAATCTAGCACTAAGTACTTTTGTACTCTCGATAAATATATATAGAATGCATAATTTACTATTCGGTAAGAGTAAAAATGTTAGTTCCGGTCCGACTTTTAAATTTTTTTTTATACAAAGGGTATTGAAAATTAAGTTCTAAATACTTTTATACTCGTAACGTACCTGTCTAAAAAGCATGACTTGTAAAATATTGGCAAAAAACTGAAAAACTGAAGAAAAGCGATTATAGAATTATTAATGAATTATAATAATAATTAAATGTAAAAAATATTAATTGAAAAATTGTGTTCTAGTTTTATGAAGTAATAGCATATTCTTACTATTCATATTATATTCACTACTTCCTTAAATAGCATAAATATTTTATATAATTGTCAGGTAATTTATTTCTTATTTCTACCACTTTTTCAAGATAGATTGCGCCCAGGAAATTATTTATTATGATTATGATGTATGCGTTTCTTTATTTTAAATTTTTATCTATTTAATGAAAATTATACTTCTCATGGATAAGTAATTAGCTTCTCTTTATTTCAACTTATCATTAAATGTACTTAATTTTAAAAGATGCATGAAGTATCTCGCCGAAATGCAGTGTTATCTTCTTCGAAACACGTCAAATTTTATTACATAATTTAATATGACACTTCACGTATACTAATTTTATGTATAGTGCACGATTTTCTATCGCTTGAAGATAGAATTGCGAAGACGCAAAATTCAGTAAAGCTGTAATTTCAAAACGCTAAAACAATTCTCCTTGGCTATTGTTTATTTCCGTAAAACATTGTATTTTTCCACCAATCGCAGGATAGGACGTATGGTAAATTTATAATCTCGAACACCTATCGAGTTAAGTCGGCATTAGTAAATTAAATATACTATTTTTAAATCTTGAAATGTTTCTAATTCATTTTTAGTTGTAACTTACGAACAATCAAATATTTTCTAATATTTTAAGAGATTAAATCTCACCAATTGCTCCTTAACCTCTAAATATTTTTTTTTATTTTCAATCATTTTATATTATTCCAGCCATTGCATATTACAAACAATAGACATTTTTCATTTAAACTCTTTTTTATCTCTTCATCCATAGTGTATAATTTATCAGATTAAATATATTATTATTGTTCTTATTACAGGTTTGAGTTAACAGATTGTATGTATGCAACTAATTAATATTTAAAAACACCTTACACCGTTATAATCAATGTACTTCCAAACAACATTGTTCAGGGTCTTTAAAAGCCAACAGAACGATTCTTGAACTGCCCAATACGAACAATACACAAAGATATACATACACGTACATATTGTACGCATGCAAAGCAAAAACATTTCCTATGAATATTAAAGACTGACGAATGGCCTTGCCTGATTATGAGTTTGGAACAACCTGCTTGTGCCGGTCACATTCTACAGACACCTGACATTACTAAGGGGAAATACCAATACGCTCAATTGTTATTCGGAAATGAGCTAAGTCAATAACTAATGCTTTCATATACATATACTTATTTGCACTGTGATTCGTCGAAATAATTCTTAGCATTTCCGATAGTCGCAATTAAATGTTCACTGGAAGGCAGCGCGCAGCTACTTATGCCTGTCTTATACCTATGTACATATAATTTTCAAGGTCTCTAACTTGGAAAAGAAAAAGATTCACTTTAAATTAATACTTATGTAAATGCATCTCTTGTTGACGTATGTCCTTTATATATATTTAAATATATTGAATAGCAACGGCAAAATTATAACAAATAATAAGTATTTATATGTAGATATTATTTATCAAAATCGACAGCTATGTATTGCTGTGACCCTTGCAAATTAATAATACAATGCAGTTATTAAAACTCTATATTCTTAAAAGTACGAAAGTTCACGCATATATCTCAAGAAATTAGCATTATGCTCATTTGAAATCTTACAACAAGGTTAGGCAATGTCACACTTCACTAGCTCAAATAATGGTATCACAAATAATCTTTTATCTCAGCGCCAGAAATATTCATTCTCCAAAGGATTGTACTCTTAAGATTTTACCAGGTCAGATACATTAAATAAAAATACAGAAATATCTTACAATATAATTTATTAAACACACTAAGTAGAAACAAAAAATTCACAAAAGAAGAGAACTATTCTAAATAATTTATTTACATGCCACAAGAGAGGACATTAGCATTTAATAATGTATACAGACCAAAAGTATAAATTATAATTATGTATAACGCACTTGCACGTGTTCAATTTAATGTTTGAGTGCAATCAACAGAACGAAGAAAAACTTCTTATAATTAATTTATAATGTGTAACGACGTCTACCAGTTATGATTATAAAACCAATTATAATTATTATTATCGTGTACACACTAGAAAATAGACTTTGCTTTGATTCTAATCCTATGCAATGCCTTTTCTCGCTTCTGGACAACATTCCCAAAGCAAATTCACGTTAATGAGTCAGTCAAGGTCCCATCCTATGAGTTTATCCTTTAAACTTATTAAATGCACCCTTAACTAACGTCACAACGTGTCCAATCTCTAATGCTCACAAGGGAGAATAAAAAATTATTCAAAATGTAATTTAGGAAAAAGCTTAATTACAAGTGTTTAGATATGCTTTAAAACGTTGACTTTGTGCTGATATTAATCTCACTCAAATGCCTTTTCTCGCTTCTGAATGATATTCTTATCACAAATTCATGTCAGATAATCAATTAGGGCTCCATTCTAAAGTTCATTATTGCATAACTTATTTAATACATCCCTAATTCATAGAAATCTCAACATGTCAAATTTCAATGCACAAACACAGAAATTCAATAAAA
This sequence comes from Amphimallon solstitiale, assembly GCA_963170755.1. Classification (NCBI taxonomy): domain Eukaryota; kingdom Metazoa; phylum Arthropoda; class Insecta; order Coleoptera; family Scarabaeidae; genus Amphimallon; species Amphimallon solstitiale. The sequence goes on from OY720678.1 coordinate 92,684,215, forward strand.
CGATCATAAACTCTAAACAATAAAATATAAATTTGCCAACCTTATTAACTTTCACTTTAAGTCACCACACAAAACAATAAAACACTTTACAAAAAAAAACTATATATATATATATAGACAGACTTCATAAAACGCGTTAAATTCTTCTATATCAATTTCCGTAATAACTTATTACACATAAATTCTACAATAAAGAGATATAATAAGAATTATATTGCATAACAAAAAAAACATAACGTGTCTGTAAAAGTAAAGTAAAATAAACTACTTATTCTAAAATAAATATAAAGACTATTATACCTTCCAGAATGTTTTACAATAACACGTTGCGTACGGCCATCATGTTTTAAAATAAAATATTCCGGATCCTCACCAGCAGTAGGATATCTCTTAATTATAAATCAAATGTATTTATTTCATTTGAGAATTATTCTAAGTGAAATTAAGATTTTAAAAACTGAAAAATATTCTACGTCCTTTATGCGACATTAAATGAGAAATTATTATAAATCTCATGAATTATTTCTTGAAAAGTTCAAATAAATATCATTGAAAATAATTCGAAGTCCGTAAAGTTATCTCTTGAAAAATTTTATAAGTTCAGATAAATATTATTTGAAATTATTAATACAGACTCCGAATGTTTATTTGTATTCCAGAGCGGTTTTCACCTGCAGCAGAATTCCCCGAAAATTATCCTGCGCCGTAATTTATAAAGAATATTTTTAACAAAAAATTCAAGCATTCCTAGTCAGAGGATTCTTCCCACTCTTAAAGAGACATATACTCCTGCATCGCCCAATAGTGGCATGTAAATAGATTACAGCTTGAAATATGTAAACAAACAAATGCATTTTAAATTGATGTGATTGTGTCAATTTAAAATACATAATTTAAAGAAAAACCAGTATATAAATATGAGAAAATGTGAATTACTGCAATATCTTGATTCAACATTGTAAGCACAATAATATTCTAACAGTTATTACATCATTTACAGTATAAAACTCAAATGCATCATTGCCATTCACAAATAAGGTTAAAAATTTTCTTATTACTGTTCTTATTTTTAAACCATTTCCCCATGTTGTTCGGATACTTAATTCTAATTTTTCTTGTCTTCTTTTTCATGGGAAATAAAGGAAACACGTTCGTGATTGTCGGAATATATTTTCCAATGAAGAATGGTTTGCCCGGCCTCTGAAAAAGAAACATTGTTTACTTCGGCCTCATCATGTGATTCCACCCACTGGATTGTATTGGGTGACTGACATACCATACTAAAGGTACAGATGAACAATTAATTAAAAGAAATTCAGCTGTTATAAAGAGATTATTCCAAAATTAATTTCAGAAATAAAAATTATAATGACTTTGTTACACTGTTTTACTTAAACTAATATAAATTTACTGAATCCTAACCTATAATTTTACAGTAAATATTTATATATAATGTGTATTGTTTAATTTTAAATTTAAACTATTATAAAAGAAATAAAATAAAATTAAATTAACTTAAATCTAGTAGTGATCTTGAAAATATTTATATACAGCTTACTTTCTAACTCAAGACCACAGCAGCATGTACTTGATTTTGTTATTTTTTGGATATTTTAAATCAGTCTATTCAATTGATTTTACTTAACCAAATTTAAAAAAAAAATCTCTTGGGTTTGATTTGAACGTAGGACCTGGAGTTCGCTAGACATACGCTCTGGCCATCTGAGCTACCAAGTGTCGTGTCTTCAAGTGTTTAGTTCTTTCTAAACTTAATTTATCAGCAGGCTATTTTCACTAGTAGCCATTAAGATAACATAAAAAACCTGTACAACTCAATAAGGGCAAACATTTTCTTCTAGTTTTTTTACCAATTTATTATTTATAACTTTTTCGTACATTTTTGTATTGAAAACGCATGCTTTTTCCTCGATATCAAATTCAATTTTTCTTTGGTTTTTCTATTAATACAAGTCTGCTTATCTTCCATATAAAAAATTCGCAGAATATTTGAATGTACATATTTTTTTAGTAATGTTAATCATATTAAATATAGAAGTTCAAGAAGATAATAAATTTTGAATTTCCGTGTATAGATTTCAAATCTAAATAAATCAACATAATTTTTCTAGTCGTTTTCAAAGCCTGTTCATCACACTTATCGGTACAACAAGAATTATAGGTTCGAATTAAATTATTCATACGACGAAATGAATTACAGATTAGATTCCCGGCTTATCAATGTGCATGTATTATGTATTGAAATTTGTATACTCCGACTAATCAAAATTTATAATCAATTTTGAACCTTTCTCAATTAGACATATATGTAGATAGTAGTCAATTCGTTGTAAACTGTTAAGATATGTCTATCCGTTATCAATATTTCCCTGAAATTTTCATTGTATATGTTTTAAAACAGTCGAATAGCATAATGTACTGAAGCATCAGGTACTTTGCACTTTTAGAAATGTTAATGTGACATTATCATTATAGGTATGCACTTGGCGATATCAATAATTTTGGTTAATAGAATACGTCATGAACACACAATTTTTTTATTTTTACTTATCAACGAAAGATATATGCTTTTCACTAGTAATGCATATATGAGTCGTATTTCAAACATTTATTAAAATGCCAATTCATCAACATTTCATTTTACCTATCTAGAAAATGTGTATTGTAATATTAAGAAAATGTGTGTGGATATTGACTTATTTAATACTTACACAGTTGAAACGTCTTTTAAAGTAAAAAATTAATGTTTAAATTTAATTTAGTTAATATTACATTACGCCAAGCTTCCAAATCATATCTGTCGATTTAATTTACTAATTATACAAAAATTGAAAGTTTAGAATTCTGTGATTTAAAAAATCTGTTTCTTTTTGTCAGGAACCAAAAAGAAAGTATTTAAAATTGTACTTAATTATTGCAATTTGAGGTTACGTTTTCCACTATTTTTATATTGCACGGAATTAATTGTCACCAAGTTTGTAAAGTAAAGTTGAGAGATTTAAAATTGAGAAATTTAAACAAAACAAATTTTTGTCAAATGTTATGTCTTTAACAAGATTTTTAATAATTTTAAAAATTTAGTTTGAGGCCAGTAAGGTACCACAGTTCTTCTACGTGTTCTATTAGTTATAGATGCCAAACTATTGGTCTGAATATAGTTTTTGAACAAATTGTGTTTACATATGTTTTTAATGTGTTTGAAATTAACCTTTCCAACTGTCCGTTCTTCCACTATGTCATCTATTATTTTCGAGCAAAAAATGTAACTTCGTTATTACAAAAACGTAGAATGTTAAATGTTTAAAGGCCTTCATTCTTTCTTTTTTAACCTTATAATTAATGTAGATTTATGTGACTACTGGTTAGTTAATACATTAATTTTAAATATAATTGAGAATAGTTTTTGTTATACATGAATTTATATGAAAAGTCAAGATATTAACTGTTAAGAAGTTCATGCAACGCTACATTAATAATAAAATAAATACTACAATATATAAGAACAAAACGAATATATTTATTCATGGCAGATATTTATTAAATTATTATAAATATTATTATAAATAAAGTAAACCTATTATAATTTAAAGAAAATACATATTTTACTTAACAGGTATAACATACACAGACATATCTACATATCCTGAGTTCAACAAACATTATTTTAATTCACATCCTCATATATTTATATATGAAAAGTTGTTAGTTGTGTGGAAAGATATAATAAATTATGTATATTGAGATGATTTTTGAAGTTAATTAATATCTAAATATAAAATGGATGATCGTGTGTGTATACTACTAAGTATTTTAAAAAACAGTCAGGAACAAGTATCAAAATACTTATTTCCCTAATTATCAAAGAAATAATAGCGCGGCCTAGGTTTCACTAATTTCTCCCAAGTCATTTGTACGTCATGGAGAACTTTTTTATTCCCATTTCCAGCTCACTGATCAATTAGGCACATGCTTTTGTTAATTCAGTAAGCACGAGTGTAATTTATACAGTTATTTGCCAATATTATTTTGACTACACGTAGCTATTTATGTGTGTTTGTACTGATCGCATAACCATGCATACTCACACTTGATCAATGACATCTCCAAGGACATATGTCACTTATTGATAGCACAAACCCTCATCCCATATATCATCAATTTGATTTATTGGACGAGTTTTGCCCAAAGCAATTATGTATTAATAGCTGTTGTTCCGTCGTATGTTGAAACTAATTAATTTTAATTATTATTAACACTTTTAGTTTGTTATATAGTGTCTGTGTATATAGATTTTGTTTTTAGTTATGCGGTGCATATTCGCCATATATACCTGAGCAACGTAGTACGTTTATCACTGTCACTGTCGGCCTTTCATGACCGCACATGTACCTATACATTTCTAACAAAGAGTTTTTGGTGTAATGCTAGTTTTAAGTTTATTGTGCTTTGTCAAAAACGCAAAATATTTGGATTTAGTTCAACTCCGTACCGTTGGTCGCTTTCAATTCCCTTTATGTTTAAAATATAATTAACGTTGCCTACAATTTGTTCTCTTTGACAATGGGATCGTATCTTTCACATTTTATTGTACATAATTATTTAGACTAAAATACAATACATAAGGTTATTAGGAATTCCCAACTTTATGCATCGGGACATTATTTTTAATAAATGGAAGTGTGAATAAGGTGCTCCTCCAATGGCATTTTGTTTCGTGGAAGTAACTCATAATTTTAAGGTGCTCTTAAGAAAACAACAAAATGACGAATAGTATTTCTCATCAGAGTTTCTGTTAGAGATATCAAATTAATCACAACGTAACATATTGCCAGTAAGGTAGTTTTTGTAGAAAGTAATAATAATTGTAATGTGTAAGTGCAACAGTACTGTGTTGTTCACTCGAAACATAATTAAACGAGAAAATTGGGCTGGTGTCGCCATACAGTCAACTAATAACCACAATGGCTTCTCGCCCCAAACAGCTATCTTAGATTACAATTTAAACTTAGATATTTTTTTAAGTTACAAGGTAGTCATCCTAATTGCTCTTTTTATAAAATAGTTAACAGAAATAAAAACCTTAAGTTCTAATACATTTCATCAAATTTTTGTTTATCTATACTACGCACTAATAGGTACATCTTTTAAAAATATTACTTTTAATTATTAAACTATTATAAATAACATAACTTAAATGCTTATCACAGACTTAAAGTAAATTCAAAATTAAAATGTTGATTATCCCACAACTATCTGAGCTGTCCCTGTATATATACTAATAAGGTACTAGTGCTGGCTTGCCAAATTTTTATTTAAAAGTCAGATTGCTCCAAGCATACTGCACGATATCAAACACAATTTCAGCTCTTTTATAAATATTTTTCATAACAAAAAATCAAATAAAACCATAATTTACGTCAATGTAGGACAATTTGCTAAGTTCATGTTACCAATATCCAAATATGAAACTAATAACTGTTATCTCTAATAAAATATTGGTGTAGCCAGTATTGTACACAAATAACAATTTTTTATCTAGATAAGATAACAGATAATTCCGAAATATGTTATCTAGATACAGATAAAAGATGATTTTGCAAATGATTATCTAGATATAGATGACAGATAATAATTTATCTAGATAATTCAATAAATAATCTAGTAAAATCCTCAGAACTCAGAATTCTATTTTAAAATTCAACGTGGTTGAGGTATCGATTGATATAGGAAGGATGAGGATGAGATTTTTTGATGTAGGTAATGCACAAGGTTAAATATGAACAAATTTAATATACATTCTTATGTTTATCTACTATTGCGTCACTGATTTTCATATTCGTATTACTAGTGACTAATTTACAAGATTTATGGTATTCCTACGGTCTTCATTTTTTTCGGTTTTGAAAACATATAAAAAAATGGCAAAATAACGAATACAAAAATCAGTGATGCAAAGTTGCGACCGGGCAAATATAACTTGAAGGTTGCTACAGCAAAATAACAACATTTCGAAATGTTTGTCGAATAGTCGTACTTTTCAAAACTACAATGTTGAAATATAAATACAAAAATAATCAGTAACATCTAATAAATTAGTAATGTAACAAAAAATCTATAATTTAGTGCCCGTAAGCATTTAATTGTACAGTTTACTATTACTTTCTTTAATATTTTTAAACCAAATTTTTCTATTATTAGGCATTTTGAGTTTTAATCGCATCTTTCTCATTTCCACAGAGAAAATCGGAAATAACAGGAATTCTTCTTGATCGAGCCAAAGAAACCTTTCTTGAAATCTGTATCTAGCCATTCCACTGTATTAAGAGATGAAGCTAACTGAATACTGTAAATTATGAATAATTTGTAATGTGTATACAAACAGGACCGTTCCGTGCGTGGGGGGCAGAATATGCACTTGCACGGGGCGGCAAAATCATACATACATTTTGTGCCTCTAAATAAAACAATTACTGAGGGCAGGTTAGGTAAGGAGAAAGGTGGGGGGGCGACAAATTTTATTTTGCACGGGGCGTCAAAAGGGTTAAGAAGGCCAGTGTATACAAACACATCAGAATTATATTTAATTAATACGAAATTAATTTGAGATGTAAATTGACGCTACTAACTGATAACAGTAAAGAAACACAATACAACTGTTTCCACAAGACTGTCATATAAAAAGGGTTGTTATTCTTCAGGACTGGCAGTGGGTTTAATAATGACTAACCCCCGCATGCGAGCAGCAGTAAGATAGGTAACGCAAATAATAGTCCCATCCAACAGCATCACACGCAACCTGCATGTGTATGTGTTAAAAACACACGTATTTCATGCATAAATTATAGATAGTGCATTCATTTTATTCCGTGTATTTTAAATTGCCCGTATTCAACAGATCCATAATTCTTAAATCTCTTTCGGTTATCTATAAAACACACAATAAATTATAAACGATGTAGATATTAAGACACTAAATTCTTATTTAATTATGATACGGCAATTTTAAGTGAAATATCCTTTCATCTCATAGAGCGTTCGACTTCTTTATAATAACCATATACTGGCATATATTGACGTAATTACTTCACATGCAGGCGTTTTAAGAGTATTATATTTTAACCGGGACTAACAGGTGCTTCGGTTTATTTAAAACGTTTGCCCTAGTGTTCTCCCCTTCACAGATTTTACAGCGTTTTTTTTTGTTCATTCTCCTCTCTATCGAGTACACGTTCGCGTCCGTACATCGAGCTTCTTGTATTTGACACGCACACATGTGTGCACAGACCCCGGGTCCCTACATATTATTTCCCCTTGTTGTGTGACAGGATCCCTAATTTAGAATCTAAACTGAAACCATGCTCTCACAATATCACCGACTGAGTCAGAGGCGCTCCGAGATTCTTTTATGTGTTTTTATACAAAAACGACGACAAAATTAGGAACAAATGTATAATTAAGAAGAATATTCATATACTGTGTGATCTTAAGTGAATAGTAGTGATGTAAAATTTTCTTGGGCAGCCCATCTTTGTATTAGATTTATTTAAAATCAGAAAGCTACGCAAAACGAGTTTACTAGTAATCACACGTGCGATACATATGACTACTGCTGGTGCAGGGATAATGGCCGTATGCATATATCAAAAATTCTGAAAAATAGGGTTCCGTATTTAAATGGAATGGAAACGTAGTGCCAAAGTCTATGGAAATAGAAATTTCAAGGAAGACCATTATTAATAATAAGTTTAAAATAATTTTGTGATTCAAAAATTACTTGCCATTAAAAATAGTCATAGTTGTTTTAGATATTTATACAATTTGAAAGGTATTTGAAAGACAAAAAAACCAAAATTAAGTTATGCTACACTATCTAACTACACTGTCAAAAAATGAAAATGTTTTGTGCTCAAAATAGGTTATTCTTATGTACCATAAAAATGACCCTGATTAACTCTTGCTTTGGAGATATCAATTGACACTGATATAGTTTGCATGTTCACACTAACAAGATATAATTATATGTTTCCTTCATGTATATGAATTTTCTTATTGGGTATTTAGTAATTGTAAAATTGTATATTTTAAAAAGAGACATATTGATTTATTACTTAAAGTATAAATTTATTAGTAATTAATTAGTAACAGTTTACATATATTTTATGAGTAACCTGTATAGTGAGTGGTCGTTCAATTTTCATTGTTCTTTGAATTTCACCAAAATCTGAAAAGAAGAGATTTGAATATTAATTGTTGTATTATAATGTGTATTATTATTTTGTAAAAACTTCTTTAATTGACGTTAATGATGTGAAAAGGTAATAAGAATTCAATTTTGAATAATGAATAGTAAAAAGTGATTAAAAGCCCGTGCTTATTTTCATAAAACAGATGTGACAGTTCATTGACATTTCGTTAGCAATTTGAGAAGAACTAGTTTTTAAAATACTAAATTACATAAAACCTAAACATGGAAAGAATTATAATAATAAGAATACTGAATTTTAGAAAGTATTTAAAATAACAAAACAGATCTAAAATATATGTTGAGTAAAATAATCTTGTGTAAAATTTTAATTGGACAATTTTAAAAATTGGAATATCGTCAAGGGGATGATAAATAAAGAAAAAAAAAGGATGAACTGAATAAAAAAAAGAAGCAGTTATGTAAATCGGAAAATTAGAATAATTTCGCCGATATTTACACAATAATAATATTAAAAGAGTTCAAAAGTGTTAGAATAAAAATATTCTAACATATTTCTAGATAAATATTGAAAGATAAAGTGAAGTGTTATAAATTAAAGTTATATAAGTCACAGTTCTATATATTAATATAGAATACATACCATATTGGATTAAGAAGAATTTTATTAAGTATAAAAAGTACTTACATTAGTGAAAATTTAGCCAAAGGATGAAGTTTCTATTAGATCTTCAAGAATATTAAATTCCGAAACATCCAAAGGTACAGAGAAGAAGTTCCAGTTCATCGTAGAGGCATCATTTCTTCATAGGAACATACCGAGGTTAGAAGAGAAGTCACTGATACATGTTCCAGTCCATCAAAAGAATATTAAGTTACCGAAACATCCAAAGGTACAGAGAGGAAGTTCCAGTTCATCGTTGAGGCATCATTTCTTCATAGGATCAAACCGAGGAGCACAGAGAGTTGAATTTCCTAGAAGTGCAGAGGTAGTTCCAGTTCGTTGTTTGTGAGAAGACATCGGAGGATATTTAAAGAATCACAATACCAATCCATAATATAGAAGGAAAGGCTTCAAATAAATACAAATTAATTCCATAAAAAAGAATGAGTGATAATGGAACAGTTATATTGTTACTAAAATTATTCTTGAAGATACTTATTTCTCAACCAGATTGTATCTTAATTAAAATGGAGAAACCGTTAAAATCCAAGTAATTTGACAACTAATGAATACTTACATGAATATAGGTATTCATAAATAGAAATTATTTACAACATAAAATTTAGATCTCTATTTTAAAGGTTGTTATCGATATCATTTTTTATTATTCATATACAATATTAGATACTGTATAAACGATTATCCAACATAAGTGTTTATGTATGTGAAAGATAATATTAAAGCATTTAGATAATCCAATGAATATAAATTATATATACTAATAGCCAATTGTCTCGCTCTTTTTAACACGAACGATTAAAACGGCAAAGCTATACCCCAAAATTGACGAATTGGGGAGACAGTTTTCTGAGAACCTGGCGCATCTACGGTGGGAACGAAAGTGTCACGCGACGGGGACTACGGTCCCACGTGCCTTAGGCCATTTTTCACGTCTCCGAAGAGAGAACGAGGGCCCGAAAGGAGTTTTTGAAAATTTTAGAACGTGCAGAAAAAGAGTATGAATCATAGTATTTTGCCATAAGGTCTACGTGTAAAATAAAAAATATGGACTAGGTTCGATTTTAAAATGGCGGTGGATCGATACAGATGACCATGACACTTCAAAGTTCGGATAAGGTTAAGTTAAACGCACGAAAAATTCAATTTCAGGTTATAAATTATCAAAACCGTCAAATCAGTTTGAGTTCGCGATATGGCATTTGCCGGGAAACGTCAAAATTGGCGGAAAGCACCAGTCGTGTAATACACAACACATAATGACTATCTATTCACGTTTATCGATCGGTTGTCAAGTTTAAATGTCAGAAGGCCGACAAATAAAGGGATTATGAAGGGAAAGTGGTACCTTTCAGATACGTATTAGTGTTATTATTATCAATTGTTACTATTTCTTTTCTATTTATGAATATAGGAACAATGCCGACGGATATGATAAAATAAACTAAAAGTGTATTATCGCACGTAAGTACAGTGACAAATATAACGATCTTTCTATATTTTATTAAGATATATTAAATACAAATTATATATGTCATCGAAATGTCGTCACTTCTCGCGAAAGAAGTACCGAAGCAAGCCTAAATAAAGAATCATCTGAGTTTTCTTTATTTGTCAGATGTGTCCGAAACACTTCGAAATAACATAAATACATCAAATATGTAAAATTCCCATAAGCATTTATGTAATTTCGTTTATCAATTCAGTTATAGAAGTAAGCATTTAAAGTATGCGACTATGCGGGTTGGCACAAACTAATCAGAAGTACATTTTCGGTTAAATGGTATTAGGAGCCAGCAAGATTTTTGATTGGGTTTTGCAAAGTACATATATATATTATTAAAGCGTAATTTGAAAATTAATTAATTTTCTCAATGACCTGTAAGTTTAAAACATGTTTTGTTAAAGTTCATCATGTTATGTTGTTAATTTCATTTGACAATTGGAAAGACAATTTGGTTAAGCACTGTCCGTCTGACATTTCGATCTCACAAGTTTATGTGTGAACGAATACACTACAACGAAGTATTGTCACGATGACAGGTGGAACGACAATTTGGTTAAACATCAACTTTTCATTGTCGTATAAGTGTCACGATGACAGTCTGTCAAAAAATTTGAAGTATACACTATTTTTATCGTAAACTTGACACAAGGCATGGTACTACCAATTTTATAGAACGAATAACATGAAACAACATTTAATTGTCGAACCGTCTTGGTTTTTTTTTTTTTGTCTGTCGACGTTCACCTTGGGCTAGATGCACACAATTAGACAATTAGACTTAGCAATCAGTTAAAGCATTAAGAAAACCATATAGATAGAAACTGAAAGTGTCATGAGCTCTGATCACAATCCAATTATAATAACTTGGAACGAAGACATAACCGAAAGAACATATCACACCTTCAAGACAGACTGGGCCGGCTACAAAACAGAACTAGAACAAACCATCACTGCAGTTCCTAAAATACAAAACACTGCAGAATTAGAACAGAACATAAAATCACTACAAGATAAAATAACAAACGCTGTTGAAAATAACACCATCAAAATAGAAAGGATATATAAATCAGGTAGTCTACCACATCATATTAAAGAACTAATAAAGGAAAAGAACAAAGCTAGGAGGAGACAAAACTATACTAAACAACCTTCAACATCAAGTACATAAGGAATTACTGGAACTGAAAAATGTAGAATGGCAAAGAACACTCGAAGAAATAGGTGCAGACCCCTCTAAGACATGGAAAATAATCAAGGCAATCAAAAGAGAACAAATACAAATCCCACCACTTCAATTCAATAACTCCACACAAGTCACAGCAGAAGAAAAAGCAGAAGCTCTAGCGGAATCACTAGAAGAGCAATTCACTCCGAACTTGGATGAAGTAGACATGCAACACGTAGTGCAGATTCACAAAGTAGTAAGCAGAGAAATACGTGAACCCCACTCCCCTAGCAACGACCCAGTCACAGCCGAGAACCTAAAAGCAATCCTTAAAGCATTAAATCCCAAAAAAGCTCCTGGTATAGACAACATCACCAACAGATCACTACAAAACCTCCCCCCAAAAGCAATAATGTCAATTCTGGCAATAGCAAACTCAGTTATCAGACTCCAAACATTCCTAAAGATATGGAAACATGCCAAAGTAATAGTTATACCTAAACCAGGAAAACCAAAAACAATACCAAGCAGCTACAGGCCCATAAGCCTGTTACCATCCATTAGCAAAGTGATAGAAAAAATAATCCTACAGAAGATAAAGTACCACTCTGACAATCAAGACATAATACCAGAAGATCAACATGGGTTTAGAGAAGAACATTCAACGATAACACAACTTTCAAGAGTCACTGAGATTATCCAAGAAGGATTCAACAAAAGTCAAGTGACAGCAGCTGTATTTCTCGACATAGCAAAGGCATTTGATAAAGTCTGGAGACAGGGACTCATATATAAAATGATAATACACAATTACCCAACACACATCATAAAAATCACGAACAGTTTTCTCCAAGAACGCTGCTTTCAAGTTAGCATCCAGAACACACTTTCCTCAATAAAACATCCAACAGCGGGAGTCCCCCAGGGCTCATGCCTGTCACCTCACCTATATACAATATTTACAGCCGACATACCAGTATCAAATCCTACAAGATATTTAAATACGGCCACTTTTGCAGATGATTCGGCACTGCTCTCAACATCAAGATGTCCGACGAACGCGGTACAGGAACTCCAAACGCACCTATAGACAACACGATAAAATGGTTCAAACAATGGAGGACAACAATAAACGAAGACAAATCCCGAGCAATAATCTTTCAAAGGAATCTGAAAACAACAGACAACGAAATAACCATCAACAACAACACTATACCATGGAGTAGAGAAATTAAATACCTGGGAATATACCTGGATATAAAGCTCAATTATAACACACACATAGCAAAAACGATAACCAAAACCAAACAAACAAGATGTCAACTATGGCCTCTTATAGGCAGAAAAAGCCAGCGAACACGAACAACAAAATTCTACTTTACAAACAAGAATTAGGTCCAATATTCACATATGCATGCCCAATATGGGTGCATATGTGCAAGACCAACATCAAAAAACTGCAAATAATACAAAACACCAGTCTTAGAATGATACTAAATGCTCCGTGGTATATGAGAAATAATCAAATAATGAATGAAACAAATACCCCAACCATTTTTGACTACATCAAGGAAAGAGCGCTCAGTTTCTATAACCAGATGGAAAACCACTCAAATCAAAATCTTAAAAGAGCACTTGCATATGATGGAAATGAAAATTTCAAACACAAAAGACCTAAATTGGTTCTACTTTAATTCTTAATCAAAATAAAGATAAACAATAGCTAATCAAATTCAACTCCAACATTCCAAGATTCACCGCACTCAGATGAAGAGTAAAAGACTAAATAGTCTAACTCAAAGCCACAATAAAGAAGAAGATGCACACAATTCATACAAAACCTGAATGTCAACAATTTTTTTCTAAATATCAGCGTTCAGTAAATTATATAGAAATGTTGTTCGCTTTGTGGGCAAAGTCTTAATAAATAAATTCATTTGCCACTAATTATAAATGTCACAATAACATTTAATTTATTTCTAAGAGACATTTTGCTTAATATGCGTCTTCATTCATAAACAAGAAGAAACTGAACTGCGGTTGTAATTACTCTACATTGTCGGTCATTCGGGTACAGTTTCCAATATCGTAGTTTTAAAAATTAAAGCAAAGGCGCGATTAATAACATTTGACGTCCACTGAAAGAAATATTATAACCGTTAATATTTACATTTTATTGCATTATCAATTATTATTATTATTACTATTGTATCGGTCATTTATCGTATCTTTAATGTCTTGGACACATCTCTGTCATCTTTCTACATACAAATATACATACTGCGTCTTTAATTTACATTTAGAGTAGCTTATGATATCAATATTAATTTGGGAATACTGTGCTACAGTAATGTTTTTCATTTTGACTACTGTCATAGTTAAGTCAATTTATTGAAAAGTTCCACAGTGTTTTCAAATTAATATTGAAATCGTAGGTTATTCTAAAAAAAATTAATTGAAGGCACGGTATGTCTACAATGACATTCAATTTGACAATTCATTCTCGCAATAGATCGAACTGTCACCACGATGACAGTTTGCAAGAAAATTTAACGTATGGGCAACTTTTATCATAAAACTTGAGACAAATAGAGTTAGAGTACTACCAAATTTAAAAAACAAAGAAATTTATATATGATACAACAAATCTCGATCATACAACCACTTAGGTTTACCTATTCGGCCTACTTACATTCAACTTAGACTAGGTGCACACGCATTATATCAAACTTAAATGTCAACGAAATGTTCCAAGTAATCAGCTTTCAGTAAATTTTATAGAAATGTTAAACATTTTATGGGAAATTTTTTAGTTAATAAATCCATTTGTCTATAATTATAGATGCCACAATAATGTATAATTAATTTCTAGATATATTTAATTTAATTTGCATCTTCATTCATAAACTAATTAAGAGAATATTTATAACCGTTAAAATTCAAGTGCCTCTGCGACTGGCAGTGGTCACGTTCGAAAGAAGCAATTCAAACTCGAAGAGTTTCATGGAATAACAAAAAGAGCAAGTATTCTATTAAATTAATGTATCCTAAATAAAAAAAAAAAAATAGGGGGAAAGAGTAAATTGAATAATCAGCATTTGATGACATATATCGACATTTTATGACAAACATTATGGAGCACTGATGAGCTTGATTATTTGCAACGAACGTCATATAAATTTATTTCTATTGACTATTGTCCCGGAAGCCCTACGTTAATTGTAATTCAAAGAAACGAATACATCATGCATACATATCACCTTTAATCTAACGATTTAAAGGGTAATGTAATTACTATTTTAAACATGGAACTACTACTACATATAAAGACAATGCGATTTAAAAATTTATCATACATGGTAATTCACTAATTATCAGTTACCTTAAGATCTCGATCTACTTTATTACACAAAAGCACCCCTTCCTTAGAAAAAATACTTTAAGCATTACGCCCCAGATGCTGATCAAAATTGGTGAACATAGTATATTATTAAAATAAAATTAAGTAACAGTTAAAGGGTGTAGCCATCTTTACTCATCTATTATTATTTTAACACCGATATATTTAACTAGAGCATACGCGAAATGTTGGTCAACTCAACATTCACGTTAGGTGGCTTAAATGTTACAGGAAACGTCAGAATTGTCAGAAAAAGTCCATCTGACTTTTGATTAATGTTGGCAATTTCACAAAAATTTAATTGCAGGTTATAAAACGTCAAAACGATCAATCGATTTCAGTTCGTGATGAAATCTGAACTGCTTTCATGATGACAATTATTTCAACAAAAAAAGGTTAAACACCCTGACATCTGTCTGATATTTCATGGTTCATGTTTTTAAGCTCCATCGATATTTATTATAGACCTTGACACAAAAAGATATGAAATTACAAATTTTATACAGCTAAATGACTAAAATATTAATGAGAAAAGTGCTATCATATCCATTTTAGTTTTGCCTATATATTAGGCAATTACCTTAAAATATGATTCTTATTATTATTACTAGATGACAGACGAATCAAATTCCAATGTAATGACAATTGTTTTGTAACTATTCAATTTATTAAAGTAAATATTCCAGCCTAATTCGACAATTTCTACTACTAAATAATTTGATTGTCAGTAGAAAGTTTGAAGTATGGTCAGCGTTCAATCATTTAATGGGATATGTTTGAAAATACACCATTAAATCAAATTCTTAATCAAACATTCTGATGATGGTTCATGATGATCGTGTCCCAGGCTGGTGGCTCTTATTTCGATCGATTTTTTGTAATCATGAACTACCTTTTTGTGTTGTTTTTCCTTAAATACTAAATAAGAATCACTAAATGATCCAAAAATAACGAATTATATTCTTTTTACAGTGTGTGTAAGCAAAATGTTTACACAGATATTCCCACGTCGGTCTGTATTATTTTTGGTTATTCTTTTTACTTCAACTACCAGCGTCATTATAATAGGATCGTCTCAGCAACCGACATAGCCAGAGCGCGATCTACAGGCGACGACTCAATGCCACTGCAAACTCACTTTGACAGGAACAATTTCAGAGCAGACAAATGAAACTATTATAAATAAAATTAATAAGTCATACTATCCTATACCAACATTTTATTTAAAACTTGCTTCTTCTGCGTAATGGGCATGCATTGTTCACAAATTTGCATTATAACAAAGCTCAAAAGGTATGTCAAAAGATGTATGATTATTATTAAATATTACAGCCCAGAAATGACGTTTGTGGGCCATGATAATTGACAGGTTAAATTATGCAAAGATAAAATAAATATGATATTACTATTTTAATAATGATTTAGTCCTTTCATTGTGTAAAATTAATAACACTATGAATCTTTTGGTGTCAAGTATTAGTATTACGCTAAATAGCATCTAAATTTCAAACTTCAACAACGAAAAGTCAGACTGACGTTAAGATGCTCTAAATTGCCGTTCCACCTGCCACCGTGACAGCAGTTCGTGGACAAAAATATACGTCTATACAAGGTGTGCCAAAAGTTTAGAAAATCAAAAATGATTTTGTAGGCGTTTTACAGGGAACTGTAATAAAATTGTAAGCGGACGCGAAAGGCGATTCAAGCTCGAAGAGATTGATGGACAGCTAGTTATATATACTAATAGCCAATTGTCTCGCTCTTTTTAACACGAACGATTAAAACGGCAAAGCTATACCCCAAAATTGACGAATTGGGGAGACAGTTTTCTGAGAACCTGGCGCATCTACGGTGGGAACGAAAGTGTCACGCGACGGGGACCACGGTCCCACGTGCCTTAGGCCATTTTTCACGTCTCCGAAGAGAGAACGAGGGCCCGAAAGGAGTTTTTGAAAATTTTAGAACGTGCAGAAAAAGAGTATGAATCATAGTATTTTGCCATAAGGCCTACGTGTAAAATAAAAAATATGGACTAGGTTCGATTTTAAAATGGCGGTGGATCGATACAGATGACCGTGACACATCAAACTTCGGATAAGGTTAAGTTAAACGCACGAAAAATTCAATTTCAGGTTATAAATTATCAAAACCGTCAAATCAGTTTGAGTTCGCGATATGGCATTTGCCGGGAAACGTCAAAATTGGCGGAAAGCACCAGTCGTGCAATACACACATATAATGACTATCTATTCACGTTTATCGATCGGTTGTCAAGTTTAAATGTCAGAAGGCCGACAAATAAAGGGATTATGAAGGAAACGTGGTACCTTTCAGATACGTATTAGTGTTATTATTATCAATTGTTACTATTTCTTTTCTATTTATGAATATATGAACAATGCCGACGGATATGATAAAATAAACTTAAAGCGTATTATCGCACGTAAGTACAGTGACAAATATAACGATCTTTCTATATTTTATTAAGATATATTAAATACAAATTATATATGTCATCGAAATGTCGTCACTTCTCGCGAAAGAAGTACTGAAGCAAGCCTAAATAAAGAATCATCTGAGTTTTCTTTATTTGTCAGATGTGTCCGAAACACTTCGATATAACATAAATACACCAAATATGTAAAATTCCCATAAGCATTTATGTAATTTCGTTTATCAATTCAGTTATAAAAGCAATCATTTAAAGTATGCGACTATGCGGGTTGGCACAAACTAATCAGAAGTACATTTTCGGTTAAATGGTATTAGGAGCCAGCAAGATTTTTGATTGGGTTTTACAAAGTACATATACTATTAAAGCGTAATATGAAAATTAATTAATTCTCTCAATGACCTGTAAGTTTAAAACATGTTTTGTTAAAGTTCATCATGTTATGTTGTTAATTTAATTTTACAATTGGAAAGACAATTTGGTTAAGCACTGTCAGTGTGACATTTCGTTCTCACACGTTTATGTGTGAACGAATACACTACAACGAAGTATTGTCACGATGACAGGTGGATCGACAATTTGGTTAAACATTAACTTTTCATTGTCGTATAAGTGTCACGATGACAGTCTGTCAAAAAATTTGAAGTAGACACTATTTTTATCGTAAGCTTGACACAAGGCATGGTACTACCAATTTTATAGAACGAATAACATGAAACAACATTTAATTGCCGAACCGTCTTGGTTTTTTTTTTTTTTTTGGTCTGTCGACGTTCACCTTGGGCTAGATGCACACAATTAGACAATTAGACTTAGCAATCAGTAAAAACATTAATAATACCATAAAGATAGAAACTGAAAGTGTCATGAGCTCTGATCACAATCCAATTATAATAACTTGGAACGAAGACATAACCGAAAGAACATATCACACCTTCAAGACAGACTGGGCCGGCTACAAAACAGAACTAGAACAAACCATCACTGCAGTTCCTAAAATACAAAACACTGCAGAATTAGAACAGAACATAAAATCACTACAAGATAAAATAACAAACGCTGTTGAAAATAACACTATCAAAATAGAAAGGATATATAAATCAGGTAGTCTACCACATCATATTAAAGAACTAATAAAGGAAAAGAACAGAGCTAGGAGAAGACATAATCGTACACTCGCACCACAAGACAAAACTATACTAAACAACCTCCAACATCAAGTATATAAGGAATTACTGGAACTGAAAAATGTAGAATGGCAAAGAACACTCGAAGAAATAGGTGCAGACCCCTCTAAGATATGGAAAATAATCAAGGCAATCAAAAGAGAACAAATACAGATCCCACCACTTCAATTCAATAACTCCACACAAGTCACAGCAGAAGAAAAAGCAGAAGCTCTGGCGGAATCACTAGAAGAGCAATTCACTCCCAACTGGAATAAAGTAGACATGCAACACGTAGTGCAGATTCACAAAGTGGTAAGCAGAAAAATACGTGAACCCCACTCCCTAGCAACGACCCAGTCACAGCCGAGAACCTAAAAGCAATCCTTAAAGCATTAAATCCCAAAAAAGCTCCTGGTATAGACAATATCACCAACAGATCACTACAAAACCTCCCCCCAAAAGCAATAATGCCAATTCTAGCAATAGCAAACTCCGTTATCAGACTCCAAACATTCCCAAAGATATGGAAACATGCCAAAGTAATAGTTATACCTAAACCAGGAAAAACAAAAACAATACCAAGCAGCTACAGGCCCATAAGCCTGTTACCATCCATTAGCAAAGTGATAGAAAAAATAATCCTACAGAAGATAAAGTACCACTCTGACAATCAAGACATAATACCAGAAGATCAACATGGGTTTAGAGAAGAACATTCAACGATAACACAACTTTCAAGAGTCACTGAGATTATCCAAGAAGGATTCAACAAGAATCAAGTGACAGCAGCTGTATTTCTCGACATAGCAAAGGCATTTGATAAAGTCTGGAGGCAGAGACTCATATATAAAATGATAATACACAATTACCCAACACACATCATAAAAATCACGAATAGTTTTCTCTAAGGACGCTGCTTTCAAGTTAGCATTCAGAACACACTTTCCTCAATAAAACATCCAACAGCGGGAGTCCCCCAGGGCTCATGCCTGTCACCTCACCTATATACAATATTTACAGCCGACATACCAGTGTCAAATCCTACAAGATATTTAAATACGGCCACCTTTGCAGATGATTCGGCACTGCTCTCAACATCCCGACGAACGCGGTACAGGAACTCCAAACGCACCTAGACTACACGATAAAATGGTTCAAACAATGGAGGACAACAATAAACGAAGACAAATCCCAAGCAATAATCTTTCAAAGGAATCTGAAAACAACAGACAACGAAATAACCATCAACAACAACACTATACCATGGAGTAGAGAAATTAAATACCTGGGAATATACCTGGATATAAAGCTCAATTATAACACACACGTAGCAAAAAACATAACCAAAACCAAACAAACAAGATGTCAACTATGGCCTCTTATAGGAAGAAAAAGCCAGCGAACACGAACAACAAAATTCTACTTTACAAACAAGTATTAGGTCCAATATTCACATATGCATGCCCAATATGGGTGCATATGTGCAAGACCAACATCAAAAAACTGCAAAACACCAGTCTTAGAATGATACTAAATGCTCCATGGTATATGAGAAATAATCAAATAATGAATGAAACAAATACCCCAACCATTATTGACTACATCAAGGAAAGAGCGCTCAGTTTCTATAACCAGATGGAAAACCACTCAAATCAAAATCTTAAAAGAGCACTTACACATGATGGAAATGAAAATTTCAAACACAAAAGACCTAAAATGGTTCTACTTTAGTTCTTAATCAAAATAAAGATAAACAATAGCTAATCAAATTCAACTTCAACAATCCAAGATTCACCGCACTCAGATGAAGAGTAAAAGACTAAATAGTCTAACTCAAAGCCACAATAAAGAAGAAGAAGAAGAAAAAGATGCACACAATTGATACAAAACCTGAATGTCAACAAAATTTTTCTAAATATAAATGTTCAGTAAATTATATAATGTAGAAATGTTGTTCGCTTTGTGGGCAAAGTCTTAATAAATAAATTCATTTGCCACTAATTATAAATGTCACAATAATATTTAATTTATTTCTAAGAGACATTTTGCTTAATATGCGTCTTCATTCATAAACAAGAAGAAACTGAACTGCGGTTGTAATTACTCTACATTGTCGGTCATTCGGGTACAGTTTCCAATATCGTAGTTTTAAAAATTAAAGCAAAGGCGCGATTAATAACATTTAACGTCCACTGAAAGAAATATTATAACCGTTAATATTTATATTTTATTGCATTATCAATTATTATTATTATTACTATTGTATCGGTCATTTATCGTATCTTTAATGTCTTGGACACATCTCTGTCATCTTTCTACATACAAATATACATACTGCGTCTTTAATTTAAATTTAGAGTAGCTTATGATATCAATATTAATTTGGGAATACTGTGCTACAGTAATGTTTTTCATTTTGACTACTGTCATAGTTAAGTCAATTTATTGAAAAGTTCCACAGTGTTTTCAAATTAATATTGAAATCGTAGGTTATTCTAAAAAAAAATAATTGAAGGCACGGTATGTCTACAATGACATTCAATTTGACAATTCATTCTCGCAATAGATCGAACTGTCACCACGATGACAGTTTGCAAGAAAATTTTACGTATGGGCAACGTTTATCATAAAACTTGAGACAAATAGAGTTAGAGTACTACCAAATTTAAAAAACAAAGAAATTTATATATGATACAACAAATCTTGATCATACAACCATCTTAGGGTTACCTGTTCGGCCTACTTACATTCAACTTAGACTAGGTGCACACGCATTATATCAAACTTGAATGTCAACGAAATGTTCCAAGTAATCAGCTTTCAGTAAATTCTATAGAAATGTTAAACATTTTAAGGGAAATTTTTTAGTTAATAAATCCAGTAGCCATCTTTACTCATCTATTATTATTTTAACACCGATATATTTAACTAGAGCATACGCGAAATGTTGGTCAACTCAACATTCACGTTAGGTGGCTTAAATGTTACAGGAAACGTCAGAATTGTCAGAAAAAGTCCATCTGACTTTTGATTAATGTTGGCAATTTCACAAAAATTTAATTGCAGGTTATAAAACGTCAAAACGATCAATCGATTTCAGTTCGTGATGAAATCTGAACTGCTTTCATGGTGACAATTATTTCAAAAAAAAAGGTTAAACACCCTGACATCTGTCTGATATTTCATGGTTCATGTTTTTAAGCTTTATCGATATTTATTGTAGACCAAGACACAAAAAGATATGAAATTACAAATTTTATACAGCGAAATGACTAAAATATTAATGAGAAAAGTGCTATCAGATCCATTTTAGTTTTGCCTATATACCGTGCCTTCAAATACTTTCCGCATTAGAGACGGCCATGCTTTTTTTTTAATGGTTGGTGACAGTGCATAATTTTAATAGTTTGGTTATGTCATATAAATAATAATAGGCGTCTATAATTTGAATTTAAGTATGACAACTGTCAGAATTTGAAGTTTTCAAAAAATTAGCATGTACACCAACATTGATTACCTACTTAAAAACTTCAAAAACAGCCCACTCTAATGCGGAAAGTATTTGACGCCACGGTATTAGACAATTACTTTAAAATATTATTTATATTATTATTACTAGGTGACAGACGAATCAAATTCCAATGTAATGACAATTGCTTTGTAACTATTCAATTTACTAAAGTAAATATTCCAGTCTAATTCAACAATTACTTCTACTAAATAGTTTGATTGTCAGTAGAAAGTTTGAAGTATGGGCAGCGTTCAATCATTTAATGCGATATGTTTGAAAATACACCATTAAATCAAACTGTTAATCAAACATTCTGATGATGGTTGATGATGATCGTGTCCCAGGCTGGTGGCTCTTATTTCGATGGATTTGTTGTAATCATGAACTACCTTTTTGTGTTATTTTTCCTTAAATACTTAATAAAAATCACAAAATGATCCAACAATTACAAATTATATTCTTTTTACAGTGTGTGTAAGCAAAATGTTTACACAGATATTCCAACGTCGGTCAGTATTATTTTTGGTTATTGTTTTTAGTTCAACTACCAGCGTCACTACTAAATATTTAAATTATAATAGGATCGTCTCAGCAACCGACATAGCCAGAGCACGATCTACAGGCGACGACTCAATGCCACTGCAAACTCACTTTGACAGGAACAATTTCAGAGCAGACAAATGAAACTAATTATTAATATGGAAGCCAGTTATAAATTCACTATTATAAATAAAAGTAATAAGTCATACTTATTCTATACCAACATTTTATTTAAAACTTGATTCTTCTGTGTAATGGGCATGCATTGTTCACAAATTTGCATTATAACAAAGCTCAAAAGGTATGTCAAAAGTATGTTTGCGGGCCATGATAATTGGCAGGTTAAATTATGCAAAATTAAAATAAATCTGATATTACATTTTCAATAATGATTTAGTCCTTTCATTGTGTAAAACTAATAAAACTATGAATCTTTTAGTGTCAAGTCTTAGTATTACGCTAAATAGCATCTAAATTTCAAACTCCAACAACGAAAAGTCAGACTGACGTTAAGATGCTTTAAATTGTCGTTCCACCTGTCACCGTGACAGTACTTCGTGGACAAAAATATAGGTCTATACAAGGTGTGTCAAAAGTTTAGAAAATCAAAAATGATTTTTTTTGGCGTTTTACAGCGAACTGTAATAAAACTGTAAGCGGACGCGAAAGGCGATTCAAGCTCGAAGAGATTGATGGACAGCTAGTATACAATTTACTAAATACTATAAATAAAAACTTACCTTATTTAGTTACAGATGTCATAAATATATCACATTATTATAAAAGAAATTTTAGCGTTGGTTGAACAAGATTACGTTAAATATCTATTACTTATTTGGCATTTTCTAATATTTCTTACTCAAGAATTGTGTTATTTTACATACATTAAAACTATTGATTCATATATCGATTCTTTTATTTGTTTATACTAAACAGGATGGGAGATATAAGTTCTGTCAAATAGAGGACGCTAACCTTTAAAAAAATCAACATAATTAATATTGTCATTATTATAAAGTAATTTGTTTACTTATTTACCCATTTGAAATAAGTCAGAGATTGTTTATAATATTCTCAAAACGATATTGAAGTTTAAACCGAACTAGTTTACACTCCCCAAAGAGATAATTTGAAATAAAACTTGAAGTTTTATTTAGAAAGAAATACTATGTTGTCACAGCAATACCCACCATACAACAAACATATTACTGAAATTATTATACTCTTGAATTAAGAAGAAGGTAACAGGATAGGATTAAGGACATTAAGGTCAACATAAAAAGGAATTTAAAAGAAAGAATTTAAAAGCTATTTATTGTGAATTTTGATAAGATGAAGTATTAATAAAAAGAGTCTCATGTTCATAGATTAATAATATACATAATAAGTATTATTTATAGATTGATTGAGCTAGTTGGAGGTATTATATTATACATATAAAATTTTGAATTAATTGCATTTTAGTCCTTGCATATGTCGTACATATACAGGGATCAGTTGATTAGTTTTTTATAACTTTTATTTTGAGTACAAATGAATATTATACTATCATTTAGCACCTGAATGAAGGGCATTATTAATTAAATAAGAGGTTATTACACATGTTATTAGGTGAATACCATAACAACACATTTACAAAGTAAAAATTATTTTAACAAATCTCTTAATTTAAATCAACTCAACTGAGAAAAGTTTGACAGTTATCTAAATTGTAGAAAGCCTAATCTAAAAGTCATCACTGTACTCTACAAAATGCAATTGTGGTACACTAAATACTACTATTTTTATGTATGTAAGATAATAGGAATAGGATATATATATTCCAGTAGACATAGTATAGAAAAATGTCATTGCCGAGTCTCTCGTGAACCCAAAAGATGTTCTTCTACCCCTTCAAATAAAGCTAAGTTTGATAAAAAAAAATGGCAAAAAATGAATTGAAAAGGGCTGGCCTTTAAGTACTTAAAAGACAAATTTCCTACATTACGTGATGCAAAAGTTAATGAAGGTACTTTTGTTAGGCCACAGAATTTTATAGGGATTGAAAAGGAAACGAAACTTGAAAAGCCTTAAAAAGAGTCATAATAGATTTTCAGCCAACAAAAAAGTACTTTTGCAAACATCTGATGCAACTGTCCCTTAAACTCCATTATCTCCAATCACACATAGATTTTTTCCCTTCTCGTTGTGGAGTTGTCTCTGATGAACACTGAGAAAGATTCCATCAGGGTATTTCTGTAATGTAAGAAAGATAGTCAGGGTTGTTAAAATGAAGCAGTATTGTCATTAAAAAAATTCCGTAATAATTTTTCAATAGAGTGTTTGTTGTATTGTTAATGATTAATTTTAAAATAAGTTTTGACGCAAGAAGTCAAGTCATTTTATGATAACAATACTAAATCTAAAATACTGATTACAATGTATCAGGTTTTTTTTAGTAATGTGGTAAACGCATTCAGTAATATAATAAAATACATAAATAGTATAATAATATTGGAAATACTCGTACTTTGAATAAAAACCAAACAGATTTACAACACATTAAAATATCTAAGTTAGTTACTTCATTTTCTATACTACAGGAGTGATGTAAGAACCTCATAAATTTTCCCTATTAGCCATGCTATAACAGTTGTATGACAAATACCTAGGGACGGAAGGTACATAGTCGATATTGTGAAAGGAAAACAATAAAATAAAGGGAAGTGCGATATCATTTGTATAATTTGGCATGTGGTTTATGCAATATTTCTATATAATCGTAATACCACAAATTAGGGAAACTGCACAGGAAGAAATTGAAACAATATTTACCACATGGAATTAATACATTAAACAACGAATCGATTCTAAAGAAATGTACTAATTTCAAAATTATAAGAATTGATTAGCAATAACTTCCTTGAATAGTGTTTTATAATTATTATTCATTAATGCCAATTTTTGTAATTAATTGCGGAGCTGTTTGCAGACAATCTAGTATAGGAATATGTACCATTTCCGGGAAAATCATTTACTCAGAGTGTTGAAAATATTTACTTTCTACTACGTGGTTAAAATAAAGTGTTGATGAAAGTCAAAAACGTAAGATTCTGTACAAATTTCTTTGAAAAAATATGAGTTCCTTTCAGAAAATCGTTTCAATTCAATAATTTTCTCGTTTTTGTTTGTCCTTTTTCAAATTTGAAGGGTTTTTTCAAGTATATATTTTGTCTTTGTGTATTTATGAGTGTATTATATGTTATATATAATTTTATGTTAAATTATTATATGTCTAATTCATATTATATTATATATTATCACTTGGAGGAAATTTTTCGTGGGAAAATATTTGCATATATTTGCACAATAGAAAGATCTTAGAAGAAGAGTAATATTATAATAATTTGTTTACGATCAACGATAGTATAACATAATACATGATCGTTATTAACAGGAAAAAACGATATTGCATGAATATGTAGTTGAAAAACCTATTTCAACAGAAATTAAAGTCCATCGCTTACCTACGACTGAAGATGCAATAGCTATGTCATGAAATGGGTTGAGTATGTAAAAGTGTCGTTCTAATTAATATTAAATGAAAATAATCAATATATAGATATAAAATTTAGAAGAGCAATATATAAATCAAGAGTAACACATTCATAATTATTTTACAATAGCAATTAACAATATTTACCTTGCCCCAAAATATAAAGTGTAATATATGTGCTTCTTCTTGGTAAAATCACGTATATCATTCCATTATTGTCAATCCAATGATACGATTGACGTAATAGTGTCATTGGAACTTCTAATGTTGATGTTCAAATGTTGTCGTTATTGATCACCTCCTTAAATTTCTTTCTATTTTTCCATATAATATTTAACTTGATACTTTTATAATCAGTACTATGTATAAAACATCTAATAACTATTTTAATTTTTTAATTTTAATTTCTGACTAATCCATCAAAATGTCTTCTGTCCGGTATAAATAAATCGTTGAATATGCGCTACATATCTTGAATAGTTGGATAGACCTGTAATTGTTGTAGAAAAAACTCCGTCTGGTTTAAATTTGCTCTGCCCTCACCATTTAAAATATGTGGCATGCGCTGACTAGAATCCCGTTTAACAGCAGCTTTAAAGTTGAACCATGTTATCTCAATTGGATTTAAGGACTAAGTCTTAGCAATTTATGGTTACTGAATTCATTTTCAGTAAATACACAGAGCATTGTCAATTACCAACACCACATGGGTTTGATAAATGTTATAGGCTGCACGCAAACACTGACTGACAAATTAATTTGCGTCTTCCATTCTAGAGGTACCTTTTCTGACCTCGTTGTGAATCATTCCCATATTACCAATACAGCTTATAACGTGTATATTGGCTCTGTGGCAACCAGCCATTATATTTCTGTAGCGGGATTCCTTTCTTGATCGTCCTTGCCTTCTTGATATAAATAAAAATTTGTTTCGTCCATTTAAATAATTGGCACATTATCCGCTTGATAAATTAAAAGTTGCTGAATATACTCACGACGTTTCATCTTATTTTCTTCACTATCTGATCTTTCAAGTTCTCTTCGTATATCTTTCAATGTGAACAACAATTTGTCCAAATGTTTTCGAAGTGTTTCTTTAGATAATGTTATTTGATGTTGCATTTCCATTTTTAATTTAAGTTCTTTCAATGTTAATTTTGGGTTTTCTTCAATGTAGTGAACGATAAATCGACGATGCTACTCCGTGATATTCACAAATTTTTCTCCCCACGTGTAAGTGTCATTAAATGTCAAACCACTAACGCTAAATGATACTCAGTAATACTCATGTTTGGTATTATTTTGTTTTATCAACGAATGTTACAATTTTTTTAATTCTCAATTTTATGTTGATTATTCTCATTTTGAAGTTGATTATTCTGAATTTGAAGTTGAAAAGGTATAGATTTTGAGTCTAATTATGAGCTTTCAAACACTAACTGCCTTATTAAATAGACATCATACTAAGTCACTATTAAAGATTTTCCTATTAATAGACGTTCTTAATAGGCAACTAGGTTTAGTTGGCAAGTATATTTTAGTACCGTGTTATAGTGTGTTTAAGAGCTTAGAATGCTGTTAAATCTAACCTAAATCTTCGGTTTAGCGCCAAATTACGATTCAATTGCATCTCGTGCTTGAGTGTATTGAAAAGTATTTTTATTTCGTGGAATAGAAAGGATGGCAGAAAACAATGTAAGTTGTTTTAAACAAGGTAAGTATTAAATATTAAATAACAGATTAAAAAGAAGGAACTTTTAATAGTAATAATATATTTGTTTTCTTAGAACAAAAGTGCAGATCACAAAATTGGGAAGACCTGGAAAAGGCAATCCTAATAGAATGTGTGAAGGAAAAAGCACACATCATTAAAAATAAAAGAAAGCTGACTGTGCTCAACTTTTTATTTTACTTATATAATTATATCATAGTTTGAAGTTTGTATGATAATATTAGTTGTAGGTAAAATTACACAAAATATTAAAGCATATATAACCTTTATTTCTTCTTTTTTTGTGATTAATATAACTAATAATGTATCCAACATATTTTATAGTTTGGAAAAGAAAAGAAAATACACTTATTTACAAATACGTAGGTATTTTTCTTTCGATTACTACATAAACTTTTCTTTTTATTGGAAGTATCTATTTATGTAAGTCACCCGGAAAACATTCCCTTGTAAGTTTACTTCTACTTTCATCATGCAAGGGAATATCATCTTCATCAGACATATCTAGAAGAAAAACAAAATAAAATAGGATAATATGATAACTATTCCTTTAAACTATACCTCTGTTTTCTATGTTGTCATTCCTAATGATGTTATGCATGACAGCAATAGCTGCATTAGTTGTTTCCAGATTTAAATTCAGCCCATTAAAAAAGCAAAAGAATATATTTTTCATTATCCCAAATAATCTTTCTACAACACCACGTGCTGTAGATCCGAAGTAACGAATACTGGTTTCAAATAATAGTTACTTTTTCAAACAGTTACTCTCATAATAAATATATAACTTTTAGAATACATTCTTGTCTGAAACGTTTTATTAAAAAATTGATTGAACTTAGTACAAAATATTTGAATTTAACCAATAACTAGTATTACTTCTATGTGCGTAGGTTGATTTCATTATAAAAGTTTTGTTTGAACCTATTGTATTTGATGCGATATAAAATTAATTTTGTGCCAGGTACTACATTATACATTTATTTGTGTGATTTAATATCGGAGCCGGGGACTATTATGATCGGGTCTAAGTACACTCCCAAGAATTTTGCATATTCATCTTTTGCTGATATCGGGTTGTCCTTAAGTGTAAATAACAAAGATTGGGTTTTAGATAAGTTCAGACTAAGTTTATTCGAGCTAAACCACTGTTTAGCAGCCGTCTGGGTAGCACCATCCACATACATTAACCTGTCTATGCAGTTAGCCCGACTTATCAATGTAGTGTCATCCGCATAAAGGATTGGTATCGAATCCGTGACATTGAGTGAGAAATCGTTCGTGTATATCAGACACAATAAAGGTCCCAAAATAGAACCCTGAGGAATACCCATGGTGATATATTGTTTGTTAGACAGTTCATTATTACAGAGAACCTGTTGGCTACGATCTTCTAAATATGACGTTATCAGCTTAATACTGCTCAAATCAAAGTTATAGTGTCGCAGCTTATGAATCAACAAATATGAGGGACACAATCAAATGCCCTAGATAAATCATAAAAGGTAC
Source organism: Amphimallon solstitiale (assembly GCA_963170755.1). Taxonomy (NCBI): domain Eukaryota; kingdom Metazoa; phylum Arthropoda; class Insecta; order Coleoptera; family Scarabaeidae; genus Amphimallon; species Amphimallon solstitiale. Next base: position 92,713,638 of record OY720678.1, read on the forward strand.
CCAACAGGTATTCCCCCTTTTCTAAGCATTCAACGATCTCCCGCACAAAATCAAAGACTGCGGTTTTTGTACTAATATTCTGCCTAAATCCATATTGATGTTCAGAGAATAGATTATTATTTTCGGAGTAGCTGTATATTTTACTTTTTAAAATTTTTTCAAAAATCTTGGATATTATAGGTAGAAGTGATATGGGTCTAAAGTTAGAGATCTCTTTTGGATCTCCTTTCTTAAAGATAGGGATAACAATAGCTACTTTCAAAACATCTGGAAATATACCTTCTGTTATAGAAAGGTTAAATAATTTTGTTAACTGTATGATTAAAAGATCTTGTATGCTTTTTAATAACTGGTACTGTAAATCCGTAAATATCCTTACTATGCGTTGCTTTAAGAGAGTTAATCGCATCTCTCACTTCTACTGAACTAACTAAATCTACTGAAAAACAGCAACCTTCACAACTAATTTTACCAAGGTAAGCATTTATATCTACACTTTCGTTAACTACGTTAGCTGCTATACCTCTAGGATAATTAATAAGGAAGTCGTTTACTTCGTCTGCATCAAAGTCTGCTGCAACAGTACTGTTATTTTTTCTGTAGCTATTTACAACTTTCCACATGACTCTACTCGAATAATTGGATTCACTAATGATGCGATCGTTCATTGAAATCTTGGCATGTTCTATATTTTGTCTATATTTTTTGCGATATTCATTACGATAAGTTTTCATCACATCAGAATTAGTTGCATCACAAATATCGCACAACAATCTTAGATTTTCGCGCATATCTCTTAGTTCCGCATTAAACCAACTATTATTAACCTTAATTCCATCATTACGACATGTTTTTTCAGGAAATGAATCATTAAAGGTGCATACCAAAGCATTCATGAATATCTCAAACTTCTCATTAGCATTAGAATTATTTTCGTATATAAAATCCCAGTTTAGTTTGTCAACAGAGTCATAGAAACGCAACTTACCGATCTCAGTTATAGGTCGAGCAATTCTCACCTTCGCCCGCTCCCCACAAACATTTATATTGCAATCCAATACTATACTACGATGATCAGGGAAGCCCTCCCTCGTTTTAGCCCGAACCCCATATGCACTAAAATTAATGAATACGTTGTCAATACAGTTCTTTCCACGCGTAGGCTCCCCAACCATCTGTATGAATCTGTAAAATAGCAAGCAGTCGAGAAGCACACAAGAATCACGGCCACCCACACCGAACTTTACATTAAAATCTCCAGCTATGATGTTTCTGTTCGCAATCCCAATGATTGCAAGAGCCCTGTCCATCAGGTAAATAAAAACATTTAAATCGCCACCTGGCGATCTATAAACATTCAATATAAAAATACTATAATTACCAGCCTTAGCAATGTCAATCCTCGTGGCAGCAATCTCACAATGAAGCTCGATCGACAGCTGATTAATATTTTCTAAGTTCTTAAACAATATATCTTCCTTTAACATTATTAATGTACCACCATGTGCATATCGCTTTCTACAAAAAAAGGAAGCCGGAATGTACTGGTTCAATTTTACTACAGGAGCTTCATTCTGAGACAGCCATGTTTCAGTAAAACACAAAATTTTATAATGTTTGTCCGTAAAATATGCCTCCAACTCGCCCAGCTTATTATTTATACTCTGAATATTAGTGTAAAATAATTTGAAAGAATGTTCATTAGTTTCTTCATTATATGTGCTTGGGTGAGTTAGAGCATTAACTACATATCGACTTGCCCCGAAGTCCATTGTGTAAAATTCTTGTTCACTTTTGAACATCCATCATGCTTTATATTGCTACCGCCATTCCAGTCGTTTATAATTTTCACTTTTACTAAATTTTTGATATTTACACCACGCGTAACTGTATCAGCCCCCATACCCCGGATTATGTTCACCATGTAACTAGTAATTCTTGCTTTACCAGACCTTCTCAAGCGTAATCCTTGCAACTTCATGACACCATCGAGAAGCAAAGAATTTGTTTCCACGAACTGAGTAGATCCTATGTGAGTTGCATTTTGAGTACTCCTATATAATTGGCAATTAAATTTGTAAGCCATATCATTATACCAATTTTTATTCTGACAAAAGGGAACAGATAGGAAAATCAAGTTAGTATAGGAGAGCTTGCTGACTGTATTTTCAAAGAAATATTTGTCCGGGATAATACCACGAAGAACATTGTTTGTTCCCGCAAAAATTATTACATAATCTTTTTGGGTAAAAGATCCTGCAAGATTCGCCACATCATGCACAACATCTTCAAACAATGCATTCGGCTTAAAAACAGATTCTACACTGTAATTTCCTCCGATAACGTTCTTATGAATGTCTGCCATTCCTCTGCAATGGTTGTCGCCAAGGATCAAAATCCTGCCCTCTTCACTCTTCGCGATATCAATTTCCATTTTAGTCATCTTGTTTTGTAGTCCCTTGTCAGTACTCACAACTGCTACTTGAGTAGATTTGTCACTGCTTAATATTTTATCAGTTTGAACTTCTGCGGTCTGAGATGTGTTATCATTTATAACCTTTTTGGTGAGGTTTTTTAAAGTCTGCTGTAGGTCGTCAACAATTGTTTGCTTAAATTTTAGTCTGTCATTAGCCTCTTCCAAAGCACAAAATAATTTCTTTCTTTCATCACGCAACTCATTTAATTCAAATTCCACTCGGGCCAACTTGTTACGCAAATCAGACATTGCATCAATTTCCCTACGGTTATTTTCTTCTTCACATTTGCTGTAGATTGTAATATAGCTGTTATTGAGGTTTCCGTGGGAGGATACGTTGTCCCTAAGACTTTAAATAGAAGTATATTATTTGGAAACTCAAATATATGAACTTAAAAGATGAGTCGTATAGTTCGAAAGGATTTCTTTCTTGCCAAGTGTACTTTTGGATTGCGATTTGTTACAATCTCTACTTTTTCCACCTCATATAATTCATCTTGGATATTAATTAGATCTCTCATTTCACTTATTTAAATAAAATTTACAAAAAACATCACCAACAACAACACATACATTACCTTTACTATTATCAATTCGCGCGCACTTTTGGTCTGCTTTTGTCCAGAAACTGACGGATTTGCTATGTTGCCAACGCTGAAATGCTATTAGAATAATATAAGTTAGTAGCCACTAAATATGCGACCATTAATAGGTACTGTTACTATCCACTTAATAGGATGTTAGTGGCTACTATCTAATTATGTACTAACACGCTGTTAAGACATTGTCTATTAATAAGGCAGAAAAAGGATTAGCAAAATCGGTCAAGAATCTTTTGCGTGATGCTCGAACAAATAAACAGACAATTACAGTTTTATAATATCAGAGATTGTTATATATTATCATCATTACTTATACATTCATCGTTATTATTAAAATATTCATACTCGTATGATAACACTAATTTTATTAAATGATTTTCAAGAAAGAAAGGAAGGAAAAAAATATATTCATCAGTTTACTATGGAAGAAGTGAGAAAACGCCGTGAAAAGAAAGGAATAACCATACACAATTTACGGCTCTTCAACACATAAAACCAAAGACATTAAATCTTAAATAATGGCCACAACTACAGCGAACAATACTCCGAAGTGCTTTTAGAATCTCGCCGTGTGGCTCAAGTTGCTCGAGCACGGTTCCACAAAAGCCTTATTCGCTTCCTGACCAAAACGCAACAAAGGAAGTGTACGATGTAGAGAAGATCGGCAATAATTCCTCTTTCACCGAGACCCTGACTGTTTCGATTTCGAATACTGAAAGGGCGGCTCTCTCTCTTCTCAATGCGAACACATAACGTTACCGAAAGAACACTCCAGAGTTCATTTCGAATATAAGTCGTTAATGTTGTACCTGTGTGATGTGGAAGAAGGTGTAGCCTCTGATCTACCTGCAGTCGAATATTTGAAGGGTCTTCTCTCGGGCTTTTGTGTCTAGATAAGTAATATTTGCTCTTTAAGTGTCTACAAAGGAACAAGTCACACGTAAAAATTAACATGACACTTCTGCGTCGGACGCCCTCAACATTTATTTTGAAAACACATAAAAGAAGTCTTCCAGGAAGTAGAAATGCACCAACATCGATCATCAGCTGCTTGATTGTATGTAGTATATAGAATTTGAATAATTATTAAACACTTTCTTCTTTTTTTTTTCATTTCCTTAATTCCGACAATGATACATCAGATATTCTGTAATTGTATACTTTTATTGTTAAATTGCTTTTGAATAGCTTCGTCACTCTCTTTTCTTATACTCAGTTTAACATAATATCGATTTATACTTTAGGAAATAAGAATAGCTTATTTTTATTTAATTTCTGTTGCCTAATAATATTATTTTAAATGACCAGTTGCGGGTATTAACAAAAATATGTTTTACTGAGTTTTACATCCAATGAAATCTAGTTGAAATCATACTGCGCTAGTAGATAAACAATAATATTGTATTTAGAAAATTTGTTATACAGAAGTTACAAAATGAAATAGATAACTACAAAGATCTTGACATAAGAAATACTTGAATGTTTAATTAGTATCAAGAATACGAAAACACTTCCCTAGTAGCACACAATATCGGGCCAACGTTGGCTGTCGGTCGTTTATTTATTGGCCTGACATCGGCGTCTGATATCAATCCGATGTACAAGTGTTAACATTTTACAACGTTGGATAAATATCACTGCATGATATTGGCCCAATATTTTGCACAGACATTTTTCCGATTTGAGTATTTACCTAATATTTCATAAGACAAATAAAGTACAGAGAATTTACTTGATTTGAACTACAAAATAAACAAACAAAAATGTGTTTTGTATTTGATAGATCACAAACCCACTTGTTAGCCAATTATGTTAATAAAATAAAAAACGCTTTTCAAATACAAAATTTCAATAATGCGCCCGTAGGCCTCTCGTGCCCGGTCTCTAAAATTATTTATAAAAGTGTGCGTAGTACTTTTAATGTTAATTTGGTGAGAATCATTACTGCAAATGCTTAATTAACTTTGAGAATCTATATATTTCATTTCACACACCAACAATTATTCATGGTACAGTGTGTAATATATTCTGTGATAAATTAATATAGACTATATCAATATTGTCTTACAAACTTAATAAGATGTTGGCGTTTAATCACAGAATAACAAATTGTGACGTCATCCCCTTTAATCTAAATTTATATCGAACACTGACCTACAACCAACATCACAGCGACTTTGTGAACTTGATATTACGTAGACATTTTTCTTTAATGTTAATAGTATGTAGATTTTTGTTTTCAATAAAATATCAGTATCAGATATTTAACCAATATATTACCAATGTAGACAAATTTGGTCTGATATCAACCCAACAACATAAATTGACATTGCCTTGATATAGGAATTTTATATTCGTACGACATGGGGTGGGGATCACTGATGTTCTACCGATCGTAGAATATTGGAGTGACATTGGCCCGCTTTGAGGCCAACGAACTTGGCTACTCGGGTTAATTGCACACAAAGGAAAACGTTTTGCATAAATAGAGTTATTTCTTCCTTTTATGTTACCTGTTGCCTTCTCTAATGAAAAACCAGCAAAAATCTCCCATCATAACGGGATCCCATCTACTCGTATCTCGATATCTTTTCTCCATTTCTGCAATCTCTTGATGGAACGTTTCCCCCTGTTTATCACTCGTCTTTTCTAAATTAGCAGAAAAGAAATCCAAATGTGAATGCAAAAAATGAACTCTGATCGGCATTCGGCACCCTAGATTTTTATAGTTTTCTAGCAAATTAGCCTTCATATCTTGGTAGTTTTCACTTTCTTTCTCTAGTACTTTGACAAACTCTTTAATAAATCCTAATTTAATGTGAATTAGAATCCACTAGCGGGTCAAATTTTATACTAAATTCTCCAGGAACAATGCTGGTCCATGGCTGTCATTTCTTTTATTTGGTAATAATGCTGAACTGCTCGACTATCCCATAGACACAAAAAACAACAATATTTGGTAAACCCTCCATGCAGTGCAAGTAATAATGAAATATCCGTAAGGTCACCACAAATTTGGCAAAGATGATTTGAATATTGAATGAGATTTAATATAGTTGACATACTGTCATACGTTTCTATTATGTTTATAGAATGAACCACTGGAATTGGTGGTTTCGAGTTACCATTATGAATTAAAACGGCTCTATAGACTTGTTTTCGACGAGTCGATAAACAATCGCCATTCTGCAGGGTTATATTCAATACTCATTTCGTAGAAAAGTTGATTTAATTTAATACAGTAACAGAAATTTCTTTCAACTTTGTAAAATGAACTGAATTTTTCGTGAAGATTTTTCAATGGAGAGATTCTTGTAGTGGAATGTAAAAGATTTCATTCCTTTAATCGAGTTTGCAAAATTTGTAACTTTTCTTTGGTTAAACTCAAATCCAATATCAAATCATTCAGATCTGATTGAGTAATGAGATGTAATTCGTCAGAAGGAATATACTTCAGATCACTTGAAAATAACACATTCAAAACATCATTTATATCTTCCTCATTCGTGGAATTTGCAGAAGAATTTGAATTCATTGGTTTTGGAAGCTCACAATTGGTCCTTTTCAAAACTTTCCTTACAGATGGAATGTCTGGATACATTATTTTCATTTACTTACATTTACCACCAAATACAGCATATATGGTACCCATGTTTTGACTTGATTTTTAATTTTGAAGCCAAGATATTGTTCATAACATTTTTGAATTATTTCACTTAAAAGTTTCTGCGATTTTGTAACATATAATCCACAAACATAACAAAAACTGTCCGGAGAATCTTTCTTGTCTATGTCATTGCCCCGCCAAAACGTACTCACTAGCCGCCACTGCTAACGCATCGCCAAACAGCCCTAGCACTACTAGTGCTGCCTCTAGAATACTTTGCTTATTTCATTAATGGTTTATATTCACGTTTCTTTTGAGAGCAAGATCAAATAATTTTCAAGGTAAAAAAATTACTTGGATTAACAAATGAGGAGGTTCTGGCAAAAACAAGCAAAGTCCATTTCCTGTATTTTGGGTAATTAAAAAAAATTAGAACTTTCTTGTTTTTGAAGATATTTGCTGTCTGTTTTGACTCGTGTGTCCGTTTAAATATTAGAAAATTGTCTATTGAATATTATCTAACAGAAAGATGAGCACTGTTACTCATTAAACTGTTAATTCCTAACTTTTATACGACGTTGGTTGTTTTTCGAAGAAAGTACTTTTTTACAATATAGGAAAAGGTGGGCAAGTTTTTTATTTAAAATAAATGACGTTTATATTTTTTTCAAGTAAGCTAACTTAATAGGTTTTACTGGAATTTCTTGTACATGTAGTGATTGTATGTTTAATTCTCCGGTAGCTTTTTCTTATTTCCTTTTGATGTCAGTTTAATCAGCTCTTCAAGGACTATCGTAAAATGTAAAAAATGCGTAGCATTCCATTAGAAAAAAAATAAGTTCGTGTTGGTTCCTGGTTGCCGAGCACTCTGCAATTTTTGTATTAAAAATTATTCGCTATCTACATTATTAAATACCACTAATGGACTTTGAAGCTCCGCTGGTACACCCGGTATATGTAAATGTTCAAAATTCGTACCGGAAGTAACATTTTCATCATTACCAAAAAGCAATCTTATCCTGGTCACACACGTTGACGAAACTGCTACTGGTGTTAAAACGTCATGCTTTTTGCTTGTTTATTAGGATGTGCATCACAAATCGTGTACAAGTTTTGCGTTTACCCAAATCTTCATGAATGATGGCTCCCACTGTGTCTTTCTTTGCCAATACCCACTTCTTTTGCTATCAAGCGCAATGTTTTCCGGTGCCTTGCTTGTGGCAGGCCGGCCCGAACGTGGTTCATCCTCGACCGATTCCTTGGCAGTGCGAAAGCGTAAAACCAATCGTACACACATTTTCCACCAACAACACCTTCCTTGTAAACTTGCACTAACATTTCAAGCAGAACTATATGTTGTGGCGTTGCTCCATGACCTTTCAACGCACCTAATACAATTACGTATAAAAAAGTATTTGAGTGCCCAAACCACATTTTGATTCTTCTTTATACATACTTACAAATTCATGGATTCAATATAACTTTTAATTACAATCCACATACATAATTGAATACATACAGGGTGAGTCACCTCCGCGGGGAAGGCCGATTATGCCTTTACACCCTATATATCAGTTCATTTTTGAATTGTTTATTAAATTTCATGTCAGAAACATGTAAGACGTTAATACTTTTAAAGTGAGTATTACTGAGCTACTGTCGTTTTTTGATATAATTTCGTTAGTTTTTGTATAAAACTAATTTTTTTTAATGAAACAGCCTATATATCAGTTCATTTTTGAATTTCTTATTAAATTTCACATCGAAAACATATAAGACGTTGATACACTTTAAAAGTGACTATTACTGAGCTACTGTCGTTTTTTGATATAATTTTGTCAGTACTATACTGTATTAATTAAAACCATAAAACTGACAAAATTATATCAAAAGCGACAATAGCTCAGTAATAGTCACTTTTAAAGTATTAACGTCTTACATGCTTTTGATGTGAAATTTAATAAGAAATTCAAAAATTAATTGATATAGGGTGTCCCATTTGAAAAAATTGATTTTTATACAAAAACTATCAAAATTATATCAAAAAACGACAGTAGCTCAGTAATAGTCACTCTTAAAGTATTAACGTCTTACATATTTTTGATATGAAATTTATTAAGGGTGTTCCATTAAAAAAAATACTTTTATACAAAAACGTGTCATGTAACTTTAATCCAGCTTTCTGCACATGCAGTTAGTAACTGTAAAAAAATAAAACATGCTTCTATTAGGACCTCTTATTGTAAACAATACTGAAAAAAATTGTGTCCATCTAATACGTCATTTTCGAGAAATATAATTTTATACAAACACTGAATTCTTCAGAAAAATGGGAATAACTCAAAAACTTTAGACTTTAGGCCAATACTATCTCATTACTTTTGGACTAAAAATTATGCGGGGAATACAAAAATGCAATAATATATAGGGTGTTCCATTTAAAAAACTATAACTATGGTTAGCCACCAAGTTATGGAACACTCTGTATATTACAAAATATTTTCGAAATGTGCTCCTATTGAGCAGCTATCACAAGAAAAAAACCGCTTCGAAATATCTTTACTCATAAAGGCATAATCGGCCTTACCCGCGGAGATGACTAACCCTGTATACAGCTTGTGTAATGAAACACTTGATATTGCCAGGTAAATATTGCAACGTCGTATTCTTTGACCGTCCTGGGAGCGCGACGAAAGACAGGAGAAAGTCGAGATAACTGCTATATTGCCAGTAGATGCTTCACCGTTAAATGCAGCGAGAGCGGGGATACAGTCCGCGACGTTGCAATTCTGATGTATTTTGGACTTGCTATATCAAGTCTTGCATTACACAACCGGTATATATATGTATATATATAGCATACGTTAATATAGAAGAACATTTTATAACTTCGTAAACAACGATCCATTGCATAATTCGATCGTCTATCAAATACTCGATCATATCTATCGGATCGTCTAATAGGCTAAAATTTAAAGTTGTACGTTGGTAAAAAATTATATGTACATATATACATATTTCCGTTGCACAATTTCAGTATACATACAACGCACATTTTTAAGTATTCACTTCAAAGTCATCGTCACAGCCAAAATAGTATCAATTATAGATAATGAGCGTTTTAGAATATTAACGAATTATCGTTTCTCAACTCCCCGAACGTGTGTAATAACATTTTTCTTAATGACACACATGTACCTGCTCTTGATATCTTGCACAATTCCCGCGATGAGGAAACAACTATCTATTACACAACATTAATATCACAGAAAAAGAAAAAAAAAGACGTGCATAAAGTGACTCACAAATAAAACCTTACAGAGATAAATATGAACATTATCTTAATTATGCATAATCATTTACGAAAAAATATGTACAACATGGAATTATTAGAATGAAAACGTGTTTCAATACAATTGTAAATCCATGAAGTCGTTATAGAGAAAAAAGTATTTTTAGGTAAAGTGTATGTGAAGCTAAGATACTATATTTAATCAATGACATTATTAATATAACGCTAGTTAATAAAGGTTTTATAACTATATAGGAATTAATTAGTAAAAGTAATAATAATATTTTATTGGTTATTTCAACATACAGTTATCGATTTTGCCAAAACTAAATCAAAGGATATTGATACATTGAAAGAAATAAAAAAAATATTCTTATTTGTTTAAAATTCTGGTAATTATTTTGCAGAAAAGCGCTCGGACAGGTCGATTAGTATTTTTAGTTGTGAATTTTTGACATAAGAAAATTATATACATGGTGTCTAAAGAAGAACATATGCAGCAATCATTGGCTTTTTTAATGGAACACCCTTAATTTATCACATTTCAAACGTCATTATTTCGAAAACCGCTGATTTCGGGGATATGATACGTTACACAAAAAGTGTTGAGAATTTACCATACAATTCAAAAATGGCATAATATTCAGGATGTTCCTTTTAAAAAAAACAATAATTGCTGCATATGTTCTTCCTTAGACACCCTGTATATAATTTTCTTATGTCGAAAAATTCACAACTAAATACTAATCGACCTGTCCGAGTGTTTTTCTGCAAAATAATTACCTGAATTTTAAACGAATTTGTTTCTTTATTCATGAATGCACTGTATATAGACATATAATCAGTTTGCATAACCAGTGTATACACAATGTTAATAACTACAATTAGATATAGACAATTAAGTAATATCTCTACTAATAAAATTCCCCGCGTTGGGCGCCAAAACAGAATACACCGAGAAATGCTCAATAAACTCCGTTTCAAATGTGAAATCGAATATAACTTTATATACATTAATATGAGGTATGTAAATTTTGTGTACTACTCTACAATTATATTCGGAAAAGGTAGAACACTTTTTCAATGATTATTTTGATTGTTCTTTATAATTATTTCAGTGAATATGAGATTCTTAGTTAAATATAAATTAATATTACATTTGTCCTTTATTTAGTCCGTTGCAATGATGTTAGAAAACTATATAAATGTTTTGCCTTTAAATGGCTAATCCTGGTGCTGGAAATTGCTTCCAAAAAAATTACATTTCCGCTCAACATAATCAATCGTAAAATACAATATTCAGGTATGTATATACGTAATAGAAATAAATGGGAAAACAATAATAAATAAATATCATAAAATAAGCTAAATAGGTTACTGCTAACATCACTTTTTAAATAGGGATGATGCTATTTAAAATATTTAAAAAAAACTGTTTGTAAAATGATATTAATCAATATATACAAAAGTTTAATAAAGTATTGCTCTTTGTAAAGGTATAACTTGAATAAAATATCGATATTTTGCAATGAATTATATATTTATAAATTCAATTTTATAAAAAAATCTCTTTACATTTATATCTTTGATTGATTTGATAATTCATCACCTTCAAAAAATTATACGGGTATAAATTCTCTATATTTTTTCTATTCATATAGAAAACAGAAACTATCACAAAATTATCGCAGAGAAAATTCAATAGCCGCATCTAGATTTTATTAATTGGACGCATCTCGCTTAATTGTCAGTTTAGTTTCGTTTTGTTTATCGTTATCAAGTCATAAATGGAATTGGAAAGTTGGTTATAATTCGTTTTTATCTTTACAATTTCCTCACAGGTCATCAAATGATAATAACATTATTTTATAGTATCTATATTCATTGCTTTCACATAAACCAGTTGGTAATATTGTAATTGTAATAATCATTTAGATTGCCTAGAGTAAACAAACTTTTTTAAATGTTTTATTTCATTTTTTTGCTTATTACTAGAGGGCGGACACGAGCGGTTGATGACTCATCGCCCATGGGCGCACTATTAACTTGTATTTTTAAAGAGGTTTTAATTTTATTTATATAATTGGATAACAAGTGCCTGGTGATCTATAAAATACAAAATACCTTATTATTTTTTCATTTTCTCTTCTGTAAGACTTAAGTACACTGGTTATAGGTGCGTACTGGAAATATTCTTTTATTTCAGCATACACAATTGCCACAATGTTATTAAATCCGGATTTCTATTAAAAACTGCGTCTAAGTTTTGCCGAAGGCTACATCCGAAGTCACTTGGAATACTTGAAATTATTAATAGCCCACGTCTAATGTGGTTAATCCATCTTTTAATTTGAGATTTCGATTTTCAAAATATGTGATTCGTTTAGGCAAATTTCCAAAGTGTTCCAGAAGGAATAACAACTGATTTTTTAAATTTGGAATTTGTTTTAGCAAAGCTAAGTGACGAACGTGCGATATTTTAGCATTCTGTAACGATATTTTACAGACTTTGTAATAAATTTCGGAATCACTGACAATTCATTTTCATATCAGAAAAAGTAACATAAACAACGTTCTAGATCTAAATAAATGATAACTAAAAATGCACGCGTATGTTATTGAAACTAAATAACAGTAAGTATATACATATTTACATTATTTCCCATTCTCGGGCGTAAACAGATGTTGCAGTTCACCATATGAATTAGGGCTATTCAGTAAGTGGGTGTTGTTTACATTATTTCTTTGCTCCGTTGTAACTTCGACGTAGTTTAAACCGGTCATGTCCGGCCCCTACTACATAACATGTTGTATTTTTCAACTATGAAAGTACATAATTCTCCCCCATTGTTTTATGATATATGTTTTGCGGTTTATCTAAAGACAAATGTATACTCTTGTGCAGAGCTTTATTATGAAACCTATCAGTATGTCTAAAAATATTGGTTAAGTATTTTTCTTATCTTTCCTTTATTATATGCTGTAATATCATATGTGTATCCTATCCTATATAGGATAATAATACAGAAATTCCTATGCAGTAATTAGTGAAGGTTTTGAATAATGCTTTTGAATTATATGTGTTTCTGGAACAAATTAAGAATATTTAACAGCGATATTCATGTCTATACAAAGGAAAGCTTCTGTACATAAAATTCTGAATAGGTTTCTTTTAAGTATTTTTGCCGAAATCGAAAGATGTGCCTGTTAAGCCGGCACGACTTTTTTTATGAGTCACTGTATTTCCAGCTGTATGTCAATCGAAAAATAAAGTAAGAAAAAAACGGAAAATAACCTGAAAGATAAGCCTTCGTGAAGAGGAGATGGATGGTTCGTGCACTTTAGCAGTTGTATTTACACAAGATGTGTGAAGAAATTCCAGTTAGAAAAGCGACGAAAATCAAACATGTCCTAACGTAACGTCGTACTATTTACTAAGTACTTGACATATAAAGTGTGTATTTCTATGTATGTATATATAACTATTACAATCATAAATAATATAGACTTCTATATTGCTTCGTTTCGCTGCGAGGGTCTTTAACCTCGGAGCGGACGGCGCGTCACTCCTTGCTGCTTGCAGTGCGTTTATACTACACCATCAATAACAACAAGAACACTTGCATCCTCGGCGAAGTGTTAAAGTGTCGGAGTATGGAATACTGTTTCCGAAACCCCGCTTCCCGTGAAACGGATATCCGTTTACAATCCCTCCATCCGTATTTACGCGCGAAGAGCAGGAAGTTAAAAGTTACTTTCAAATGACTAACAATGCCGAGGGGGAAAGACGACATGATTTCTGTTTCATTGAAGAGTGTGTTAGGTGCATTCCTGGTCGGTTAAACTAAATTAAAAATATCTTGACATGGCATATAAGATAACTTAAAGCAATGGTTTGCATAGTGTGTGGGTGGCGACCCCCTGGGGTGGGCGTGTTAGTTTCCAAAATAAAACAATTGCATTGTTAATCAATTCTTCTTATTCTGTTGCACGGTACATTTAGCAGTACTTAATTATAAAATAGAATCTGAAATTTATGACAGCGATTATGCAAGCTTAAAAAGCTGACTTAACCTACAAGTTTGTATTGACAACGTACGTACGCAAGAACATAATTGTGGTTATATTTTCATTAAAAAGATGGAATGGTTATATTTCTATTTAATGCAAATTAATAATGATACAGTAGATTTAATTGTGTTAAATTTAGTGTTTAATAGAATTCCAGGACAAATTAATATTAGAAACGATGATTATAATTTTATGCCCGACTTATAATTTTTTAATCATTTTCGCCTACGAAAAAAATCTGTAGTAAATATATTGCCCCAATTAAAAACGAGATTACAATACATACACAATCTGTAGGTAAAGTATAAAATTCATTGATATTATAATAAGTTATAATATAATAGCTGGCCCGGCAGACGTTGCTCTGCCATTTCCGTCAGGTGGCACGATGAGACCCAGGTTCACAGCGCCACCTATCGGGTCCAGTTTTTGTAATTTTTATTTTCGGCACTAAACCAACATATATTGTTAATATGAAACATGTTGGTCCATAAATATAGAATTTGTTAATGGCTTGACTACAGCGCCACCTATCGGATCCTAGCATAACTATAAACCATCATCTTGACAAAACAAATAGATTGTGTGACCATGACATCAATCATTCAAGTCGTTGAGAAGTTAAACTATCACGAGAAAGCAATATACAAACTGCAGTACAGCTGCTATCTATCCTTGTTGCCCTGATTAAACAAGAGTCAGTCTAGCCCGTCTAGCCTGAGCGTAAATGTACTCGAATCCTCTCTTTTCCAACACTACACTCGACCAAAAAGCAGTTTGTATATTGCTTTCTCGTACTAACTCATACAAACCCTCGGTGTCGTCGCTTTATCTTACAGTAAATTGTAACCGCAGCTTGACGGCAAGCACATTGTATATATATATATATATATATATATATATATAAATAAAGAAAAGAAATATTGCCATGTCACGTGTCCGCAGTTGCATTTTGAGCGGAGTTACCCCATGAAATTCTATACTTTATTATATATATATATAAAGTTGTTTTTTTTATTATACAAATAATAGTGTGTCACCAATAATTCAATTACTAATTTGCCTGAGGTATTATGCAACTGGTTGTCGTCAGTTAAGTTTAGCCCATTTTGACAATATGCACAAATCTAGTATTAACAGGATTATTAAAAGAATAACAGCAGCAATAGGTCATTTGTCTAATGAATATATAACATTGCCAACAAGTGAGAAAAATTACAGAGTACCCAGACAATTTTTTTCAGTAGGCAATTTTGCCGAAAGTATTACCAGCCATCGATTGTACTCAGATAAGATTTCTACCGGTATAAGGTTTAAGTAAAAATTATTTTATGATAATTACCAAAGTGTTTCGTATATGGACATGATGCTGGAATCTTTAGAAACAGGAATGGTTACCTTTTTTCAATGTTAACTCAAGTTCATGATAAGACTATTTTAAAAAAATGTTTTTCGAGCTAGTTTTGAAAGAAATAATTGTGAATATATTATTCACAATTATAAAGAAAACATAAACTAATAAATTTATAGGTGACAGCGGTTACGATATAAGAAAATATTTAGTGACTCCATATATATTATGAAGCGCAAGTGGTTGTAGCAAATACATTTAGAATATGGAAGAGACGCTTTCCAATATTAGCTTATGGATGCCGAACTAACATTAATCTAACGATAAATATTATAGTAGCTAATGCTATTCTAATATCCGGTGGGTAACACCGAACTTTGGCTTCTTCAACGTTTGTATACGGATAGACCTGAACACCATTCAGAAATATTTTTTTTCTGGTAAACCTTCATTTGTGTCTGGTTATTTTTCCTTCTGCAACATCGGAAAGTGCGAGGTCACCCGAAATTCATGTCTGACTTGGGACAATAGCAGATTTAAGAGCTATCTCATATCTATCAGTTTGAGTTGGCAACTTTCTTGTGATGTCCTTAGGGAGACCCCACAACAACTTTAGAGGCTCCGGAAGCAGGAAGATTCATGCGCTCTGCAACTGTCAACTGAGCCGGACTGTGTGGTGCACGCAAATCCGCCGTCACTCTCCGCTTTAACAGAAACGCAGGGACACCTCGGGGCAGAACATCTTGCAGAAAATGAAATAATTACAGTTCTGCCTACATGAAAAAAATTGCTAGATATCGATCACTCGCGCAACTATGTTCATGAGTTTGTGATAATATACAGTAGAGTCCTTTCAATAATATTAAGAAGTTACTACATACTTGGAAATTTCGAAAAAAAAATTTCACCTTTTGGCCAGCTTTTTCCGAAAATCGGCCACTGTGCATCGGTACATATAGCAACGAATTTCGCCCAGTCAATATCGTATTTAGATGTATGTACATACATTGCATAAACTTACCTAATAACATTGTTCCGGTGATATTGGTATTTAATAGAGTACAAAATAAAATATCTTCTGTGATATCATCGCTTGTGGTGTGTCTTACGAATGCTCTGAACAGTTTTCAACAATTACTACTCCAATACTTTTTGCCATGTCACTTGAGATAATAGTATCGCAGAGAGGTATTGTACGAGCAATGCTGATGTTCATCAATATAATACTCGTAAGCCTAATCATATCTAACAAAATTCTATAAGAAATTGTAATTTCTATTAAATTAATTATAATACAACGTATACATACATAATAATAATAAACATTTTAAGAGCAAGCAATATTATAAATTTAGTTTAAATGTATCTTTTAAATAAATTATACTAATAATTTTCAGATAATTACAATTTGTTTATTTCCAGTATTTCCTAGATTTTCTCGTAATTCTTTATAAAAAAAAAATTACGCCAAGGACCACAGCAGTCTTAGAATAACAATGTATAAACTTTATATTCCGCCTGGCGTGCATTGTGTGTTGTTACAATTATACAGGAATTTTCATCTCGGCAAGTCACACACATTTTTAGCTACATATACAATAGAAACCAAAGCTGGACTTGACTCTGATGTTACTAGAACCAGGAAGAACTCGAAAGTCCTATTTTACAATGGAGCATAGCTATTGTTTCAATGTTTGCGTAAAAAAGTCGATGTATTTTAATTAGAGTCTCTTCCTTTAAAACTGACAAAGGCACCGGTTGTAAATATAACTATTTTGTTATCGTTATTGTATTTGTTTCATTAAAATGAACATTACTTATTTTGCTAATAATAACAATAATAATTATTATTATTATTACACTCTATATACATAATGTGTTATTAGTTTTGTCGCAATTCATTTAAGATTAGTGTAAGCCAGTAAAAAATTGGTTGGCAAAATTATTAAGCAATGCCTAAAATATCAATCAATTAAAAACTTACAAAACGAAAAAATATTTGTCCAAAGGTCTTAGCTGAACTGTTGAATTAAATTAAAGTAACGAACTATTCTGTCTGAAGTCTGGATGTAGTTTATTAAAGTCTTTAGCTTTTATAGCTCTATATTCAGGATCATGCTCATATGGAATTGATTTATGAACTGGAAGACCCATTTGTTCTGAACTCCTAGTAGTTTAGTAAAAACATGTCCTTATCTTTTAGAAATAATGTATTATTTGTAAATATAAAAAGATGTTACAAACACAGTTCTTTAAACATAATGTTAGATCAGATTTCTTAACACCCGTCGATCAATACGTTTTTGACCAGTTTTAGGAAACCAGATCCGATATTTTGGGCAATTTTGAGAACTGACTTGTCCAAAATCACATAAAGAGCAAAATTAACATGACTGACAAATTCCAAGAATGATCATTACAAAGGTGAAAGAGGTTTACTTTACGAAAATTATACCGAATATTTTGATTTGAAAAAACTTCTGTCTCGTTGGGATACGGAAACGATAATTAAATAGATTATGTTGGATGATGCACATCAATTGGAACAAGTGGAGATGTTCAAGAGATACAGTAATACTGGAACAAAAGTTTGCAGTTACCAGATCAAAAATTCACTAGCTGCAGTGAAAAATGAGAGTGTTGCTACCGGATCTACGTCGCACTAAGATATAAGATTAAATTGAAGTAAAGAAACGGAGAATCACAATAGGGGTTGATCTAACTGGATAACGCAGGGCCGAGCTAACTCAGTCGCAGACGGCGTGACGGTTCAGGAAAAAAAAAATAAGAACACCTAAAAGTAGAGCGTCGGTCGGCAACGACGCTAGCGACGTTGTCCGGGCACCAGGACACTATGCTATCTTACAGATAACCTACCTGCGCCTCCTACGAGCTACCACTGGCTGTGTTCCTCCAGCGGGTTACCTATTGAACTCCCTGTATATTCGTAGCACCTAATCTTATGTACGTGCTAGTCACAATAAAATTTGAGATATGCAGAGGTAAAAGAAATAAAAGAAAAGATATTACGTAATGTAACAAAATTTAATTAAATTTAACGTGTTGAAATCTTGTTGTTTTTTTTTTTAAAATAAGAGAAGAAGTTAAGGATAACAGTAGAGTTTACAATGTCACGAGTCTGTCTGTACAGTTTAGATATATATAAAAAAAATAAAGATAAACAAACGTTGAACGAAATTAATTGAAATATAATGAAATGCTAACTAGGGGGTTTGGTAATATGTATCCAAAGCGTTAGGTAAAAATTAATAAAAAAACAAATCTTAATACTAGAACATAACCTCTGCGTTTCCGCAGTGGGTGGTTGGTAGCAGAAACGTTTCTTCACCTCACATTTTGTATACAAGAGATATCATGGACACGCCACAACGGCCATGTAAATACAAAAGTGTAAGTATATATATTTAAACGCAAGAAAATTAATATCTCAGTATAAAAGACTTAGTCTAAAATTGTGAAAAATTCGCTTAATACCTACACCAGGTTTGAATACATGAACTAAATAAAGTAAATGAAGGATATTTAAACGCAAAGTCAAATAATTAAAGGTAAAATTAGAAAGGAAATTTTATATTAAGCAAAAAAAAACACTGAGCCACACGAACCAAAATTGCTCGTACAGAATTGATTTTATCTAGCTCAGGTAAATTAACTGATCAACGTGAAAGGCAAAATTTATTATCTTACAACAATGAGCGTGCAAAAAAACAATTAATATTAGAAATTAGAATAAAGATTCAACACATTATGAGACACACAGTAATTTCAACGGTAATTAAAGCACTAGGTACATTACTAATTTAAATAAATCTCTCCAAACTATTTAGTGATATGATCATAAATTTACTAAAATGAGTTTTAATCAAATTTTCGCCTCGACATAGGGCTACAAAATTATGGTAGTGACATAACCAAAATTCTAGTTAAACTGAATGTTACATAAAACAAATAATAAAAAAAAGGTATGACGGAAATTTAATTAAGATTAAACTGTGACCTCGCAGTTGACTAAGAGGTGCGATAGTTATTAAGCCACTCAAAAATTCTTGGTCAAAATCTAGGCAAAATAAAGTCTTGCACTCAGACGTAAAGATGTCGATAATCAGACGTAAAATATATGTAGAAAAGTTACAACCTTAGCTGCTCTCAACGGGCAAAATGGTTGCCGGAAGAACGCTGCGGGAATCCAAAATGGCGGTGACTCCCTTGATGGAAAAATTCCTCTTCGACAAAAAAAAACCCACGCTCCACGATGTACATGCGGGGCGGTAACACCAGAGACACAGCTACTGAGGGCTTTTGAGCCCGTCAAAAGGATCTTGACGGCTTCTGAGGGCTTTTGTGCCCAACAAAAGAATCCTATTAAAATTTAGAGAAGAAAGAACCAAAAGTAAAATCCCGAAAACTTAACACAGAGTATCAAACACTTACCCCAATTATGAAGAATAATGGAGATTCCACGATAAACGACCTTCAAGTCACCTCAGGGTGCAAAATTTAAATTAACAAAAACCAACACACGTGGCTATACGTGAATTTTTAGATAACGGTACGACGAAAGAAATTCACGTTAACAACCCAAAATTAAGGTAACGGTAATTACTGCTTTCTTCAATTTAAGCCGCATACGCGAAGATATCCTCATGGATAATGTACATAAGTACTGAAGGAAGAAAAGCAATTTGCACACACTGTACTTTACACAAGATGTGACAATCAAGTGCCGTCGAAACGGGAAAATCTCTTCCTCCACGACTGCGCGTTCGCTTACACGCATCCCTGTCAAAACATAAAGACACGAAAATACCTCAAAGAGGACAGCGGAAGCATTCAAATAAAATTACAACCACGAGTTTGAGTTTGACCGTAAAGGGGGTTAACACTGTGACTTTTAATTAAACGCAAACATGAACATGACTTAGGCGAAAAGAAAAATAAGCGAAATACCCAACAATTGTACGAAGAAAATGATAACGTCGGCAGTACGAGAGGAAATTTCATGCTAGACGTTGGCAATCCGTGTGCAACATCCATTACATGGCAACGTATTGACCACGTTTGACAGAAATAAACAAAACAAAGTTCCACACGTAGTTTCCATTTTATTAGGCGAAAGAACAGAATCTCTGCAGGTAATTAACGAAATATCAAAGCTCTAATATCAAAACGCTGCGGAAGACGGTTGGAGAAACCGATCTACCTATATGTTTCAGAATGTTATTAACGTCCATAAACCCTATTGAGAGTCCCAGGATGAACCACAGAAGATGCCTAATACTTAGAAGAACGAAGGAAGGCCACAAATGATCGGCAAACAATTAATAGTATGCCCACTGTCCCAAGCATTTCCTTAATTAATACTTCTTACATTTTTAGTGGGACGTCTGCGAAGGAAAAGGAAAATAACAATAATAATCGGGCCTGCTCGAGATACGGTGTTCGGCAATACGCAAAACATGTGAAACAGTTAACACAATAACCTGGCTGTCGTCTCGGAGCATTTCCAAGCCACAAATAAATGCATTATATAGAGATCGGACGTAATAAATAAGTAGATACTTTTAAAAAAACTTAAGCAAAGCGTAAAAAGTAACTGCAAGTGCAGAAAACACGAAACTACAGGTAGGTTAGAATAAGCTAGAGCTAAGATAATTAGAATTTGTTACTCAGATATAGAGGCTTCCACAAAAATAGGGTGTGAATGCCCGATCTTACACAAAATGAATCTGTCAAATTCGCGGTACGTGAGTAAGGGCGGTGAGGGCTCAAGAGTAGATTTAGTACACACGCAGGTATACGGCAGGCAGTCTTAGTAGCCGGTGAAACAAACAGTGTACAGGGTACGCTCAAAAAGTCACGAACTAATACAAAATTCCACGTATTTAGACAAAGGCACACAATCTTTCCAGAACTATAACCAAAGTAAATTATACAGCGTAACAGTGTTATTAGTTTTCAAATCGCGCATGTTATTGTAATAAAGTGCAAAGAATTTACAATAGTGGGAATTCTTTTCTTATATTTCATTTTCAAATTTGTTTCACCATTCTTTTGGCTATCATTATAATCAGTTTTGGCATCTTTATGTGAATACCTAAAAACTGTACTATTCCAAATGAATCAAATCTCTAAAGAAATGAATAAAACAACGGATATAGCAAAACTTACTTTCTGGCAAAAAAGCAAATCCTAGAAAATGTCAAAATGGAGATTTATAAGAAAGTCGTTCGTAGCTTAGAGACTTGGATGCACAATAATCAAATTAAAAGTAACGTGAAAGTAACTGAAATGTTATTTCTAAGAAGAATTGTTAATAAGCTTGTGTAGTTCTGGCACTTATTAATAAGGATTGACCAAATAATATTAAAGAGAAAAACGTGGAACGTCAAAATCATATGGAAAAAGAAAGCGAAGAAGATCGATGAGATTGTAGAGAGAACGAAATTGGAAACTACCTGGACAAAAAAATAAGTCAAATAGGATTCAGTTCAAGACTTGGTAAAGAATATGTCACCCCAGTTATATCTAAACACTATATGTTTTGCGTCTAAAGGCGGATAATTTCTACATTAAAAGAAGTAACTAATGTTTTTAAAAACAAAATAATTTTTCGAGATATGTTGACAATATTATGTAAATATTATGTCTATTTTGGGGGTCTAATTATCGTGTACCTAATTTTGTTTATAATTGTTTTAAAAAAATTGATTTGAAATATGGTTTTACCAATTTTTTTTTTTGATATATACCTTTTTTTATCAATTACCACGTATAGTATTACTTTAATATGTTGACTTTCTTTGGAAATAATTTAGGGCCAATTCTCGAATACGTATTTAATTTTTTGTCTTCATAACAATTAGGTATTTTAAATTTATAATTTTACTGTTGCTATGTCCAATTTCATAATTGTGTAAAATCTACCTAATTTTACTCACACTTCCTTAATTTTTAAAATTTCAACATTTGCCATTTTCTATATTCTTCTCAATCCAACGCATTTTAGATTTCGAAGCGTGTCCGCATTATTAACCGAAAAGTATTTTTAAACAAATTCTCTATCAGTTTGTGTTGTGCAGATTTTACGAGTAAATAAACAAAATACATACATACAAGAAATAATAAGCGAAAAGGTTATAATATTCACGCTCGAATAGCAACAGCATACTCTGTGATGGAATGGTAAACATGCTCTCTCGACCAAATAGGTCTTCAACTTCGGCCTGAATTGATTCGCAGGTATTTACTTTGTCTTCAAGTCAAAACAATCCAGTAGATTAACCACACGAACAAAGGGATTGCTTAGTTCTCTCTGAATTCTAAAATAATCTATTTCATATAAACAGTAGGTAGCACAAAGCATTGGCAATATTATAAAATAAGGATAATTTATTTATTTATTTATGGTGAATGCGGTATGTGACATATAACACTAACGATTTTATTTAACAACACTAGCCCAAACTTGAATATATGAAATTTATGGTCACCTTTTCTCTAATAGTTTCTTAGTTTTTTTCTTGACTTTTTATGTCAAGAAAAAAGAATTGTATTTATGGGGAGAAAAAATCATAAGGAAAATGGAAAAACACACTGACTAAGAACATGTGGCGTTTAGAAAAGGAAAGACCATATACACATTTTTTATACTGAGAAGCGCTATAAAAAGAAAAATCGACATAGAGAAGAATTGCTGAAAATATTTATAGATTTCGAAACTTGTAATTGGAGTCAGCAATAAGGAATGCATGACAAAGTGAATCTGTTAAATAAAAAATATATAGAATAACCTTAAGAGGAAAAACACAAGCTCCGAGCAATTCCAAAGAGAGAAAGAAATAACTCAAAGAAAAGGCTTTAACTCACTCCTATTTGTAACAGTTAGGAACAGATTGCTTTAAAACTGACAATAAAATAAGGGTATACATACAATACTAAAGCAAACAAACCTAGCACCCATAAAAACTTACGCAGTTGATATAGTGATAACTAGGGTGCAGACACGTACGGTTGATAACTCATCGCCCATGGGCGCACCATTGAAATGTTGTATTTTTAAAGAGGTTTTAATTTTATTTATATAATTGGATAACAATTGGCTGGTGATCTATAAAATACAAAATACCTTATTATTTGTTCATTTTCTCTTCTGTAAGACTTGTTCTCTTTGAATTAAGTACATCCTTGTAGATAGAAAACGTCCTTTCTACATCGCAATTGGTTATAGGTGCGTACTGGAAATATTCTTTTATTTCAGCGTATTTAGCATACACAATTGCCGCAATGTTATTAAATCTGAATTTCTATTAAAAACTGCGTCTAACTTTTGCCGAAGGCCACATCCGAAGTCACTTGGAATACTTTTGAAATTATTAATAGCCAACGTCCATCTTTAAATTTCAGATTTCGATTTTCAAAATATGTGATTAGTTTAGGTAAATTTCCAAAGTGTTCCTGAAGGAACAACAACTGATTTTTTAAATTTGGGATTTGTGTTATTTCTTTACACTCAGAAATACTTCGAGCATCGTCATGTAAACATGTTACGAAATTTTGTAAACTATCGAAATTCTCTGCATAAAAACTATTTATGTGTATGTTTTAGCAAAACTAAGTGACGAACGTGCGATATTTTGGTATTCTGTAACGATATTTTACAGACTTTGTAATAAATTTCGGAATAACTGACAATTCATTTTCATATCAGAAAAAGTAACATAAACAACGTTCTAGATCTAAATAAATGATAACTAAAAATGTACGCGTATGTTATTGAAACTAAAATGTTATTTCTCTTGCGAAATATAAGGTAAATATAATAAATTTTTAAAATCCCTCACGCTCCTAGCTACGCCGATGAAAAAAGGATTTTACTCTTAAATTCCTTATTTTATGAGCATTTTTTGCTCTCATTGTCGGGCACTTCTCGGGCGTAAACAGATGTTGCAGTTCACCATATGAATTAGTGTTATTTAGTAAGCGTGTGTTGTTTACAGGATTTTGTTTGCTCCGTTGTAACTTCGTCGTAGTTTAAACCGGTCATGTCCGCGCCCTAGTGGTAACAGTAGAAACATAGAAGCAAGTGGAAAAAAAATAGAACCTTCGAATTAACTAAATAAGAAAAATTAAATTGAAGATAAATATTAATAAGTTTAATACTATAATTTAAACTAGAACGAAAAAAAATTAATGTATAAAAATGAAAGAATAGAGATCTTGTCAACATAATGATATCAAGAAGTAGCCTTCATAGAGAATGGTAAATTGGACAATTGCCATATATGGTAAAAAGGAAATACAAAGAAGAGCAATACCACAACATTCTCAACACTAATACAACAGTAAAACTTTCGTAAATAATAATACAGGGTTATTTTTTTAAATCTTGACATAGGCTAACTTTTCTATTTGAAAAGATAGACCTATGGTCCCTGAAGCAAAGTTTTAGGAATTAGTCCAAATAAGAAAAATGCGTGGAAAAAATAAACGCGTTGTTGCCAGATTGGGCGCTATTTCAGAAAAACATATTTTCTTAAATGGCAACACTCCATTTTTTAACAATTTCTAATATATCCTGAGATTCTAGTCAAAACAAAGAGGTTGGAAATTTTTGATTAGAGTGGCGGTTTACGAGCTAATGGTGCTTATATTTAACTTATTTTCCAGTATTAAAAAAATAGCAATAGTAACAAAAATTAATTACCTAACATTTATTTTTTAAAAAAATGTTCGAACTGATTTCCTTGTTGGGTTCTGCAGCAACAAATACGTTCAACAAAATTTCTATTAACATTATGTAACATTGAAAATGTATTAAAGTTTAGGCACTATTAGCTCGTAAACCGCCACTCTAATCAAAAACTTGCATCCTCTCTGTTTTGTCTAGAATCTCAAGATGTATTAGAAATTGTTAAAAAGACGGTGTTGCCATTTAAGAAAATATGTTTTACTGAAATAGCGCCCAATCTAGCAACAACGCGTTTATTTTTTCTACGCATTTTTCTTATTTCGACTAATTCCTAAAACTTTGCTTCAGGGTCCATAGGTCTATCTTTTCAAATAAAAAAGTTACCCTATGTCAAGATTTAAAAAAATAACCCTGTATAATAGGCAGCTTTAAAAACGAAGCAAGGATAAGATTAGTAAAGAATATAAAAATATTCAGACCTTAATTTGGAATATTTTTTTATAACAACATTTTCAAAATTCGCATAAGCAGTAACAGTTTTACTCTCATTAAAAAGCAAGTGTTTTTTTCTATCTCGAAAATACGCATTCTATAAAAATTTATTAAGAATATAAAAATACTTAACATTTATTTGCCCCAAGTTCTAGTATCAAATGTTTAATTTTGGTAGTATATATTGCTGAATATTCATGTTAATTATATAACACCCACTATCTATGATATTCTTTTTCTTGATACGATAAAAATTATACCCCAGCTTGTTTATGCCAAGCTATTTTTGTAAAATTAGTATTTATACTTGCTTTTGATGATAAAAAGATACCTTATTTTATTAAGATAAGTAAAGAAATGATTTCCTTGTATACAAACAAGAATATGCAAGACAAAAAGGAGGAAAAAATTGAAAGATAGAGAAAGAAAAAAATTACAAATAAAAAAAATATTGTTAAACTTTTATATAACTATAAATACAGATTGATTAATTATTACAATAAAAAAGGAAATAAAGAAATTGCAAAGGGATTTAGGAACTAGGTACCAACCTACGAAAACAGCACATACAGTAAACGCCAAATAAGATGGCGCGCAGTGATAGTGCACTGTAGTCGTTATTAAAAACACGTACGCCCACTTACTGCCATCTTATATGGCGGTTACTGTACCTGATTTTATTAAAAAATAAATAGTGAAGTTACAAGAGACAGATTTAATGCAAATTAAAATTGGCCCCACGTTCTGGTGCCAAATTTATAATGTGACATAATATATTGTTTTGCACAGTGATATTGAACGACCTTTTTCAAGTAAATTTATCATTTATTAAATTGCGAAAAGTGCACTCGTATATCGTTTATTTTTTATGAGGAAACACTAGAGAAATTGGCGATATGACATTATTGATGATATTGTATTAAATATTATATCAGCATAATTTATTTACAATTGCTTTATCTTATTATTAGAGTGTAGATAGGCGCATATGTAAAGCATACACACACATCCAATATCAATATATCTCAGTTTATTAGTAATGGAAAGTTTTTAGAACGAAATCGGAAATAATCATATAATAACAATAAATATTTTTAATTCGCCGCTTGTACGCCGATGTTATTGTATTTATTTTCAGCGTAAACAGACTTCCTATTCGTCCGAAAGGCATGTGTAAACTAATATATATTGTGTGCCGGTGTGAGCTTAGATGATAAAAGAAATAAACAGGGAAAAGTATTTGCTTGTGTTTGATTAAAGCGAACAGATGATGATAGAGACATTCAATACTGTTCGTGTCGCACTATACGATCCAAATGTCTTCGTCTTTCTCTCTCTACCTCTCTCTCTCTCGTTGCGTCCACAAGAAATTAGACGATGGAAAAGCCGATGTGGGACCAAAGGTCGTCCACTGAAATTTCAGAAATTGCCTGCAGACAAAACATCGCGATAACACGGCCGTGTTATGTCTAGATGTATTTAAATGTGATACTTTCGATTGGACGGGCGAATATGATACCTGTCAGGTGGATTTTTTTTGAAGTAAAATATATCATGTCAATGCCGGTTACAAACAAACCGGATTATTTCGAGAAATTTGCTTCGCGACAATTGAGAGGGCAGCTACAGCAGAACACGATTTTCTTCATATTATTAAAATCATGATGATTGCATTCAAATAATAATAAAGCATAGATACTCACTAGGTACATATCTTTTTAAATCAGAAATTTGTTGAATGGTGTATGAAATCATTTCTTTAATTTTTTACCAATCTATTGTTTATTAGTAATAAATAGCTGCAGTATATACTGTGATTATAGGCAATTATCAATAAGGATTCATAATTACTGTATTTAAAGGTATTCACAGATGCCTTTGGATTGGTGATACATATTTGAGGAATTCAAAAAAAAACACTATACAATTAGCCGATGGTGCAGAAAATGACATCGTAGTGGAAGTTTGAAAAGCGATACATCTTGACGAGCGGAGACCCCTGCAGCAAATTCGTTCTCGCAAAGGGAATTAGGAAAATTTGGAACGAGAGTGAGAAAGTTCAGAGAGGAAAGGAGATCTAGGCAGTCCATCCATCCGTTGCACAGCTTTTTAATAAATCGCGCTCCATAGATATCGCGTTGGTGTTTCAAAAACTGAAGGCCATGAGTCTCCATTAGCAACGAGTAGTCAACACCTCGCAGATGATACGTCCCGGTAATCCTGAACGCCACTGAACTCTTTCAATGGAGAGCTGCAAGTAAATACATTACGGAGACCATACTTGTAAAGCATACTCCATCCGACTGACAACATACCTAAAGTATAACGTCTTTGAAACTAATGGGTTGCTGAAGAACCTAGACGAACGCATAATAAAACCCAAAAATCTTGAGGTCGATGCACAAACATGATTTATGTATATGGCTGGAAAAACTTAATCTGCTATCGAAAAGGACACCAAGATCCCGAAAAGTGTCTACCCTTCCAACAAAACGACATCTATGAAGTAAGTAGAATTATGATGATCTGTCTTAAGTGTAAATGATATAAAATAGCATTTACTTATATTTAAATGCAATTTGTACCTGGAACACCAGTTTGACAAAGTATACAAGTCATGTTGGAGGCAGGAAACATCACCCACATGATATAGGATTGTAGATTTTGAGGTCATCGGCATATGCAAGTACAGGACACGACAAGGATTAAAAAAAAATCGTTTATAAATAAATTAAAAAGTAATGGTCCTAGATTGGATCCTTGCGGGACACCGGAAGTTGGACAAAACTTACGAGATCCGAAACCATTGTAAAAAACATAATTACATCTGCTTATCAAATAGGAGTGTAAAAGTTTAATCAAAGAAGAAATATTAGCAAATGCGTTCACAATATCTTGTGATGTCTTGACTTGCGTGTTACCAATAGTTAAAGTGCTGGGAATGCGCGAGGCATCACCTTTACTTCGTATATAGTTAAAGATTTCTTTAGGCATATTAATAATTGAGAAAATAGAAAATAATAAAGCTTGCCTAAAAGAAAGCTTTTACGGATACGTATTTAATACTCATTTCAATTTGTCCTTTCATACACCAAAGAAACACCAGTGCACTACATGTACTGCTTATGCAAAATCTAGTCCTCAAACCAGGCTCACATTACAAGCGACCTACGATCGGCACGTACATTTAAAAGAGAGAGCAAGAGAAGAAAAAAATTCCTATAAAAAAGATGCTCAGTCAAACGCCTCCACAATACATGCCTGTAATTTTGACCTTCAGCAGGTCCTATACGTTCCAACAGATCCGACAAATCCAGTTTTGTTTTACAAAACGAGGCTGTCTACTTACAATTTTACGATTTTCAATACTGGGAACAACACTGGTAAGTGTTTTATGTTGACCGAAATAGAGGGTGGACGTGGGCCGTCTGAAATAGCCTCCTGTTTCACCACCTTAAAAGCCTCCCTCTGACAACTGAAAGTGTTCGACTATTCAGTGATACATGCGGCGTGTCAAACCAAAAATCAGTTTGTTGCTGCCATGTTTATCTATGCTGTTCAGACTGTACCTATTGAAGTCATTGACCAAGAGTTTCTTATTTCTGGTCACAGTCAGATGGAATGCGATTCAATGCATGCCAGAATAGAAACTGCAGCAAAAAACATCCCTGTGTACTTGCCTCATGAGTGGGTAACCATAACAAAAAATGCTAAGCGTAATGAGCCAAAATACGAAGTTTTTGAAAAACGTGACATTAATTTTATCGATTGGAAACCTTTTGCAAAACTTCTGATGGTTAACCGGAACAAGGACGAAGATGGGACCATAATTAACTGGCATGACATTAAGTGGATCAGATATGAAAAAGCTAATCCTTTTGTTATGAGCATTAAAACAGATTTCGATGATGTCTTCCACAAAATAGTGATTGTACCACGTAGGGGTCGGCGAATTACGTTGGCTACCTTGGAAAAATATTTGAAGCCCTTACATGAACAGAAAAGGCCGATATCGGCTGTAAAACTTAAAAACCTAACAGAAATCAGCAATGCCAAAAATTTTCCCAATGACTGCATGCCCTTTTATAGGGACTTAACTGGTGATGCAAATTTGAGGACGAGACAGTATTGCCAGATATTAATGATCAAGAAGATCAGAATTTTTTTAAGAAACTGGTATGGTACTACAAGAAGGTTACAGTATTTTATAGTTACCATGGCATAGATAGCTTGTAATGGTTTGCTAATTCAGAAATAAAGTTAAGTTCCAAATGTGACAATATGCGTTTTTTTAGTAAAAAATTACATTAAAAGAATAATTTACAATAATATTTGTCAGTTGCATATTATAAACATTAAAGTGGATTATAACCGATACCTTGCTAAAAAACAAATATTTCAAGTTAAAACGCTGATTTGATAGAAGTGATTTAAGTTAGAATTTCATTTTCTCGAAAACTATGATTTTCTGCTTTGCCACTTTTGGAACACGACCATCGATATATGACATGCCTAATAATGTATGTACACTATTATTGTATCTACACTCGAAAGGTAAAATAAATATTATCATTATTATTATTATACTTTATTATTAGTATTATTTTTATCATAAAAAACACGTTCTTGTATAATATTTTGTTCTATGTATAAATCCATTTTTCTCAATGTATGGGGTTATCATAAAGTAAGGGATATACTTTAACTTATTATAACTTTTTAACAAATCAAGCTAACAACAAAAAGTAAACGAAATCTAGTTGCCTAAGGAATGGGATTTGTTGTATCTATGGAAAACAAAAGCATTGTCATGACGGTTGTTGACACAAGTGTTAAAAGTAAATCATTCAATTTGGAGTTTATTTTCAAATTAAAACTCAAGTAAACGTAAAGTTTTAACGACTCAAACTGTAATAGCATGAACCTACGAACAAGAATTGGTTTAGTTCAGTGTTATTATGAATGCGGCAGAAATTACACAGCTGGATTACGAAGGTTTCGCACGAGAATGGGTTTGAGAGCGGGGCCCAGTCGTATGAAAGCGTACCGCAATTTGATACAAAAATTTGAAAGAACAGGTTCGGTAATTGACCTTCCGAGATCAGGAAGACCAAGCATTAGTGATGTCCAAGCTGCAGAGGTTCTTCACGAAAATCAGGACATAGCCAGAGGTAATCCACTAGCAATCAGCAGTGCAAATGCGATATCCAAGAGATTGCAAATGCCGTACACCACGGTCTGGAAAATTTTACGCAAAATTCTAAAAATGTATCCATATAAACTCAAAATGCTGTTTGAATTAAAGGAGGCAGATTTGGCTAGTAGGTACGATTTTCCTTTGCGATTATTGGCTCAGATGGAAATTGAAACCGAATGGTTATCCCGTATTTTATGGACAGATGAGGCACATTTTTCTCTGAATGGTGGAGTCAATACTCAAAACTGTAGAATCTGGTCTGCAGAAGATCCACAAGTAATTGTTCAAGAAGGTCTTCATGACAAGAAAGTCACCGTTTGGTGCGGTTTTACAGCTGATTTTATCATTGGTCCGTATTTCTTCGAAGAGCTACAGAATGGAGAAGCCGTATCTGTAACTGTTAACGGTGAATGATACTTGCAAATGTTAAGAGATTATGTTATTCCACAGCTGCAAGACGAGCACAGAATTGAAAACATGATTTTTATGCAGGATGGAGCACCTCCGCACATTTTCCGACCATCTAAAGAATTTTTAACTAACGTTTTTCAAGATCGCGTTTTAAGCAGACATTTTGCAAATTCATAGCCACCAAGATCACCTGATCTTAACCCAGCGGACTACTGGCTGTGGGGTCTGCTACCGGATCTACGTCGCACTAAGATAAAAGACTAAATTAAAGTAAAGAAACGGAGAATCACAATAGGGGTTGATTTAACTGGATAACGCAGGGCCGAGCTAACTCAGTCGCAGACGGCGTGACGGTTCAGGAAAATAAGAACACCTAAAAGTAGAGCGTCGGTCGGCAACGACGCTAGCGACGTTGTCCGGGCACCAGGACACTATGCTATCTTACAGATAACCTACCTGCGCCTCCTACGAGCTACCACTGGCTGTGTCCCTCCAGCGGGTTACCTATTGAACACCCTGTATATTCGTAGCACCTAATCTTACGTACGTGCTTGTCACAATAATATTTAAGATATGCAGAGGTAAAAGAAATAAAAGAAAAGGTATTACGTATTGTAACAAAATTTAATTAAATCTTTACGTGTTGAATGGTTTTTTTTTTAAATTAAAAGATGAAGTTAAGTACTACAAAGAAAGATAGCAAACGTTGAGTGGAAATTAATTTAAGTAAAATGAAATGATGCTAGACAGTCTGATAAATTTTGAACAAAGCGTTAGGTAACATTTATAAAATTTTGAAAGAAAATAAAAGTCTTAATAATTTAACATAATCTCTGCGCCTCAGCAGCAGAAGGTTGGTTGCGGAAACGTTTCTTCACCTCACATGTTATTAGTACAAATGATGTCATGGACATGCCACAACGGCAAAGTTAGTACAAAAGTGAAAATATATTCATATAAAACGCAAGAAAATTAACATCCCAGTATAAAAGACTTAGTTTAATTATGCGAAAATTCGCTAAATAACAACGCCAGGTTTGAATACATGAACTAAATTTAATTTAAATGAAGGATATTTAATAGCAAAGTCAAATATTTAAAGTCAAAGTTTAGAAAAGAAATTTTATAAAATACAAAAAAACACTGAGCTTCCCTAACCAAAATTTGCTCTTACAGAAGTGTTTATATTTCGCTCAGGAAAATTAAATGATCATCGTGAAAGTCAAATTTGCAAAAGAAATATTATCAGAAATTAGATTAAAAATTCAACACATTATGAGACACACAATAATTTTAACAGTAATGATAATCACTAAGTATATTACTAATTTAAATAAAATCTCTCCAAAAGATTTAGTGATATGATAATAAATGTACTAAAATTAGTTTTAATTAAATATTCGCCTCGACAAAGGGCTACAAAATTACGGTAGTGACATAACCAAAATTCTAGTTAAACTGAATGTTACAAAAAAAAACAAGAAGTTATAACGGTAATTTAATTAGGATTAAATTGTGACCTCGCAGTGAACTAAGTGGTGCGATAGTTAATAAAGCCACTCAAAAATTCTTAGGACAAATTTTAGGCGAGAAAATGTCCAGCACTCTGGCGTAAAGACGTCGAAAATCAGACGTAAAATATGAGGTAAAATTACAACATTAGTTGCACTTAACTGGCAAAATGGTCGCCGGAAGAACGCTGCGGGAATCCAAAATGGCGGCGACCCCCTTGATGGACAAATTCCTCCTCAACAGGCGGCCTGGATGTTAAGGTGCAACTTCTGAAGCATCGATAAGAACCACCGCGCCCTTCGATGGAAATGCGGGGCGATAACACCAGAAATATGGCTTCGGAGGGCTTTTATGCCCGTCAAAAGAATCCTAACGGCTTCTGAGGGCTTTTGTGCCCATCAAAAGAATCCTATAAAATTTAGAGAAGAAAAGAACCAAAGATAAGAACCCGAAAATTTAACACAGAGTATCAAACACTTACCCCAATTGTGAAAAATGGAGATCCCACGATAAACGACTACAAGTCACTTCAGGGTGCAAAATTTAAATACGAAAGACCCACACGTGGCCATACGTGAATCTTTAGATAACGGTACGACGATAGAAATTCACGTTAATAAACCAAAATTAAGGTAACGGTAATTACTGCTTTCTCCAATTTAAAGCCGCATACGCGAAAATATCCTCATAGATAATGTACCTAAGTACTAAAGGAAGAAAAGCAATTTGCACACACTGTTCTTACACAAGATGTGACTATCAAGTGAAGTCCTAAACCGGGAAAAATCTCCTTATCCACAACTGCGCGTTCGCCGTACGCATCCCTTCAAAACATAAAGACGCGAAAATTCCTCAAAATGGACGGCGGGAGCATTCAAATCAAATAACAGACACAAGTCTGAGTTTGACCATAAAGGGGGTTAACACTGTGACTCATAGATAAACGCAAACACGAACGAAACTTATATGAAGATAAAATAAGAGAAACAACCCTTCGAAGAATGTGGAATTTATAAAGTCGGCAATTAAAAAGGGACATAAACACTCATCGGTTGGCAACGTGTGAAACACTCATTTCACGGCAACGTAGTAACCATATTTTGACAGAAGAAAACAAAACAAACCTCCACACGGAGTTTCTAGTTTATTACGCGAAAGAATAGAATTTCTGCAGGTAACTAACGGAATATCCAAGCTCTAATAACAAAACGCTACGGAAGACGGTTAGGGAAACCGATCTGACTATATGTTTCAGAATATTAACGTCCATAACCCCTACTGGGAGTCCCAGGAAGAATCACAGAAGTTTCCTAATACTTAGACTAACGAGGAAAGGCCAACAAGTGATCGGCAAACAATTAATAGTATGCCCACTATACCAAGCATTTCCCTAATTAATACTTCTTACATTTTTAGTGAGACAACTGCGAAGGAAAAGAAAAAACCAATAATAATCGGGCCTGCTCGAGATACTGTGTTTGGAAATACGCAAAAACACGTGAACCAGTTAACACAACGACCTGACTGTCGTCTCGGAGCATTTTAAGCCACAAATAAAATGCATTATGTAGAGATCGGACGTAATAAATAAGTAGATATTAAAAAAACTTAGACAAGGCGTAAAAGTAACTGCAAATGCAGAAAGTACGCAACTACAGGTAGGGTAGAATAAGCTAGAGCTAAGATAATTAGAATTAGTTACTTAGATACAGAGGTTTTCACAAAAATAGGGTGTAATTGTTCGATAATACACAATATGTATCTGTCAAATTCGCGATAAGTGATTTAGGGCTCTGAAGGCTCAACAGTAGGTTTAGTACACACGCAGGTATACGGCAGGCAGTCTTAGCAACCGGTGAAACAAACAATGTACAGGGTACGCCCAAAAAGTCACGACCTTATACAAATCCACGTATTTAGACAAAGGCACACAATCTTTCGAGAACTAAAAACAAAGTAAATTTTACAGCGTAACAGGTCATTTAAAAAATTTAGTGTTTAGAAGAAGACCAACAACGCTACAAGAATTAAAAGACAATATTACGGAGCAAATTGGTGCAATTCAAGCAGAAATGTTAAGAAATGCAGTGTACAATTTAGAGGAACGGTTGCTGATTTTACAAGATCAAAATGGAGGACATATTGAACATTTGCGGTAACTGGGTTTGGGCATACAAAATACCATTATTTAAACAATTAAATTTCGTTTAGTTTTTGATATTAACTTAATTTGTTAAAAAGCTATAATAAGTTAAAGTATATCCCTTACTTTATAACAACCCTGTATTTCCTTTCCTAATATTTATGCAACTGTCTTTTAGAAATTGTTGAATCAATTAACTGTAAAATAGAGTTAACTGAAACAGTAAGCACATATCTTATTTTATTTAAAAATTAGCAATTGCAACACGACAAATAAACCTGTCTTAAAAAATTAAATTATTTTATTAATAATATTCCAGATATTGTCCCAATACCATTGGAATTGAAATTCACACATATCTTGGTCAAATATTTGCAAAGCGAGCTAAGAAATTTTATGCCCTAGGTACATTTTATATACCTACATAGTATATAAGTGTATGTATTTCTAGTAAATAAACTAGTGCCATTTATAAATATGTATATATGTTTCCGGAAGTTTACTATTGCATAATCTTTCGTCCGCAAACATAAATGATAGGAATAAAACACGTTCGTGTAGAAGATAACCGAGGCAACGTTAAACATACATAAGAAATCAAACAAATATTTATGCATTTACATCCGTGAATGCCCATAAAGTAGTTTCGCGTATAGCTAAGCTATCCGAAACAAAAGATCGATTTTTGGGTCAAATTTTGACCTGTTTCTCAAGCTCATTGTTAGTTTGAAACTGGAAAATGCCTTTAGACAATTCTTTGCAATTTTTGTTTTTAATTCCGTAATAACATATAGTTGAAAATAATATAATAATTATTGTAATCTTATTATCATCAAATATAAAATTTTCGATTATTTAATTTGAATTTGAATATTTCCATTCTCTTATGATAACTGGTGTATACTTCCTTTGGAAGTCCTGTTGTTGTAAATATTTAACTTCGTACATATTATAAATTTTTAGATAACAGAAAACAATGTTATTAGTTTCTGTCTTCTGAGTCAACGGTGATAACTGGTGAGTCAATTAAATAATATTAAGCAAAAAACAATTTTACAAGCTGATTTAGACTTGACATCAAGTAGAGTATATATACACATATTTCTAATATACAGTACATGTAAATATTTACATAACTGATATTTTTTTAAAATTGCAACGCACATTTCTTAGTTAATATCTTGATACCTAAAATAATTCTAGAAGCAAAAATACAGCGATTATGACAACTTGCTTAGGGAAATATTGAAGAATATAATATATAATATATGTAAAGTAAAAATCAAAAGTTCAAACTCAAATATCTAAAGAACGGTAAGAGATATAGGGACATAAAATCCAAATTTAGATTTCTTACTATTTTGATATTTATTAATATTTCTTTCATTGCCTATTTGATTATTAGGGCGCGGACACGAGCGAGTCATGACTCATCGCCCATGGGCGCACTATTGAGATGTTGGATTTTTAAAGAGGTTTTAATTTTCTTTATATAATTGGATAACAAGTGGCTGGTGATCTATAAAATACAAAATACCTTATTATTTGTTCATTTTCTCTTCTGTAAGACTTGTTCTCTTTGAATTAAGTACATCCTTGTAGATAGACAACGTCCTTTTTACATCGCAACTGGTTATATGTGCGTACTGGAAATATTCTTTTATTTCAGCGTATTTCGCATACACAATTGCCGCAATGTTATTAAATCTGGATTTCTAAAAACTGCGTCTAACTTTTTCCGAAGGCCACATCCGAAGCCACTTGGAATACTTTTGAAATTATTAATAGCCATATCTAATGTGGTTTTTTAATTTGAGATTCGATTTTCAAAATATGTGATTAGTTTAGGCAAATTTCCAAAGTGTTCCTGTAGGAATAACAACTGATTTTTTAAATTTGGGATTTGTGTTAGTTCCTTGTACTCACAAATACTTCGAGCATCGTCATTTAAACATGTATGCATAAAAGCTATTTATGTGTATGTTTTAGCAAAGCTAAGTGACGAACGTGCGATATTTTGGCATTCTGTAATGATAGTTTACAGACTTTGTAATAAATTTCGGAATCACTGACAATTCATTTTCGTGTTATTGAAACTAAATAACAGTAAGTATATACATACATATTTACATTATTTCCCTTGCGAAATACAAGGTAAATATAATAAATTTTAAAAACCCCTCAGGTTATCTACGCCGATGTAGAAAGAATTTTACTTATAAATTCCTTATTTTATGGCCATTTTTTGCTCTCATTCTCGGGCCCTTCTCGAGCGTAAACAGATGTTGCAGTTCACCATATGAATTAGTGCTATTCAGTAAATGTGTGTTGTTTATATTATGTTTTTTGCTCCATTGTAACTCCGTCGTAGTTTAACTCGGTCATGTCCGCGCCCTATTAATTATAGCTGTCACAATTATTATATAGCTTATGATTGAGCATTTTATTTGTTTATTCATAAGCTTAAAGTAGTAATGTATTAATAATTAACTTTTTATTCAGAATATTAAAAAATATATAGGGTGTTCTATTAAGAAATAATTTTTGAAAATTTCAAAAGTTAAATATCTGGAGAATATGAGATGCCTCTCGATGGAACCTGAGTGATTAATTGGTAGGGCTAGTTTGGCTATCAAAATAGTGTTTTCGAAGCAGAAATAATGAGGTGTAGCCACCACACGACTATCTTATACGAATAAGTGTTTCAAATAATACAATTCTAAGAATTTTTTTATATTAAAAACTATTTAAAATCATTTTTTAAGTACTTCTATTCTCTAAATAATCTTTATAGAATGCATACCTTGCAAGATATTCGAAAAAAGTGCTTCTCGCTAAGAGCAAAAGTGTTACTTCCGGTGCGAATTTTGACATTTCATAATACAAAAAGTATTACACATCCACTTCTAAGTACTTTGGTACTCTTGATAAATATATATAAAATGCATAATTTACGATATATTTGCAAAAAATCGCTATTCGATAAGAGTAAAAGTGTTACTTTCGGTCCGAATTTTGAAATTTTTTTTATACAAATGCTATTGAAAACTATGTTTTAAATACTTTAATACTCGTAATGTACCTGCCTAGAAAGCATGACTTGCTAGTTATTCGAAAAAAACTGAATTTTAATAAAAGACCTACTTCCGGTAGGAATTTCGAAAAAAAATGTTTATACAATTTTTCTGAAATTTAATTTCAAGTACAGTTGAACTCTTTATAAATTTGTTTAAACTTAGTGATTGACGAAATATTGGCGAAATTCAATTTTTTTCACGTAAACTACTACTTCCAATCTACCGAATTTACTGATAAACTAACCAGATCTCAAGACGGAGATTATACACGTAAATACAAAATTTGGAATTGAGATCTATAGCGGGTTGACCGCTATCGTAGTCATCCAAACACACACACACACCGAGAGAGAGAGAGAGAGAGAGAGAGAGAGAGAGAGAGATTTTTTAAAAACCACTTTTTCGGTATCAGGGTCTCAAAAAGTGAACATCTGCAAAAATCTCGAGATCGAACATTTTCGTCATCACAATACTTCCTTATACTATGTATAAGAAAGTAAAATCGATGCAAGTTGTGTTTGGTTTTGCGGTTAATCATTGCTGGGTTAGTCTTGACTAAAGTTCTCTTCATACTTTGCTCTTCATAAGTCAAAATCGTTTATTATCCATAACTAAATTAAATGAACAAAACAAATATGTAAATTTCAATTATTTGTTTTCCTATGAAAAACTTCACAGGATAAAGCAAGAACTACATTATATAAAAGGGTTTTTGCTCCAATGAAAAAAATAAAACAAAATTTTTAAATAATTACAAGACGTAATATGGTAATGATTATTGATTTTCAGTTTTACTCGTTTTTGATCGTTTATTGGTTACTTTTTTCTTCTAAACAAACACAGTTTGTTGATTGTATTGTGCATTATATAATTTTTATATTTTTAATATTTCTGGAAGTATTTCAGACTAAAAGTCAATAGAATTATTTATTAATTTTCCTCTAATTCCTATAATAATTTACAACCGCTACGTCACGAAAAGGTAAAAATATCTGAAATT
The DNA here is from genome assembly GCA_963170755.1 of Amphimallon solstitiale. Taxonomy (NCBI): domain Eukaryota; kingdom Metazoa; phylum Arthropoda; class Insecta; order Coleoptera; family Scarabaeidae; genus Amphimallon; species Amphimallon solstitiale. The sequence goes on from OY720678.1 coordinate 92,752,578, forward strand.
AAGAAATGCATAAAGCCAAGAAGGAAAGAAATATTAATAAAGATTACATTTTTATATAGAAAAAGATGCATCGTGACGAATAAAAATTGACCAACTCCAACATCGTATCTATAGAGAGAGCATAATGTTAATTTTAGACAAATAAATTCAAACCTGGAAGTAATTACAATTACTTAACGCAAGTTATATTTCATGGCCTTTTGGTATAAGCTAGTAATTAGTGTGAGCACCACACCACTTTCTTATTTATATGTATGTACAGGCGGTCCGAATTTTATATGTTCCAAATTAAAATTAACAGAGAACATGATCAACGAGAAGTGACAAAGATGTTAAATCGTATCGCTGTTTCTTAGGTGGATGGGGCGAGCTTAGTTGTTTAGTAGTCAATGCCACGCTGTGCTTAGTCCGTCCGTGGCTGTAGTGTATTTGGTTGTTTATCACTCAAATTCGACGTGGCCAAAGTGGTACACGAGACATCAAGTGTAGCTTCTTGTCAATCGTTATTCCCTGTTTCTCGAAAAAGAAATGCTTTTCGATCAGAATAAAAATGTTTTCATTTCAGCTCCAAATTTTGGAAATTTACTTCTAGAAAACTTGTTTCATTTTAAGATTATACTACTACCACTTCAGAGATTGTAAAAAAAGATCTTTTAATTTATCTGCAATCCTTTTAATAGACATAAGTAATACAAAGTCAAGTTTTGAACACGGTAATATTCTATATATATTTATTATTAGTGACTTCCAATCCTCGAGAAATATTAATAGAAATGCACAAACAAGGTTAAATGCAGTCCTGTCGTATTAAGCGCACTCTTCGCTGATAATTCGCAATATCATAAATCGCTTGGAGCAGGGGAACTTGATAAAATGCAGGTCATCTATATAAAACACAACGGTTGCACACTATGCGTTTAATGTGACTGTGATGCGCTCCTAAAATAACCGTAGGGACAATGAACTGGCAAGGAATCTACATATACCATACGTATACATCTCCTATATACGAATAATAATTACATATATTTACTTGAAGTACAAGCTAGAACAAACAAATAATATGAGGTACATAATATGATTGATGCATTACGAAATAAAAGCGGTAATAAATACTAAGAAAATCGCTTAAAAATAATCAGAATTTGTTGGAACTCAATCTGAAGTTTTAGATACTCAGTGTGCGTTAAATCAACCATCATAATCTAAACAACTGGGTGATGTAATAAGTTTCATAAGAGGAATATATTTCTCCTAGTGGATATATAAAAACAAACTGAATTACTCAAAATGTTAAAATAAAATTTATTATGATAATCCACCATACACAAATGCATTTCGGCAACAGTGGCTCATCAGTGTGTAAATATTAATTAGGAAGATAAGAAGAGGTAATTTCACACAGAAGAAAGCAATACCGTGTGCGGACCATACATGAAATTACCTCTTCTTATCTTACTAATTAATATTTACACACTCATGAACCACTGTTGCCGATATGAAAATATACAAGTATTATGTGATCATCTCCTGACGAACAAATTTTCCCTTATTGTTGATGAGTCAACTGATACGAGCAATATTAAACATCTTTGTATATGTGTAAGAATAAATAACAGTAACACCAATTGTGATCATTTTTTAGCTTAAATTGAAATTAAAGCAGCCGACGCGAATAGTATATACAACCATATTGTCATTTTTTTTGAAAAACTCGAAATTCCGTATAAAAGAAATCTGGTCGGTTTTGCATCTGATGAGGCAAATGTTATGTATATGTCACTCCTACCATTTGTGCGCTTCATATGCATGTGAAAAGCTACCTCAGTATATAGAGAAGCTCACAAGAGATATCTATAATTACTTTGCTCATAGTCCCAAACGAATTAGCGAATATACCGAGTTTCAAGTATTTTGTAATACAAAAATCCATAAAATTTTACGCCCATGTCGAACCCGATGGTTATCCGTACATAGCGTTGTTTCGCGGTTATTAGAACAGTATGGACCTCTATAGTTATATTTCACTAAGGTGACCAACTATTTTTTGTTCAAAAAGAGTACACTTTGCAAGTATTTCATAGGTGAAAAAAAAAAGAAGAAAAAACGATAAAAACTTTATTTTCTTTTAAAAACATATTTTTCTTCGGAGTGGATTTTTTTTTGCTAAATGAGAATGTTCGTCTAATAATGTAGCCACATCCGAACAACTTTCATTTTGCATATTAAATTTGACTGTTAAGACGGCAGATATTGTTTTTACAGAAAGTTGCGACTTCTCACTGCTCCAATAATCATTCCCTGGTGAAAATACCCTTTCAACAGCAGCATTAGTGCCTGGACAACATAAGGAAATTTCTATTAAAACTTTTAAATTTTCATGTGGGATATGTTCTACTCTAAAATGCCGAAAGATTTCATCTTTTGTCAAGTTCTATTTTCTCATCGTTCCATTTCTTCAATTTTTCTTCATTTAAATATAAATTTACTCTTCGAATTTCTTCAAAGAGAAAATTGTCATTAATAACAATATCTTTTACTTCCTTCATTACAAATTCGACTGTTGAAGAAACTTCTTTCCATTCAATTTTACTATTTAGAAGGGTCCATTTGAAACAATTTAATGCTCTAAAGTTCACTATCCATTCTTCGATATATTCATAGCAAATTTTATAAAAAAATTTAACTTCTTTAAAAATTCATTTTTTATTCCGGGATTGGAATCTTCCAAAATGGTCAGTTTATTCATTAGAATTAGTGGTAAAAATCCATCATTAAATCTTGATTTATATTGCAGTATGAAATCGTTTAATATAATACACACTTCTGCTGCTGAAATTTTATCTCCTTCAATTTGTAGAGTAATTTTATGAAACAACGACGCCTGACTGTGAATAAAATAAAGCATAGGTTCTGACATATCGTTTTGAAAGAATTTCTTCAAAATTGTAGGACATTTGTCAAGGCTTAAAAAATATTAACGTAGTGGATCATATAACTGCAAAACGCGTTCTAATGCTGGAGTTAAAGCAAGCCATCTGACTTTGGAATAACCAAGCAGTTTTTTGTATTGAACACCAGCCTCTTCACAATATTCTTTCAAACTTGCTACCCGTACTGTAAACCGATTGAAATATAAATATATATTTGTAATAATTACTTCCACATCTATTGACATTGATGCTGTATTGATGGCATTTGATATAATGTGAGCATTACAACCAATTCCCAAAATATTTCGTTTCAGAAGATCTTGTAATTTTGTGTACACATTATTGACACCTTTACGGGTGCGTCCTCCAAAATTAGTATTTGTGTTATCAGCCGAGAGCGCCAAAATTTTCTTATTCAAATTGTTGTCTGTTATAACTCGAAATAAGTGATTAGACAAAATGTCTGATGTTTCCCCTTCGATTGATTCCAAATTTAAAATCTTAATTAGAATACCGTTCTTAATATCGAAATACCTTACTAAAATTGGATAAAGTTTTATTTCATTGTGATTCGATGCGTCTGATAGAATAGATATATATGATACAGAATCCAGATTTTCTGATAGCATTTTCTTGCAGTATTCGTTAAATACGCTGGTTACGATAGACTCACATTTTGTTCGCGCACAAGAAAATTTTTCGTCACAAAATTTTTTTAATAATTTAGTAGTGCAGCCCATGCTGCGAAAACTTTGATTATGGATTATTGTGTGAAAAGCGAAAGTACCCTCCATAACTGCCAATTTTTTTTCATTAGTTCCAAAAGTATTCCCTTTAAAAAATGTTGTCAGTTTGGATGTTGACGCTGCTCTGTCATGAGACGTTTTATGTACTTTAGTTTCAATGTGTGCCGTTATTGCACTACGTCCATGAATTGCAATTGAAAATTCCCTATTGCAGATTGTGCATTTAACCAAGGAGTCATCATTTCGATTTTTAACTACAATGAACGGAAACTCTTTTTATAAATTTTCGTTTAAACGATTTTTCCTTCTTTTGTTATCGCTCATATTTGAATTAATAATCTAAAAACTATATTAGTAATATATTTTTTATTTTGATTTTAAATAAATATTATAATCTGATATTATTTAAGTAAAATGAAAATGAAACTATAATATTAATACTTACATGCAACTTCACCTTCACTAGATAAATAAAATAAAATTTTATTTTATTTTGTACACCTCAAATCTTGTTAACTTGAACAAAAAGTACGAAATTGTTGGTTTTCTCTAACCTCAAATTAATTAAACAAAAAGGGAATTCCCATAAAACTTTGCCGTACATACTACGCATGCGTCAAGACTCAAGCATGCCGTACATACTGCACATCAAAGATCAGCCTGGGGATTACGTACACAAATATTGGAGATACAGATATATCCATCTCTTTTCACAAATGTAATTTTGACGTTGTTGGAAAAAGAGATCTGTAGTATCTATCTATCTCTCCAGGTACATAATACGGCCTCTCAATTGTGCCGGAAACGGCAGTCATATGTGCGCGCGAAATTCAAATCACTGTCAAACTCGTGTCTGGTGTTTGCCCTGTCCTCTGACGTGCCGGAAACGGCAAGCAATATGCGCGCGTGAAATTCAAATCACTGTCAAAATAATTTTAAATATTTAGTTAATAAAATTGAAATAAAATAATCTAAAAAAATGTTTTAGAAATACAAATGACTATAAAATTATACAAATGAGTACTTTCAAAGTACAGGATTTGAAAAGAGTACGGTTTGCGAAAAAAGAGTACAAAACTCAGTAAATGAGTATAGTTGGTCACCTTAATTTCACCGATGTCGCTAGTACCAATGATATCATGTCTGTAGATAACATATTAAAACGTTAAATGATCCTGTTACAAAGTTATTTTTACAATTTTAAGAGTTTGTTCTACCCTTTTTTAATAACTTGAATAAGGAAATGGAATCTGAACACCCTAAAATACATTGTCTATACAAAAACATACTTGCTATTATAAAAACGTTATGCGATTCTTTCATAAAAAGGGATGATTACCTTCAAGGTATTTCAGTGGCAGACGTAGATTTTAAAAATCCTAGACTTTACCTGTAGATTGAGGATATATATTTTGGCGCGAAAGTGATACAAACAATATCCAGCACGTCACTTACCAAGGAACAATTATCCTTTTCTAGACTGAGATGCTTGGATTTTTATGTAGAAGGATGCGATCAAATAATTAAACGGTTTTCTTTTAAGAATAATGCTTTGGAAAAATTTCAGTTTTTAGATACAGTAGTTGTAAAATCATGATCAATTCAATCTATTACCGATATAGCACTTATTTTCCCGGATTTTTTATACAATTCCGACCTTCAGACCTTGGACAATGAATGGCGTATTTTAAGAAATACTAACGAAATTTACTCTTTTTCTGATAATATAGAATTATTTTGGCAAAAAGTAGAAACGACGACATTCGGTGACGGAGCACGTAAATTTAATTGTCTTACAAAATTTGTTTTTAATTACTTTGTTTGCCGCATTCTTCGGCCAATGTTGATAGAATTTTTTCTACGGTCAATAATTTAAAAACTAAACAGAGAAACAAGCTCGTACGGATACAATCAACTGGTTAATTCTTGCTAAGCAATACATTTGAAATAAAAGTTGCTTTTATTTTCCAATTGAAAAAAAACTAACTTTGCGAATGGCTATGAAGATGGCGAAAACGAGTAATTTTTTGTAAAATGAAATTTTTTTAAAAAATTTGATTTCGAATTTTATATTCTATTTAATGTATGTTACTTATATATTGTTGTAAATAATAAATAAAAGAAGATATTCCTAAGAAAGTTGTAAATTCTTTAATCTACCGATATTTTCTATAATCTACCGAATATTTGCCGACCTTTCTACCGATCTAGTAAGAGTCAGGGTTACCATCACTGGAAATAGTACTTAAAAAGAAAATATACATTCATATGTTTGAATACACTAATAATAAATGATACCAAGGTATTGTATGCTCCTGTGATCTCAATATCGGCCTCTTGTACAGAAGGAATGTCTTCGGGTTCGGTGGTGAATCTACGTTGAATCCACGGAAAATGACTGCTGGTGATGACTGGCTTCGCCGAGAATAATTGGACTTGCTCGCGATCTTCCTTGTCAAGTAGTTGCGTAAATAATAACAAAATCAGCTGGCGGGCTCGATGAACTTCTAGCTTGATAATGGCAAACTAAGTGGAAATCTCTTATATCTGATAACTTCTCTTTTTCAATTCTGCGGGCTTTGTAACAACGTAATGTAACGAAACAAGCCCACAGAGAAGTAAACATTGGCGAGACGCACCGTAAATAAATCATAAATCATCTATACATCCACTGCGTAGGCGACAGACAGTCTCTCGAGCTATCGAGAATGAAGCGAGTGATTTCTCGTAAATTCCAGAGTCTTTGTCTACACATATAAATGCCGCCGGTGGGATAAGGAATTCATTCCTTCCATAGTAATTAATTCATTCAGTAGTATTTGTACAATGCAAATAAACATAAATAAGTGAGCGGTGCAGTTTTCATTACAGTGCAATAAATACATAAATATTACAGATATAAATAGTAGTTAGTGATAGAAATAAATACGTGTGGTAATTTAAGTTGTAGTAGTTTTAAGTGTGATACATTTATTTTATATTTTTATATCGTGATTAATTTTAAGTGTGTAAATATACACACTGTTTCAAGTTAATTGCACGAGTTGTTTTATTGCGAACCCGAAAACGCAACAGTAATTTAAATCTTTGAATTTTTAAAACTTGCTCGCCCCAGGTGTTATGTTTTCAATTTCACTGGTTGTCGGTAATAACATTTATATATGAATATTGAGATTTGGTAAATTTATTTAGATGGCAGCACAGTTGCTCATGGTATTGATTCGGCTTTACTACAGGTATCTACTCGTATTGTAAGTTATAATTACTTATAATATATAACAGTGACTGATTGACGGATCTTGGTCTCTCTTTATTTTATCGATCTCTTAAACATGTAAATAGTTTTTCGCCATGACAAATCGCTATCTTTCATTTTAGTAATGAAAGCGTCCTTTATACGCGACCGGTTTTTCAATAAAACAAATCAATAATATTAAAATTAGTATAAGAAATTTAATAGAAATTATTTTAAATATTTTTAAATAATTTATGACGTTGTTTTATTAACTTTGCTTTGCTTTAATTTCGCCGATTTATTCTCAACGTTTTGTTTATGTCTCTAATCTTGCGTACCTGTCCAATTGGTATGTTTATGAACACACAGTATGGTAATTTTATATTGCCTGATTTATGCTAATAAATACAACTTTTTTGCCCTGTAGTTCTTAATATGTCTTAAAACTGATTTGTATAATTTAATTACATATTTATACTAGTTATTGTTAACGTAGATATCTTTATCAATATTTAATTTATAAAGAAGGTAGGCAAACACAGCTCGCTGTATCCTCTCAGTCCTATCAATGTACGTCACGAAATACGATTATATACCAAAGAACACTCTTTAAGCACTGATCGTACCAAATATAATAAAACAAAATCAAGAACCGAAACAACAATGATTTCAGAGAGACTTTATTGAAAAGGTGCTGAAATAAATTTGGTGGTTTTTTCTTTTAGGAGACATTAAGACTTAATTTCGTAAATTCGAGATTTTGGTCTACGTCATTTTATTTCGGGAACTGCCCAAAAGACTTGTCAGCCAATTAATTTCATGATTTGAATGCGACTTGAAATCCAACATTTTTAAAAATCTTATTAAAGTTTTTCGAAATAATATGAGAAAAGCACGACAACAATTTTTTTAGCTTTAGTGCTTCCAGATAGCAAAGTTGTGGAGTTTTGTCCTACATAGCTTTTTGGGCATTACTATTGATTAAAACTGTAAAGAATATAATTTAGAAATATTCCTGTATTTTATTGAATTCTATATAACAACTTTTATGATTTAAAACACCTTCCTTTAAAACCTAATCGATCTTCTCAAAAAAAAAACGCAAATATCGCTTTTGTTATGTTGCCAACAATCGGCGATTAATTGAGACCATTAACATTTAAGATACAACAACCAAAAGAAATTAAATGACAAAGAGAAATTATCGCCTTTTAATCCGAAACGGTCCATACGAAAAGTTAAGCATGTTCCATTTTCATTGTTCAAATTGTACGATTTATACTGTTGTAGGTACGTATAAATATTTTATGGCAAGCCGCCCACTCTGTTATTGTTATTAACTAACTGGGTGTAACATTAGTTGCCGATTGAATATTTTGCATTCAATAAAGAACAATCATCTCTAAAAATGAAACAATACAAGGTGTCGCGAGATCTTTTAAAATCGCGTGAACAAATCTCCTACGTATCAGTTATGTCTGTTGCCGGCTTCTGGCAAAGAAAAAAATATATGAGACAAAAAAAAACATAAAAGCCACTTTAAACGATTTTCTTTCTCATTCGATAACGTTTTCGTCGGCGGTGTATATCAAAAGAAAACTAACCACGTTGAGAAAGTGCTATTACTGATTAAATAATAGGGACCTTGCTATAATAAATAAATCGCAATTTTATTTATTTATCGATATGATTTAGTATGTATATATGTGTAAATGGAGGATTCTCAGAATCAGTTTGAATTGTTGTTATTAAAACCACAACAAAATTGTACATCACGTTTACATATTCAGGTACAATGTATAACTATAGCAAATAATGAAAGCCTAAGGACAAGTTTCAATCAATTGACACATTAAATTATAAATTAATTAAAACGGGCTAGTCAGTTTATTTTTGATGAAACGTTTCCATAGGATTTGCATATGTTTTCTTATTTGTAAACAAACCTATTTGTAGACATAACGCTAATGTTAATCCACTAGTTTATTTGTGCAATAAACACTATCGCTGTGTACTACTTCTGATTAGAATGTCTTAAATAAAGAATGAAAATATCCCAGCGCGTTCGGCATGTTGCCCGTCCTAACTTGAATCTATTTCCAATGCGATGTGTAGATTTTTTAAAAAAATTAGGTGTGGCCACCACACTACTTTCTCATACGTATCAGCGTTTCAAATTATAGAATTTTTTTTTATACAAAAATTATTTAAAATCCTATTCTAAGTACAGTAGTACCCCCATATCCGCGGGGGTTTTGTTCTGTGGTCTTCCGCGGATACTGAAAACCGCGGATAGTAGCGAACGCTTTATTTTCGAGTACAATATGAAATATGAAGCAAAGTTAAAACAATGAAACAAGAAAAAATAAGTTATATAATATTTATTTAAAATAAATAAACAATAAATAAATAAATATTCTTGTGCTGTGGCACAAATAGAATTTAAGTTTAATAAATATATAAGTTCATACATATGTACATATATGTAGTACATATTTACACACACAACAAAAACATATACAACAAGAAAAACTTAATCATCGTGAGCTACATATTCATTCATCTTCCTCCAAGTCCAAGTTAGCAGTCGATTGTTTACTTAGATCCGAAGCAAACGATGTTGATGGCTGTGCATTATCGATAGTTTTGTCGACTTTTGCAAAGTACATTGTTATTGGTAGTTGTTTCGAAAACCTGTCGAATATATATGGCTTTAAAGCATCTAATGACACCTTGATCAAGGGCTTGAAGCAATGAGGTCGTGTTAGGTGGTAAAAAAAGCACTTCAACATTCTTATCTTCTGTGCCTAGTGAAACAGGATGCCCAGGAGCATTGTCTTGTATCAGTAGCACTTTAAATGGTAATTCTTCCTTTTCCAAATATCTTTTCACTTCCGCAATAAAGCATTGATGAAACCATTGTTGAAATAGAACAGTCGTAACCCACGCCTTTCGATTTGATTGCCAAAACACAGGCAGGCAAGCTTTATCTTTGTATTTAAGAGCACGTGGATTCTGTGATCGGTAAACAAGTCCGGGTTTAATCATATGACCAACTGCATTTGTACAAAATATTAAGGTAAGTCTGACCTTAATTGCTTTAAAGCCTGGTGCACTCTTTGCTGTCTTATGAATATAAGTCCGTTGAGGCATTTTTTTCCACATAAGAGCAGTCTCATCGCAGTTAAAAACTTGCTTGGGATGATAATTCTTTTCTGCAATAATTTGTTAAATTTTTCTGGAAAAAGTTCAGCAGCTACATGATCAGCCGACGCAGATTCCCCTATAATTTTTATATTTTTTAGATTAAACTGAGTTTTAAATCTATGCAGCCACCCCCTACTTGCTGTGAATGATTTTCCTTCCTCTTCAGTATAATCTTGGGTCTGCATATCATATAAAACCAACGCCTTTTGTTGTAGCACTTTGCCATCGATAGGAATATGTTTTCTTGTCATATCTTCCACCCATAAATTTAAGGCATTTTCTACTTTAAGTAACACTTTATTACGTATTATGGTTGCAACTTTTGCAGTTTGGGGTGCACTAGAAAAAACTAGCTCGAATCTTATCTTTGTTTTTTAACACTTCTCGTATCGAAGATTCGTTTTTATTGTATTTTTTCACTAATAGTGAGCATTTCACGTTTTCTTTTCCGTTTAGAAGCCATTTTAAAATGATTTTCAAATTTACTTGTTTTATTTAAAAACTATTGCAAGCACTGTCTTGTCCGACAATTCGAATAGTACTAAACAGTAAACTCATAGTTAACAGGAGCGTTTATATGTACAAGTAAAAGCGAGTGGCACCTTAAGCACGTTCCAACTTGTTTAACTTATCATAAGAGAGCGCCTAATTCAGGGAATGACTCATATACGACGATATATCGACCAAATGCTCCTATAACTTTTATATTTATTGATATAACGCGTTTTCTGCTCATCATAGGTAAATCGCGGATGACTGAAGATACGGAGTCAGCGGATAACGGGGCACTACTGTACTTCTATTCTCTTAATAAATTTCTATAGAATGCATACTTTGTAAGATACTTTTGGACTCTTGACAAATATTAATAAAATGCATAATTTACGACATATATGTAAAAAACCGTTATTCGATAAGAATAAAAGTGTTACTTTCGGTCCGAATTTTGATTTTTTTTTTATACAAAACCGCTTTTTTTCTGATCGGCTGTCATCAGCGTGAATATCTGCAAAAATTTCAAACTCATATATTTTCATCACAACACTTCCTTACACTATGTACAAGAACTTCAAAGGAAAACAAATATGCCAAGTTGGTGTTTGGTATATTTCTAACGTTGGTTGAATTTTGAAGATACGACGTTTCGGTAAACACTTTTCTGTCATCTTCAGAGTATCCCAGTGAAGGGACGTTTCTTGTCAAAAAAAAAGATTTAAACTTGCTGTGTATTAAAATGACTCCTTCAAGGCACCTATGACAGACATTTAAAAATGTAAACTGACGAATTCTGATCTAAATTTATCCTGTATGGTATAGTCTAGGACAGATAGTGATGAATAAAGTACAAAGTCCGGTTGGCGTTTAAAATTCATCACAATATTATGTTCAAAACGATATCTGGCGAAGCCGCCTCTGTTAATCCGGCGGATGTAGCATCATTCATGGTGAAACTATCTAATCTAATAAAAGAGTACCTACCAAGAGTTAGATCATTACCAAACAAGACCATGAATTTAAAAAATCAAAAATGTGTGGAAGAAAAATTGTCTAAGGAAAGGATAACAATAGTGCACTGTGCGAACATGGCTGGAGACAAGGAAAAGCTGCTGGATATTGGAAAGGCATCTAGACCAAGTGCTTTTAAAAATTTAATAAAAGATGATTTACCGGTGACATGGAAATCAAGCACCAGATCATGGATGACGTCTGAAGTTATGAGTGAATGGTTAGAAAATTTCGATCGGAAAATGGGAGCACAAAACAGACAAATTTTACTTTTTCTGGACAATGCGGCATCGCATCCAAAAAACATCAATTTGAAAAACATTAAAATACACTTTTTGCCTCCTAATTGTACTTCAATCAGCCAACCACTTGATCAGGGTGTTATTACTAATTTTAAGCATAATTACAGAACTTTGATACTTAAGCACTTACTAGCAAAGATTGAAATTTCTAACACAGCCAATGATTTAGTGAAAGGTGTAAACTTATTGGATACAGTTTATTTTGCTAAAAGTTCATGGGACCAAGTTACTTCTGAAACAGTTCAGAACTGTTTTCGCAAGGCAGGGTTTACGTTTAACAGCCAGGAATATCCGACAGCATTTGATGTTGATTTTGAACCTGAAGATGAGTTGCCATTAAATCTACTTGCCGAAATTCAGAAAAGATGTATTGCAGGGGTCAGTGAGAAAAGCTTAAACGATTTTTATCATGTCGATGATAATTTACCATTTGACAGATTACCTTTGGACTTACGCGTACCATTACAAGAATAAATTTCTAAATTTCAAGAAATTTCTGATGACTCAACAGATGAACTTGAACCTTCAGGTCTTCAAGATGCAAGAAACAACATCTTAACATATAAGGAGGCTTTGGCTAAAGCGCGTGATCTTATAGCGTTTGTGAAATGCCAATGTGATACAGAAGTTATGAATATACTTTCATAGTTTGACTTACATTTTCAAGATGTTATTACCAAGACCAAAAAACGCCAAACTAGAATGGAAGAATATCTATTGATATATGTAATATAGTATGTATGTACTTATAAAACATTTTAAACTTTTATTACATATGGAAATACATACATATTTACATATTCATGATTTCTTGTTATTAAACCCAATTGAATTGTTTATTTTTTTATTTTTTTAATAAAAGCATTTTTAAATATTAACTAACCATCTTAGAAAAATTTTACTCATTTAAATTTGCAGTTTTCTCTTGAGCGGACAGCCCCCTTGTACGGACACATTTCAATGGTCCCTTCGGTGTCCGCTCAAGAGAGATTCCACTGTATATATCTAATATTTTAAAGATCCTTTTCTCAAACACAAAATTAGTATGAAAACTATTAAAACTTTGCCTAATCAAAAAACTTTTATTACCAAAGTACAAAAGTCCACACCCACGTAGTGTTTATAAAGTTTTTAATTTCAGTAAAAAACAAAGATATAAAGAATATATTATATAATCAAGACTGGTTTCATGGAGTAAACATTGTGCAGAATCAAAATAGAAAAACTTATTTTATATCAATGTGCTAAAATTTAATCATTTAAGTCATTTTAGTAAATTGCCGATAGAAACAAGTTTCTGTATTTTTTTTACATACTTCGTATCATCCACTGGTGTTATTTTTAGAGACTAGTGGAAATATCCAATTCCTGTTATTTCAAATGATAAATATATTCATTTAAAACAGAGTCACAAACACAAACAATTTCAATAATTAAACCTTCAGAAATATTGCAATTACGCATGAAAACATATGTAGGAAGAAAACGTTATTTTTGTGCGCTATGTATGTATGTGTGTGTGTGTGTGCGATTAGAGGATTCTGAAGATAGATTTGTGTTCACTTTCGGTGTGGGAGACAATCCGGGAAAAATTAATGCCACGCCAATTACACCGGGAAAGAATATCGTGTTTCCCTTTTCGGTTCATTTAGAAGGTATATGAGACGGGACACGACTCCAACGGTGCCTTTTTATCTTCTTTCTGTTTAATGTTTATTTCTTACATTTCTTGTCTGTTTCAAAGACGTTTATTTCCGTCACCTAAATTTTAATTAAAAATTTACTAAATATTCGAGATTATTTTCTATTACTCTTTTTTTCTTTGCTTTTGAGTCTGTAATATGTGATCTTTATAATAGCAGGCACTAGGGATTTATTGTGAGCGTATTAAGAAAACTGATACTAACAGTTATGAATCCTTTGGTTGAAAGCTTTGATTTCATGAATCCTGGCTCAGTTAAAATAAAATTTGAAATACATAAACCTTTAAAAGGATTTTTTTTATAATTTTAGGGACTAGATTTGCATCAAGCCGACTTGCAATGTATCGATTTGCGTTGTTCAAAAAATATAGAACTAAAGATCTGTTTGCGTCGGTATAATTGAATGTTGATCACATAATTCAAAATAGCGAACATTTTGATAAACAAGAGCAAGCAAACATAGGTTTACTTCCTTATTCAGTGCTAATGCAGCAAATGGTCATCAACTTAACTTCCTTTCAACCAATGAAAAGTTTACTTGCGAGTGCACTGGCAATGGAACAACGTTAAGTCTCTGCCAACAATTGGTGAAAGATATTGCTGAGTACCTGAACTTCGAAATTACTGATTTAAAAAGAACTGATTTAAAAATTTTAAATTTATTAGATAGTGTCCCAGCCATTATACTCATTTATACAAAATTTTCGGAAAAATTTTTATAAAAATTACTGGCTAATACCACGGTTCTCATACAGGTTCCGGATCAGTGTGTTATGTTCATACTGTAGCGTTTTCGGGTTCGCAATAAACAACTCGTGCAATTTATTTATTTAAAACAGTCTGTATATTTATATACTTAAAAACTAATCACAATATAAAATTGTAAAATAAATGTAAAGCACTTAAAACTACTAGGATTTAAATTAGCACATGTATTTATTTCAGTACTGTTATTTATGTCGGTATTATTTATGTAACACTGTACCGTATTTATATCACTTCTATTTATATTCCGTAATATTTATGTAACAACTACACTCACTTATTTATGGTTACTTTTCGACTACCACTCAAGGAACTATTTATTTATGTTCATTTATTTATCTGCACTGTTCCGCATGAGACTATTGAATGAATTTCTTATTCCGGAATGACTCATCCATCGGTTCAACTGCTTTTATATACGCATACGAAACATCTGGAACACACCAGACAAACGCTAGTGTTCTTCTCGATAGGCCGGGAAACATTCGAGAGACACTCGAGACTCTTCGTCGCCTCGCAGTACATGTGATTTATTGCTTTACGACATGTTTACCAATCGCGCCGAATATTTGCCTTTCTTTTTTTTAGTAGACTGGTTTCGTTATAATATTTATGTAAGAGTTTTAGACAGCTTTTTGAAGTTTTAGTGTGAAAATCGCCTTTGCAGAACTATGGCAGCAATATAAAGACTCTAAAGGCGATGGAAAATATTAAAGAATCATGGAAAGAAGTGAAACTAAGTTGTTTATATAGAACATGGAGCTTGAGGTGACGGTACTGGAAGTATTTGGCAAAGTATGCTCAAAATGTAGGTTTGAAGGACGTAAGCGATATAGAAGAAGTATTAAATGAATATGAAAAAGAGATAACAACGAGGAGCTATTATTTTTATTAAAACAATTGATGAAATAGAACGAACAGACGAAGAGAAAGAAAAAAAAGATTAACGAAAATAAATACACCGACATAATGCTTTTGGTTCTAAGCCGAGATAAAGTGTGAAGAAAAATTATTATGTATCTAACAAGGAATTTTCAATTCGTTGAATTGTTTGTCGAAGAATTCTCCAGTAGAAAAATGTTCGAACAGGGGAAATTTTCAAGCGGAAAATTGTTTTTGGAAAATATTATGGTGGTGAATTCTTTTGAGAAAATTTTCGGCGGAAATGAGGAATATTTCGGCTTCCCAAGAAGATACGATACACGCTCATTATACAAGATGTCCCGTATCGTTATGTTAAAATTTTGGGAGTGCAAAGTAGACTGCATTTTAAGTAAAGAAAACCCAAAACTTGTATATCCATTTTTATTGGATTCAAAGTTACAGGTCAATGAATGTGATTGTCAAAAACTGATTTTATTTAAAAAAGCTATATGATTCAATAACACACCTGTGGTTGTTAACGTCCAAAATAAGTTATCCTAAAATAAATAAACACGTGTCGTAGAACATAAAATAATTTTTTGTAGATCTACATAAAAAACACTGGAGGTTGATTTAAATAACAAAGTTCTTACTGATTTCCATGGTACAAATATATAAGGTATGTTCTAGCGCAGCTTCCTTATGACGTCAATTGGATGCACTTTCGTCATACCACTGATATTAAGAAAAGAAAGATTACTTTTGAATAACCACAGATGTAATAGTATATAGATTGCTATATAAAGAATAATAAAATAAACATAATACATAGCACAGTTGTTTGCGAATGTGTAACTAAATTAAAATTTCTTTACAAATTACCTGTTTAAAAACTCATAAAGCAAAATAATAAGATTGTATTAATGAAAAAGCTCCCACTAGATATTATGTGGCACTTTGGTTTACGAAACCTGTTTTGGTCGTTTGATAATACAATTTGTAATTACTTTACTGACAAAGTAATTTATCACAAAAATAAATTTATGACTTGAAAATGTGCATTTTTTCTAGTATATTGCTTTAAATTACTGATACCAATGAATATCGCAAAAGTTGAAAGTATAATAGTAAGGAAACTATTGGCTTAATATAGGATTTTCGTTTATTAATTGTTAATTTACAAGTAATAAATAAAGCAACAGATATGGTGGCTTTTTTATTGGTATATTTAATGTTTTTCTTGTTAATTTTTATTTTTTTGTTGATATATCTTTTTATTTATCTCTTTGATACATATACACACTCTCACATATGCTTATATAATTTCTTCCAGTAAGTCCATTTTAATATTTTTCACCAAACGTTTTAATATGTTGATTTTCTTATTTATAGAAAACCTCTTCGAGAATACATGGTTTCAATTCCAATTTTGTCACACATTTTCTTAATGTTGACAAGTCTGCCAGTGGATATTGTCTTCTTAAATATCTGTAGGCTTTAGGGCTTATGCTTCGAAACAAAATTGCTGAGGAAATATCCTCGGCAGTCCATTTTTAACATATACCGTAGTCGACAAATTTTAATTTCGGTTTGTACTTCTATCCCATGCAGAAGATGACCTTATAATATGCAGGGATGCCTGCTTGCTAACAGTGGTGGGAGAGCAACGCAGTGTCGGGGGATCCTCACTCCTTACATTTCATAGGAAACGTTTGTCGAGTGTACTGTCATGGCAGCCTCGCTATATGTTTATCTTTAGTTTATTTCGTCGCGCTCTTTTCCTCTTTCTACTTTCGTATCAGAAATTAAAATATGTCGACTACGGTATACTGAGGTGTCTCTAAAAGGTGCGGAAAAAACGCTACCACACATTTCTGAGGGCAAAATATGACGATCTAACCCAACTTACGTCAGTCCAAAAGTGGATGCTTTCGGAGATACAGAGTGTCAAAAGTTCAATTTGGTTTTAGTTTTTTATAAATAATTTCTGTAATAATTGGTATATTGTCACAATATTTGGGTAGGGGGGGTTTCGTGGGGTAAAAAATTTAAATCTGCTCTCATTTTCATTGTAAAATGTAGAGGGCGCCACCTGCGGCATATTGTATCCATTTAAAACGTAATAACTTTTTTGAGACACACTGTATTTAACTTTTAAATAAAAATTCTTATTCTCCAATGTTTTTTACCTAGAAAAGGTATACCTGGTAGGAGTTGATTGGAGCAGCCGTTTATGAGTAATCTGGATATAAAAAATTCATTCCGTATATGGACACATATGCTTCTGTAATTTGGGTGTTATTCTTGTGGCAATTCAATGCAATGGTGCATCCACTTTTGGACTGCGGTAAGTTGGGTTAGATCGCCCTCAGAAATGTGTGGTAGCGTTTTTTCCGCACCTTTTAGAGACACCCTGTATATGTATTAGGTTCACTTCTTTATTTTTTGAAATTTGTAAAAGTGGTGATACATGAACTATGTATTACAGATTGACTTTCTTCCTCAGCAACATCGGACTTTGTATAGTAAATAATTCAAAATAAAGTACTCGTAAGCATAATATTATATTTCCTATGTTAGCCTTGATGGTTGTAAATTTAAGTTATCAACAGCAGCCTCACTATGTATCTGCAATGTGGGAACAGCTGTCTTATGAAGCATCTGGGTAGATTTTGCCGGATACTTATATTTGTCTCTGATCTGTCGATTATTTAAATACGAGTCCTCATATGCATCTCTTGCAAAATTAGCTGAACATATATCTGTAAATAATAACCATTAAAAGGTATACAAATACATTCAAATATAAAACTTAACAATTACTTGTGCTTTTTATCAATCTGCCACAAGCTTGTATTCACTGCTGAGATAGGTTTTGATCATTATGAAAACAAAATTATCTAATATTCCTTTCTCGAGTATTTTCTGGTCTGCTTTTACAGTTCAAGGCACAGCAGCTTACCATATTAGATGAACTAAAAGCAGAGGCAAATCTATTGCATTATAATACAATATTTAATAAACTCATTACCTTCTACGTTATAACATCTTCTTAAGTTCTTTTACACATAAATGAAATTAAAAGTATTTGGCTTAACAAAAATATTTACAGAACATAATAACTGTACTAAGTACATGAAATAATAACTATAATTACAACAAATACTATAAAACTTCTTCGAAATCTAAATATAAACAAAACACAAACTACAAACATATGATGGATGACGCAACACATATGACGAAACTGCATCCAGCGCAGAAATAGACGAATTTGAGTCAAAGTTGTAGCATACCTTATATATTTGTACCACGCTTATTTCGTTTCAGTTCCTACAGCAGCTTATTAGTGAGTGGACATGTTTCCATTATTCAAAATGCCTTACCGATTTTCTTGTCAAGAGTATGCGGACATGCATTTTGTGAATGACTACTGTAACGGCAGTGCACGTCAAGCAGTTCTTTAATATCGACATCGGTTTCCCGGTAGGCGCGTTCCTCACTACAGAACCTTTCTGGTAGTACACAGACAATTTCGGGAATGCGGACTGCGAGATTATCTTTTCGACCGAGGAGTAAATTTGCCAGGAGACTTCGATGAACAAGCAATAGCTATTGTTACAAGGGATCCTTCTATAGCAGTTTACGCCGAATCGCTAGACAACTTGTAGAGCCACGCAAGGAGCACGGTGTGCTTGAGGCAGACCACTATGCTCGTCTAGTTTATTCTACCTGGATGTTAAGACAGTCACGGCTTCATTTTAATTTCTGCAGAACAGTACTCTGGACAGATGAATCTACGTTCACGAGAAGTGGTGTTACAAATCTGAGAAACCTGCACAGGTGGTCATCAGAAAATCCAAAAGCTGTACGCCCATCTAAATTTCAACATGAATATTCTGTTAACGTTTGGGCTGTCCTAATCGATGACTTGTTGATTGGTCCTGTCGTTCTTCCTACGAGGTTAAATGCGGACAATTACCTCCAATTTCTTATTAACGAACTGCCAGGTCTTTTAGAAGATGTTTCACTGAATATTCGACTAAAGATATGGTTTCACAAGGATAGGCCACCACCACATTTCGGAATTGCTGTCTGAAATTGGGTTAACGTCAATTATCCAAGTTGGATTGGTCGAGGTGGTCCTGTTGCATGGTCACCTAGATCACCTGATCTCAATCCCCTCGATTTTTATTTATGGGGGTACATGAAAGATTTAGTCTACCCGCAAGTTTCAAACACAAGAGAAGAGTTATTGGATCGTATTTATCTGGCTGCTAAACAAATCCGACAAAACAAGCATGAAATTCGGATAAGTACTTTTTCTGTTGGCGTACGGGCACAAGCCTGCATTCAACAAGGAGGTGGACATTTCGAAAATATTATTAATTGCATTTTTTTAAATAAAATCAGTTTGTATTGACTTTAGGATTACATTTTCGTTACTTGAAATGAAGTCTACTTTGCACTCCTAAAACTATACGGGACATCTTGTATAATATATATATCTTAAAAATATTTGTCTTGCCACGCCGAAAAAAACTTTTTTAATGCTAGCTACTATACTAGGGTATGTTTTGAAGGAATAGAAGAGGAAAAAGAAGAGGATAAACAAAAATAAAAAAACTTTTAAACACACTAACATGATGCTGCTCATTCTAAGCCTAGACAAATTATGAATCCCTCGGAAAATTTTCCATGCGAGAATTTTTTTAGTGGAGTAACTTTCCGGGAGGAAATTTTACGGGGGTGATTCTTGCCGTGGAATATTCCGACTTCAGAAGATAACCATATATGCTGATCATGACGTTCCTAATATTACAAACATTTGCCTTGCCATGTCAAAAAAATTTTTTTTTTATTGATGCGCATCTCAAAATTTTTCTTGAAAGCAACACTATTGGAAATTCTATATTTAAAAAAAAATATTTGTCAAAATTGATGGCGTTAATCTTGAGCGGAACATGAACTACAATGGTACTTATTTGGAAGACTGTTCATGGTTTGACTGATTCTTCAGCCGTCCTTTCTAATTTAATGTTTCTTGCTCCCAGCTAGCCCACTCCACTACCACATTTTCCTTGCCCTTTCTCAAAATTTCCTTTTACACTCTCTACTTACAGTTATGTGTGGTCCAGGGTAGTTTAACCAAAAAGGTCAGGTGGAAGATTTTATTTTTTATCTAGTTTATAGTAAAAATAAGAAAAATATAAATTTTCGAACTCCCTCCTTTTCGGGAGAATTTTTTATAGCCAAAAGTTCACCAAAATTGCGGGCCATTCCCAGTTCTTTTAGTATAACTTTTTTGGTTGATCGTAGAGAAACTAACTTAATATCACTTTTAAAGGAGACAAAATTTGCACTGCACTGACTAAATTTTCTTTTTTTTAGACTAATTTTGCGAACAGCAGGTATCTCAGTTTGTCCAGTGATTCGTTGGTTATCATTTCACGACCATATAAGTCAATGATAAATGTCTTCCAGCCTGAGTTATAGCATCTTGAGAGGCTTCTGGGTTTGTGCATTTTGCAGCACATTCTTTCAGGTGTGACTGCTTCCCCACTAGAAAGCAGTAACATGATCTTACTTTTGGAAGAATACTGGGCTAACCTTCCAAAACTAAGATAATATTATTACAGCACAAGAACATCAATGTCCTCACTTACAATTTCAACATTGTCATAATCTGATGCTTCCGACTTTTAGAATTTTGACTAAATATTTTTTTCTTTTTACAAATACATAGGTACTTTTTAATAAATAGATGCAGGCTGATGGGAAAAAGGTGAAACTACTACCTGTGTAAATACAATAAATTTACAAGAGATATAGATGATAAATGTTTTATTTGCAGCATAACCTTATTCCATACATTTACAATGAATAAATATTTTGCATTGGTTTATTTTTTTTGTTTTTTTATATATATTTCAATATTTCTTCGCTGTTGTACTCCAAATTTCCATTTTTAAACAACCTTCAAAATGGCGGATTTCAGTTTTACAAAGTTTGCGTGTTCCCCCTACTCCATTTCTCTGAAACACACCCCTCATAGTTTCACTTCCTGATGCGCATGCTCTCATCGCATCTTCTATCCTTTTATAATGAATTTTGACAAAATATTTTTTCTTTTTACAAATACTTTAAGGAGTTATGTCTTGAATGAACCTTTTGAATATGTAGATTCAGGCTAATGGCAAAAAGGTGAAACTACTACCTGTGTAAATACAATAAATTTACAAGAGATATAGAAGATAAATGTTTTATTTGCAGCATAACCTTATTCCATACATTATAATGAATAAATATTTTGCATTGGTTTGTTTTTTTTTTTTTGTTTTTTTATATATACCTCGTTATTTCTTCACTTTTGTACTCCAAATTTCCGTTTTTAAGCAACCTTCAAAATGGCGGATTTCAATTTTACAAAGTTTGCGTGTTCCCCCTACGCCATTTCTCTGAAAAACACCCCTCAAGTTTCACTTCCTGATGCGCATGCTCTCATCGCATCTTCTATCCTTTTATAATGAATCACTTGAAAATACCAAATAACTTAGGACCAATAATATTTTTACTTTTTGAACGCGGCGCGTATATATTTTCAGTTCCACGTCCGTCCATAGTATAACAATCATTTAATTAGACATCGCAAACGCTCTTTCACCATTAATAGCATGTAACGTATATATACCTTGCCTTGTTATTATTTATGGTTTATTTTTCATACAATGAACAAAGAAAAACAAATTTGAATTGCTATGGCCGGACGTTAGACAATTGACGTGCCAAGTTGCGGAAGTTAAAGCCGCACGGCAACATGTAGGTTAAAGGTCACTCCAGTTAACTTCTTTCTATTTATGAAACACATATGCATATTATACAAGACAATAAATCAAGGATACAGTATTTAGATGCCCACATAAAGGAAGAGCAATATGAAGTCTTTAAACATACGCTTTTATATACTTACATGCATAGATTATTAGTGCGCTTATGGTGTACATATATGTATTGTATTATATACAAATGTGCATTGTGAACGTTATAACAACTTGCAACGTCAATGTGATGATGAAAATTTTCAAGTTATGGAATCAGCTCAACATCTAACAACCTGATGCTATTTTAAACATACTCTGGCTTCACTATTTTACTTTCTAAAAAATTAGACTTGTAGTTTATTTATAATTTACAGTGGTGTTGAATATATGAACTAAATCAATAATATTTTTTACATAAAACACCATAGAAATGTTGATACCATCTTGTAGTCCACCTTCAAAGCTATATATGTGCATTATTAAAACTTCTCAAAAGCGATCACAGTCCGTAAAATAAGCCGGTAAAATAAGAGTATCCTTTGGAAAAGCGAACAAAGTCCAAACCAGTGTAAGTAAAAACGATCAAAGTCCACTTGCAAATTTTCGCAGTTGTACTTTTAGGTTGCATTATTGTCAAATCCGTCTAGACGCGTTATCACAGTTAGTTTGTGAACAAATCTAATTAATATAATGATAATTTGTAATAGGTATTGAACCATTTTAGGAAGTGAACGATTCTTCCTACAGAAGCAACGAAGTATGTAATAAAGTACAAACCTCAAAGAAAAGATATGCGCACGGAAGATTATGAGGTGGATGTAAACGTATTTGTGCAATGAGTCATGTTTCTGGAGAAAATTGTAACTGTAAGCACTTAATATGCTTTGAAAAAGTACTTCCAGAACAACGAAAAGATATATTAAATAAATTTAATTTGCTTGAGAACAGTAGTGTCCAAATGAGTATATATTGTAACGAAACAAGTGCACAAAGAAGGGCAGACTTCCGAGCGACAATAAAAAGAGGTTGTAAATCATCTCGACGCGACTGGTAAACATCATAAAGCAATAAATCATCAATTTGCGTTGTACTGCGAAGACAGAATGTCTGTGGAATGTTCTACAAACATCGAGAAGAATGAGTTTACGCGAATGCTTCCAGATGTTTCGTACGGGTATATAAAGCAGTTGAACCGATGGATGAGTCAATTACGGAATAAGAAGTAATCTCGTGCGGAACAGTAAGATAAATATAAGAAAGAAAGAAAGAAATAGTTCCTTTAGTGGTAGTTGAAGAATAAACACATAAATATTAGAGTGTTATATAAATAGAGGTGATATAAATATTACAGACATATAAATAGTAGTGATAAATAAATACCTGTGTTCATTTTAATTTATTAATAGCAGTTTTAAGTGCATTACATTTATTTTACATTTTTATATTTTTATATTGTAATTAATTTTAAGTGTATGAATATACAGACTGTTTTAAATAAATAAATTGCACCAGTTGTTTATTGCGAACCCGGAAACGTTACAATATAATATATAGTTTAATAACTTTGGCTCCAGTTGAAAGAAGGCGTAATATAATTTCGACGAATGTCAGTTGAAGTCAATGTTTGAACAGGTTAAGTTCTGATTCAATTGTAATAACTCAATTTGCAATATTAATAGTGTTTATCACACTGATCTGTTTAGTTCCTTTATGTCCGATAGCGATTTTAACCATTGTTAAGTTTGATGATCTTGATCCCATGCATATCCATGAGAATTTATTATTTTAGCGTGTAACCGCATACGTCTAACGCATACTGATCGACAACCGAACTCCTACGGCACTTGAGATAAATAAGATTTTATTTTGCTCGTTTTCCACGATGATGACATTTATTGTCAACAATCTGTCCAAATGTGATCAAGGTGAGGTCAATCTTCTTGTTCTCTGAAGGTTTGCAACGATTACAAATCCATATGCGAATGCCAGCAATGTATTTCTTGCGTACGTAAGTGTGAAAAATTAGGTGTGGGCACCACACGACATCCTTACACGTATGTTCCTCCCGACTTGGTTACACAAAAGTTATTCCAAATTAAGTTTTAAATACTTTTATCCTATTAATAAACATGTGAGTATAAGTGCAACTTCCGATCCCGATTTTGAAATTTTAACTTATCAATACCAAACTGCATATTTACAAATATAATCTCTTTCTCGAGAAGTTACCCTTCTTAAACACATATTTTAAAAGTATGAAAGTATTTAAAGCTTGATTTTGAATATTTTTGTATAAAATAAATTCCAAAATTCGGACCGGCAATAGCGCTTTTATTGTTATCGAATAGCAGTTTCTTGCAAATATTTGTGGAAATTATTCATTTTATAGAGATTTATTAGTATAAATATATTTTGAGATGGATTTGGTGACATTTTTGTATAAAAAAAATCACAATTCGAACACTTACAGGTTTAAGTATTAAGATATTTGAGACTTGATTTGGAACAGCCTGTATATCAAAGTTATCAAGGTGTCCACACCTCATTTTTTATATCCAAAAATTGTTGCAACTTGAGCTCTAAATACTTTTGTTCTAAGAATGCATAATTAGCGAGATATTTGCAAAAAACTACTATTTGGTAAGAGTAGAAGTATTGTTTTTGTGTCATTCGCGGTATATTAGCAAGCGGTGACGTCATAGACAAAAGCAAAAATACTAATCGCAGGTTTTTTCGTATGTAAAACAAGTAATTAGCGGTCTGGCTGATTTCTATATAACGACCTTCAACCTATATGGATTATATAGAAAAGTCTTGACAAATTCCAACAATGTCGAACAATATTATATAACGTATAATTAGGATTTTTATTTTAGAAACTGCAGAAAAGTGATAAATCAGGTGCGGTCACCACACAACTTTCTTATACGTATGTGCTGTCCAAATTTTTTACACAAGTTTTTTATACAATAGTCGTTCTAAATTAAATTTTAAATACTGTTATCCTCTTAGTAAATCTCTGCGGAATGCATATTTGCAAGATATTTCCAACTCGATCTCTAAGTAGTTTTGTGCTCTATATATATTTGTATAGAATGAATGATTTAAGAAATATTTGCAAAAACTTATTTTCTTGGGAAAGACTTGAATACTTTTGTGCTTTAGATAAATTTGTATAGAATGCATAATTTAAGAGATACTTGCAAAGAACTGTTTCTTGATAAAGCAAAAAGATCGGGAGGAATTTCGAAAAACTTCTTTTAGAAAACCCGTCTAAAATTCACTCTCTAACACTTATGTATTTAGACATTCGCCTAAACTTAGTAGTTGACCAGATATTGGTAAATGCTGATTTTTTTACTGAAGTAAACTCCTACTTCCGGTCTACCGATTTCACTGAAAACCTAATCAGATCTCAAGAAGAAGATTATACTCGTAAACAGAAAGTTTGATATTGACAGCTTTAGTCGTCTGGCACACACATATGGAGACAGAGAAAGAAAGAGGTCTTTGCAAAAACAATTTTCTCAGTATCAGGGGACTTCAAATCGTTGACATCTGCAAAAATCTCGATGTCGAACATTTTTGTCATCACAATTTTTTCCTATGCTGCGTATAAGAAACTAAAAGCAATTACATCAAAGAAATTATACATTTTGTAGGTGGCTTTATATTTGAATATATTCTCTGGGCATAAAATATATTGAAAAAATAATTGTCAAATAATTGAGAATTGGTTTTCTTTTAGAGCTTTTTCTATTTTTTTTCTTTTCGTAATTGCATTTTTAAAAAATAAAACTAAACAATGCAGATACCAAGATTTTTAATATAAATTTTTCGTTTGTTTTTATACATATTTCTTTGGAATTTTCTTCACATCTCATTATAAACTCCCCGTTTAATAAAGCCCCCTAATAATTCCAATTCTTAAAAGAAAACGAAATATTTCAGAGAAATGTAGGACCATATGTGGTAACATAACGTAAATTTTTTGTTTAATCATCGTCCCCTTAAGTAAACCATAACTCCATGAATCATTTATCTTTACATAATATATATTTATATCAGATATCAAAACACCTAGACAAGTTCAATATTTAGCGGTCATCTACACATATATATATATTCACACGAAACAAAATGAATCATTTATTCCGGTGAATTAAAATATTGTAAGTAAACATTTCGGAAATTAAATCTAAAGCCAATAATCAATATTTTGTTTGTCTATGTATAATATATGTATTTATGAGTATTATAAAAATAAAACGGTTGAATAACAATGGAAATTAGTTATCGGATAATATAATCATTCACCCGCGTTCGTGAATTTATGAATATGTGGGATACTTTCCTGATTTCTGAATAACATACGTGTTATCTGATAATCACGTTTTAAAACTACCACGTGCCTGGTAAACCTTTTATAATGTATCAATATTATTTATAGCATTCCTGCATAATTATCTTTAGTCACATAAAATAAATTAATATGCACAATTGTGTGTATCATACATACAAACATGTGAGTAATATTATTACATAGTTGAGGAGAGTAAGTTGTTTCTACAATTACATAATCATATTATGAATATAGACGTTATAGACGTCGTATACGTCATAAGATGCACAGCAATGTAACGGGTGTATAATAGATAAAGAAATAAATTAATAGTAATATATACCATCGAGTAAGTAAGAAATATAGGGGCAGGGGGGGTACGAGGATTGTAACGTCTTTAATTGATTAACACAGTTATCAGTGATAATATAGGGTCCGGCAACAGGATTGGACTTATTATTATTACAACTAATAACACAATTCGGGTAATATCTTATAACACTTTTAGTTTGCAAAGATCACATCACTAAGACGACCATCGTCTTCTTCTATACAGGCTGATTCAAATTAAGTGCGCATCATTGCTAACTCCGTTATTATTAATTCTAGAAAATAGGTTAAATTAGCAAAGTAGTAGTGTTTTTAATGTTGATTAATATGCAGTTCAGGAATAAACAATTGAACAACACATTTTCAGGAAACATTGAAAATTTTTATTTTTTAAATAGAACACAGGATTATTAAGAAGATAAAAATATTGAATAATAATTTAATTTGTGATATAAAAGTCCCTATGCACTATTGTCTTAAAACGGATAATAAAGAAGTTATACAAATTAAGTGCGTACCATTGCTATCTCCCTTATTATTAATTCTAGAGGGTAGGTTAAAGTAGAAGTGTATTTTTTTATGCTAACTAATATACAGTTTATGAATAAATGATAATGAAGGAGCTATTGTGGATTGCTGTTGATGTTAGTGGTGATGTTTTTATCTGCCATATAAAATAAATAGTAAACTTATTTCACTTTAAATCAACAACAACAAAAAACGATATGCTATTTAGCATTGTCAACAAGGTAAGTTCCGAACCTCACAAACAGTACTACCCGGAGACTTAGCCAGGAAATTAACCTCCTGTCAATGGCTCGTAAATTTCTGCAACGACAATTTAAACGGAGCACAATGTATTTTATGGAGTGATGTAAAGAATTTTTCAAATAGAGGAATGTTTAATAGGAAGAACAGTCACTATTGGTCCCAAAAAAACTTACTAACAGTGCGTCTATATGCTGCACAAGTTTGCTTTGGTTTTAATGTTTGGTGCGGATTGATAGGTTCGATAGTCGTCGGTCCAGTGTTCTATAACGGTACGTTGACAGGAGAAAGATATCTGGAATTTCTTCGTAACCTTTTGGCGGATTTCCCTGATAATGCCAATTATATGATATGCCAAATGTTATACTTTCAACAGGATGGTGCTCTTGCACACAACTGTCACATAGTACAGAACTATCTCAACGCCAACTTTGTCAATAAATGGATTGGTACCAAGGTGTCATTCGATGGCCAGCACAGTCCCCGGACCTCTCGCCTTTAAACTTTTTTCTTTGGGGATATTTAAAAAATAGGGTGTACAAAACGCGGTACAATACCGTACAGGAATTGCATAACAAGCTTAGAATTAATACTAAAGGAGATAGCAATGGTGCGCAATTAATTTGTATAATTTCTTTATTATCCGTTTTAAGACAATAGTGTATAAGAACTTTTATATCACAAATTAAATTATTAATCAATATTTTTAAAAATATGTACATAGGGTGCTCTATTTAAAAAATCAAAAATTTCAACGTCTCGGAAATGCGTTATTCAATTGTTTATTCATGACCTGCATATTAATCAATATTCAAAACACTACTACTTTTCTAATTTAACCTACCTTCTAGAATTATTAATAAGGGAGTTTGCAATGGTGCCATGTCACTAAACCTGGAAATTATGCGATTCGGGAACATACGCTGTAAAACAGCAATCGACCGTCAAGCTGTATGCGCTGTGACGCTGTCCTGTTGAAACCATAATTCGTCTTAGTTCATTCTTTGAAGTTCCACAGCCACAAATGTGTCCAACGTCTCAACGTATTGCAGTAGCTTTGCTTTCAAATTAAAATACAGTAATCTTGTACAACCAGAAATTAATCAAAAACAACGATAATACAAAGCAGCATAATATATAATGAATGCAGAGATTGCGTTGACAAGTTAAAAAAAACTACTTCAATAAATTTATAAATTCAATCCCTATTAACATTCGTATTATTCTTGTAGGTTCTAGCAGTGATCTTGTCGACAACATTTCTTATTTAAAATTAAATAGGATAAGGTTAATAATAAAAAACTAAATCTCATAAAATATTTTTATTCAACTCAATACTTGATAACAACATTTGTAAATAAATTCTTTTGCCACATGTGGCTGTAAAAGAAATTGTCCTTTTTATTTTTCCAATCATAAACAAAAAAAAATTTATTTTTTAATATATACGAAAACACATTGCTTTTAATATATATATTATATAGATTTAAAATAAAATATTACTCCTTGCTATTTTCAAATTTTTAATATCGTATAGTTTCAAAGAAATAAAAATTTTCTTTTACGGCGCTAAATTTCATTTCAACAAAGACATTCATTTGCACGAAATGCCTCTGGAGGTACAAAATCTCGCAAAGTAGAAAATACCTTGATAAGACTCACACCAATCGTCATATGCAAATATTTACACGTTATACATAGCACAAATTGGCTATTTGTCCATCAAAAATGCTCATACCTTTACGTATTTAAATATGCTTGAAATCTTTATTAAAATTTTATCTAATAACTTGTTAATAATGCACAGTTAACATTGCTAGCAAACATTCTCACATTGTGCCATTAATGCCCTTTTTACATCATTAACAATACTCCCATGATTTGTTAAATTAATCTACTATAGCAAAGAAAATAATATTTTATTCAAAATATTGACGATGTTAAACGCTTTGCTAAAAATGAACATTTTCACGTAGCATCTTTAGCATAATTTATTTCAAGAAAACTTACTTATAATATTCATACATTTCATCAAATTCCTCATGATTTCTATCTACCATATTAATAATAAAACAAATGAAAGTAAACAAAATAACAATAAATTAGTTATAATATGATAAACTACTTATTGAAATCAAAAATAACTTCATACATTTAACTAAAAATGATTTTATGCAGTGTATCTGTACGCCTGCAATCAATTCAACATGAAACTAAATTTTACGTTCGAACAATTCAAAATATCGGCAGCTTCTTCCTCTTTACCGTCGTTCGCGGCTTTTTATCACCTCTCGGTCATCGAAAAAACACCATTATTCGTCTGCAGCGCCACAATTCACGCACTAATGTTTATGTTGGCATTGTCCTGCTCATATTTATTTTCTTCAAGTTTTCCCCAGGTTGAACTGTACCTATATTGTTTTTGACAGTTAGAAATTGCACAAAAATACACACACACAAATTGTTTATTATTAATGTCTGTGCACATTCGCGATTCCTTGTCTTGGGTAGGTATATTCTTCTTCCATTAACGCCATCCCTCATTGTATTTGTAAATGAATTTGTTGCCTCTTTCATCATTGTTTAAATACTTCCTTTTCCCATTATTTAACACTATCCATATTTTTCTTTTGCAGACATCTTCATTAGAAATAATAGGAAAAACATTGCATATAGATGGAATCCTTCCTTTTATGATTACTTTGTCAGGAACATGGACCTTGACAGCTCTATTCCTGTCTTCGAACCACCTTCTCTCATCTTCGTGTAGGTTAATTTATACGCAGCCGTTAACAACATTACCATTATTTTTTTCTTTGTAGATTTATTCAGATTAAACCAATTTTATCCCGTTATTTCTGGAATTTTTCTGGATTAAACCGGATTTATCCTGCTATTTCTGAAGTTTTTGCTTTATTATATCGTGTCGAATAAAAAACACCTTTTTTCATATCCTTTATTTAAAATTACACTTAGATATAAGTATCAGGTATTTATTGTATTGTTAAGTGTGACCATAAAATGTCTAACAAATTACAATCTATTATAAACTTATTTTATTTCTTACGTCTATTCATGATGAAAGATGTTTTCATGTTGTGAATGTCTAATTTCACCTTTTTCATACAATTTTACAGCATTCAAATGACTACCTCTTTTCACTGTTCCATCTTTCATCATCACTCTCTCTCTGTTATTTATTTTTAACACATTATTAAGCTTAAAAAGTGGTTCACTTCTCAATATATTTAGCGCCACTCTTACACAATGCAAAAAGTTTGGTTCGGCCTTTGTATACTGAAAATACATCTTGTGTTCCTCGTTTCTATAAATATAGAATACATGAATTTTATTTTCGTGTTTATTTTTATACCTTTCATATAAATTTTATTTCAATTTCAATTACTATATACCTATCATCATAATGTTACGCCGTTGCGGTTATGCAACTTATAATTCATTTTTCAACAATTATATTTACTACTAAAAATTATGTCCTTATCTAATACTTAATTATCTAACTATTTTATAATGCCTAACCAATATAGGGATCACGGCAGTATGTACCGATGTGAATTTTCTGTAACGGTGTGGCCGTTTTCTTCAAAAAAGTATGGCCCGATCACACCAAAGTTGCACACTCGACACCATACCGTTACCTTATGGTCATGAAATGGGTGTTCATGCATTTCACTTGGGTTGTATTCTGCCCAGTAGCGAAAGTTCTGCTTATTAACGTACCCACTCAGATAGAAGTGAGCTTCGTCAGACATGATCAGTTTATCAAGAATTACTGCATTATTGTTCAGTATTTCAAGAAATTTCCTGCAGAAATTGAAACGGTTAAGTTTATCAACAGGGTTAAGCATCTGGACTATCTGTACCGAATTGCAAAACGTGTTGGACTCTGTTCAACGGCTACTTTGGTTCTTTCAATATTACCTTGTGTACGAACTGTACGTGTACCTCCGACAAATGTTGAGTTTACATTGCCCCTTTCTTCTACATATCTTACCTATCTCAAAATTGCACTTCTTGTTGGAACTGCAGCGCGCACTGGCAAAATTAAATTCAAAGCCAAAACGCCTCTGAGTTTGCACGATGGACTTGGTCAGGATAAATGATGATTTTACATCAAAGATCCGTTGATCAACTGGACAATTTGCCATTGTACCACAAAACCCTCGATAATAAAATACAATTTTATCACTCTTTCACGTTTATCAAATAGACAGTATTTCAACAGCAATCCTTTCAAAACCATTCAACCCTGTTGCCGGACCTTGTAGTTTATTATCTGTGTGTGGCGTTTTATTTTTCAATAAAAGTAAAAGACCTATTTCCAACAGGAATTTGGAAACCCTTTTTTTTATAATTTTTCTTTTCCTAAAACTTACTTTTGAGCACTTTTCATACCATTGTAATTTCTCTAAACTTAATACCTAGATTACGAGATATTGGCGAAATTTGATTTTTGCATTGAAGTAAACTACTTCTTCCTGTCTACTCATTTCATTGAAAATATAATCAGATCTCAAAAGGAAGATTATACTCGAAAATATGAAGTTTGGCATTGATAGCTTTAGCCTTCCGGCTGTTATTACGCTCAGAGAAAACGAGAAGTTTACAAAAAACACTTTTTGGTATCACGGGACTTCAAAACATGGACATCTGCAAAAATCTGGAGGTCGAAATTTTTCATCGTAACAATACTCCCTTATACGTACTAGGTATAAAAATGAGGTGTGGCCACCACACGACTTTCTTATACGTATGAAAGTGTTACTTCCGGTCCGAATTTTGAAATTTCATTTATACAAAAAATATTCCAAATCCAACTCTAAATACTTTTGTACTCTTCATAAATATACATAGAATGCATAATTTACGACATATTTGCAAAAAATCGTTATTCGGTAAGAGTAAAAGTGATACTTCTGGTCCGAATTTTGAAATTTCTTTTATACAAAAGATATTGGAAATTAAGTTCTAAATACTTTTATATTCGTAGCGTACCTGTCTAAGAAGCATGACTTGCAAAATATTTGCAAGAAACTGATTTTCGATAAGAGTAAAAGACCTACTTCCGGTAGGAATTTCGAAATACCTTTTTAATAAAATTGTTCACAATTTCAATTTTAAGTACATATGAATTCTTAATAAATTTGTTTAAACTTAGTAATTCACGAAATATTTGCAAAATTCTATTTTTTCACTAACGTAAACTACTACTTCCGGTCTGCTGATTTTGCTCAAAATCTAATCAGTTCTCAAGAGGGATATTATATTCGTAAATATAAAATTTGGAATTCATATCTGTAGCGGTTTGACCGCTATCGTGGTCACACACACAGAGACACAGACAGACATTTTTTAAAAACCACTTTTTTGGTATCAGGGGACTTCAAAACGTGGACATCTTCAAAAATCTCGAGGTCGAAAATTTTCATCATCACAATACTTCCTTATACTACGTATAAGAAAGTAAAAAAATGAGGTGTGGCCACCACACGACTTTCTTATACGTATGAGCGTTTCAAACTATACAATTTTAAGAATTTTTGTATACAAAACTTATTCAAAATCCTATTCTAAGTACTTTCATTCTTTTAATAAATCGCTATAGAATGCATACTTTGAAAGATATTCGCAGAAAAGTGCTACTCGCTAAGAATAAAAGTGCTACTTCCGGTCCGAATTTTGAAATTTCATGTATACAAAAAATATTGCAAATCCAATTCTAAATACTTTTGTACTC
Organism: Amphimallon solstitiale; assembly: GCA_963170755.1. Classification (NCBI taxonomy): domain Eukaryota; kingdom Metazoa; phylum Arthropoda; class Insecta; order Coleoptera; family Scarabaeidae; genus Amphimallon; species Amphimallon solstitiale. The sequence continues at coordinate 92,785,858 of OY720678.1, forward strand.
TTAATAAATATATATAGAATGCATAATTTACGACATATTTGCAAAAAATCGTTATTCAGTAAATGTAAAAGTGATACTTCCGGTTCGAATTTTGAAATTTTCTTTATACAAAAAATATTGGAAATTAAGTTCTAATACTTTTATATTCGTACGTACCTTTCTAAAAAGCATGACTTGCAAAATATTGGCAAAAAACTGATTTTCGATAAGAGTAAAAGACCTACTTCCGGTAGGAATTTCGAAAAACTTTTTAAATAAAATTATTCTCAATTTTAATTTTAAGTATATATGAATTCTCTATAAATTTGTTTAAACTTAGTAGTTGACGAAATATTCGCAAAATTCGATTTTTTCGCTGATGTAAACTGCTACTTCCGGTCTACCGATTTTACTGAAAAACTAATCGTATCTCAAGAGAGGGAGATTATACACGTAAATACAAAATTTGGAATTGATATCTACAGCGGTTTGGCCGCTATCGTGGTCAGAGAGAGAGAGAGAGAGTGAGAGAGAGAGAGAGAGAGAGAGAGAGAGAGAGAGAGAGAGAGAGAGAGAGAGAGAGAGAGAGAGAGAGAGAGAGGAGAGAGAGAAAGACAGACATACAGACAGACACACAGACATTTTTTAAAAACCACTTTTTCGGTATCAGGGGACTTCAAAACGTGGACATCTGCAAAAATCTCGAGGTCTAAAACTTTCATCATCACAATACTTCCTTATACTACGTATAAGAAAGTAAAAAGTAAAAATCACATCGTTTGATTTTCCCTAACTTGGCTATTCCATTCATATTTTCGGACTATTACTACATTCATTAATATTTACTAAGTTGTCCAAATTGCGTCGTAATCTATGCTAGTCATCTGCTAAAGTTATGTTTAAATTGATTTTAATAACATCGATATATTCAAGAATAACACTTACATGCTTTTGAAGTGGTAAATCATTAATAAATAACACAAATAGCAAAGGACCTATGTTTGTGCCTTGGGGAGTGACAGGTTTTTAGAAACGTCGTTAGAACTGTTAGAAGTAACGTAGCACTTTAGTTTACTTTTAAACAAATAGGATAGGACAAGGTTAATGACGGAGGGAAGACCAAAAGTACTAGGTTGTACAATTTGATTCACTTATAACTGATTTAAATTAATTAGTTCAATTTAAAACCGTCTTTTTGGATCATCCAGTGCGTAATTGAAAATATCGGGAGAAAACATGACCATGTTCTCATATGATGCCGTTTTATCTATTGAGAAATTTACACCAAGATAAAATCACTTTTGCATAATAATATTTTAATCGGCATCCTCGCTAATTAGGCGATTAAAACTTTATAGCGTTATTGCATTAAATCTAAAACACACCAGAATATACATATCATATATCGACATTTATAAATATACTGCAATGCGAAATAATAATTAAAAAAAAGAAACAGAAAGAACCTAACGAGCAGTTGATAGCAATGTTTACACAAATATTGTGAACTTTATTCTGAAATGAATATTTTAAAGGTTATCACAATCCGGATATCCTAGAAGTGTTTTGTATGGTGGTTTTACTAGAGCTATCGCTGGTGAAAAGGTTATCGACAGTTTGTTCATAGTTGTCATCTCATTAGGTGGTCGATTATACTGACTTTATACATGCCTTGGAGTTATTTACTTACTTATTTAGATTTGCACACATTGCCAATAATACGCTAAGTACCACATACATTTGCATACGAATAAAATGGCTAATATAATTATCATATGTTATTGTTATTAATAAAAAAAACGTATGATAATTTTTGTAATTTATTCTTGTCACTATCTCGGAAGTTTTCGAGTGTTCTTTTGCAAACAAATTGTAATATTTGATAACAAATATAACATTTTTTATTGTAGTATAAATATTGTATTGATAACAGTATATATTTTTAGTTCGTACACTTCCGACCACTAGAAAATATCCAATTCGAAGTTTATATTTTAATTTTTCTATTACGATTTTCAAATAAGTAACAGAGAACGGATACTTTTACATTTCACCTTCCCTATCAACCAGAAATCATAAACGTGTATGTAGATTGTAAAGTAAGTACCACTAGTATCGTTGTGTATTATGTAATGTTATTATACTATATGTTGAAAAAGAACGAATCGCCCAGTATATATTCTCCTACGAAATTTTGTACAAATATCTACTGTGTTGAGAAGAATAATTCATTAAATTAGATTTATTAAGAGAATCATTTTCGTTCACGACAATTCTCAAAAATCAGAAGTAACACTTTTGGTAAGGTAAAAGTAATTGTAACTCAATTTGTTTCAAATTTTGTATTAAAAATATAGAACACACATACGTATAAGAAAGTCTCTCTGTGCCCACATCTCATTTTTACTTTCTTATACGTAGTATAAGGAAGTATTGTGCTGATGTCCACGTTTTGAAGTCCCCTGATACCAAAAAAGTGGTTTTTAAAAAATGTCTGTGTGTGTGTCTGTGTGTCTGTCTGTCTGTGTGTGCCCATGGTAGCGGTCAAACCGCTGTAGATATCTATTTCAAATTTTGTATTTACGTATATAATCTCCCTCTTGAGATCCAATTAGTTTTTCAGTAAAATCGGTAGACCGGAAGTAGTACTTTACTTCAGTGAAAATATCGAATTTTGGAAATATTTCGTCAATTACTAAGACAAATTTATAAAGAATTCAAATGTACTCAAAACTAAATTTAAGACAAATTCTCTTAAAAAAGTTTTTTTGAAATTCCTACCGAAAGTAGGTCTTTTACTCTTATCGAAAATCAGTTTCTTGCGAATATCTCGCAAGTCATGCTTTCTAGGCAGGTACATTACAAGTATAAAAGTATTTAAATGATAATTTGAAATATCTTTTGTATAAAAAAAATTCAAAATTCGGACCGGAAGTACCACTTTTACTCTTACCGAATAGCGATTTTTTGCAAATATGTCGTAAATTAAGCATTCTATATATATTTATTAATTGTACAAAAGTATTTAGAGTTGGATTTGCAATATTTTTTGTATACATTAAATTTCAAAATTCGGACCGGAAGTAGCACTTTTACTCTTAGTGAGCAGCACTAAACCTAAATTATCTTTTTTTGAATAAGAGATGTTGGCCAAAATAAATAAAAGTGCATGAATTCTTTACTTTTACTAGCTTCTTTTTTTATATAAAATTCAACAATTTTAGTCACTTAATTATTATTTTTTTCATCAAATTTTAAGTGACTTGAAAACGATCGAATGCATCGAAACGTAAAGATGTAAAAAAAAGTATTATTTTTAATTTTCAACACATATACCACATAACCAATAAAAGAAAATATGTATATATATACATAATGAAAATAAAAAAAAATTCAGCATTCAATTTAAAAATTTAAATATTATCATCGTTATTAATATTTTTGTTACTTTTTGTTCAATTATTCTGTAACTAAAATGAAAACGCCTGTAAAACGTATTTATTTTAAGCAATATGTCCTGTTCTAAAAAGATATAAATTTGGTTTTTCACTGAAATGTTGAGAGTTTAATTATTTATTATTTATGTCATGCGAAAAGAAACATAGTTTTGCATATACTTTTTTTGAGAAAAATCCTCAGTTAATGACATCTAGCGGCGATGACAAAAGTCGAGAATACAAAAACAAAAACGCGAATTGTAGAACAAATAAAACTGTTTTGAATGCGACTAAGCTTGTTAGTATCGGTTATGCCGAACCGAATTTGAATTGCCCCCACAAATTTATTTTACCATAATGTTAAAAATGTATAAGACAAAAACTATTGAGAAATATATTAGGAATACAATGCAAATATTTATAATACCAAATTAATAATTTATGTCTTGATTATGACTGTTACGCTCCCTAGCAAGTAATTTAGAAGCTCTAAAATAATTTCCAGCATTTTTCTTGGACACTTTTACCCGGACTACTAATTTCTGAGATATAGTCGGTGATCATTTTTAGTTGGCCACCCGGTATATATAATATATCTCTTTCACATAGTATATAATAAGTGACACGTTTATCTTTAAAAATAATTAATACTAACAATAGGAACATAATTACTCGTATTTTAAAGCAGTAAGTAGTGTAAGAATTGGTTTACTTATTGTTAAAAAAAGATATCTGTAAATATAATCCGAACTTTCGAAAACAGGAAAAGGAATATAAAGAAAAACGTTGCTTTTGAACGTTACTGCTGGTAGTAAACCGGAACCGGAATTAGGGAAAGGTAAGTTAATAAGACCGGAAGGCCATCGTAAAAGGAACTTCACTCTGCCGGAAATTGATTTTAGTCATAGAAGAAGTACATTTTAAATGAAGTGTCTCAATTCACATCCGCATACAACAATAAAAACAGGTTTAATTTTTTTTCTTCATATTTTATTATTATAAGTTTATATCAAACATACAAGTTATTAACAGCAAGATTCTTACTCAAAAGCTACACCATTAAATAGTCTCCGTTATCTTTCAAAAGTGTATCACACAACTGGGAATAAATGCGAAAAATCGTCTTTTCTTTTAATTTAATTATTTTGGATAGGATAGAAAATGGTAATGTTTTGAACAAATAAATACTACGACATGTTTTGTATACTACCAGCCAAAAAGCTGTTATTCGTTACGTTAAAACGGGTGGGGGTCCTCACTAATCCCTTTCCTTAACTATGGACTAAATAAACAACCTCTAATAAAAAAAAGGCTCATCTGGGGTTAATATTTATAATTTCTCGTTGTACCTGGCAGCCTAATAACACAATAGCGAAAGGTAAACAGATGACCAAAATATCCAAAAATCCATTTTTGTGAAATAAATCCAGAAATCTATAGAAATCCATATGTACATCAATGGAAATCCATTGAAACCTTTGAAAATCCATGGAAGTCCACATACATTCATGTAAATACATAGACATCTAAAGAAATCCATACATGGACGAACAATCATTTTAAATGTTTAAATCGGGAATATGGAGGACTATGTAGTCATGTGGATAGAATAGTACATGTTGTGGAATTTCATTTACAAAGGTGTTATTAAATCTTTCTGAAGTAAATAATTACCTATGTAATGGAAAAAAAAATTAAACTAAAATAAAATAAAAAATTATGAAAACAAAAAAAGAACTCTAGCTTATTTTTTTTTTCTGAATGAATACTATTAATTTGGTGTAGCTGCAAATCACTTAGTTGCAAAACTTCAGAGTCTTCATCGGCCTCTATTGACCCGTAAAAAATGTACTCTCTTAAATCTATGCAAATATTTTCTGAATTTTTCCACATGAACTGTTTCCCTTTTTATTTCGTTCTCAAAAATTTCAAGACATATCCTCCATCAACAATTCTAGTAATTAAGCCTAAACACATTATATAGATGGAGGGAATCTTCCAAGCTGAAATGTGTCTTCTACTAATAGGCTGATATAGGGACAGTTCCTCAAAATAAATCATATTCTCATCGGTTTCATTAGAGAGGTTCTCAGTGTCATCGGATTTAGCACTTAATTCGTCAAATTCAGAGATGTCGATTTTTGGCTTGTGTAATTTTGGGAATATCTGTTCGCAGTCGTTTCTTTGTTATCTTCTTACTCTTTGGTGTCTGAAACACTTGGTTATATTCGTTGGTCAAGTTTGGAGGTAAAATCACAGATGAAGTACTCGGGTTTGAAGAGCTTTATCTTGATTTGCTTAATTCTCATTGTTCAGTCCGAGGTTTTCTCTCAAATCCGACAATTGCTTTCTGTATTGTTATTGAAATTAGCCATAGCAGTTTCGCATGACCACGCAAAAGGTTTTATTAATTAATTAAATCTTGAGCTATATCTCAAATTCAGTCTCGAGGTCCATTCTGCTTTGACACTTTGATATTTACTAACCAATTTGGTCCACATCCAAAGAATTTTGTAGTTTTTTACAAAAAAATGAATAAAAGTCATGTGAAACGTAATAGCGTAATAAAATTCTTGATGAAGATGATAGTTCTAGATAGACAATATAAAAATTTTGCCTCGAATTGTTGAATTTAGAGTGAAATAACTGGTATGCGCGGTTCGTGCACAGGAAGCGGTACTAGCTATCCAAATTTGTGGTGAAAATACTGCCTGCTTCGCCAAAACAGATACTATTGAAAATATACGTACAGCCAAGCATTGCAGTCGTATTTGATGGAACGATAATGGTCTGACACTATGACAGAAATATGTCTTCATTTTTTATACAAAATCATTTGTACAAGAAAATTTCTGTTCATGTCTTTTAAACAATCATCTTGCATAAATGTTCCCATATAAAACCACTAATTTTCTTATAAAAATGTTTTACTTATCTCTTGAAATTAGGGTGGTATACAGGTGTACCACTTAAAACTCCCACGTCAAATATTTCGGAAACTGATAAAGATATTTGAATTTTGTAAAAAGTAGATACTAAAGAATGTGATTGACTCTAGTTTGCTCTCACAATTGTGTTTTATTATGTGAAGATATAGATGCGCTGCGATGAAAAGAATTTTTTTATTTGAAAGAGTATTAAAAATAATGTAAATTTTATTATTTGTGTTAGTTTCCAAAATTTAACGGTTTCATAGAAATTCGTGTTTAAAGAAAGTAAGAGCAATTTTAAAGTTATTTTGTTTAAATACTTAAAAGGATCAAATATATCTAACAAAGATGTTCAAAATTGTTGCCTTCTTGATTACTACATAACGTATATAGCCTTATTCGTTCTCTTCCGCAAACATTTAACAATGTATTTCTACTAATTTTTTGAACACTTGCGTAAATTTTATTATAAAGGTCGCCCATATCTGTTATGGGTTTCCTGGAAACTTCAGCTTTCGAGTAACCCCACAAGAAGAAACCTAACGGGGTCAGATCTGGCGAACGAGCCTGCCACATAAGGACGCCATTAGTACCAATCCAACGACTTGGGAACGTTTGATTAAAATAGTCAGTAACTGTGTTGGCATTATGAGCAGGTCTTGATGTAACCACATATTATTTCGCAGCTCTATAGGTACATCTTCCAAAAGTAGTGGTAACTCATTTTGCAGGAAATGTAAGTAGCGCACACCAGTTAATGTTTCATGATAAAAGTGGGGCTTAAGATATTTCCGCCCAAATTCCACACCAAACGTTAACGCCAAAAACTGTTTGATTTCTTGTTTCCTTATCCACCTAGGATTATCTTAATTATCCAATATCGAGCATTATGCTTAATTAAAGTACTATTGTTGTGAAAACGGCATTCGTCACTCCACATGATCTGATTCATAAAGTTGTTGTTTTCCGCTAACATTACAGAAAATTCGGCCAGAAAATCGAGTCTGCGTAGATTATCTCCTATTTTTAAATGGTGCGCTAAATGAACTTTATACGGAAAGTATTTATTTTCTTTTAGAATCCTACGGCAAGAGGTTACAGATAGATCATGTTGTTCTTTTAATTGCCGTAATGATGTATGTGGATTATTATTAACTGTTTGTAGTACCGTTGCCCTAATTTCATCATCTCTTACACTTTTCTGCCTTAATTGTTTTTGTTTTTTGAAGCTACCGTAATTTCTGAAATTTGCACACAGACTTACAAATTTAATGTTTTGTGATCTGGTAAAGGCCTGATTGGAAAGCGCATTGCTTCAGATGCATTTCTAAGGGATTCTCCATAAATTAAAACCATATTCAGTTTGTCTTCATTTGTGTGGAGAACCATATTTTTAATACAATCTCAACGCAAAGTGAGTAAATGTTTGAATGAAGCTAATTATAAAGATAATTATTAATCAAGTAAATGTCACTAATGTGTGCTAATGTCAAAATATTTCCTAAATAATCAAAGCAAGCATACATACATATAACACAGACGTGAATGCTTTTCTGCCTAGATACCTATGGGTGCCTATGAAGTGGAATTTATAAAAAGGAACTAAGAACTAACTATAAAAGTTAAAATGTGAAGTAACTATAATAGCAAGAATTGTGAATATGTTTACTGCTATTTTTCCCTACAAATTAAATATTTAAACAAAATAAAGACAAAACTTTAAAATTACTTTTACTTTCTTTAAGCACGAATATCTATGAAACCGTTAAATTTTGGAAACTAACACAAATAATAAAATTAACATTACTTTTAATATTCTTTCAAATAAAAAACAAATGAAGATTGTGGCGATCAAAAAAATTATTTTCATTGCAGGGCCATCTGTATCTTCACATAATAAAACACATTTGTGAGAGCAAACTAGAGTCGATCACATTCTTTAGTAACTACTTTTTGCAAAATTCAAATATCTTTATCCGCTTCCGAGATATTTGACCTGGGAGTAGTAAGTGGTACAGCCTGTATATGTATTTTAAAGTCAATAGCGATGTTCCATTTTTCCTTAATAATTTCTAAAATATTAGAAATTTCACTTTTTTTGATTATCAGCACTAAAAAGTACACAATTGCACTAATTTAATCAAATCTATACGTTTAATATTAATAAAAACTAATGGGAAACTACTTAATAGAAATATTTGGAAAATATAATATTCTCCGCTTATCTTAAAACAATTACAACAAATCTTTCACAAAGTGGATAAAATAATTACTGCCATTTTATCATAAGGAGGAAATAACAACTCTAAACGCTATAATTTTTAGTTTTTCCTAAATAAAATTTAATCGCAAAGTTTAGATAATAATCGTGGCACTTTATTTTATTCGAAAAAAATAATTAAAAATCTAACAATATATTTATTAATCTCTAAAATAAAGCAATTTACTAATTTCCTCTTCATTACGTCAGTTAATAATTCGAGATGAGTTGATAAAAAAAAAATCATGAATTTGAGGATTATTGTTTTCTAACTGACAGGTTTTATCTTTAATCTGATAGAAGAACAAACATATTTGCAAACAAGGACACATCTACCGTTCTTTTTCAATTTATTTAGATATATTTTCAAGGTTATTAAATTTTATATATGTATATTGATAAAGCGTACGTCGTAACCTCCAAGATAGAGGACTGAGAATACCGTTTCTGCAGATGACCATGTTTTCTGCTTGTTTTTATTGGACTGATTTTCATCTTAAATTAAGATTTTGAAGTAAAACTGGAAAGAATACTTCATTTTTGGTTCAAGTATGGGCTCATGCGCTACAATCTTTCTGCTTATTGCAAGTGCATCCTTATATCTAGCTTTTTGCATCATATGCTAAACGTTGTAATGTTCTTGGCTTCACACGAATGTAGTCATCCGTTTTTTTATGCATACATTGTTGCAAATTAACTTTTAAATACATTTATTCTTTTCATAAACCTGTGAGTAAAAGTGGTACTTCCGGTCCGAATTTCAAAAATCTTTTTTATACAAGAATTGTGCCAAATTAAGCTTTAAATACTTAGTTAGATTCGCAGTTGTTTCTTTTATAGTATTTCCTACAGCAAAGATTGTGGTATCCTCTACAAATGTAGCTATTTTGACGTTTTCTGCTACTGGAACGACACAAGTGTATAACAAGTAAAGAATTGGCCCCAGACGCTGCCTTGAGGCACTCACACATTTATTGCTTTGAGACCCAAATATCCGTTTTCTTGCTAACTTTAAAGGGTCGCTGTGATATATAGGATTCTCAAAGTTGCACATACTGTACTATAGTAGGCATTTTTTTAATTTCATTATTAGTTCTTCGTACCAGAGTATGTCAAATGCTTGGGCCACATTCATAATATTATATCTATGTATGTTTCGGCATGATCAGAATTCATAAGAATTTCAAACAGTTTCTAATCGGCAAGAATTGTAGAAACTGTTTATATGGCCTTTGAACTTAGTAATTTCAGAATTAAATGGTCGAAACAGTTTTTATTCAAATGACATGCGCACTAGTTCTAGATCTGCTCTCAGTACTTCAGATTCAAGTAAACTTAATAAGACCTTATTCTCACTCATTAAAAGACAACGATTTTCTTTAAATTGTATCTATGTAGGTAGTCAACATAAATTTAAAAGAATACATCTTTACGATACTAAAGTACAGAGAGATCAAAAAAAGGTTGTTCAAAATAAGATCCTTCATTTTGTAGACATACATTTATACGTCCTTTTAGAGAATTGAAAACATTTTGAATCATTTCTTCTGTTACACTGTTAACAGCATTTTAGTTCTGGTAACGTATGTAGTGGAGTTGACATATCCACTTAGATGAAACCAGGTCTCGTTTGAGAAAAATGCGATGCCCAACAAATTATTATCGGCAAAATTACTACTAAACCACATACAAAGTTGTATGCGTTTCTCAAAGTCTGTTGGAAACAATTTCTGTACAACAGATACTTTATATGGATGTAAGTGTAGTTTCTTAGTGGTTTTATGGCATATTCCATAAGATAGTCCTATATGAACATAAAATCAGAATTAATAAATTTTCTGTACATTAAATAAAGTAATACTTTACCTGTCTGTGCTGATAGTTGCCTTAATTTCTTAGGACTCACGTCCAGATATTCTTGAATATTTTCGAGCACTTTTTCTGTTAGTAAGTAGCTCTACCAGTGTTTTTTAGATACACCGCCAGCTTCTTGAAAACGACTACTTAGACGGTTGACACATCTTGCAAAAATAAAAATACTGGCACTCCATTTCTAGAAATCGAGTAAGAAATTGATGCCTACACGAATCAGTAGAATATTTCCACTCTGCATTCGGTACCAGTTCTCCGCTACGAAAATAAGCCTCCACAATACTTATCCTGTTCTTCCGTAAATAGCATTGTTGATTTCAACGCAACTTTAAAATTAAGAAAATATGATAATGATACTCGAATAAACACAAAAAAAAACAATAACTTAGTGTAACAACGAAATACACCTTTTATTGCCTTGAGAAATACAGTTTCTAATATTTAATTAAATGCGGTAAACCAATGGAAAAAATAAAGTGTGGCCACCACACGACTTTCTTATACGAATGAGCGTTCCAAATCATACAATTTTAAAAATTATTTTATACAAAAATTATTCAAAATCCTATTCCAAGTACTTCCAGTCTCTTAATAAATCTCTACAGGATACATACTTTGTGAGATATTTGCAAAAAAATGCTATTCGCTAAGAGTAAAAGTATTACTTCCGGTCAGAATTTTGAATTTTCATTTATACAAAAAATATTCCCATCCAACTCTAAATACTTTTATACTCTTGACAAATATATATATAGAATGCATAATTTACGAAATATTTGCAAAAATCGCTATTCGATAAGAGTAAAAGTGTTACTTCAGGTCCGAATTTTGAAATTTCGTTTATACAAAAAATATTTTAAATCCAACTCTAAATGCTTTCGTACTCTTGACAAATATATATAGAATGCATAATTTACGAAATATTTGCAAAAATCGCTATTCGATAAGTGCAAAAGTGTTACTTCCGGTCCGAATTTTGAAATTTCTTTTATACAAAAGGTATTGAAAATTAAGTTCTAAATTTTTTTATACTCGTAACGTACCTGTCTAAAAAGCATGACTTGCGAAATATTTTCAAAAAACTGATTTTCGATAAGAGTAAAAGGCCTACTTCCGGTAGGAATTTCGAAAAACTTTTTTAATAAAATTCTTCTCAAATTTCATTTTGAGTATATATAAATTCTTTACAAATTTGTTTAAACTTAATAGTTGACGAATAATTGGCAAAATTCGATTTTTCACTGAAGTAAACTACTACTTCCGGTCTGCCGATTTTACTGAAATTCTAATCAGATCTCAAGAGGGAGATTATATTCGTAAATATAAAATTTGTAATTGATACCTATAGCGGTTTGACCGCTATCGTGGTCACACACACAGAGAGAGAGAGACACAGCAGACATTTTTTAAAAACCACTTTTTCGGTATCAAGGGACTTCAAAACGTAGACATCTGCAAAAATCACGAGGTCGAAAATTTTAATCATCACAATACTTCCTTATACTACGTATAAGAAAGTAAAAGAAACGACAAACAGCTTATATGACTTACAAATATTGGTAAATACTACCAGTGACAGAATATTGGCACAGACTAAACAAACCAGACTGGTAAGTAAATCCCAAATTTTATCCAGATTAGCCTCCTTGTTTAGGAAATGAAAATATCAATTCTCCACCATCTTATGGGGATATGAGATAAAGCAAGCGTCATTTGAATTTTACTTTCTTATACGTAGTATAAGGAAGTATTGTGATGATGAAAATTTTCGACCTCGAGATTTTTGCAGATGTCCACGTTTTGAGGTCCCCTGATACCAAAAAAGTGGTTTTTAAAAAATGTCTGTGTGTCTGTGTGTCTGTCTGTCTGTGTGTGTGTTACCACGATAGCAGTCAAACCGCTGTAGATATCAATTCCAAATTTTGTATTTACGAATATAATCTCCCTCTTGAGAACTGATTAGATTTTGAGCAAAATCGGCAGACCGGGAGTAGTAGTTTACTTCGGTGAAAAAATCGAATTTTGCAAATATTTCGTCAATTACTAAGTTTAAACAAATTTATAAAGAATTCAAATGTACTCAAAATTAAATTCGAGAAAAATTGTTTTAATAAAGTTTTTCGAAATTCCTACCGGAAGTAGGTCTTCTACTCTTATCGAAAATCAGTTTTTTGCGAATATCTCGCAAGTCATGCTTTCTAGGCAGGTACATTACGAGTATAAAAGTATTTAGAACATACTTTTAAATATCTTTTGTATAAAAAAAAATTCAAAATTCAGACCGGAAGTACCACTTTTACTCTTATCGAATAGCGATTTTTTGCAAATATGTCGTAAATTATGCATTCTATATATATTTATGAAGAGTACAAAAGTATTTAGAGTTGGATTTGGAATATTTTTTGTAAAAATGAAATTTCAAAATTCAGACCGGAAGTAACACTTTCATACGTATAAGAAAGTCGTGTGGTGGCCACACCTCATTTTTTTTGTTATGTTGTGGTTATACCGTTGGTTGAAGCAAATTGCGCGCGCGGAGGAGCATGAGATAATGCCATAGTTAAAGTTCATATGGAGAAGGAATGCAGAAAAGTAAATAGAGATGGATAAAGCTCTGACAAATGCATACGTGTACACGCCGCTACTACCACTCTCCCCTTTGTGCTTTGCGCATATGACCTATACCGCTCAAGTTATATGTGGTGAGCTGTACATATTATTCCTTCAATCAATGTCATATGTCATTCCAAACAGTATTTCAAATTTGACGTATTGAAGATATTGCGTTAGAGTGATTTTCTGTATTATATTGTGTAAGTTGAATTAACAGAGATTTCTATCAATAATAAAAAGTATTCGTATTTTTTAAATGTAAAACTTGAAGGTATGTGATTTGTCCAATAGTTTTGTGTATTTTTCTATTACATTAATAACGTATTAAATACATATTCTGAAAACAAGGTCATTTCAAATTCCGCGCTAATATGCTGCGAGCGCCATCTTCGTGCCCGTTCATTCATGTGTGACAAGGATTGAAGATCTTGGAAATTTTTCTATCAAGTAGTTGCCAGTCTGGTTTGTTTAGTCTGTGAATTGGATTGACAGTCACTTTAGCGAAGTTATGTACAAACTAAATATTCATATTACAACAATGAACTTGTTGCAAACTCGTGCTAAAGTTGATATATCGATAAAGCGGCACGGTCAATCTTTTTTTTTATATCTCTGTATATAACCAAGAGTTCATTAATTTGCAAGTTTTAATAATTTTAATCTAAACTAACTACAATAATTATCAAAACATTAATTTGATCATTTTATACATTAGATTTTAGTACAATAGTTTATATCGTCTGCTCCTCTAAAAAATTATCTTTATACATTTTCATTGGCGCCAGGATGTTGATTCTCGTCGTAAATATAGCGCAGTGTACAACACCTCTTCTTACTAAATAACTAAATATTAATGATGCGTTGTCAAGGAAGATACGCGAAACAAATAATTAAATTGTCATTCCGTTAACTATATTCACATTTCGTTTGATCGACCGAGAGACGGGAGATGCAGTAATTACGCGGCTTTGTGCAGAGAATCAGGAACCTACTTGATGCGAGAACGTCATCGATATCACGTTTCGTTATTGCATACGCGAAGATCGTGTTGGATAACTTGCAAATTATATTTGATAAACTATGCTCTCTGCACGGAGAAAGTTAAAAAACTAATTTCATCTGCATTCTTATGTATGAATGTTATATATGCAAAATGTCCTCAATTTCAGTTCGCAAAACACCCACGTAAAATCAAAAAAAAAATATGGTATGAAGATTTCGACAAAGATATTATTACATCGAACAGCTATTGTGTAAGTGTTTATGACTGTGGCAGAAGTAGGTGTATTTCGGCCAAATTTTAAATAATTTATCCGTTATGCTCAGATATAATTTAGTTAATTTTCATCAACGCAATACACTTATTTTCAGAACTTAATCTGCTACAGTAGGGTACAGCTGTGCCCCAAATTAGAATTAGCTAATTTTTGTATAAAAAAAATAGTTTACTTGAAAATAACATAAAAACCCGAAACTAAAATTCTATGTTTTTCAAAGACAAAATTATATATTTTTTACTCGGCACAAGTACATTCGAGGCGCTTTTTACAAAAACGACACAACGACAACGATAGTCCAAATTTGCTTTATTTGGGAAATCAAAGAAAACGTTCTCTCCTTCTTATATTTTTTTATAATACAATAATTCAATTGCAATTAAATTAAATAATAGTTAATTAAATTTTCACTAAACAGTTCATCTTTCACATTTGATTCATTTTCCGTCAACCAATTTTTAAAATTTTTATATGACGGACTGTGGTTGTTTCGGAGGAAATCTTAAAAGGTTAAAAACGAAGAATGAAATTTTAACGATTTTATTACAATAATTTTTAAGAATACAAACTCATTTCTTATTTGTTAATTCAGTAGAAATAATAGACTGTACTTTGGCAGATGTTTGTTTAGTCTTCATCGCCACTACTGTTATCATCGTTGTCGATTTCCACCTCAATAAGACCAGCAGAACTCGTACCTGGTTGTTCAGGATTAGATTGAAGGCGTAGGTTATAGTACTCCACATTTTCAGGAGTAAACATATTATAACAATAATATTGGCAGATATGGTAAAATAGTGGACGAATCCATATATTTATATGGATTCGTCCACTTCATGGCATGGCAGAAAAGGGGCATTAACAGACATAAATAGCTTTAACCATTGTGGAAATTAAACTCAAACATGGTGAGATAGGGATGCTGGCTTCCAAAGACAAGAGGTATTTTCTTTTATAATTAATGCAAATGACTGTGATTCCAGCGACAATGTAAATGAAAAATAAAACTAGCATTTCAAATTTAGTTTTTTTTATCATACGCTTATCATAATGTTATGAATTTTTTTATCACTCATATGTATAATATTATAGACTTTTAGATTTTGTGTATATTATTTTTGTGAATCTAATCTAAAATAAATAATATCACATATACATTTAAAAATTGCTTGTATTTTTGGCATACATAGTCTAATAATTTAAAACATATTGATGGTACTTTTTTCAAATGTCAAACTAGCCCTAACCTCGTAGACTACTTACAAACTACAGCTTGCTCAAAATAATGTAATTTATCAACACTGTTATGACGTCACAGTGATGTTGTTTATGACGTGAGTCGTCTGTTTCGTTAATTAAAGTATAGTAGATGGCCTTGTTTTAACTTTACTTCAGAGATTATTTTTAGTATATTACATACATATATGTAGTTTGGCGTCAACGTCTCAAAGTTGGAGTTTCCAGCCGGTTTACCATATTCTACACAATTAAGTGCGTCTTTTCTCTTGCAACAATGTTGTATTTTATATAAAAACCTACCCATACCTATTACCTAATACTAGTTAGTAAGCTACCTTACATTTAGAACCATAGCTGTTGACAGGATGGTGTCCCAAGACTTTGAATTTTCTACCGCCACATGTACGGAACGAAGATTATTATAAAGGGTTTGTGACAAACTGTAAGCAGGGGTCGCCAACCTTTTTAAAAGCAAGAGCGCAATTAAAAATGTTCATGAACGTTACGGGTGAAACATTATGTAATGAAATCATATAATATATTGCTGTAATATTTGCCTTTAAATGAAATTTATATAATTTGTTTATTTATTTGTTAAATAAATAAATAAAATTGGAATTTATGCTAGCTCTATAGGCAAAACAACATAATTTATTATCTCTCGTGGGTTCTACTGTGATTTACTTCTTTCCTTACTTGTTTCACTTTCATTATTATTTTGATGTTGTGTGGGATAGGGTTATAAATAACTATGACACCAGATTACTTATGTGAAAAAAATGTATTATCTGTTTATTAATTACAATAGTTAAAATTTATTGTTGCCTGTATATTATTTATTTTATATGTTTATTTACAATTCTTACGTTATTACAGTTTTCATAATAATATCGTGTTCGTTTATTTTAATATGAATTCAATCAATACAGGGTTTCTCCACCTTCACTCTTTTTTTACGAAGGCCTGTATATTTGGGCCAAATTATGTTGACTTGATAATGAAAGTACTGACTAATCGGCTTTATGCAAACATTCACACGTACTACATAAAGCTTGGATCAATCACCACCCCAGATACATTCCTAATGCATCACAAACTAATTGTCTAAACCTCTATTCTCACGGAGACTTTAGATTCTTAGTGCGAAGCTTTTAGGCGTTCCTGTTTATAAGAGATTGAATATTGTTTAAAGCTGTGCTTACTAATGTCTTTTTTAATGAACACTGGTCCGTTGTGCAAGTATTCGCACACAGTACACTATTAAGACTAATGTTCTTTATTTTTAATAAAAATTGTGTCCCTATATTTACGTTCTAATATTTAAATAACTAAATATTAAAAGAAATGGAGTGTTTAGAGAGAACCTGTGTATTTTTGATTGAATTTAATAGTTATAACAATATTATTTACTACTCACTGCGTAGATTCATATAATTCCTCGAATTCTTCTTGAAATTGGTTTTCCATTTTTGTGGATTCTTCCCTCCTTGGAATCTTCTATAAATTTAATGGTGACGCTCACGTCTTGCAAATATGGCGACGAGAAAACAATTGGAAATTATTCCTATAGAAGCGTGTATGCTTCTTGTTTGTTTGTGAGTTGTTAGTTAGTTCATTTATTTATTTATACTGCGGTAATAATGGTAAGCGTGTAGCAACTCCACTTGACCATTACTCGCTTAACACGTAGATGTATTATCTACTTCAAGAGACGCTATCACTTTGTTGTGTATTAGAAGTTTTTAATGTCACAGGTACCAGCTAACAACTAACTATTTTCTGTTGTGACTCCCTTTTTATAGTTGAAAATAAATGCCGCTCGTTATTTGATTGTTTTGCGGACTTTTATTTTTGAATTGTTCGTTGTGGCGCCTCTAGCGGATATCTCGATACTTATGCCTTGTCTCTTCTTCTTCTTGTCGTATTTTAGGTTGGTATTTATTTTTATTATGTTCGTTCCTGACATTTGATATTTTCCACATTCACCAACGACAGTATTTGTTGTTGTTCCATTTATTTATATCTAATGTGCAGTAAGTATATTGATATTTATTTTGATGTTTTTCTTACGTTATTTTATTCTTTTATTCCTATCGTAAACATTCATTGTACTTTTATTGTTTTGTAGGTACATTCTTCGACCAAGCGCTAACCTTACTCGTATTTTTGTTTTGGTGCTTTTAATCGGAAAGAATGGAAAGAAATTGGATATTGTTTCGATCGCCAGTCCCTCTGTCTGTGGCTTCTCTGTCTGCTCCGTTCTCTCTTCGAACCATTTTACCGTCCTTGGAGAGTTTTGTATGTTTAATATGCTGTAATAAATCATTGCTTTTTATATTAATGCTGCTTATTCCTTTGGTTACAGATGTTCGTTTGTATGTGCACTAAGTTTGGAACCATGAAAAGGATTGCTATTATTCGCATTACGATGAGAATTGATACTTTTGTTGTGTATATTAAAAATGTTATACGATTCTGTGCTGTTCTTTATGATATACTTTATTTTAATATCCTTTTCAACGCAACTGTATGCATTTTATCTTTAAGTTACTTGAGTGCATTAAGCCTCCTCATATACATTACGAGCATATCTTATTTTATTCTCTGAGTATAGTTTAATTGCTTTTAAATGATTGACTCTTATAATTGTTCCGTTAGTTAACATCACTCTTTCACGGTTGTTGGTTTTAAGGGTCTTTCCATTTTTAAATGTAGGTTCTTTGCATAATATACTCAGAGCTCTTTTTGTTCCTAACCTGTAGTCAGGTTCTTTATTTTCAAATTTAAACGTTATCTCGGGTTTTTCACTTCTGAAAATAAATATTCATTTGTGTCATTTACTATTATCGTTGAGGTTTTTCCTCACTTATTTCTAAATGGTGTGTGTATATATATAATCTTAATTAAAATACTTATATTCTAAGTGCATACCTGTGTTATCGTATGATTTAATAAATTTTATTTTAAAATAAATATTTCTTAAACTATGAGTGTGTTTTCTTATTGCTAATATTGATTTAAATACACGAGTATATCTTAGTGTCAACATTAATTATATCTATTTCTAACATTTTATAATTATATACAATATTGTCTTAATTTCTAAAGTAAAGTTCACGGCAATATGTTTATTGTAAAAAGGTATTTTTAATTTTTAATTATAATTTTTAAAGATTTTTTTCATTTAATTTTGATCCTTTTTGATTTTCTTTTGTAGGTTAAAATAATAATATAATTTTGTAATAACAATTTTAATGAACGATATGTATTACATAATACATAAAAAATTATTATTTGTTTATGAGAATAAGACTGCAATTTAATACTGCTACTCTTAAACTCTCATTCAAATTTCCATCCGGTAAGACGTGATCTAAACTTATTTTTGATAAATTTGATTCACTTAAGTAAGTCGATCCAAAAAAGATTTTAGTTTCAGTGCACAATTTGTTAATATTGGATATTTATGAGCTTCAACAAATTTTCAAAATTCCTTGTCCATGTTAATAACTTTAAAAGCGACGTCATTTTGTATTTCTACAATTTCTATTTCTAAATTTTCTAAATTTGTTGCATAAAATCCATTTATTTCTGCACTTAAAATAGTAATGTCAACATTAATCATAGAATTTTGAAAAAAAATTCGTTTCCAAGTCGTCAAATTGATTAAATCTTTCATCAAACTCATTATTTAATTTTGTTAGATAATCAACATACGTTCGACAATCTAAATGATTTTCTAGAAATATTTTCGACATGTGTGAAAAATGCGTCAAAGAATTTTTTTGTAGTTCAAGATTTAACTGATTTAATTTCTGACAAATATTAGCTAAAAAAACTAAATCACCAATCAATCAGCCAATTAGGATCTTCAAGTTTGTTATAAATTTTTCCTTTTTGCTCAATAAATTCATTTATTTCAGTAATTAAATTATGAAACCGGTCTAATATTTTGCCTTTGCCAAACCACTTCATTTCTGTGTAAGTTATTAAATCCAATAGCTTTTTAAAAAGTCTGTGCTGTAATGGAGCAATTCTTATAGAATTTATAATTTTTGTTAACGTGGCTAAATGAAGGAACTTTAGTACACAGAACTTGCTGATGTACCTATTATGCAATGGTAAGCAAAAAAATTTGTAAATGATTAATATTTTCTAGTTATAAATCCTTTATTTTTACCGATCATAACATAATTTTTAAAAACTTGATAAATATCTTCACCTCTCGTTCTTTAATGTCAATAAATAATTACTTGAAAATTTCAATTAATAAATAAGTAATAAGTAATTTCAAGAAAATTCTGCTTAAAAGCTGGATCATGAAATTGATTAAAAATAAAATAAAATAAATATTTTAATTTATCGGGAATTGTGTAGTGGGCGGGTTGGGTTCCCCTGCTGGAAAGTGTACTTCATCGATAACCCTTTTTACAGTATTGAAGAATACTTTTATTTTAAGAATCACGGAATAGACCCCGAACATATTTTGCTTTTGATTTTTATTTACAACATCTTAGATGTCACGCTTAATTGCTAAATCATTATACACTTTGTATCAGCCAAATGGAATAAATTCGATAATAAATGAACGGGGGCGTGTTCGAAAAAACGCTCGGACACGTCGATTGGTATTTTTAGTTGTGCATTTTTTTCAACAGGAACTTTTTATACATGGTGTGTCATGTAACTACTTTTTTATTCTAAATACTGTCGCGAATCAACACTCTGTATGGTATTAGAAGTATTGCCGCGGTAACCTGAATCCTGACTTACCTAGCATCCTGTCGATCCGTTCGATGAGTTCAACGGAAGTTGATCGAGCGAGATAGGGACGGACTCGGCGTTACCGAGGTAATAAAAGAAGTAAATTCCGAACAGAATAGGAATTCATAAGTGTTCTCCCGCAAGAAGGATCACTTGTGATCCTCGCCACTTGTGACTTGTGATTAGTGTTAATAAATATAGTTATAATTGTTAACAAGTAGTATTATTGAAACGACTCAATCTGCTCGCCACTTGCGACTGAAGCCAGGCCTGCGAAGAATTAAAGGTAGGCGCCTTTTGCATTTGATAGTTTATAATTATAAGCGAGTGCTCCCCTAGAGCAAAACCCCCGTCACGGATTTAGACCTGAGATATTAACGTTAAGGCCCACCGTGACATTGTGGTGAAGGCGCGTTAATATCTTCACCGTGACAATACAACACTCTGTATATTATTCAATTTTTGGATTCTTCAGAAAATTCTAGACATATTTCATGTACATTTTCCTATACCTATCTTCAACTGTTTCGGAAATATTAAGTGCTTTCAGATTTATTGCAAAAATTAACATTAAAGAAAGAAAATTATTTGATTACAGAAATTCGGTTTATAATCGGTAATCGGTAATAGGTTTATTTCTTGATAATGTAAAAACCCCCCAAAAAAAAACATTCCTTCTTAGCGACATGAAATAAACAAAAACTGTAAATGCTTTTGTTTTCTTTTATTTAAAACGCCTGGCCTTAGCAAATTGTTGTATGCCTGCATGACAGTTTAGTTGTCAGTGTTATAGTCGTTTGAATTTCGTTAACTGCATATCATAAAAATGGTTCGTTTAACAAAAATGCACGAAATAACAATTCTACAGATGATTGGTTACGGAGATAACACACGGACACAAATGGAAGTTGCTCGCTTATTTCATGAAAAATTTCCAAATTTGCCGCTTATATCCGAAGGGACAAATAGTAAAATAGAAAAGCAGTATCGCGAGCTTGGGCATGTAAGGTAGATAAAAAAAGCAGCTGCCAATGCAATAAGTGATAATAACAAATTGGATTGTATACTTTAGTTTAAGGAAAACCCACATACTGAAGCCAAAATGTTCGATGTTAGCCATTCGTCGATTATTCGAACATTAAAAGAAAAGAAAATGCATCCCCTGTGAACGAAGATGAGGTAGTCTCTATCATGGCTACTTTTCCTTATAATAATACTGTTGGTGATGATCAAATTCCTAATTTTATTTTAAAGAATGCACGTTGTGCTTTGGCTGGGCCATTAACATCTCTTATAACTTGTCTATTAGAACCTCTACTTTTCCTAATTTATGGAAATGTGCGAGAATTAGTCCGGTCTTCAAGAAGGGGGATAAATCAAATATTAGGAACTACAGGCCCATATCCATTTTATCAAATTTTGCCAAGGTCTATGAAAATGTCATTTATTCATGCCTATATTGCAATGCGAAATCTTATATTTCTGAGTACCAACATGGATTTGTTCATGGCCGATCTACTGTCACAAATCTTGTGACCATTACAGAATATATTAGCAGGGAGCTTGACGCGCGTGGTCAAGTTGATATTGTGTACACGAATTTCAGTAGTGCATTCGATGCCATTGACCATGGATTATTGATCCAAAAACTCTCGTCGTTTGGTCTCAGTCCTTCCTTATTAAATTTACTGCAATCTTACTTGTGTAACAGGCGTAATTAGGTGTTTTACAATGGCTTTAAATCCAGTACATTTTATCCAACATCTGGTGTTCCTCAGGGATCAAAGCTGGGCCCAGTGCTTTTTGTATTATTTATTAATGATTTAATTGAGTCATTGAATTGTCCAGTTCTTGCATATGCAGACGACCTGAAAATATACGGAAGTATTAACACTCTCAATGACATAGAACACCTACAGCAAAATTTGAATGTTTTAAATAATTGGTGTTCAGATTATAAACTCGGACTCAATGTTGATAAATGTTTCTTTGTGTCCTACACGAGGAGAGTCCCATCCTTTACCTTCTACTTATGGTATAAGTGATCGACCACTGAGCAAAGTTGAGCGTATTATTGATCTTGGGGTTGTCTTTGACTCTACTTTGAGTTTCATGCCTCACATCACGACCACTTGTTTCGCCGCCTCGAGAACCTTAGGATTTTTAATGCGTATCTCGAAATATTTCTCAAATATAACACTTTTGAAAGTTCTCTACTTCAGTTTTGTAGCTAGTAAGCTGGAGTATGCCTCTAATGTGTGGTCTCCTCATTATATTTACTTGAGGCTGAGTATTGAGAGGGTGCAGCGCCGATTTTTAAAGTTCCTGTCCTTTAAAATTGATGGAGCGTATCCTGAGCGAAACATCGTCTATGGTGCGCTTTTGGAGAGGCATGGTGTCCAGTCCTTGAGTGGTCCTCGTGAAGAGCATAGTGCCCGATTTGTGTTGAAGCTTGTTCGTGGTTCGATCAATTGTGCGGGTCTCCTTTCTGGTTTGATGTTCCGTGTTCCCAGACCAGCCGCCCGTTCGACTACAACATCTTCCTTACCTTTTCCGAGAACAAATTTTCTTACGCACTCTCCCCTCACAGTTATGTGTAGAGCTGCAGATCTTCACTTCAGTGACATTTTTTTGTAAATAACGTAATTTGTTTTTATGTTTCAAATATTGCTTTTTGTTCATTTACATTAATTGGTAATTTCATTTTTTGTATGGTTTTTTATTAAAATTTGTGTGTACTTTTTTTTGTCCTGTAAATGAGAAACCGTTGGACAATAAAGTATATTATTATTATTATTATTATTATTATTATTATTATTATTATTATTATTATTATTATTATTATTATTATTATTATTATTATTATTATTATTATTATTATTATTATCCCTATAAAATGATACCGATTCAGGAGCTCATGGAAGACGATTTTGATAAGGGAACGTATTTTTGTTAACAAATGATGGCAATGTTAAATAGGTATAGTGCACCTTTACACTTGACGATCATGCTAATCGTCAAAATTGCCGCTTTTGATCGAGGGAAAATCCTCACTGGATCAAGGAAGAGCATACGCAATACCCTGTAAAGGTTAGTGTTTGGACAGGAATTGATGAAGATCATATCATAGGTCCCTTTTATAGTGATGACAATTTGAATTATTTAGCACTACTCCAAAATAATGTCGTGTCAACTTTGACAAACTTATATCCTGATCCAGCAAACCCACAAATTCCAGCGAATATGATATGGTTTCAGAAAGATGGAACACCGTCCCATTACCAAATCAATGCCCGGCAGTACCTCAACCGAATATTTCCAAATCAATGGGCGAGGATCGATCAAATATCCAGCGCGATCCCCTGATCTCACGTCATTAGACTTCTTCTTATGGAGATATATCAAAAGCATTGTATACAAAACTAAACCCCTCGACTTTGCTGACTTAAGAAGACAAATAACGCTTGCGAGTAGATCGGTCACGCCTGAGATGTGAGTAAAGTTAGAAGAAATTTCTATCAAAGATTAGGATGTTGCCAAGACGTTCGCGGCGAGCATATTAAACATCTCCTACATTGACATTAATGTTTCTTTTGTTTTTTTACATTATCAAGAAATAAACAGATTACTTATTAGTTTTTGAGTGTGTTGTAGCGAATTTCTGTAATCAAATAATTTTCTTTCTTAAATGTTAATTTTTGCAATAAATCTGAAAACACTTAATATTACCGAAACAATTGAAGGTAGGTATAGGTAAATGTACATGAAATATGTCTGGCATTTTCTGAAGAATCCAAAAATTGAATAATATGCAAAGTGTTGCATTTAAAATAAGAATGTTGGAATTGACCACTGTTACATGACACACCATGTATAAAATGTTTCTGTTGAAAAAAATGCATAACTAAAAATACTAATCGACGTGTCCGAGTGTTTTTCGAACACGCCCCCGTTTATTATTTTCGAATTTATTCCATTTGGCTGATACACAGTGTATACCGTGGTCGACAAATTTTAATACCTGATACGAAAGTAGAAAGAGGAAAAGAGCACGACGAAATAAAGTAAAGATAAACATATAACGAAGCTGCCAAGTACACTTGGCAAACGTTTCCTATGAAATGTGAGGATCTCCCGACACTGCGTTGCACCACTTTTAACAAGCAGGCATCGCTGCATATTATAAGGTCATTTTCTGCATGGGATAGAAGTATAAACAGAAATTAAAATTTGTCGACTACGGTATGTAATATGTACACATATAAAATTCAATTTCAATGTGCCTGATCTGTATTGAGAATAATTGAGACATCACATAATGTAGTATCTGCACACATTTGTTGACGTAATAAAATATTTCTATTATTATTTGTGACCAATAATTTTAATAATCTTAAAATTTTGCACAATATGAAACAATAGCCATTGCGATCGAATCAAATTCTACACGTGACAAAGAAAAACCCGTCATTATTTCATAGTAAAAAAAGTCTGTCTGCAATTTATTTCTCTCCTGAGTATCATTTCATTCATACTTTTATACAGTTACTCGTACAATACATACATGAATATGTATACAACATTATATAATCCCGTCAGCATAGTACAACAAGTATCCAAAGTTGTAACATTTAATTGAACAGAACGAATGAAAAAATTTTCTCAATAGATATTTCACCGACTGCTTCGCTGGAAGCGAAAGTTCGTTTATTGCTTTTTTTTCTCTTCTATGTCCGAACACCCATTTCGAGAAATTGTGTCAATATCGCACGGTGCACACACATACCCACCAAAACTCGATTATGTAAGCGAATTTAAAGGTTTTACTGTCGATAAACGACTGCAGTTGTTGACGACGTAACAGTCAAAGAAATATTGGATCTGTTATCTATACTGACATTCAAAAGTTAAATGACATCTCTATGTGTATGACGTTTGGACAATCTTGGGAAGATTATATATTTTTTGTATTTATATATTTCGTAAAAGTTAATTTTTATTTTTTAAAAGCTCAATCTATACTTTCCTTTACCACTTACAGACGATCTGGAATCATTAGCAAACACCTTAATGTTCTGTTTAACTAAGCCAACAATTTCAATACTATGCATTATAATGATCATTTTTCTGGATATAATAAAATGTTAATGGGGCGCTTTTATTAATCGTCGGTGCTTATTTTACCGATGAGATCGGTAGACTAAGACATCCTTAAAAATATTAATTAACTTATAAATGGAGTCCTCAACATGCTTTTGTACGACTAGTTCGGAGGCTGGAGTGGGTGCCTATTCGATCGCCACCCATCCGACTCCTCGATAACATATAATATTGCTGATATATGTTATATATAGAGCTAGGATAGTTAGGCAAAATAAAGTCTCGAAAAAGGTAGGCAAAAAGTTAATAAAATGATTTAAAAAAGCACTAAAAAGGTAGAAATAAAATATAAAAATGGCAAAAACGTAAAACTAAAACACTTATTAAAAAAACAGCATAAGTACGCACATACATTATTAACTATTTATTTATTGTAGGTAAGCACATGATTTTTTAAACATTGGTTTTATTACACTGCCAAGTAGTCACCAGTAATTTCTCTGTGTTCTCCAAAGTCACACAAGTTCTCTCGTCGCTGACAATTTGTTTGTAGGTTGAAAAGGACCTTTCTACGTCACATGATGTTATCGGAGCGTATTTCAGAAAACTGATTTGTTGTGGTGACAGAATATCAAACAGAGGAAATCCCCTGGTGAATTTCGGAAATTGTTTTTAACTTTTCTAAAGAAGGATTTTTTTTGCAAAACAGCTTTAAGTTTACCATTTATTTTTATTCCTGCTGGTCCTGGGGCGCTCGGGATACTCTTTTGCCTAATTATCCTAGCTCTAGTTATATATGTCAAACAAAATATACTCACTTTGAACTAAAACCAACATCAATTACTGTGATTTTCATAATTTTATTAGTGTCTATGAGAGATACGACTCAGAATGTAACCTGGAAAATTCAGTTGGGAAGTACACATTTCATTAGTTATTTACCTTTCTCTTCCAGGGCGCAATTAATATTTATAGTAAATCTATTTTTTGGCAAAAATAAGCTGCACCCGTATACTTGACTTTATCCCATATTTGTAACTACGAAGCTGTGTATATTATATCTTTTTTGCAGAAAATTATCTTCTTCGAATTATTAGGTTAGGTTTATAAATTTAACAAATTTATTTGAAATATCATTTCAAACTAAGTATATACTTTAGTATACCTAATATTGTTATTGTATTGATTTTTTAAGGTTTTTCTACTGCTCAAAATCAAATTTTCGACAATGTAACCATCAAACATCCTTTCGTCTAGGATGTTTGAGCGCTCTCTCCTTACTACTGTTTCTTTTTTCTAACGAAAAATAAAACATACAAAAAACATATTACAAAATAGCTTCCTAGTTATAAGTTTCAATATAAGTTGTTAGATCTTCCATTCTACAACTAGATTATTTTAACTGAATGACATGCGTACATGTGTGTTCTATTATTTGTTATATCAAACACATACAGTGAGTGTCTAAAGCCCCCCACCCCATGATCTTTAAATGAAAAGGAATAAAATGTTGAAACAAAAATAAAAGAAAATCACATATTTTGAAAATCGAAATCTCAAACTAAAAGATGGATTAACCACATTAGATGTGGCTATTAATAATTTCAAAAGTATTCCAGGTGACTTTGGATGTGGCCTTCGGCAAAAGTTAGATGCAGTTTTTAATAGAAATCTAGATTTAATAACATTGCGGCAATTGTGTATGGGGACAATGACACAAAATCAAACTGCTAAATACGCTGAAATAAAAGAATATTTCCAGTACGCACCTATAACCAGTTGCGATGTAGAAAGGACGTTGTCTATCTACAAGGATGTACTTAATTCAAAGAGAATAAGTCTTACAGAAGGTAACCTTGAGAAAGTATTGCTAGTAAATATTAATACTGCTTTACTCGACTTGAACAACAAAATGAACAAATAATAATGTATTTTGTATTTTATAGATCACCAGTCAACTTGTTATCCAATTATATAAATAAAATTAAAACCTCTTTAAAAATACAACATTTCAATAGTGCACCCATGGGCGATAAGTCATAAACCTTTCGTGTCCGCCCCCTAGTTATAACTACTTATTTATTACATATTACTAGTTATAACATAAATAAATAAATTCTGCCAATGTAACCCTGGATGCAGATCTCTAGTTATCACAATATTACACCAGAGGGCGTATCGGATAGGACGGCTCGCAAATTCTTATAAAAACATGATCGAATAGAAAGAATGTGACGTAGAGAACACAGATATTTGCCCACCCGGTCGATTACGTTAAAGACGTTTTTTTTCATTAAACACGCATAAAATCAACACCTACTGCATTAATATGCAAATTCTAATTCTAATTTTTCGCTTGACGTCAACTGTCACCAAAGACTGACGTACCTAACGCAAGACAACGTGAAACAGACGAACTTTAAGCTAACTTTTGTACGTCAGTATATTCGAATTGATTTGTCCGGTTTACGTAATCGCCCCAGCGACCAAACACTGAAAAGACGTCGGCCACACACAATTTAGAGTTTTTCATAATTAAACCGGCCGACTTGCAAAATGCGCTCCTTCCTTTTCGTGTTGGTGGCTTGGCGGTGACGTAACATCTCCTGCGCCACTAAATTATTCGATATATATTATTCCGCGGTAAAGGTAAAATTTCAAAAGTGCCGTGACAGAAATGTTTCCGACTCGCGAGCTCTTAGCTGAACGCAATTCCGTCCCGGAAAGATATTTTTTCCCCCGAAATGCGAAGAAAAAAAACGAACGCTTAATTGCGTTGGATAACTGGCGTTGAATACGTAATACTTAGTAATAATATGAAATGGATATTATGTATTATACGTAAATACATTAAGCGTGTAGATTTTGAATGGTAGTGGAGTGCCTACTTCTTAGAAAATATTTAGGTCAATGAAATGTAAATTTTTAATGTGAACATACATATATTATACAATAATTGAATACGTACAGTGTAGGTCGAAAAGAAAGTACCCTCCATTTTAGTAATAGTAATAATAATAATTACGTTTATTTGCCCAATAGAAGATATTTTGAAAGAAATCGAAGGTGACTAAAAAACATTTCATTTCTATAAAATGTTATTTTTTAATACGAATACATATACACACTGAAAAACCCATTTGTTTGGTCCAAACAAAATTTGATTACGCCAACCCAAATATACGATTAAATATGGGCAAACAAATGTTTGCTTGCGGTAAGCAAAAAAAATATTTGAAGTACTTCAGTCACTTCAACCAAATGTATTGTTAAAACAAACAATTTTGTGTTCTGCGTAAATATAGAATTTATTTCGGACAAACATACTTTATATTAGGAGCGATTCAATATCCCATTAGAAGAAGTAACCTATTTCATAAGGCTAAGCATACATTTATTTATTAGTATAAATTGTATTTGTTTGTAAGAACTAAATCATTTACTTGTATTAAGCATTAATATGGTTAATAATATATCAAACAGAGTTCTTGTTTAAGACAACATATTTTTTTTTCAGTTTGATATGATGTTTGCGCTATTTCCATGGTTTGTTAGATTTTGAAAGAAACAGATGTTTCGGCAGACATTCATCTGTCTTCAGGGTAGCACTGTGAAGGGCTGCTTGTTGTCAAAAAACAGATTAAATTTGTGTTATATCAATCTTTTTTAAAAAAGCACTTATGGCATTTCTACATGTCAATGTGGCGAATTATGTCATGACATTTAGAAATGTCATAAGTGCTCTTCAAAAGTTAGCTACCGGAAAAAGTCTGCCGAATGGTCGGTTTTTCAAATTCTAACAAACAATAGAAATAGGGCAAACAACGTATCAAATTATACTCCATTAATAATTACACGTAAGGAGCGGTTTTCTATATTTATTTAAATATAATTTTATTCATACAAGAATAACCATATTATTATGCCATTATATAATATCCATAGTTACTACAAACTCATACAAATATCTGGAAGAATTAGATCTATAGAAATACATCTGCAGTAATCATTGTAACGGATCTACCTCGTACATATTTGTATGAATGTGTAGTTAGCAAGATATCAATTATTATCTATTAAAGGTAATTATAAACAATGTATGTAATTTTTGATCATATAAGTGTTACACTCGCATGCCTAATTGTGGAAGGTGTAATGTGAAATAAAAAAATTATTTAAAATAATAACTTTATTAAACACAACCTAAATTTAACAGAAAATAAAATTTGTAATAAAAAAAGATAATATTTAATATATATCTAGATATTCCTACAAGACTAATTCATTAACAAGCATTTACAGAGAGTTTCTCAATACTAGTTCTATGAGCATTCATTAGATATGGTGAATATAAAGCGTTACTATTACAAAAGAAAAAGGACTTTTCCAATATATCTAATTCGTAAGCTCTAATATGCGATTTTATACTGTTACCTATAAAATAAAGATTATCATTCTCATACAAAATATACAAAAGTTTTCCATAAACAAGCATATTATCATTACCTAACACAATAATGTTCTGAGGCTTATATAAAAAAAATTATCGACATCTCCAGGTATCTATAAATAAGTAAATTGTTAGTTTATATTGTAATAATGTGTATGGAGACACAAAATCTAACTGCCAAATGCCCTGAAATAAAAGAATATATCCAGTACGTACCTACAACCAGTTGCGATGTAGAAAGGACGTTTTCTATCTACAAGGATGTACTTCATTCAAAGAGAACAAATCTTACAGAAGAGATTTTTGAGATAGTATTGATAGTAAATATTAATACTCCTTTACTCGACTTGAACTACAAAATGAACAAATAATAAGGTATATAGATCACCAGCCACTTGTTATCCAATTATATAAATAAAATTAAAACCTCTTTAAAAATATAACATTTCAATAGTGCGCCCATGGGCGATGAGTCAGCAACTTTTCGTGTCCGCTCTGTACTCTTTATATACATACATGTGAAACAATCAAAGTTCAATGCAAAAAAATGAAGTAAAATTTTGATTTGATACCTTCCTCGCAACGAAGTGTTAGGCACAGTTATTTTGTAGGTCTAAAACTGTTGTATCTTACTACAATTCTGTGCATTTCACTATAAATAATTTACCCCTCCCGGTGGTAAATAAATCAGACTGCTTTGGATCATGTTTGAACAATTAATTCATATTCACGAGCTCTGAGTGCATTAAAATGGATATTGCAACGCCGTTCTTAAATTTAAAGAAGCCCATGGAACGTATTCAAAATTCCTGCCTTAGGCTTGCTCGTGGTATTCGAAAATTAGGTGGATAGTTATAGATATTGCTGGTGCTTGCATTCGAACTGTGTGTATGCCACTTCATCATCACGATTAACCATCGCGTGTTGGTAAATTTGTATGAAAATTTTCAATTCAGAACAGATATTACTAACTTAAACTAGAAGCATTTATCATTGCACTCGCCCACGCTGACGCTGTTTTTGAGAGGGCATTTTCTTACAATATTAGTAAGGTATACGGTACATTCCAGGAAACACATAAAATTGCTTACAATTCTATGATTTAATATAAGATACAGATTATTTATTATTCCCAACTTTATCAGTTAGCGTTAACTGGTGGTTGGCTTACGTTTCAGCGTTTAAAAAGATTTTTTAAATAGAAGTAATTTTTGTATTTGCTTTTAAATTAAGTTTATTTATAAACCGTTCATTTGCTTACATTTCCAATTTTTTGTACTACAATTATTAGTTCATTATCAGTTCATTAACGCTGACTACTACTGCCAAAACATTAAGCACAGCAGAGATCCGGCATATGACAAGTCATACTTTGAATAGATACTTCTCAATTACATATTTACCAAGTTAGTAAACATATTTTTCTTATAAATTCAAAGGTTATTGTGAATGAAAAATACATACATATATCGACCTATTATATACACAAACATAAACATACAATTATATCAATGACGTCTTAAGATTCTTCATAGCATAGCGTGTCAGTTTATGACGTCAATCGAAATGTTTTTGTGTCATTCGCGGTATATTAGCAAGCGGTAACGTCATAGATAAAAGTAAAAATATTATTCGCACGTTTTTTCTCATGTAAAACAAATAATTAGTGGTCTGGCTGTTTTCTATAAAATGACCTTCAACTTATGTGGAAGATGAACATTATATAGACGTTTTGACGAAAATTTCCACGGGCATTAAGTTTAACACGTCAAAGGAAACTTATTTTTTACGGTAAAGCAATTATATTTAATGAGAAAACATTATATGATCCTTATCGCTAAAACTGTTAAAGCAATAAGAAAGTAATTCTAATATACAGGTGCTCTAAGCTAGTGCATACAACTATTAACTTTGTTATTATAGCAACTGCTAGTCGGTTAAATGGACATAGTATAAGGATTTTTATGAAGACTGCAGTGGTTGAAACATAAAATTACTTGAGCATCATTTTCGTGATATTCACAAAAAAAAATTTTCAAATGGTACATTCCATATATTTTGTGACATTTTCATGAAAACTTCGATTCTGAACAAAGAACTTCAACATGGAAGAACCAGAAGTACAAATTTTATTGTAATATTTTATATTTATGTAGAAACCAGCATATCATTATTACGAAAAACATCTTTTG
The DNA here is from genome assembly GCA_963170755.1 of Amphimallon solstitiale. NCBI lineage: Eukaryota > Metazoa > Arthropoda > Insecta > Coleoptera > Scarabaeidae > Amphimallon > Amphimallon solstitiale. The sequence continues at coordinate 92,817,971 of OY720678.1, forward strand.
TTTATTTTGCATTATAGTAATGCTTTAAAAACGTTGACCTCCTGCTAAACACACTACACCAATCTTTTATGAATACTGTTCCGATGATGTTGGTAAGGATATATTGAAATATTTCATATTCTGTCTTGTACTTTTCAATTTTCAAGTGTCCTCATAAGAAGAAGTCTACTGATGTCATGCCTGGCGATCGTATGGGGGCCACTGGATTGGTTAATTATTCAAATAATCTTTCGAATAATTCGTTTGCACTGTACTAATTAAGGCCTGGGGCACCATCGTGTTGGAAACGTACGAATGATTAGTCTAACAATTGTAAATTATACAAGAAATTTTGTAATATTTTCGCCACAAATTCCACATAGCGCTACCTAATTAAAGTTCACAATAAAAAATGAGGCATAGCTACTAAGACCGAGAATTTTCGAAATTTCAGTATTCAAATATTCATTTTGAAAAATATTTAAATATTCGAATTATTAATTCGAATATTTCGAATTACTTAAATATTTATTCGAATATTCAAGTATTTGAGTTTTCGAATAAAAAAAAAATAAATATAAAAGCCCATCACTTGAGAATGGCTGAACCGACTTAATGAAACTGCTTATTGTCGCTATGCAAAAATTCCAACAAAGCGAAAGCGAAAAATTCATATTAAAATATGTTCTTAGTTACTTGGAATTGATTCTTCAAATAATAAATGATCTTACGCGACAACTATCAAGAATTGAAGATACACAACACGTTTTAATTTAGTAGGTGCATGACATATTACGTATTAAATACACAAATAAAAATAATACAAAAAAAATGAGGTGTGGCCACCACACGACTTTCTTATACGTATGAAAGTGTTACTTCCGGTCTGACTTTTTAAATTTCATTTATACAAAAAATATTCCAAATCCAACTCTAAATACTTTTGTACTCTTCATAAATATATATAGAATGCATAATTTACGACATATTTGCAAAAAATCGCTATTCGATAAGAGTAAAAGTGGTACTTCCGGTCTAAATTTTGAATTTTTTTTTATACAAAAGATATTTAAAGGTATGTTCTAAATACTTTTATACTCGAAATGTACCTGCCTAGAAAGCATGACTTGCGAGATATTCGCAAAAAACTGATTTTCGATAAGAGTAAAAGACCTACTTCCGGTAGGAATTTCGAAAAACTTTATTAAAACAATTTTTCTCAAATTTAATTTTGAGTACATTTGAATTCTTTATAAATTTGTTTAAACTTAGTAATTGACGAAATATTTGCAAAATTCGATTTTTTCACTGAAGTAAACTACTACTTCCGGTCTGCCGATTTTGCTCAAAATCTAATCAGTTCTCAAGAGGGAGATTATATTCGTAACTACAAAATTTGGAATTGATATCTACAGCGGTTTTACCGCTATCGTGGTCACACACACACACACACACACACACACACACACACACACACACACACACACACACACACACACACACACACACACACACACACGGACACACACACACACACACGGACACACAGACACACAGACATTTTTTAAAAACCACTTTTTTGGTATCAGGGGACCTCAAAACGTGGACATCTGCAAAAATCTCGAGGTCGAAAATTTTCATCATCACAATACTTCCTTATACTACGTATAAGAAAGTAATACATTAGAAAACTATGCGCCAAGGAAACACATTTTCCGGTTTCAAGCAAGAACGTTTTGCTGTTACAATGTTATCGGCTTTAGAGAAAGCCCTTTTTGGTATACAACATTCCAAAAAATATATTACACCTCATTGGCACAATCTCCTTGGTCATTGGGGAACAAAATATCCAAAGCGGTTTATTTTTTAGTTCATGTTTCTTTCATAAAATTCAATTGATGACTTCCGTTCGTTTTCCAAAATATCTTTTAGGTGTCTTTTTGTTTTAAGTATAAGAGGTTTAAAAAACTCTTTTCTTCTTTCTAAACCTCGGATATAGAAATGTACTAATGTCAAATATTTCAATTGGTGAAGCACTGGTAAAACCGAAACATTACTAGAAAAAACGTTTTTGAACTTTGATTAATATTGCATTGCAAAACAGATTTCATTTCTTTTATCTCTTCTGGTCATCCTTGTGAAGTTTTGAAATGAAATTCTCCATCAAACATTGCAAAATGGTCATCACCATTGAAATCGTTGGTTGAGATTCTAATGAGGTTAAAGTTGTAGCTAACTCAAAGGGTTCCAATATTTTAACAATATTTTCAATGATCGTTCATTCATCTTCAGTCAGTGGCGTAGATAAAAAATTTAGGCCCCCCCGCAAAATTTTTAGGGGGCCCTTCCAAAATACTTGTTTCGAGATAGTAGCATAGAATGTGAATATC